>SWCS01000013.1:0-600000 GCA_007556505.1 Elsinoe australis | reverse complement strand
TTGATGCGGCCGAAGATGGCGATTGAGAGTGGTTTTGATGAGGAACGCCTGCCGACAGCGTTGATAGGTCTGGAGAGGAAGAGGAGGATGGTTTGTAGATGTGGTTGTGGTAAAGGAGGTAAGGTGTCAAGATATAGGTCGCGGTGGTGGGTTTCTGGAACAGTGTTGATATGCCAGGGGAAGATAGCCGTCTCAGCTTCGCCTAGCAACAAAGGAACGTCACCACCAAGTCTTTCACACAAGTCGAGACAATGTCTTTTTCCTAGGCTGCAGTCAATTTCAGCAGTGCAGACACGTGAATTCGGCAAGATATCTCGAATTGGAGCTGCGTGGAGCTTTGACACTCTTCGTGCTGGGATGCACGCGTTTTGATATTAAGCTTCTTCGATATCTTACAGGCCTAAACGAATTATGCATAATATCTAGGCTCATTGAAGACGTGGTATGCATGCCCTCGAACACCTTCGCCGCGGAACATCGAAGGGAAACGGAGACCTTCTTGCACTTGCGACTCGGGAATGAGCTCGTTGCTGCCTTCTGGTTGACCGACAATAAACTTGCCCACCTGCGACAGGTCAGTGTGAATCTTCTAAACAAAGGGCTTTGACTTACCTGCAACTCAGTATCTGTGATTGTTCCACGACTCACACGCGCGTATCCGGACCTCTTCAAGCCCTTGTACAGGATGTACTCACACCACCTATCCCAGTCATCGCTCGGGTCAATGTCGCGCATGCCGCTCTTCTCGCTAACATAGGTATGGTAGTTACCCTCCTTTGGCTTGGTGACGAGGTAGCTCAGCAATATACTAGGTCTTGGTGTGCTCCCCATGAGCTCAGCCAAATACTCGGACTGCAGCCTCCGATCTTCCGGGTCTTCTTCTTGTCCTGAGTGGAAAACGAATACGTCGACAAATTCGCCGTAGGCATCGAGAGTCGCGTGAATCGCTGGCGCAAGCTCACCAACAGGCGATGGCAGCAGGTGGTGGGTACTGTTGACAATGGGAAACTTGGACAACAAAGCGCAGCCCCAAGTGTGCTTATTCGGCCCTGGTCCGGCATCCACCCACATACCCAGCTCTTCGGCAAAGTATTGTGTCGAGTCTCGGTTGCCCATGATGATACGCTGCAGATCACTCTCGAGCAGACCGACGACATCCAGTTCCATCTCACGAATCAGATCTCCCATACGCTTCTCGGAGCTCATCATGTCATTATCGATCGCAAAGTGAATGGTCCAGATACCTGCCGTGAGGGACTTTTCATTGGGGTGGTATGGCTTGTAGTCGTACGTTGGGAATCTGAGGAACGCAACTGAGGCTGACACCAATTGCAAAGCAAAGAGAATCCAGATGTAGTAAGACCTTTGCCTGCGGAAAAAGGGACTGATCCCAGATGCTGAAGGCTTGCTTCGGCTAGTCGAGTTGATGTTCTGGGCATTGAACACACCGCAACCAACGCAGATCATCGCAGCGGTAATGACGAGGTGGATTCGCTCCCGCAACAGGAACCCACCAGGAACAAAGGCGTATGCGACAGTCCAGACGGAAGCGAGGACAAGGAGGTTATAACAGAAGAAGCTGAGGAAGAACGTACGACCAGGGCTTTGTTTAGCAGCTGACGACAATAGGGTGGGAGCGATGGCCATGATGTAGGTAGTCATGGCGAGTGCGCCATAGTATCCGAACCAGTGAGGGAAGGCAGTGAGGATGCCAGCACCAACGGATCCGATACCGAAAGCTGTCCAGCTTCGTATCAGAGTTGGGTAGTACAGACCAAGCAGCAGACCAAAACCCATAAAGAAGATGGTGACAGCACCGTGCGGTACCGGAAGTGGACCTCTGACTGGATATCCTTCCCAGACCCACAGGATCATGGTGCTGGAGTCGGAGAGAAGAGCATGCATGGCAAAGAAAAGACCCGAGAGACCGAGAGCTGAAAGGACGGAAGAGCCTCCAGCTCTCGATGTGTGTTCAGTAGATTCAGTGACTCCCATCGGGTTGCGGGAGATGCGAATCGCGGCTAAGACACCGAGCAGTATGCCGATCTTTGGAGAGCCCCCAATGTTAGTAGGAATCACTGGCCAGATTGGGTTATTGCTCCTGAAAGCAAACTTCGAGATGGTGGATGTAATCAGACCTAGTCCAAAGGCAAATATGCGCAGCTCAAGCTTCCCAGGATTGGATCGTTCTGCTGAGAAAGTGGCAGACCAGGACAAGCACGCCATGGAAACACCGAATGCAGTCGAGATGAGTTTGTATTCCGGTTTGGCAACAAAGTAAGCGGCAATGCCAGCCAAGGACAAGAGATGTGCATATCGGATCTGTGAGATGACCAGCCGTTTGAGAGGACCGATACCAAGCAGGACAGGCGAAACGCTACACATGACAAGGGCCTCCCATCCGGAAATACCCATGTGCCATAGCGGGAAGTCTATAGTGGTCAGCCAGGACAAACATGGATCAAGAAGGCAACTTACACCAGACGACCAGACCGAGAGACGTCAGCATGGACCAAAAGACGAACTGGGACCAACAGTCAGTGGAGTTTCGATGCGGCGAAAATTCGACTTACACCGAGGTAGACATCAGCTGCAGCATCTGCGAGACCGTCCCATGAGAAACCAGCACCTAGAACATTACCGATTGGCTTGTCCTTCCTAATCATTACTCAGTATGCAAATTGCGCAGCTGACACGACGGGACTCACTCGGTAGTGGCAAAGGAATCGGAGACTTGGCTAGACTTCCTGCAATCATGGTCAGACCCGGAACTGGTCTTTGAAGGCTGCACGCAAAGCCGTACCAAAATCATTTTGGGAGCCACTGAACGTACCCTCTACTCGAACCTTTGACATCCTTGATTACCAATTCGAGGCCGCTAAAGTCGTAAAAGGTTACAGCATCGAACGCAACATCAAGCAAGACGAGTGTCCACTCAAAAAAGGCGTAGATAGTGTATGCGCCAGGGACGCGGTGTACTTTGTGCTGAATGAAGAAGTAGGCCAGGGGAACGATTGTCGCAAAGAAGCTGCCTGCAAAGACCTTCCTCAAATAGATGGCGCGGGGATTTTTCGGGCTCAGAGCAAGGCACCCAGCAGTCCAAGGTATAGTTGCAACGAGGTAGGAGATCATAAAGATATCGTGCCAGTCATGATCATCTGTCGAGGTAACGTACGTCCAGCCTCCACATGTCAAGCTCCTGAAGACACCAACTCCAGCAACAAACTTGGGTAGGGAAGTTCCCGGTCGCGCGGTAAGCACGTAGAAGAGACCAACAAGGATGAATCGAGGTCCTTTTTCAAGTTAGTCGCCATTCCTTTGTCCCTGCTCTTTGTTCCGTACCTGAGGTCAGACAGATGAAGAGCTGGAATACTGCGCGCTCGGGATACCGATCACCAATGGTGGCAGAGACTGAAGGAAACCATTCGACCGGATATCCCTGGCGTGTGTCAATCGCTAGGCTGTCAGATACTCTTTTTCCAAACCTACGTAATGCTCATTCTGGACGATCTTGTGGTAGTGGAGAGACCTGGCGTTCGTCAGAACGGTGAAAGAACAATGGTGTCGGAGAACATACATTCCAACAATCAGGGCACCGAGGAAAGCTGCATATGCAAAGATCGTGTGGACGTAGGAGACCCATTGTCCAGGTATCTGCCTACAGGTGAGCAAGTTGACCTGCGGAGCTCTCGGAGGTGTCATACGGAAGCGACAATGTCGCCGTCTCGATGCTTGGGAGCCATAGCGAGACGCTGAAGGAAAGTAGAAGCGCGCAAGGGAACGACTGAACTCAGTCAAGAGACATGGACTCGATGAAGACGTGGGAAATCAAGAGGGAGTCTTTTCTGTGAGCTCCTACTTTCACTTCCGCACGCGGCCGCACGCGCCTCCTTGGCGATTTGCTATGCATGACTCGGGACAACATGGCACTCTCTCCTTCATATAGCATCTAAATCTTCTTTTTCACCGATGCACATCATGAACATCGTCGAAGACATTCTCCAGGAGGATCTTAAGTGACCAGTCGAATGTCAAAACGAATCACCACCAGCATACGTCCGCAATGCTCAGCACGAGTTGCGTTCTTGCCAACTACTGCCCAGCCGCGGCATGACCGGAAATTGCTACCACATAAATTCTTCTCCAACAGCAGTACTATTTCGGTCGGATTTCACTAGTTGTAGATGACAACGTACTCGTGTCGTCAATACACGAATACTGCTCGAATGTAGGTAGAGGAGAGCAAAGAGTTATGGTGCAAAGAAAGTGTGCTTTTATAAGACGTTGCTCGGTCGACGAGTAGCTCCAAACACCGATGCTCACCCGCAAGCCTGCTGCACTTCCCAGAACCATGGCACGGCCAGAGTGAATTCTGCTAAATAGGACATCTATCACACTGGATCTTGAAATTAACAGAATCACACGCATCGAAAGTTGCATGGTGACAAGCGCCACAACAAAGCTCGGCGATGACGGTACCGCAAGAAGACGCCCTGGTCAATCGTCTTTCACATGACACGGTGAGGCCCACACGTGCTTCCATGCTTCTCCAAGGACGTGCTCGAAGGAAGTCGACTATCAATATCTTCGACGAATCAACAAAGCTAGACCTGGAAAACGTGGATTCACTTACGAAGGGCAGACGTGGGACACTGCTTGCTAAACCTGTTCGAAAGGCTGTGTTGGCCTCATTAACAGAGGGATCGCAGCTGGGAGATGCCGACTTCACCAAAAATATTCCGCATGCAAAGGTATGGAACGGCAGTCGACGAGCATCTCAAGATACCAGGCGGCGTACCATCTGGATTCCGCAAGATGACACCACTCTCATGACCATACATCCCGGCGCTCATACGCACACTCTGAGGGACGAAACGATACAGCTAGCCAGAGCAACAGTCACGAGACAGCCACAAGATCCTTGCGATGTGGAAAATGGGTCCATTACTTCCGTGCCACGGATAGCAAGACCAATCAAGGGCAGACGATCATCCTTGATGACCGCTGCGAAGCGAGCTCCTCTCACGGCTTTGAGGGCCTCTGGACCAAATGCTGTCTTGGATGACATTCCCGGAAGACCCACGGGCAAGGAGAACAAGGCCGCTAATACCACTGTTCAAGGGGACAAGAAATGTTGCCCCAACCCCGCTCGGGACACAAATCAACTACCAGCGCGTTCACAGATTCATGGTCAATCAACGACCAACAGTGCACCAACATTAGGATGGCACATTTCAAACTCTACACGTCGGAAGACTGCCGTACCACAGGCTTTGTTCCAAGATTCCTGCATTTCCCTTCAAGATAGGAAGATCGAAGAGTACCCGATACTTGAGCAAGACTTGGAGCATCCTGAGTTATTTGAGGATGGTTGGCTAGCTCACCAAGAAGCGTCTTTGACTCAGGTCATCAACACAATATTTGATCCAAGTAACAACGAGATCGATCCCATCACGGCCCACGCTCGCAAACAAGCCACTTACTTTGATCTCTATCACCAACCAGCTTTCCTCGAGCTTCACCAGAAACTGAGTACTTCAATCAGCTGGGGTGCTCTTCGTCTACCACATACAAGCACGACCCGTCTCTTTCATGATGTCGGACAAGGACGCTGTTTTGTCAACATGTGGCTGGATACCTATGAGTTGACTAGCTTACGTGCTGCAGCAGAGGTTGTGACTGCTCGAGTATGCCTGTCAACCTCTACAGGTTTACCTTCTTCAGAATCTGACACCAACGACAAAGCACTTCGCACGTCACTCCGTCGCTTCCTCACAAGTACCGTGCTTGGATCTGTTTCAGCTCACAATGCTGGCTATAGTCGCGCTGGAGAAGGTCTGGTTCAGGCATGGCAGCGAACCTTGTTGCGGTCACTGAGCCTGATATTTCTGCTTGATAGGGGTTCCAAGGCACAACGCATGTCAAGTTGCCTATTCCAACAATGTTCTCCATATAAGAAGTCTGAAGATTTCTTGAAGGCTATATGCGAAATCATCCTTCCAGGAGGAGCCCCGATTGCCAATACACTTGCCTATCTCGACTACAAAGTAACACACATCCAAAGACCATTGTCCGAGTACAACTACCAGATCAACAATCTCGCTGTCGACATGCGCGATGGTGTACGGCTCGCACGCCTGGTGGAGCTATTGATGGACTCGGAACAGACGGCCTTACCCGATCAAGGCGAAAATATCACGGTGGAACCAGACACGGGCTGTGATTATAAGCAGGTCACTGAGCCTGATGACTACCAGATCAATGACCTATCGCAACGTCTCCTCTACCCATGTCCGACCCGCAGCCAGAAGCTGCACAATGTGCGCATCTCGCTCAATGCCCTTGGCGGTATTCGAGGTCTTACTCAGACTGCACTTTCCACAATCCTGGACTCGGACATTGTCGACGGGCACCGGCAGAAGACCATCTCAGCCCTCTGGGCCATCATCGCCAACTGGGGACTCCACCTACTCATCCCACTCGACTCCCTACGTGCCGAGATCAAACGGCTCAGCCGCCACAACTCCTCCAACCTGCCAGGTGACTTGAACAGCCCCACGTCCTCACCCAGCGCAGACAACATTGCCGCCGCCCTCAAACAATGGGCTCAACTCCTCTGCCGGCCCCACCGAGTCTCCATCAACAACCTCACCACCTCCTTCGCCACCCCAGCTCCTTACACCGCGATCGTCACCACCTACGCCTCTTGCATCCCTAATCGCACCAAATCGTCCGCCAACCCCACATTAAAGACGCAGCTCCAAGCACTAGGCGTCTCCCCTTCCCTCCTGCCCCTCCTCACTCAAGGCCCGACTATACCTTCGAAATCCACAACTCTCTGCATCCTGTCTTTCCTTGCCTCTAGGCTGATCCTGCTCTCTCGCCGGCTGCGCGCTGCTGAGACGTTGCAGCGGACGTGGAGGGCTTGGGTGAGAAGGAGGAGTGTGAGGGCGAGGATCGGGGCTGCAAGAATGGCCGGGGTGTAAGGTTGCGGTGGTGGAGAGGGAGATGGTCGTTTTGGCCGTTGAAATGGTGCAGATGGTTTGTAGGAGAGTTAGGCAGGGGGATCAAGGAGGGCGGGGCGCACGCGAGGGGCGTGTCTAGTCTCCAGGAAATAGCGGGTAGGAAGTCATTGAGGGGATTTTGGTGATTGGAGGTGGGAGTTGAGGAGAGGGTTGGTGGAGCTAGTAGTTGAGTGTGATCAGGGAGCAGGGCAGGAGGGTTGCGGGATTGATGGTGTCAATGTACGAGGCGCAGAGTATGCTGGCTGATCACTTGATCAGGAGGAGAAGGGTATGGAGGTGAAGAGAGTAGTAGATACGGATAGGATGATAGTATTGCGATGGATGACTGCGAGGATGAGAAGGACGATTCATGACTGTACATGACAATAAGACACTAAGAATAACAATTAATGATTTCCTGTAACATCGTTCATTTTCTCAAATGGTATCAGTGCCTATAAATCGAACCTTACGGTTTCACGCCATGATAGGGAAGCCACACAGAAGGCACAGCAGCAACTTCATTATTGGAAGCACCAACTTATAGAGAGCACCAACTTATAGAGAGCACCAACTTATAGAGAGCACCAACTTATAGAGAGCACCAACTTATAGAGCTGCGTGCACCAAGGTAAATCTGATAAATGCACCGTGGAACGTAAAAGTAGCACTAAGACAAGACTCACTGCCCTGTTAGTTCACGAGACCACGCCAGCCATCTTAGCGGACGGCATGGCACGGCGGGACTTCACAGGGAGCCGAACATGCAAGAATGACACCTTTTATACCAACTACGCCAACCAATACATAGTACAAACCATGTCCCCTGCGTCTTTTCTTCATCCCCCAAACCTCCCAGCCCTCCCCGTACCCATCCCCATCCCCTCCCAACTCACCCATTCCCCACCTTCCGCCTCTTTCTCGGCAGCTCCGGCACCGCAAACTCCCCCGCGCCCTCAACGACCGAGTTGGCCGCCGACGTAGCCTGCGTCTCGAAATATCCAAAAGCAGCACTAGAAGATGCAGAAACGGGAGAAGCGGCACGTGAGGAAGCGCGGGAAGAGTATCTCGAGTCGACGGCGGTAGGAGGAGCGGAGGAGGAAGAAGAGGAAGAAGAAGTGCAAGACGAAGAAGACGATCCGGCCATAGTTGATGATGATGATGATGACGATGGTAGTGGTGGTGGTGGTCTAATCATCGCTTTGTCAGGGCGGATGAATTGACTGGCCTGATTACATGACGTACAGGAGGTTGGTATCTGAGCGCATTGTTAGTGGGGTTGAGGGGGAAGGAGAGGATGTGGTATACCTAGAGGGTGACTGCAGCTCAATTGGGGCTTTTGAGAATACTTGGTTTGCAGCTCAGTTCGGATGCTGTTGAGGAGCTGGACATAGCTCTGCTGTGGATTCTTCTTCAGAGCGGTGATAAAGGCCCATGACATGGCGCTAGTATTGTTAGCATGCTGTATGCATGATGTCGATATCGTGTGTCTTACCCAGTGGCTTGGTTCGCAATCGAAGCATCGGCTCTGTTGTCATCCTGTTAGTTGTTTCGCTCTCGTGGAGTCGCTATGCCGCAAGTGTCGGTGGTTTGGCGGCTCGCGCTCTTGCTGTCACTTACGAAGTCTGATCATCTTTGCTACCACTCCACATGATCACGTCTGCAGGACTGGTCTTTGTCCTCAAATTCCTCTTGTATGCATCATCGCCGGTCGTGGCCTTCTTAAACAGACCCATAGCGGTGGAAGCCATGCCACCGAGATCGCCACGAGCATAACTCGATACGATACCGAGTAGACCCTTGCCTGCTTCTTTAGCGAGATCTGGCTCCTTAAGAACACCTTGTGTGCTGTAGATATATGGCAGATCCAGGGCAGATCCGGAGTGGCAAGAATCGAAGATGGCGGTCAGTCTCACACCGGGCTGCAGTGGACGCACCAGCATGTTATGCATCTCGTCGTCAACAATATGTCCCGCCTGTCTGAAGTCAACGGGGTAGATGACTTCATCGTAACCATCTTCCTCGTCGCCATCCAGATCCCGAGTCTGTCCTCCGTGACCGGAATAGTGGAAGAAGAGTGAGTCGTTTGGTCTAGCGTCTTTTACAAGCCAGTGCATAGCGCGGAGTATGTTCGCCTTGGTCGGCTGGCTCATCGGGTTCTGCTGGTCGTCCGTCAACGTGACCATGTCCTCTCTCTTGTATCCAAAATACTGATTCAGGTACGTCGAGACGTTCTTGACATCGTTGATACATCCGCGCAGCTCTCCCTTTTGTCCAAAGTAGTTGATACCGATTAGAAGCGCCTTCCTCCTTCCCGTGCAGTTCGAGTACTGGAAGCTGTATCCATTCGGCGCGCCGTGACCGAATTGTTGTGCTTGCTGAGGTGGTGGAGGAGGGGCGCCGTGATTGCCTTGCATGTAGGCATTGTGGTTTACGCTAGGTCCATGTGGAGGAGGGCCGTAGCCTTGCTGTGGTGGTGGAGTCTACCGAGGGATTAGTTTGCTGGATGTGGACTCGAGGGTGATCAAGGACTCACCTGCTGATATCCGCCATACTGCTGGCCGTACTGCTGAGGTGGAGGTGCTCCATATCCACCATTGTAAGGCGGCTGCGGTGATCCGCCGTAGCCGTAGCCCTGTTGCTGTCTAGAATGTTATCAGCAAAAAGAATCAAATACCGGGCTGACTGGAAGTGAACATACGGGGGGTGTCCCTGTTGTGGATAACCTTGAGGAGGGTATCCTCCTTGCGGCGGGTAGCCCTGCTGTGGAGGAGGCGCACCGTACCCACCACCGCCGTGGTACTGCTGCCCTGGGAAGCCAGACATGCTCAGGAAGAGGTGAGCTGAGAATTAGCAGGTGAGGTTTGAGGAGCTGCGATCTGAAGCTATGACCGGTTTGATGCTTTTTCCGGTGACGATAGACGATCCCGACGATCAATCAGGGGGTAAAGAAAGATGCGTTGTCAAGTTGATGCAGGTGCGAGGGTTCGAAGATGATTGCGCGGTTCGCAGGTTCTTTGGGACTGGCCGGATGGCGGGGCAATATTGTCAGCTGAGTAATGGGCAGCCAGACGATGATCTTCACGATTTTCTGGGAAGCAAAAGTAAAAGAATCTGGGGATGGGCTTGTAGAAGACGGATTGGTTGTATACACCTGCTGACTACTTCCGCATTGGTGCGACGAGCAGACGAAAGGAGCAACGTGAGGTGCAGGTGGCTGTCGCGAGGCCAGCTGAGACACGCACATCCCGAACAGGGTCTCTCGAACGCCTTTCGCTTGTGAGACGGCCACGACGGCGTGGCTGTCGGCGCTGCCGTAGGGCTAACCTGCCCCGATGAACTTCCCCTCGCTCTGCTGAGGCCAAGCAATGGACAGAGCTCTCGCCTTGGCAGGTCCACGAGACCGACACGCGGTTTTGCGTGGCAGTGTAGAGGACGTCGCGTCATTCACATCTTGACACTACTGCAAGGGCTGCAAAATACCTGCCATGTCACCGCACGGCAATAGCGAAGAGGGGGGAGCTAGTGGCAGTAACGATCACGGCGAGCACGGTGGTGAAGGGGTGCTTCCAACGGTCCAACAGCACGTCCAACAGCATGTGCAAACTGTCCACCAGCATGTTCACTCCCTGTTGGATGGCGTCCATCATGAGGGCGAGAGTGGGCGCGCCGGCTTCCATGTATCTCATTTTCTCCGAATCACCTGGACAAGTTCCTGCGTGGTCTCTTCTTGGGTTAACCTCCTCTGGCCCTTTGTTCCTCTAGCAATCATTTTCCGCTATGCACTACCACATCTCGACAAATGGGTCTTTGCACTCAGCTATGTTGCAATGGTGCCATGCGCCAATCTCGTCGGTTTTGCGGGTCAGGAACTCGCAAGGAAGCTACCCAAGGTGTCTGGCATCTTAATAGAGACTGCTCTTGGATCCATTGTCGAGATCATTCTATTCTTGATTCTCATCTTCAAGCATGAAGATGAAGAAGGCAATGCCGACGAGGGTAATCTCATTCCCGTCATCCAAGCCGCCATCCTTGGTTCTATCTTGACCAACTTGCTCCTCTGCCTAGGCTTGTGCTTCTTTTTCGGTGGGCTCCGCCAGAGTGTCCAGACATTTCATGCTGTCGTCAGTGAGACTGGCACCGGGCTGTTACTGATCGCTGGGTTCGGCTTGCTCATTCCCAGCGCGTTCTATTCTGCACTGAAGGGCGAGACAGTAGCTAGCGTCGTTATGGGACATGCTCCTAGGTTTACTCAGGATAGGTTACTATCAGACGTGTTGGATATCAGTCGTATCACCAGCATCATTCTCATGGTTGCTTTCGGCGTATATATCTGGTACAATGCTCGCTCCTCAGACAGTATCTTCAACGAGGTTCTGGAAGCCGACGAACACAAAGACACTGATCACGAGTTTGACTTGGCCAAGCCGAAATACACCTTCACCGAATGCGTTGTTGCCTTGGTCATCGCCCTTACTTTAGTCACCATGATGGCCGTCTTCCTGGTAGAACGGATCGAAGATATCGTCGAAGCAGGAGTCCCCGACCAATTCCTTGGTCTGATCCTGATTCCTCTGGTCGAGAAGGCTGCAGAGCACTTGACTGCGATTGACGAGGCCTGGGATGGTCAAATGGTGAGTTTGCCTCGACCAACGCAATGAATTGATTGTCTAACATTGTAACAGAACTTTGCCCTCTACCATTGCCTCGGACCATCTATCCAGACCGCACTCTTCAATGGGCCTCTTGTTGTGCTTGTCGGCTGGGCCTTGGGCAAGCAGATGGACCTCAACTTCGAAATCTTCATGATCGCGCTTCTTCTAGTTTCGATCCTGGTGGTCGGAAACTTCCTACGAGATCAAGAAAGCAATTATCTGGAGGGTGCTCTGCTGGTCTTTATCTACATTATTGTCGCTGTCGCCGCTTGGTACTACCCGAATCCTGACGTAGCGACGACAAATGGAATACCACCCGGACTCATGAGTCACGGTTGGAAGGCTGTAGGGTCTAGTGGACTGAAGGTACAGGGGTAAAGGAAAGGAAAGAAGGCAAGTACATGGTGACACGTGAGACCGTCAATTCTGCGATTTAGCGCGGACGGAGGTCAGCAGCTTCGATGGCATGGTTGGATGGCTGGTTACCATTTGTAGCGACGTTTCAATGTATTCGCCCGTGCCGTCCTGTCTGCGAACCTGGAATTTGCGAATTCGCAGGCGTGATAATGTCATAATTTCACCATAAGCCGCACAGGATTCAAGGGAACATGTTCTGTAACCATGTACCTGAGCCGCTCGACTCCAAGGTTGGCTGCGCGCAGAACAAGCGATGACGCAAATTTCAGCCACAAAAGTTGGAACTCCGCCGTAAGAATCCGTCGTTGACTATGTGTGACATTTTACTCTACTTTGACCACTTCTTCTACATAATCGGAATTGACTATGATATCTTGAAAACGACTGTCTCACAGGACTACATCTGCACTGACCTCCAATCATCGTCGGTCTTGCCAGGAGATACACCCGCGCAAGCTACCACAAGCTCATCAGCCACAGCAACCAGCCACATTGGCCTTTATTCACATTACACACAACCCCTGACAGATTAGAGGTTCAGGAGTGAACTCACTTCAATTCCTTCGGACTACATAGGGACCGGATCGTATAATCGCTCAGAATACTATGGCAAACGGGCCGCCCAAAACAGACTTCTTCTCTCACCTTAAGTACCAAAAAACAAGCCATGTTGTCCTAACAGGAGAGACCGATGACTTCGACGAAGTCACCATCTCCGAATGGCGAAACGAAGGCTTCTCGGTCAAGTACATTGGCTTTGGCGATGGTGGCGCGGAGTTTGTCAAGAGGGTCCAGAAGCTGGCTGATGGCATTAGCGTCGGCGAGCAGTATGCTATAGTCGGTGAGTCGAGTCATCTTCATTTTGTCCTCTTCATTACCTTTGTTCCACTGTTTGCGATGCATTGGCAATGCTCTTTCAACTTATGGCCGTCCCCAAACTGTCGACGCCACGCCACACAGCAGCGCCATTATCAGGAGAGCTTCAAATACATCCCTTTCAACACAAGACTGACCTCCCCAGCCTTCGGAGCCCCCGCTTCTCCCCTCCTCTCTTCCCTCCGGCACCTCCCCCGCCTCCTCGCCTTTGTAGCCTACTACCCACCCCAGATCCCCTCTCAGCAACACATCACCTACCCCGCCTCGGTCTCCATAATCATGCACCTGTGCGCCAACTCGACCATCTCCGTCTCCAAGCGTCCCGAAGTCCTCGGCCTGCAAGGTTCCAAAACCCGCAACATCCAACGCCGCGTCGAGTCCGGCGCCGGCCTGGGCGGTGAGATCGAGCTCGGCAAAAAGGGCGTCGACGGCGAGAAGGTGCGCACCTACGTCTACGAGGGCGTCAAGCCTGGCTTTGCGGAGGGAGACGTGGACGAGTATGATAGTGTGGGCAAGGAGATGGCGTTTAGCCGCTCGTTGGATCTGGTGAGGAAAGCATTCGGGACGCCGCCGATTGATCTCGAAGGCATCAGGGATGAGTTCATCGATGGGGTGGCGAGGAACCCGGTCAGGGCGTGTCAGGATCTGCCGACCGATGCTAGTCGAATCAATTTGCCTACCTTGACGGGTGGGTTTGATGCAGAGGGGTTGACGCAGTTTTATAGGGATCTGTTTGGGCCGAGTGCGCCGTACGTTAGGGCGAGGTTGATGAGTCGGACGGCGGGGACGAGTCAGGTTGTTGATGAGATGTTGATTAGTTTTAGGCATGATAGGGAGGTGCAGTGGATTCTGCCAGGGGTGCCGCCGACGGGGAAGGACGTGAGGATTGTAATGGTCAGTATCGTTGGGATCAAAGGAGGCAAGTGCGTGGCCGAGAGAGTGTATTGGGATCAGGCTAGTGTGCTTGTGCAGATTGGTATGCTGAGTCCTAGTCTGGTGCCGGAAGGGTTCGGGCAGAGGCAAGTCAATGGCGGCGACAAAGGGTCGAAAGGGAAGAGGAAGATGAGGATGCCGGTTGTGGGCGCTGAGCAGGCGGACGCGGTGGCGCAGGGCGAGGACTGGGATGGGAACGTGAATGCGTTATGCGATGGGGTTGCGGGAACGAACATCTCATGATGCTGAACGCTTCGACGGCTTGAGGAGGACTTGATACCATAATTCTTTGAGACAGCTTCCATAATCTACCAGTACATACAGGCTGCACAGAGCAGCTCGACTCAGCAAACATGTTCCTAGCTAATGTAATCTCTTATTTCATGAATCAAGGTTTCCCAACATACCCGTCATGCGCAATCAAGTCTTCTTCCACCTGATCCTCCCCACCCACTTTCCCCAACTCCTCACCTCTTCTCTCTCCATCAGCTTCTCAACCGAGTTCAACTCCTTCGCCAACTCTTCATTACCAGCAATCCGGTGCACGAAGCTGTGGCAAGCCCTGCACAACCACGCCACCTTCGCCAACTCCCATTCCTTCGCCCAACCCCTTTTCACAGCCTTCGCATGCATCTGCCTCGGTATCAAGTGATGATACGTCAAAGGCAACTGGCTGCGGTCACAGATCTCGCACTCAGTCGCACGTACACTGATGTCGTGTTCTGGCGGTGCGGTGGTGACAGCAGTGACATAAGCTGTGAAGACGGGCTCGAGGAGTCGAGGGAGATCCATTGTAGTCGGTAGGAGAGCGTACACGTCGAAGGACTCACTCACCGTTGGCGGGAGTGTGACAAAGATAGCATCGTAGACCTCGGAATCCAGCGGCGTGGAGTACTTCTTCTTTAGGACTTGATCGTTCTGGATATCGTTGTATGAGAGGCGCTGGAGCTCGTTCGGGAGTGAAGTGAATATCTCGGTGGCAAGATACTTCAGCTTGTCAGTATAAGAATTCCGGAATGAACTGTTCACAAGAGCCATTGCGTCCCCAGCAACTTACATCGATGAACTCTCCCAATTCCTCAGCCGCCTCGCCCTCTGGCTCTACCTTTGCCACCGGCTTGATCTCATTCTTCCTACCTTTGACTCTACGCCTTTCTTTGGTCGGCGCAAGTCGAGACGTTACCAATTCGGACAGACATTCTCGGAAAATAGTATAATTCTGCTCCTCATCGGCATCAATCATGAATCAGGTGGTCGAGAGTCAGTGAGGAAGGAAGAGTGGATCTGATAGTCCCGAGGAAACCCTTGGGATCGACCGCGGGGCGGAAGGGACCAGATTGCCGGGAATGACGTGGGGTGCAGACACCCCCACCTCATAGCTACGCAGCGCAGTCCGTGAGTACCGGCGCAGATATTCTGATTTCGGGATGCCGTTCTTGACACTTCGAAATACATATTGAAGAGCTCAATTGAACTCCTAGCATTCGAATAATCTCTCATCATGACTGGCAAACCAGTAATCGCGTTCGATGCCTATGGCACACTCCTGTCTACCGCATCCATCGCCTCGAAACTGGCCTCACACTTCGGACAAGAGCAGGCCACATCGATTGCTACATTATGGCGTCGCTACCAGCTAGAGTACACATGGCGCCTGACATCAATGGGTATATCTGCCACCCCTTCACATCCCTTCTCCCTCAGACTTCGGGCGCCATTCTTCGCTAAGCAACACTGACAAACGACCAGGCCAATACACCCCCTTCTCCACCCTCACACGCCAGTCCCTCCTCCACGCACTAGCCGACCACTCCGTCTCCCTCTCCGCATCCGACATCTCAGACCTGATGCGCGCCTATGATTCCCTCTCTATCTTCCCTGACGTCCCTGGATGCCTCAAGTCCCTAGAATCAAAGCCAGATATCTCGGCCGTCGTCTTCTCCAATGGCACGCACGAGATGGTCTCCAACAGCGTACACAAGTCGCCCGACCTTGCGCCTCTGTCGAGCGTCTTCCAGGCCATCGTGGTCGTCGAGGAGGTCAAGAAGTTCAAGCCTGCGCGGGAGGTGTACTTTCATCTTGCGGAGAAGACTGGGGTACAAAAAGATCAGATGAACAGGTTGTGGTTGGTGAGTGGGAATCCATTTGATATTGTCGGCGCGAGGAAGGTCGGGATGAAAGCGATCTGGGTGGATCGGGAGGGTAAGGGGTGGATTGACAAGCTGGTCGAGGAGGAGGAGGGTGGTCCGACGGCAATTGTGAAGAGTTTGGAGGAAGTCGTGGGGGTTGTAGAGCAGGGTGGTTGACAGATCATATTTAGATCATGATTCTTCTGATGGCTGTTCTTCTGCTGTTTTCTCCTCTGTTGGCACTGGTGATTTAGACTTTGGTGGACCGCCCTTCGGTGGTGGTGGAAGCGAGGACGCATTCTTCGGCGTCGAGGTTCCACCCTCTAACTCCCGGCTCTTTGCTTCTCCTTCTGCGAAATACTCGTCTATTCCTGCGCCTGGCGAGATACCGTGGTGTGCTCGTGCCTTCTTCCCAGCTCGAGGTGGCCCAGGCGCTCCTTTAGGAGGTCCAGTGGGCATACTCGTTGGAGTGATCAGTTCAGGTGCACCTGCTGAGAGCTGCGGCTGGAACCCGTTCTGTAGCATCGCAGGCGAAGCGCGTGGTTCTTCGTTGCTGAATCTGGCAGTCTCGAAGAGCGTCTCTCCTGGTGCTTGTGTCGGCTCCGTCAAAGGCGCTGGTACGCGATGCAGTGCTCCATACCCAAGTACGCATCCCAAAGCTCCTTCTCCTCCCCAGCCTCGGGCTGGTGTGATGGTCACCGTTCTCGTCACGTCGTACTCATGGTTGTACACGTATAGTCGCAGTGGTCTGTTCATGAACGATTCGACAAGCTCTGGCATTCCGTTCTCTCCTCTCAGAGGCCCTTCAGGGCTTCCAATCGCATAGTCGCTGTATGGAAGAAGGCCAGCATTGTCGGCAGGCGAGTTAGGCGACACATCCAGAATATGCCAGACATCTTCTGTGTTTGCCAAAGGTGTCCATTGTAATGCCAATCCAAGAGATCCGGTATCTGGAGGGACCTGCACGTACTGCTCTCGGATTGCTTGCCCTTTTGCGCTGAAGATGCCCAAGCTTATTGCGGACCCTGCGCAGTTCTTGACTTCTGCTATGAAGAGACTTGGATCGGGATTGTCCTAGCATTTGTCAGATTGTTCGGATTGCAAGTTGACAGGATAACCATACAATTGATCGTCCATTGATCCCGATGATGAAGTCGAACCAAGGCTCAATCGCAAACTCCACGTTCAGGTTTCGTAGTACCTGAAAGCCATATGCTCCTTGTCCAGTTGGTTTCTGCGGCTGATCCGAGTCCAGCCTTGAGATGAATCGATTGAGAGCTCCAAAGACGTTCGCCATCTCTGCTCCGCGGTCGATGTCGGTTTCGAAGACGGAGACCAATGGTAAACCTTGGAAAGATGGGACGGTAGCTAGGTAGGGGTCTTAAGCTATAGCTAGAAAGGGTATAGCCGCCAATCCCCCAAGTTTGCCGCGTGCAAGTCGGAGAACGTTGCTCGAAGGAGACGCTCCGGAAACCACAATCCTGCTCCTCTAGCTTTTCACCAACCTTTCCCCGCAGTCATCAACACCAATACTTTGCCCCTTCGCTGATGGCCAGCTAAGTTCCTATCGATCCTATGACCCGCTAATCAATAGGTATAAGTACAACTATCTCCGAGTGCAGATTTCTCTCTTCTACAACTCCATTTGTCATTCATCTTTGTGATTTTGACCGTACAGAAACATGCCACACGCCGAATCTCCCAAGGCTGCCCCTGCGGCACCTGCCCGTGAAGCCGGCCAGCATATATCGGCCCCTTCTACAGAAGAGATGCCACCTCTCCACGTCAACGATGGCATCCTCGACACATCTGACATTGCCCGCCTCCGCCCCTCCTATCCCAACGAGCCCCTCTCGACCCTCCGCGCTCGCTATGCGGAAGACGGCTTCCTCTTCATGAAGGGCATCATCCCACGCAACGCCGTTCTCTCCGCCCGGGAATCCTACTTCCGCTTCCTAGCCCCCTCGGGCGTCACCTCGCCCACATCGGCCGCCGTTGACGGCATATTGAACCCGACCCGCTCCAAGTCTGACTTCCCCGGCATTGGTACCGCTGTAGCAGGCGACAATCAGGATCTGCCTTTCGTCAAGCTCGCCCTGCAGGCTCATGAGCAGGACTGGTACGCTGAGGAATTTTGCAAGCACCCCGCGCTGAGTGAGTTCGTGTCGTACTTGACGGGGTGGGGCGGCAAAGTGCAAGGGTTCAAACGGACTTTGTTGCGGAATAATGTGCCGGGGCAGAAGGCGATTGGGGTTCATTACGATCAGATCTTTCTGAGGCATGGAGAGCCAAACAGTGTGACGGCTTGGGTGCCGATGGGGGATGTCAGGGTTGAGGGTGGAGGATCGATTTATCTTGAAAAGGGACATAGACTGGGAGAGGAGCAGGAGGCAAAATTCTTTGAAGAAGCGAACAGGAAGGGAATGAGTGAGGAGGAGAGGAAATTCGCCTTCAATAGTAACATGGCGGCTAGTGGATTGTTGGATGAGGGAAGTGGGCCGAAGGAGTATGGTAAGAGGTTTGGGAGGAGATGGTTGGTCACAGACTATGAGGCCGGGGACGTGGTCTTGCACAGTCCGTTCTCTATTCATGCTAGTACGGTTAATCATGATCCGGAAAGGAGGATCAGGTTAGGAACCGATATCAGATTCGTGGATAAGACAAGTAACTGGGACACGAGGTGGGGAAGGGACTTTTACAAGTTCGATGATGGACTTTAATAGAGCTGATTTGATTTTGTACATGCAGAGCTGATACTAGACAACGAAGGGCCATCGATTCTGAGGCACACCATCCTGCAGGCATCACTTACCTTCGTCAGCGACGAAAGGTTCAATAGCTTGTGAGGCTCCTTCGCTGCTGCGGTGTCTTTGTCAAGCTTTATAAGCAGATTTTGCCAGATCGAAGCTGGTGGACATGTCGACCTGGAACAGCGTGATAGCGCAAGCAGATCAAGGATGGGTGTACCGGCTGTGTTACTGCTGTGCCATTGGACGTGCAGGGACATCGCACATTATTGCGAGCGAGATATGGAATATATCTCCTTTGACCATCACAAATTAGCGATCATGGACCCCGCCATCAATATGGTCAGGAATCTTGAAGGACCATGTCATGAGTTGGAGCTGAACCCCCTCCTATACGCCAAGCTTCAGCGGGACCGTCCGCTCGCACCACTGCCTATATCGGCTCCTCCACTACACCTGCATCCTTTGCAACCTCAATAAAAACCATAACCTCCACTCTTCGACACGCTGACTTCCACCGCTGTGACTCTTTGCCGGCCGCGCTCTGACTTTTCTGACGAACCAACCTTGACGCAAAGAAACTAACAAACACTTCTTGCAGAAGCTCATTCGCTGCAGTGATTCGAACACCTCTACCAGAACTACCAAGTCACGAAGCTATCCTAAGAGCGAGACTAAACAAAGCTGCTCGTATCTTCGGCGAGCTTACAGTTCAATTCACCACCACGCAATCCGATCAATAAGGTCAAAACCGCCGGCGAATCGGTCAACACGAATCGCTGCCACCACCCATTTAGCGCACCGATTCATAATCCCTTTCTACACCACATACCACAATGGCATCAGAGTTAGCGAATCAGCTAGGCAACACATCACTCGAGGACAATGGCGCCTCGGGTGAAGACTGGAAGGCAGGATTGAAGAAGCCAAACAAGGATGGCAGACAACAGACGGAGGTAGGCTTAATGCCACTATGTTTCCAATAACCCGTACTCAATAGTTCCAGGATGTCACAGCTACCAAGGGTCTCGAGTTTGAAGACTTTTATATCAAGCGTGAACTCATGATGGGCATATTCGAAGCAGGTTTCGAGAAGCCATCACCGATTCAGGAAGAGACTATCCCTGTCGCTCTCACCGGTCGAGACATTCTGGCGCGCGCGAAGAACGGCACAGGCAAGACTGCATCCTTCGTCATTCCTTCCCTTGAGCGAACCAACCCCAAAAACAGCAAGATCCAAGCATTACTGCTTGTACCTACAAGAGAACTGGCTCTACAGACATCACAAGTGTGCAAGACGCTGGGAAAGCATCTCGGAATCAATGTCATGGTTACTACCGGTGGCACGAGTCTCCGAGATGACATTATCAGATTGAACGAGACGGTTCATATCTTGGTTGGTACGCCTGGCAGAATTTTGGATCTTGCGGCCAAGGGCATTGCCGACCTCTCTGCGTGCCAGACCTTTGTCATGGACGAGGCTGACAAGCTCCTCTCCCCCGAATTTACTTCTCAGATCGACCAGCTCCTTGCATTTCACCCCAAGGATCGCCAGGTCATGCTTTTTTCCGCCACTTTCCCCGTCATTGTCAAGGACTTCAAGGACAAGCACATGAACGACCCCCATGAAATTAACCTGATGGATGAGCTTACCCTCCGCGGTATCACTCAGTACTATGCATTTGTCGAAGAGAAGCAGAAGGTTCACTGCTTGAACACGCTCTTCTCCCGCCTCCAGATCAATCAGTCTATTATCTTCTGCAACTCGACTACCCGTGTCGAATTGCTTGCCAAGAAGATTACCGAACTTGGCTACTCATGCTTCTATTCTCACGCGCGTATGCTTCAGCATGCTCGTAACCGTGTCTTCCACGATTTCCGTGCTGGTCACTGCCGCAACCTGGTCTGTTCTGATCTTCTGACTCGTGGTATCGATATTCAAGCCGTCAACGTTGTCATCAACTTTGATTTCCCCAAGAATGCCGAGACTTACCTCCACCGTATCGGTCGTTCTGGCCGTTTTGGACACCTTGGTCTGGCTATCAACTTGATCAACTGGGAGGATAGGTTCAACCTTTACCGCATTGAGCAGGAGCTCGGCACCGAGATCGCGCCAATTCCAGCTCACATTGATAAGAATCTGTATGTCTATGACACTCCAGAGAATATCCCTCGCCCTATCTCTGGTGCTCCCCAGCAGCGTCAACCTCAGGGTCCATCGGACAACATCCGTGGTCGTGGTGGATTCCAGTCGCGCGGCGGTAACCGTGGCCGTGGTGGTTTCAATGGTCAGGGTCGTGGTGCTCCTAGGGACCCCAATCAGCAGCGTCCTCAGAACGGATACGCATCACGAGGCCCTGCCCAGCCTCGAGCTCCTCCTGCTACAGCGCAGTCGTAGGTTTTCGTACATTCTCATTGGCGTTCCGGCGTTCCACCAGCCATGCATGGACGCCCTGGATGATTGTTTTTAACGAATCTGACGCTCGTCCTGATTGGTTGGCGTATGGCATTTTCTCTTGTGGTGTTATGATCTTTCGGATATTCGCATCCTTCTCTCTTCGGTTCGATGTATCACGATACCCGGACTCTTGGCTTTTCGCTCGCAGCAGTCTTGCCAGCAAAAGCCTTCCAGACGACCTTTCCTTCGACACCTCCCTCCACGACTTGTACAGTATTCATCGATCTCTGATCATTCCATCAAACAACCCAGCACTCTCGCTGCTTCATCTCGACCACTCCCATCCCGAAGATCTGTACATACAATTTCGTCAGCACATCTCCATGCTCAATCACCATATCAGAAAAGCATATCAAAAGCAAATTGCACTCGGAATTTTCTCGGTCCAACGACCCACTGGGCCATCGACAACGAGGTCACGAAAGCAATATAGCTTCGTCCGATCTTTACATCACCGCGAACAACGACTTTGTTGATCATCTCGGCTTTTCACACGAGCGGAAGACCGGATCAGTCTGGGCAGCTGTGTGCATCAAACAATGGCCATTCTCGACAAGCAAGGAGACGACCACATGCTAGAGAACGTTCATATGCAGCTGCCTGGTTGAAGAAAACACGAAAAATACTCATAGAGTACATCACACCAGCGTAGACCTCGAGATACCTGCTCTTCCGACCTCGTCTGATTGCGAATCCTGATGGCTTTCGGTTTTTGGCGGCTCTTCTTCTGGAGTTACCGTCTTTTTTCCCGTAGGTCATGGGCAATCACATTAAGACTGAGGCATGATGGTACTCTTGGGGCTCGTCAGCTGTGATAATCAATTATGTGTTCTTGAGAGATATGTCCAATTGTGTCTATGTCAGTGTCCGTGCAGGACCTTCGCCTTGGTCCTGGTATTAGTGACGGCGACCTATCATGCCATATAGTGTTTGCTATGTGCACCATGTCGCTACTAGCACGTGCTTTCAGAAACCTATAAATTGCAACAACGCCCTGTCTCTGCGGCCGTGACCCTTTCGCTCATGCTCATCCTTGTGCAATACATACCCCTATCCTCCATTCATCTCCTCAACCTCGCGAGGTAATACAGCGCCCCCGCCACCGCACCCCCCAAATGGCCCTCATGCGCGACAAAACTCGTCGCATTCCCCAACAGGTATGCATCCAGGAACAAGAACCCAGCTGTGGCCCCTGCAAGCGGTACCGCAACAGGGATAAACATGACCGTAATCGGGAACCTCGGCGCAATGCAACTCGCCGCGACCAGCACGCCCGACACGCCGGCAGAAGCGCCCACGTACCGTCTCTGCTCGGCCCGAAACTGGCGCATACGATTCCCGGTGCTCTTCGCGTCCGCCACCTCCCTGCCGGTGGAAAGATACGACACCAGTGTCCCGCCTAGCACGCCCGCGAGGTGGAGACTCACGAGCTGCGCGGGCGCGAGACTGGCCGTGAAGCCTAGGATCTGGAAGCCGGTGCGCAGGGTGAGCATGTTGAAGAGGAGGTGGAGGGGGTTGGCGTGCATGAAGCCTGCGGTGAGGAAGGTCCAGGGCTTGGAGTCGGCGGTGGCGTAGGTGAAGGTGAAGTTTTGGCGGATCCAGGCGCTGAGGTTGCGGATCGTAGGGGAGGAGTCGGGGAAGGAGGCGAAGGTCGAGATGGTGTAGGGGATTATGTTTAGGGCGAGGAGGATGTAGAAGGCGAGGTTGGCGCTGTCGAGGGGCGAGGAGCCGGAGGAGTTGCTGGAGTAGTGCCGCCTGTAGAGGTGGGCTTGACCGTTCGTGGAGCGGGCGATGAGCCATTCGCTGAGTCGTCGAGGGGTCCATGGTGTCGAGGTGGGCTTGCCTTGCCTCTTGGGGGTGGTTGGTCTGTGAGAAAAATCGAAGAGGGTCCGCCGGCTAGGTTCGCCAACGAAGCATGTTCCAGACATCGTATGAGACTGCGGTCGTGCGAATGTGGATTTGCGAAGCGAAGGACATGGGGGAGAACGGGTTAGGAAATGCATCGCCTGTGGGCGGGATATGGATGAGAAAGTTGACTTGCAAGGGTTTCGTCCTGTCACAAGTGGTAGATGCCTACACATAGATAGCACTCTCGGCGGGTGCCATGCCCGATACATGACCAGTAGTTGTCAAAAACGCTATGCAGGCGAATATGTATCCAGGGTATTATGCAAGAGAAAGCAAGGTACAACGAGGGTGGCGCACCGTAGTGGAGGACATGAGTCAGCTGCAGCGTTAAAAGCGCCTCAGCAAGTCATGCAGCGACAGCGATACCTTGACCATGCCCAGAGCATCTTTTAAGCATGGTCATCTAATTACTGTCGAGTGTGCTGATCAATAATGTCATCGATTCCAACATCTATTCATACGCCTATAGCTACTTCATGTCAGGTATATCATGCATCATACAATTACTCCCATACACCTTCAAGCAAGCAAGTCCGCAACCCTCGACTACGTGGGCATAGCACTAATACCCCCACCTCGTCTACTCTCCCCTGCGCCTCTCTTCGACGCAGTACGACTCTCGGCATCATACGAGAACCGCTGCAGTCTACCTCCAGCACCAGCGTCTTTCTTGCTTGTCGATGACTTTGACGCTTTCGCTGCCTTGCCGCCCCTTGTACCCCCAGAGGTACGTCTGTAACTACTCTTCCCGCGAGTTAGACCACCAGATCTACTCCCACCAGAAGTCTTGCGGCCGCCTGATTTTTTGCCACCCCGGAAGCCACTGGAAGTCGGACGGCTCTTCTGCACTGGGCGAGCAGCGCGAGCAGCTTCTTGTGTTTCGTTAAAGCGTTGCACGTCTGGGGACTGGGTGAAAAAGGAGCTAGCAATTCCAGGGCCATCATCGTCATCTTCGAGATCAATCGAACCTTCAATCTCTGAGCCGTAATCACTATCGGCATCTTGATCGAACATCGATGCATGTTGTGCGGTTGCTGCTTGTCTGGAAGGGCCAGGAAGCACGGGCTCTTCCTCTTCGAGATCCTCTTGCTCATCGTCGCTGACCAGGTCAATGACATTCTGGTGATTGGGATCCAAGACAGGGCCGTCAACGTTGGTGGCACCGTCGTCTAGATCGCCTGTTCCAAAGTCATCGATATCTGTGTCCTCGTGGTCGTTGCCCATCATCTGCTTGTATTGCGTGTGGTAGTTCTTGACAAGCTTTCTGAGCTCAGATGAGTATCGCGTCACGGCCCACTCCTGCACACCGGGTATCTTCATTACGCTGTCGACGTCCTCGGTCCATCTGATAGCCATGTGCCGGAGCTGCGTATCCGTGAACGGACTCTTGCGTAATTCGTTTCGAGCGCATATGTCCTTACAGACAACCTTTGCCGCGTCCAAGAAGCTGTCAACCAGACTTCGATGCACGTCGTTCAGATTTTCAAGGAGCGTATCCTCCGTGATGGGCGGTCCAAGAGCCCGTTGTTGGGTCTGTCGGTTGGCGCGGCCCGCCATGCGCACAGGTTGAAAGCCATCGTCAGAGTCAGAGTCCTCCTGGACGAATTCACCGTCCAGATCCTCATCTTCGTCTTCTTCCATGAAAGGCGTTTTGCTCTTCTTGCGACTGCCGACCACACCGGTTTGGAGACGCTTCGCGGCCTTTGGCTTGACTCGACTTTGAGGTGGCGATGAGACATTAGTCGATAGTGGGATGTCAGTCCTAGGCTTGGTCCGACTCTTCTTTGACGGACCTGCATTAATTTTCTCTGGAACGGCGATACCCATGCCCTTCTTCGCAGTGGAAGCTCTGACTGACATCTTGATCTGCTTCTGACCGGCTTTGAAAGCTTGATGGTTCGACCCGAGGGCGATGTATTGGACCGGAAAGCTGGCTTTGTTGACGACGCTGTATTCGGAGAGGACGTCTTCGGCAAGAAGATGATGAACAAGGCGCTCCACTTCACCGCGATCGAGCTTCTCCAGAGAGTTGTACTCTTCAAAGCCGTCATAGCCGCGATCTTTGATGTTCTTGGCCTTACTGCCGCGGAGAATGTCCACGCATTGAAGCAGAGTGACATGGCTAGTGATAGTCTGATTGATATGCTCCAGGTCCCTGGCATTGGGTCTGCGATCAAGATCACGCATTCTGTCCTTTCGTTCTTGGTTGCACGCCTTCTGCGAGGCTTCGATGAGCTTGACAGCGTTCGCGGCTTCATTGGTGAAGTCACGCATCTGGAAAGACACCGATGAGGTGCAATTGTCGCAGGACTTCTGGCAATTATGTGAGTTGAAGTTCTCGCCGAAGTAGCCCAGCACTTGGACTCGTCGACAATCGGCCTGATTCTCACAGAACTGAACCATGTTCCTAAGCAGGTTCCGTTGCCGTTCTTTCGATTCTTCGCTCTTCACGATGGGTATCGCTGCGGAAGCAGTTTTCTCGTTCTTATCGGCCTTGTCATCGTCGATCATCTTCCGCAGAATGGTCACATCTCCATAACTGTAGAAGAGGTAACAGGAGGAGCGAAGTCCATCTCGACCAGCTCGTCCTGTTTCCTGATAGTAGCCCTCCAAACTCTTGGGCAGACTGTGGTGCATTACGAATCTGACGTCCGGTTTGTCAATGCCCATGCCGAAAGCGATGGTGGCGACGATGACCTGAGTCTTGTTGGCTTGCCAGTCTCGCTGTACCTGACGCTTCACATCAGGCGTGAGTTGTGCATGATAGTGATCCGCCTTGATCCTGTACTCCTTGCGGAGAGTGGCTGCAACATCTTCGCATTTTTTCCTCGAGAGGCAGTAAATAATCCCTGATTGATCTCGGAATTTCTTCTTGATAATTTCTGCCATTTCATTGAGAGACCCCTTAGACTTTGGTATCACCTCATAGTGCAGATTGGGTCTGTTGAAGCTCTGCTCTAGCTCTACACAATCTGTGATGCAAAGATTGTGTTTCACATCCAGCTTGACATTGGCAGTCGCAGTTGCGGTTAGCGCCATGACTGGGACACCTTCGAACTTGCTCCTTAGCCTTCCCAGTTCTGTATATGGCGGCCTGAAATCGTGTCCCCACTGGCAAGATTAGCACGCATGCAGGTGGCTTGAGTGATATTGACTTACCTGTGACACGCAGTGTGCCTCGTCGATGACAAGGCGGGCGAAGAAACCACGTTCGTTGAGTCGAACCAACGTATCCACCATTCTCAAGTTCATGGTAAGCATTTCAGGCGTAATGTAGAGAAGCTGCACAAATTTGCCCGGAGTCGGACCCCAGAGAGCTTCGAATAGGATCTTCTTTTCCTCGTGAGTCGTTTCGTTGTTGATGACGGAAGCTTGAATGCCCAGCTTCTGCAGATGATTGACTTGGTCTTCCATCAAGCTCAGTAGAGGTGAAATGACGATGGTGACGCCACGCTTGCGTACCGAGTCGACAGCAGCCGGCAACTGATAGCACAAGGATTTACCACCTCCTGTTGGCATCAGGACGAAGGTGTCCTTTCCGCCCAAAGTCGCGTTGATGGCCTCAAGCTGATTCGGGCGGAACCCTCGGAGCTTGAAGGTGTGACGGAGAACATCTCTCACATTCTCAGACCAGGGATGTTGCATAGCCGGTTGATTCATCGCCAAAACCTTTCTGGTAGGCGTGGATTTCTGTTTAGCGGAGCCATTGACGTGTGTAGACTCGAGAGGTTTCCTGGATAGAGGAGTCGCACGAACGTCTGCCAGTCGTGTGTTGCCAGACTGTTCACACATGGCCATGAAGTCTTCTTCGTCATCGAAATCACCGTAGTCATCATCCTGGTACTTGTTTTGCGGAGGCAGGTCCATCACTGTCGAAAAGTCCCCAGAATCGATTTCGAAGTCATTAACATTGTTGTCGTTAGAGGTCTTTTTCGCATAATTGAAGGCATTTGAGCGAACATCGACATCGCCGGGAAAACTTGAGTCATTGAATATGTCCATATTTTCGACAGCCTCAGTCGTCTTTGTTCTCCTGGTGGGGAAGAAGTTCGCGTCCATTGCATTCTCAACCTTAGCAGGACGTTTGGCGGGGGGCTCTGATCTGGGTACATTTCGGTCAAGCTTATGCACCGGTTCGACGTTCTTTGCCGGCTTCGAAGCCTTGTTTCGACCATTTCGTATAATCTTCTGAACAGCGTGAAGTAGCGACAGGCAATCGAACTGGTTCTGTCGAATGGCTTCCTGGATCCTCTTCAATTCCGCGAGCTCGGCCAGATGGGGTTGACCTGCCAGAGCTTTATTTCGAATGCGCTGCTTGATACTGCTCGTTTCAGTATCTAAGCTTTGAGTTTTGTGTCGGTACGAGGGAAGCTTTTGCAGCGTCTCCGCTTGTTGACCGATGGCTTGAGACTGGTCGAGAAATGTAGTGGCGCTTTCCGGTTCTTCCATCAGAGCTTCGACATAACGGTCAACCAAGCTCTGCTTCTTTACTTCGAGGTTAGATATTTGATAGACAAGATCTTCATCTGTCCACTTTGCAAATTCATCCAAAAGAGCTTTGTCGTCAGTTCCGATGGCCTGTGCAAACGAAGCGGATACCGAGTTGCTCGAAGTAGGAGTAGACTGCGCATTTGCGTTTGAAGCAAAGGTTGGCTGCGCATGCGCGGGTGGCGCAACTGTGGAGTAAGGCGGCGGTGGTCCGGCTGGGACGTCCCTGTCAAGAGCGTCATCAATGATACGCCCAGGGGACGTATCGGTATCTGCTCGGCTGATGGTCCGTGGCTTGTTGTTATTCTGCATGCCCTTCTGGCCAGAGTTGTGGTGCACTTTTCGAGGCGCTAAGTCTGACAGATCTGGAACCATTGTCTCCTCGATATCCTCATCGCTGGAGAAAGTGTCATACACAGATCGCTCCCTTTTGTTCTTGGTCGTTGTGTGGCGGTCCATACGAGGCTTCCGAAGCGCCGGCTCGCCATCGCTCACGAGTTCATCATACGTCCCGAAATCACTGCTCTTCCTCTTCCTTCCAGCAATCTGAGGGGAATTCGACACTTTTTGACTACTAGCAATCCGATCGAAGTCCTCCGAAGTCAAGTCCAGAATCTCGAGACTATCGTCAAATTCATCGATCTCCGCTTGCGGAAGCTTTGCAGGTCGGGGCTCGGATCTCACACGCACAGGTTCTCTCGATGGCGTGTCTTCAACTCTCTTGTCCGGGCTCGGGGCTGAAGAAAATGGCTTTACCAGAAGATTAGGACGGTGGGAAGGCGTGTGAGCTGGTCTTAATCGTGCCATATCCTCGGCGCTGTCCTGACCTTTATCTACCCCATTTGGCAATTCTGGTCTCTTGTAATCCGTATCCTTCTGAGTAATCTTCCCACCGTAAGTACCAGCAGCTCCTTCGAATACTGATTTCGCGATTTGCGTCGAAGGGACAAAGCCAGTCGTGTCAAGAAATATCGCTTCGCGTCTGGTGGTATCGTTCGGCAGACAAGGTTTTTCGCGGATCAGCCAGCTGAGATGCTCCCGTAGATTATTCCGAGTCATTTGAAGTTTCCATCGGCGTAATTGTTCATCTCAACAGTTGCATCTTGTGTCGGGCCTCCAGTGTTGCCACAAAAGCTGCAAAGCATCAAAAAGTAGCCGTCCGCTGCACGCGTCGAAAGGCGTCAATGGCCCGCAGCAGGAACACGAAAAGCACGTGACGCCAAGAGCCCATCTGCAGTAGATCTGCCCCACCATAGATCCGATCGGCCGACATGGTCCATCAGATCGTGACGAGAGTTCATGTGAGTCCCTTCAACACGCCTTGCAGATTCGTATAAACAGGGCTGCTTGTCGCTATCATGACCGACGGCAGTCGAAAACAGTCATGACCTTCTTCAAGACCAGCATTATATCCACCTGTAATGCGATCCACACACTCTCGCCCAGTGCGGCGACATCGACTACGTCATTCAAATGTCTGAGCACGCGAGATGTTCGATATCATCAACGAAAACAACATGAGAGCCGGCGGAGGTATGCAACGATTGCAGACGATGGGAAATCAGATCAACCAGATCTGAGCTGGCCAGAAGCGCCCAAAGGGCATACTTGTCCGACACCTTACCAGATCTTCTCCATTTCAAAAAACACACCGTACAGCAAGGCCAGGTTCTACCAGCTGGTCAAGCTGTATCACCCTGATCGTAGCAACGGCGAATCCTCCTGCTCACATGCTGATAAGTTAGAACGATACCGATTGATCGTTGCTGCACATACAATCCTGTCTGATCCGGTTAAGCGCAGCGCTTACGACCGCTGGGGAGCCGGCTGGGCTGGCAAAAAGGATGCCCCTACTTCGCCATTCAATCATACAGATGGTCAGCCCGGCCCGTTCACTCAAGGGTCCTGGCAAGAGCATGACCCAAATATATGGTCAAACGCGACATGGGAAGACTGGGAACGTTGGCGGCATAAGCAAGAAGAAGCGTATGGCGGACACCGAGATGCGCAAGCGCCTCTGTACTTTCAGAATTCGACCTTCATATCGATTATACTCGTTTTGGCTGCGGTAGGAAGTTCACTCAATTACAACAGGGCCGAGGCGGAAGGCGGTAGGTTCCTGGCTGCACGCGATGCCGTACATGATCAGGCCAGTAGAGAGTTGAGAAAGGTTCGGCAAACCACACATCAGAGACCTAAAGACGAGCGGATAGATTGGTTTGTAAAGAACAGGGAGGCGGCACTGTTAGGGATAGGCGTGGATGAGCTTCAAGAGGAGAAAGCACGGCACGTCCTACCACCTCAGGAAAACTGTATGCCGGAGGGCATGAATAAAGAAGACGAGTGACCACGATGTAAAGGATTTGTACAGTCAGAATACCATTTTTCTTATTGCAGCCTGGCGTAAATGTTCGACTACACGCTTGTTAAGTTAGGGCATTGCTCGAGGAAGTGTTATCAATCCTGCGGGGATGCTTTCAGGGCCTACAGACAAAACGCGGGCTGACATGCCCCGAATGCGGACAAACGAGACGGGGCCGCATGGGACCAACTTAACGGCCTCGGCTCACGCTTTTAGTGCATCAGATGATCTTCTAAACGCTGCGGCTGCAATTCCAGGCACATAGCGTACCTGACTCTCTGCAATTGGCGGTGACCTCCGCGGACGTTCTCCAACTCTCTCCATAATCTGAGTAACCTTCGATTCAGTAAACAAGCATCATTCTTGAAACGCAATAGCAATTTCCCTCCAGGTTGTACCAAGCTCCGGCCTGTCTCGCGCTGAACCATAGAAGCGCATACCCCGAACTACATAGCCCCTCCGTCCGCAAGAGCCGGCGTCAGCTTGTAAGCTCACACTCACACATTCACGCGACTTCGCTCCTCCATATCTTGCTGGCCTGTATGCAAGTAAAATTCAACAGTCTCGCTACTCTGAACACTTGAAAGACTTCACTGCGAAAGACCGTGTTCTACTTCTCCTGTATACTATCGGACGACTCCGCTCCCACCTTCGCCCGCTATGGCAGACTTCCTCGCAAATCTCTGGAGCTCCATCTTCACTCCCGGTCCGACTCCGACCCTCCTCATAGCGACGAACGCGACCTTCTTCCTGCTACAAACCGTCCTCTTTGCCTTACTTGTTGCAACCTACTCTATCCATTTTGTGATTCTCTCCCTGCTCTGTGCAGGCCTCTGGGTCTCTATCAACTGGTTCGCGAGCGAATTGCAAAAGGCACAAGCACAGGCAGAAGCAGACAAGGCAAAAGAGCAGAAGAGGGCGGAACGCGCTGAGGGAGAGAAGACTGAAGGAGATGAAGCCAGTCTAGCTGAAGAGGGAGACGACGAGGCAGGGACGGGTACAGAGACGGAGGTGGAGGGAGGTGCGAAGGCCAAGAGAAGCATGAGGACTAAGCAGCAGACTGTGGAGGGGACGGCGACGGGGAGGGAGGCAGAGGCTGCGACTAGGAGGAGAGGTGGTGAGGTAGGTGAAAGCAGCACGGACAGTGAGTGGGAGAAGGTAGAAGGCGATCGGTAGATGAAGGCATCGTAACAGTTCTCGAGCATTTTGAAGCATTTGAAGTTGCTGAGGGATGAATTGGCGGCATTTGATATACCCGAATAACTACATCATCAAGCTTTTATCTGACTACTCCTGAATCGCCATCCAAAGCAGCTGAAACTTGTAACCTCATTTTCTTCGTCTTTTTCTCGCGGCGTATGTCACATGATCCTCATACCAATCCCGAACCATTTCAACAGTGGAATCGTCGTTGTCGCATTGAATCGGCTACTATACTCAGACTATCTTGGCGCCAAGCCATCCCCAGAATCCGTTGCGGCTTCACGACTTCATTTTTCACAGCGTCGCGACACTGCTTTACACACGACCACAGATCTTGAAACTTGACATCCATCCCTAGCTCTAAGCTGTCGCACAGTCCCACGAACTTATCTCAGCACCTCACTCCTTCTGTGCCCCCACCAACAGCACAGAAAACCCCCCAAAATACCACAATGAAGCTCGTCAGGTCCGCACTCTTCCCCATCCCCCTCCCATCCCGCAGCTAACCCACCCAGATTCCTCATGAAATGCCAGAACGAGACGACAACGATCGAGCTCAAGAACGGCGGTCTCGTCCACGGCACCATCGCCTCCGTCTCGCCCCAGATGAACACCGCGCTGCGCACAGTAAAATTCACACCAAAAGGCCGCGAGCCAATCTCAATGGACACGATCAACATCCGCGGCAGCATGATTCGCTACTTTATCTTGCCGGACTCGCTCCCGCTCGACACATTGCTCATTGACGATGCGCCGAAGCCGAAAAATAAGGCGAGGAAGGAGGCGGCTGATAGGGGTGGACGTGGTGGTGGAAGGGGCGCGCCGAGAGGACGAGGAGGTAGGGGCGGTGGACGGGGAAGGGGTAGGGGACGGGGGTTCTGAGTGTGAGAGGGAGATCGGACGATGGTTTATGATTCGGGTGAAAGTATGGCGTGAATACCGGGCACGGCGGGCCTTGCGCTGCGTTCTTTCGACAACCGCGGGGCAGCGAACGAAGGGAGACGGATTGCGCCTTTGCGCAGAAGAGTAATTGATGCGCTTGTGGTGACGAACAGGTCAGTGGTCAGCGAAGTCACCAAGAACCGAACCCAAAAGAATCCGTGGAACGATGTACACTAGCTTAATTGAGGCGAGAAATGCTCTACAGCGTGCCTCTGGCTGCTGTCAAATAGTACTTCGGTAGTCGATATGCGCACTTGAGGAAGCCGCACATGGTACAGAAAGAGTAATGCATGCTAATGACTTGGAATTGTTGATTTATTCGCTCTCATCCGACACAGCAACCCTGGTAAACAACGTTGAACAGAGCCGACCACTACTGAACCCAGGTTGCCACTACCACGATCCCCCCCATCGAATAAGGCAGCTCTGATCCCACTCTGCTTGCCTACCTGGAACGTCTTCAATTCCATTGCGACCAGCAACTTCCCCAATCCCTTACATAAAGCAGCATCCGCACTCCATGCCTCCATCCTCCCGATACGGCCCCGTCCCACCAATCTTGAACCCAGCCCGTTTGACTCTGATCATCCTCACATAGCGCCTGTTGTAATCACCGTCCGTGAAGCAGCGCGGACACTCGCCGTCGTCAGCCATGCGCCACGGAATCGGCCACATCGGGGCAGGGCCAAATATTTGGCCTTGCTGGAAGTCGGGACACGTGAGTAAGTTGGCGTGCTTGGTGCATGGCGAACGGAGAGTGAGCCTGAGATGTCAGAAGAGGTTGTGGTGAGGCCGAGGGAGGATTACCAGGTGTGAGAGCAGGTTCGGGAGCGCCAGAAGATTGTGCGGCACATGGTGATGATGGTCGAGAGAATGAGGTCCTAGAGTGGTCTTTTGATGGCTTGATAGCTGTTGGAGACGTCGAGTTATGGGTACACTCAGGGAGTGGCTTGAAAGTATCGAGGGGTGAAGGAGATGATATACGAGGGTGATAGAACTGGTGTGCCGAGTTGAGGTCATGCATGTGAATACGTGAAAAGTGAAGAGAGTTCACATCACGGGATCGTAGGCACACTTCATTTGTCGTCCAGCTTATTCTTCGACACACTTCCAGCGACGTGCTCTGGGTCATTTTCCTGCAATTCCTTCTCCCGAATCGCTTGCATCAGCTCATACATCTGCGCGATCTGCTGGTCGCTCATCTTGTCCATCTTTTGGCTATCGATCTTCTCGCCTCTCCAGGATTTTGCTTCGATCTGCTGTACGTAGGTCTGCCATTCCGTCAAGAAGCCAATCTATAAGCAGTCAGCAGGCTGGATATGCCACTAAGAACAATGAAGAGCATACGATGTGTACTGGATTGTCGATCTTTTGATGATTTCTAAATTCGCTTTTGACGTAGTCGTCGCCAAGTACCCGCATCTCTACTGGCAGCTTCTTTCTGTGCGTCCTCAGGATACGCCGGTATAGTGGTATCGGTGGAAGCAGAGCCATGGGAACTTGCTTGAGGCCAGAAGATTGAGTACCAATGGCGGATGGCGCTGCCAGGCGACGGAGGGTAGGTGTCAACATGTTTGCTTTCTTCCTAACGCTGAGATTACTTTCAGGATGAACGCTTCTGAAGTTGAGTATGCTGCAAATGATCGGGATAGAAAGAAGGATGCGGTCCAAAAAGATCAATTATGATGACCTCGAAAACGACGTCATGAAGTCCGAAGCCGAGGCGAGATCGTTTCTTCCATGCAGCTTCCAGAAACTGAATTCAGTGCCTATCTCGCCTGAACGTCATTCTAGAAACATGAAAGGATTCGAAATGCTTTGAGGAAATTTTGAGATTTGACAGAGCTTATCATGGAGACACAGCATGCTGCCTACACCCTCGACCTCACACGTACCATACGATAGGGTTTATGAACCAGCAGAAGACAGCTACCTGCTCCTTGACACCCTTTCCTCACAAAGCGAGGCGGTTTTTCTAAAAAGCCACTTCCTGGACTCATCTTCGCCACTAATATGTGAAGTCGGTACTGGATCAGGCGTGGTCCTCGCCTTTACAACTGCTAATGCCTCCACCATATTTGGGCGGAGCGACGTCGTCTCTCTAGGGGTCGACATCAACCACTTCGCGTGTTCTGCCACGTCCGAAACCGTTCGAAAAGCATTGGATGAATCTTCATCAGGTCAAGCCGTGCGGCCGGTGTTCATGGGGTCCATCAATGCAGATCTCACCACGGCCCTGAAGCCGAGCTCTGTGGATATATTGATCTTCAACCCGCCCTACGTTCCCGCCCCGCTACCAGACAACACCTTGTACCGCAACAACGATGAGTCTACTCTGTCTTCAACCGGCATGTTTGAGCGCGACAGTCACTTGTTGGCGTTGTCTTACGCTGGTGGTGAGGAAGGCATGGAGGTCACAAATCGACTGCTGGATCAGGTCCCAGGTGTTCTATCCTGTAAAGGTGTGGCTTACGTGCTGCTATGCGCGCAGAATAAGCCTCGAGCTGTGATAGAAAGTATCAAAGCATGGGAAGGGGGCTGGGATGCGATGATAGTGGGAGATAGTGGTGGCAAAGCAGGCTGGGAGAAGCTTGTCATACTACGGATCTGGAGACCAATTTGATGTGCATGCGATCAAGCTCATTCAAGGCGGAAGACTTCGCATTATTGTCATTGAATGTCAAGCCCCAAGAATTGCACAAGACTTATACGGATCAGCTATTGACATGCCTCAATAACTGCATTGATGCCCTCATCACCAGCCCCTGCACCTAACCCAAATGTCGCTCACGATCTCTCCTGACACCTCAGAGTCCACTACAAAATACCATCCGAAGCTCGGCCCAGCCATACAAGCATGATTCGGCCAAATCATGACCTTTTCCCCGATCCTCAGCTCCCTGCGTCCTTCAGATGGACCCTCCCATGTTAATATCCCATGCTCCTGACTGATCCTGCCCACCACCCAGCCCGTCTTGTCACCAACAGGATCAAAAAACTTGCCCGAGTTCCCTTCACCTCCGTCTTCCCGCCATGGGGTTACAACACCCCAACCATCATAGCTCTTGCACGGCTCACGACCCAGTACAATTGATCCTGCAGCGATCAACGCTTCAGGCTTCTCCCTCTCCTCGTACACGCTCGCGACCTCGGCCATGATGCGCAGCCCGATGTTGTCGGTGCTCAAGCGTGGAGTAGCGTCGATACTGCTTGGTCGTGCGGCGGTGGCGAGCTGCTGCATGTCGAGGACGGGGTAGACGCCAGCGTGGATCTCGAGCTGGAAAACTTCTTTGACGTGTGAGATGAGAGCGGCTACCTCTGCACCCTCGGACGAGGAAAGGAGGTTCTGCGTCGCGGTTGCGGTAGGTGTGGCGCCGATAGAGATGATCAGAGGGCTCGATGGTGGGGAGGGAAGGGAAGAAAGGACGGTTTCGGCGCCTGAGACGGCCTCAGAGAGCTCGGTGTGGAGGAAGGAGAGGGCTTCAGCTGTGGAGGATGAAGAGTACGAGTGACCCATGTGGCAGTAGACGCCGGAGACGAATATTGTGGGGGAAGAGGCGGCGGTGGTAGTTAGCTTGGTCAACAATGCAGACTTGGGGGCCAGACCGGCGCGGTGGTAGCCGGCGTCTATCTTGATCATGATGGAGATGGGACCTGGCCAATTCGTCGATGAGGCTGTGGCGAAGGAGATCAGGTTCTGTACCTGGGTGGGATGGTCGACCAGGAAGGTGATGCTGCCGGGCCCGAGTGCGTGGGCAATATCAGCCAGGCGAGGAATCTGTGATGGTGCTACTGGGAGACCGTAGATGACCTAAGTTGGTGCTTTAGTCTGAGGATCGCTTTGAGCTGGAGCTTTGGCTATCGAGACTGAATTGGAGAGATGTGGTAGTGCTAGACGTGGCCGACGTGGCTTTTAAGTATTTGTGACAGGCCAAGAGGATCATGGTACTGATACAAACAGAATTGAAGACATACATTGACAGACTTGCCCTCCCCTTTGCTGTCCAAGAGCCATGGCACTAAATGCTCGACTTCTGATATTGTAGAGCACAGGAGTCGGATGTCCTTTGTGCGGTCTCCCACCTGGTGCTTGGCCAGCTGGACAGTCTTGCATTCGAAATCAGCTGGACTTCATATACAGCATGGAGTCACAGCAAATACCTTGTGTGTCTTCACGTGAGCCCTGAAGCCAACCCCGAGAGCTTCGACAGTGTCGAGCATGTCCTTGCAATTCCGCCGTACCACGGCGGCATCAATAATCGCCGCTGGAACAGGTACAAATCGGACGTCTTTACCGACATATTTGAGCCGTACAGCGGCCTCGGAAGACAGGGGGTAGAGGAGAGATGTTGGAGTTCCAAGCATCTTTGCGTGCCTGCGGAGGAGGCGCTGCCATGTACTGTGCAATCAGAGGAGCTTCTACGCTTCGTCCTCCTTACTATTGCGTGTGGTAAGCCTCTTCAGTGGTACCCACGGCTTGGAGCGGTTGTCTAATATGGCTACGAGGGTTTCTACGGATGAAAGATATATAGTGAGTCAATCAAATGATCAGGAGCATACTCGCTGATCTTCGCTCCGATCTCGGCCTCTGGCACCACTCCGTGGTTATAATTGACGTCTGCTTACCAAGTCGCACCATGGAGGTGCAACAATTCGTGCAACGCCGACACGTTTGCTGTGCCTTCCGAAGCGCTACTAGATGCAATAACTACCAGGTCGAAGCTGGTAGTTACAAGTACTACTGCTGTACGTGCAGTGCGTACCTAATCTACAGCTAGTGCACTACCAGACGAGAGCTGGTAGTGCTTGATCATCAAGCTCGCATTGCAGGAGTTTTGGCACGTACGTGGCACGTAGGTGCAGGAATTCGTGCAACGGGCTCGAACAGAGAGACTGAACTACCAGATCGACTGGTGTCTTTCGCATGCAATCTGATATATATTGCAAAAATCTACCTCGTTGTCCTTCGGACTACCAGCTTTGACCTGGTAGTACCTACGCCGTGGCTTAGAATGGGCACCTTTGAACAACTGCAGCGTTGCACGAATTTCTGCACCTACGTGGTCGTAGATAATTCTAAATGGATGAGAATTGCTTGGAAAAGACCACAGTTGTGCAATAGAGCAGCCACGAAATACTGTATTTTCTACTCTTCAATATGGCTTCGCAGGTCAAATCAAGCAACGCTAACGACCTATGCATTGCTGTCGTCAGTGGGTGAGTTAACCAGTCAAATGAACGCCCAAAGCGAGAGAGCTGTTCTCGTAGACGGGTCAGATCAGGCAACCCATGCTCAATGCAGCATGTATACATTGATTACTTAAGACGAGCTTGTACCTACGAAAGAGACTGAAGACACAGAAACTTAAACATTCGTTACTAGCATTTGGCGGTTTAACATCGGACGACAATTATGTGGGTGACTGACTGCGTCAAATAATCTCGATGTCCTCCGGCCGTCTGTTCGTAACGGAGGTGTACTGCTGACTGTCGCACGGTGCGGCACAGGTGTGCGATGACTTGCGCTCAGCCGTGTTTCAAGATTTGTGCACATGCATACACACCGGCTGTGTAAGAGTGTCATCTCGTGGAAACATCAAGGAGACATCCAAGCTTGTCATCAAAGAGTGGAAGCGAGAGACAAGAAAAACTCAGCTCCTGTACTTGCGCGGTCTCGATGAGTTATTAAGTATGGTAAAGATGGAGATGGTCAGAACTTGGGCCACCGGAGCTGAAGAGTAGTGCTCCCTTGGTTCCTCTTTTGCATGGCGAGGTGTTGCTTTCCAACTCCGGCCCGAAGCGACACACCTGGTTTAACTGCTTCTGGTTAACCAGGGCGCCAGAGTGCTCCGAAACTATTGGGCCAGTGCGGCGCTTGTGCGTGAGGCCTACCGGCAGCGCATGAAGGATCAATTGGCTTGACTCTCCATATTCAGCCATGATGTCGCTCCAGCCTGTTGGTTTAATCAGACCTGGCGCAGCCTGTTCCTCTGTGTCCTGGTGCTTTTGTCATGGACTCTCTGCTGGGCTTCGACTACCAGCACACGCAGATGGCTCCTCACAATCAGTAGCTCCTGCCCTTGACCGCGAACGACCACCTTGATCATGGCTGACCGAGCCAAAGACTACAGAGATGGAGTCGGCCACAAATACGACCCGGAACTCGACGAGGAAGCCATGTCAGACGATGAAGCTCCCATACACCCAGTCGCTGCCATGCAGGAAGCGTTTGAGGAATCAATCCAAGAGGCGGCGGACGGGGATGATGAAAGTACAAGGGCCATGGATGCGAGCGCAGAAGCGCGCCGGAGAGAATTGCTGGACCAACCTACATACGATGCATCTTGGACCACTCGCTGGAAGCAGAGACCAAGCGCGCGCTGCCATCCCATCATCAAGCTCATGAGCCAGATTATTTTTGGACTCCACCTGCTGTACCAGCGACAAGCAAAGTCAGACGCCGAAGTAGTCAAGATCCTACAGGTCCATGTTGACGAGATTGACGCATTTCTCGAGAAGACAACCGAAGACTTTGACCTGGCCATGAAGGATATCGACGAGCGCATATCCTTCCTAAAGCTTCCCATGACCCATCTTGAGGTATTCGATGTCATGCTTGACGATAAGAAATTCCGCACACAATTGATCGAAGGCAACGACAAGATCGAGAGCATCATTGAGCGCACCGCAAAAGCTATGAACGCTGCGCTTCTTGATGTGCAAAAGGCTGTCAACACTACCCAGCAATTGGCAGAATATCTAGACAGCGTTCAAGATGACTGGCCTCATGAGACTCCTGACCAGAGCGCAATCTTTGTCGCCATGAAGGGAAATGAAGAAGGATGGCGCGCATGCCTGCGAGATCTTCAGGGCAAAGGGCATCAGTTGGGTGTGGCATTAGTCCAGTTGGGTACGGTCGTTGCAGAGATAAGCAAGCTAGCCGGTGCTGCGAGCCGAAGGAATGCGGTATGAGCTTCTTTTGCTATTGGTCTTCATATTCAGAACTGACTTGTACACAGGGCCAAAATAGTAACCCTCAGTCACCCGTGTTGGGTATGCCACCAACTAGGCTACACCACGGATCCGGCAGTCCGGACGGAAGGGGCTCTTTGGAAAACTCCAACAAACCTCTACCAAAAGAGCCCGACGCCGTCGGCGCTGCTGTCAGAGCCACCATTCCAAAAGCACACGACACGGTCATGGCCGAAAAGAAGCCAAAATCCAAAAAGTCTTTCACAGGCTCGAAGCCTAACAAGACCAATTCAATACTGAGACAGGCAAAATCTACTGAAACTGGCAAACGGACGGCCGCGCACATGCAACCGCGCGAACCTACAAGTCCAACAACTTCGCAGACCAAAGATCTTGCCGGCTTCATCAAGTCGACGAAACCTCCTGAATCGTCGACCAGACCCGAGACTTCGACTTCGACTTCAAGAGCTGCGCAGCCAGTCGCGGTACAGTCAAACACAACTACTCAGACTCGTCCACAGTCACCTCCTCAGCGTGCGAACAACGATGTTCAGACCCGCCCACAGTCACCGCCTCAGCAGCAATATCAGCCTCCCCAAATCGCCCCTCAAAACGCACAACAACAGTACTACCAGGCCCCAAGTTTTCGTCCTCAATCTCCGCCCCAAATTCAATACCAGCCTGTTCAACCACAATTCGCATCCAATTTCGCAGCGCCGCCGTCACAGCAGCAGCCACAAATACCTATGCAACAAACCCAATATAACCAACCACCACGTCAAGCATGGCCCGCCCCTTCTCAACCCATGCTTCCACCGCCCCAACCTGCGGCGCAGTCAAATATGCAGTACCCTATGCCATCCGAGCGCCCCTTCCACAATGCTTTGACTGCTGTCGCGCATCGGCAAACTACAGAATCTCGGGAACCGGCGCCGCAGGAATACACTGTCACTTTCGAGAAGCCTCCTCGCGCCGAATTAGATGCCACTCCATTTCCTCGACAGGTCATCAACATGCCAGTGCAGCAGTTTCACCAGACGCCTACCGTCCAGCCACCACCGACAATCAAAACCCGAGGCCAGGTACAGCAGCCGACCGTGTCACAGGTTCAAACAGCAGTTCGCGCGCCGGAAAAGGTACAGAATGTCAACAATTACGATCCAAGATTGTTGCATCGGCAGATGCAAGAAAGATCAAAGATGACCACGGCTGGCTCAGATGTCAGCGCCGGACCGTCGACACAAAACGAACGTCAAGCATCTGAGCAGGCACATGGTCTTTCGCATAATCTGAGTACATCTTCCGGCTCTAAAGTTGACTCTGCATATGCGTTGTCTTCCGGGAAGCCTCCCTCAGAAGCCCCTTCTCAAGCTTCATCGCGAGCTCCTTCGCGTCTTGGGCTGTTCCCAGATACCAATGTTACCACCCCTCCCCAATCCTCTCGAGCTGCTAGTTTCAGCCACCAATCCCCTCCACAGGCACATGCAGCCCACCGCCTCTCTCCTCCGACACCCATGAATTACTCTCATCCAAAATCGACCAACAAGTTCAGCAAATTTTTCAAACGAAAAGCCAAGGACGAGCACTCGTATGTTCAGGTCTCTCCGAACTGATGTTGACCGACTGTCATCTCTTAATGGGCTCGTCGACGAAGGACAATGCTTGTATAACGACTCTTAATGATATCATACCCTAGGTGCAACAGGAATGGGAAGGAATTCCATAGGCATAGTTGGATAGAAAGCTTCTTGTAGGTGTTGAAATAATTACTTGTTCTGACAGCATTTCCACGATTTAGATTGATCATCTTCTCCCCACAGTGGTCGAAAGACCGAACATAAACGAAGTCAAGTTAACGAGGAGCGCGTGGTCCAGCTTTGGAGCAGTCGCATCACAGTGTCACAAAATCAACTCTCCATACTGCCAGCCTGAATCATGCCTCAACTCTAATGTATATGTTAGCAGAGCTCTCACTTTGTTCTGCATCCCTGCTGTACTACGATGCTCGAGGTCTCGTACTTTTCTCATGGGCTGCCGGCGGCAATGCACATGCTGAAGGTAGCACGGCAAGTGCAACTTACTCGATTGCTACGGATCTCATCAACTGCACTCCCGCTCGCTACTTCTATGTGCTGATGCAGTCTCCAGAACAATTCACGGAATTATACAACGTGTTTTCAGATTCATTCAATATCGCTGTTGCTCGCGGCAGCTCGTCACTCGTTCCCTCGCTTGGTACACCGCACTCATTGATTCGCTCTGCATCATCTAAACACTCGTTGGATATGACTTTGGTCTTGTCACCTTTTCGTAATGCCCCTTGACGAAAGAGACGCCAGCAGAACGTCCACCATGTCAACCACTTCACGTCTGAAGAACCAAGCTCAAGCTAGTAATATGTTGGGGGCCAGTGCACCAGGAGTGCTCAGCATGCTTCGTACCTCAACTGACACTGGCGACCTTGGCATGCTCTCGGTCAATCAGGGCCGCATGCCTCCGGTAAATCGACAGACTCATAGAAACAGGGCACATCCAGCTCGTTTGTCCGATGGATCGTTGAGGAGCAATCAAACCAGCAGGCTGCCGAAGAGAAGCTCCAATAATCCACTCTGGGAGGGAAGCTCTGCCGGACATCGCGGATCCATCAGCAGTCTCCAAACGACAAGAACGAATCCTCACCCTTATGACACTTTGGGTCCACCTCCTCACCCGCCGCCTGTGGGCGGTCTGCCCCCGAACCCATCACCTGCTCCAAGTAGTCTTGATGGGCGTTCATACTCACTTACGCAGGGCCGATACCCTCATTCGCTTGCTGGTCAGAGGTCCATCAGCAGTCTACGCAGTCAGGGCGCGACACCAAGAACGCATCCAAATCGCGGTCATCCGGGACCACACTCGCGTCCCATGAGGCAAGTCTATCGATCCGTCTCTCCAGCTTTGAGCGACTACCATCCTCCTCGCCAGGCCCCACCTGGCAGGTACATGCAAAGACCTCCCATGCCATCGTACCACAGCGATTATGCATACGGACATACCGCGCCACCCGCTCCCCAGCCAAGGTATCCTCCTATGCCACCTCCGTCTGCACGCTATATGCAGCCACCCATGCAGCCTGCCATGCGGCCACCACCAAATCGGTATATGCAACCGCCAATGCCTCTACATGACTACGAGCAACGCGAGTACATGTATCAGCCTCCGCCTCCTGTTCCTACCCAGCACAGACACGCTGTAATGTACGCACCGGCAATGAGGCAGGGACTTCATCCCCACCAAATGCCTCCTCGACGTGCATATACTCCAGGTCTGGATGGAACGCCCCCTTCTTCTGGTCCCAATTCGTCTGCACCGCACTCATCAAACCCGTCTACTCCTCAAGACGCCAACAATGCTGGTAATGTCGCCATTGATCCGGACTTCATCGATCCAGCCCTGAGCGAGCTACACGAGGAGACCAGTGAGCAAGCTGTCTTCTCCAGCTACATTGCTTACACCAACAAGGCCATCGAAATGGCTGAGCCGGAATATGAACCGATCGCAGAGCAAGAGTACGAGCCGGATGCTGTGCCAATCCAAGGACCAGATGTATACGAATTGGAGGCACCATACGAAGTCACAGCGCAGCCGATTCAGCATGCTGAAAAGGTCCAGCAGCCCAAGCAGCCCGAGCAGTCCCAGCAGCCTGCCATAGTACCCTCCCCGGCAGCATCGCCGAAGGGTGGCCTGGTCCAGCGAATGAAGGCCCTCCTAGAGAACAAGAACGACTCTTCTCCACCGCCATCTGCCAGAGACCGACCCATCCGCAAAGCCAGCGAGCAGCAATTGCACCGTGAGAAGACTGTTGCCGAGCTGCCAGCCACTCCTGTCAAAGTCACCGAAATTGACGAGGATCCAAAGTCGGTGCGAGACGAGGTCAGAATCACCCGAGATCTTGTCAGAGCTACCCTTTCTCCGTCCTCTTCCGAGCACGATACCATTCTGCAAGAACCGGCTCAGACCAAGCGCTTTTCACAGCATGAGACGATAAGCGAGGAGGCTGCCAGCGTGAGACGTCCTAGCTCCGAATACCCCTCTGAGGTTGAACCTCTACCAGAAGCCGACGGTAAAGATGCCACCAGCACGGAAGACGACCGCTCGCTGTCTGCGACCAGCACTGAGCCTGATCCATCTCAGCCAAGCGATGACGATGTCGCCGTGCACATCGACCTATCTGATGCCAGAGAGTCTCAGCAAGTCGCAGACTGCAAGGAGGGAAAGGTGACGGAAATTGAAATTATTCTTCCTGGCGGTGGCGAGATCGAATCAGGAGTAGGAGAAAGGGAGGAGAGGCATGATGTCAGTCCGCTCCAACCGTCAATCCCAGGCCAATTCCCAGACGAAGCATGTGATCCCGACACGACAGACTTTACACCTTCACCCGCACAGATACCTCTTGAAGGGTCCGCCAATACTCATGAGATCAGAGACGATCTCCTTGCCTCTCACAACACACCTCACATCGATGTCTACGAAGATGTTGACGCTAATGCTGGTGTCACAAGCGACATTGTGACGGATATCGCAGTGCGCTTTTCGATTCCACGCCAAACGAGCATGCCTAAAGCCAGCATCATTCGAGTCTCATCACTTCCAGAACAACAACCCAAATTACACAAGGACATTCATGAGCTGCCGGAAACTATTTCACCGCGGGAGTCGGTCTATCGCGATATGGACACAATTGCACCTCTGCAGTTTATCAAGTCAGACAAACAGCCTGAGGACAAACATGCCCAAGCTCAGAGTGCTGTCAGGAAGCAGGATGATGCTGCCAATCTTTCCAGCTTTATCCGTCGTTCTTTTCCACGCCGTCACTCAGCCTTCCTCCGAGACAAGATTAAGAATCAAGTCGGAAACAACAAAGAGAATGAGAAGCCTAGCTCGGACCAGTCTCGCTTGTCAGACCTTGAGGAAGCTTCACAAGAGGACATACCAAGTGCAAAGTCGCAGCTATTCACCAGTCACTTGCCGACCTCTTACGAGCATGCTGATATCGAAGATGAAGCGACAAGGTTGCGTTCGCAGCTCACACTATCAGAGATTCGCAATCTACCCTCCCTCAACTTCAGTCAGATGAACCTGATAGATCAGCTCAATGCTGCTCTGGACTATCGCACCTCTCGCAACTCCCGCTCGATTGAGATTGTCCGAAAGCACCTCTCTGGAATCGCCAGTCCTTCCCCACTGCGCCCTTCGTCTACAGAAGCCCTGAGGGAGAGGTATACGAGCTTCTTCGCCAAGCCAGAGGACTTTCATGTACCTACACCGGCCGATGAGAGCGAGAGTATGAGTATGTCGATACTCACGCCTGGTCGTCAAGACGAGTATCAACATCAGCTGGAGAAAGAGAAGGCACGACAGGAGATCGAATCGAGTGAGCAGCCCCGTCCCAGCACCGGCAGAGAAAGCCGCTCTTTGTCTCCGACTGAACTCCTAGGTGTCGCCTCCGAGGCTAACCGCATCTCCATACCCTCTGTGGACGGGCTATCGTATCGCTTGTCCGAGCTTCTGCCTTCTTTGAAGCGTCTGCACCTCAACAGTACTATTGCCGATGAGCAGCATGTCAAGCAAACGATCGACGAGATCCACCATCTTGGTGAGCGCCCCACGACCATGCTTTCAGCCAGATCTTCTGGTGTGCTGCGCTCTCTTGCGGCGATCGCAGATGACATTGCCACCAACGGCACGCACTCGTCTCAATATGTCGCGCCTAGTCCTCGCTACAACAAGAGCCTGCCACCGCTTCCAAAAAAGTCAGGAGATACCGCACGCTCTGGAAAAAGCGAAGATGAGGATGACACCGTTTCGCAGCCTGACAATTCATCTGCCGGGAGCGACTCGACGGTGAAAGCACCTCGTCGGCGCACGCAGTCTGAAGACTGCACCAACACCACAGACCTGATCGGACCTGCTGGCATCTCCACCACGCGGCGCTCACTGACCGTCTCGAACTCCAACTCTCGCCCCTGGAACTTTGACGAGAACTACCCCTGGTCTAGTGAAAGCGGCCCCGTGGACATCAACCTCAAAGCAGACTTCACCGCCACCCCAGACCGCGAGTCCATCGCATCCCACATCCTCCGCGCCAAAGCCACCGGCGGCTCCATCTCCGCCCTAGATATTTCCCTCTCACGCGTAGGCGAAGACTCCCCCGAGAATGACTCCAGCCCGGCCGAAGTCTCCGAGCTCGAACCCACCGCGACCGTCACAGCCGACACCCTGACCGGCACGCGCCACCAGCGCGTCCTCAGCAAGAAAGCCACTTCCATCCTTGGCTCGCTCTCCCGCCGCGCAAAGCTCACCTCCCCGCTTCGTCCCAGCATGGACAGCCTCCGGAGCCGGCGCCCAGGCACAGGCATGTCCGGCGCGCTAAGCCCAGCCCCAGACGACGTAGCCGAGACCGCCACCGTCAAGAGCGCCGGCACATCGCGCACGGCCAAGAGCAAAGGCAAAAGCAAGCGCAAGCTCAGCGATGCCCTGACCAGATCCCGCGAGAAGCTGAACGCCTCGGCCCCCTTGCCGCTTGACGGTGCACTTTCCCAAGATGGCGGCGGCAAGAAATCTCACGCCCACGCGGTTAGCGACCGCTACCCGTCCACGGCATTGACGCCGCCTCTAGGCTACGACTTAGACGAAGTCAGGTCCTACTTCAGCGACGACGCGGAGAGCACGCGCACTGGGGCCGGGAGCAGAGCCAGGAGCAGGGCGGGCAGCAGGGGCGAGGTCCTCAGGAAACGACTCAGTGGGTTACGGTTCGGGAGGCCGGCAATCACTGTTACGAGGCCGGTGAGCGAGACAAGCTGGGTCAGTGGTCGGGACGTTCAGGACGGTAAAGGGGAGGTCGATGAGCTTGGCGAGCGGGTCAGGGGGGGTGCAGGGCCAGGAAGGAGTCTGGATCGCGCCAGGACCGTGACGGGGGTTTTGGGGTCGAGGAATGGGATGCGTTCTAGGAATGCGAAGAGGGTGAGCGCCAGACTAGCCAGTAGTCTTGGCAATAGGGGCGCCGCGGGGAGCAGGCTGAGCTATATGAGTCGGGCGGATGGACAGGGGGAGGGGTTCGAGATCGCGAGGGGAGGGACGGGGACGGAGAGCGGCGTCGTCAGTCCGGATTGGTTCATTGGTGGGACTGGGCACGAGGGGGGCAAGACGGTGCAGGGGATGGGGAGAGTCGAGTTGGGGATTAAGAGGCTGGGGGACAAGGTCAGGGGATTGCTTTGTCGGGGGGATAAGTTGTTGAGGAGGGTCAGTGGGAAGCAGAAGAGGGAGAGATATCGGCGGGAGAGGGAGGAGTGGTTGGAGGGTGGGAGCATGTACTCCGGGACCTGAGTTGGACTGTCTGAGAACGTTCGCAATATGTGTGGAGATGATTAGGGGTGACAGAGGGAAATGCTTCATTGGGGAAGTTGGAAGAGGCAAGAGGTCTGGCTTCGACGATAGGCATAGCTTGCATCGGATACTGGCTGCAGTGTTTCAGGAGCGAGATTCCGGGTGGTTGGGGAGTCAGGCGGTAATGCAGGCGACTTGGCACAAGGAGATTTGGGAAAGATAGGTATTTGAGTGCATGCTATAGAGCGTACATAGAGGGTAGTGATAACGATGCGCATGTCGGACCTTCTCTCTCGTCGATGATCCCCTTGGATGCATTCTGCCTATAGCTGCTTGCTGCCTTTCCGGTCGCTGTCCAGACAAGCAGGTACTTGCGTCGAGTGCGGATGCTAGGGTTGTTGGTTGTCTTGGTCGTCTACATGGTCTCTTGCCAAGGGCATCGTCGGCCACGTTGAGCAGTAGTTTCCACCCATGGGATCGTGGACAGGAGACACGCTGAATACGGGACTGGTCTCTGGTATGTGTCGGCGCGGTTTGTCACGTCATGGTTATGACGACGCTACGGCCTCGGGAGATTCATCGAAGCCAAAGTGAAGTTGCCCTCTTGCTGCCATCGACTGCCGCGGAGAACTCATGCCGAGCAGGTAAATCTTCAGATCCAATTGACGGCTTGCGTACCAGGAGTCTGGCATGATTGCTCGTGTCACCTTCATCATGGGGTAGTCAGACGTCCAGACCTCCGGGACCGGGCGACTTTGATGCTGCATCCTTGTCTCGGAGCAGGATCCGCTTCGGGTGACTTACCATGAAGGGACGAGGAAGCGGCAAAAAGAAAGAGAGAGGCAGAGAGGCAGAGCAGGCACATTGCTTCTTCGAACAGATCTCAAATCGATCTATTCAGACATTTGTCAGATCGAGCCCTAAGTGCCACGAATACTTGCATCATTGCCGTCAAGGTGAACGGAACGCGGGTGTGTAGAATCAGAACTCGCTGTGTGTATTCATAGCTATGCGACACCGAGACCGATCGACCTTGAAGAGGAGCTGAACGGTATGGTACGAATAAGAAGCAAATCCGCTAAAATCGTGCTTGATGCGTAAACGTCGAGCACGGTATTGCACCTCTGCCCGAATGGGTCGGCTGGAGCGAATCCAGACATGTCACCAGCGGCTCGGTGTCACAGATACGTACCTGGCCGCGAAATGTCTGTCAATGGGCGAATGAGCGCAAATCGGATACCATGAAAAGCAATTTGATCTGCCGAAAAGGAACTCGGGGTCGTGGGAACGCAGTGCTGTGACGATTAGTGAGATACAGATCGAGGAGAACACCTTCTTGCATGTCGGTGCAGAATCTCGTGCGACGCACACCTGATGCTCAACCACTACCAGTTTTCGTGTGGTACTGCGCTGCCTGGAGATCAGGTACGTGCTAAATGTGTGTCTAGTATTAGTTGTAAGCACCAGCCTTGACCTGGTAGTCTCGATGCCTGGCAGCTTGTGAAAGAACACAATACAATTGCCCGCGTTGTACCAATATCTGCACCTACGTGCCGGGCGTTCAGTTGCCATGCAATCGTGTAGATGTGACGTGAGGATAGCATTGGTCTTTGTCCGTTCAAGGCGGTAGTTGACGAGAGCGGTGAAGCAAACGGGGCTGATAGTGGGTGCTAATGGCTGGCTTGCCATCACGAATTGTCCTGTGGCTGTTGCTGACCTTTTGATATGCCGGAACGGGGCCGACGCCATTTTATGTGGGTAACCTCCCAAGGTGGTGATAGATGCACGTGTAGCCGCATTGCATGCGAACATTGACGTACCACCTGGGCGTCCTTCTACAGCGTCTGACGCATTGTGCCTGGGTTCCTATAGATCTGGTGCGCACATGCACATGAGCTAAAATATTAGTTCCCTTCCACGACGTTCACTTACATGACCTCGGAAGTTGGTAGTCGAGCGGGGATACGAGCGGCGTGGCGACAGGTTTGTTGGTATTAGTGGAGCGTTTCGTACGGGAACCTGTTCATGCTTGATGCGGGACACGTCACGGAGACGGGCCCTATGCCGGCGCGGTGCTGCTTGATCTAGAGCCTCATGCATGGCAAAGCGCACGAAACGAATCGTGTCAGGCCGATTCTTCACGTTGCCGAAGGCCCAGAAGGAGGTTGAAAAGCAGGATAAGTGATGCCCTGTTACGTCAACTCTGATATTGTGGGGTAGACTTCACAGCAGAGCTGGTTTGAGACAAGGCTCGAGCTTGCAAATGCAAATGATGCTGGAATGACTGACAGAGATGTTGTTCAGTGTACTTTCCTTATTGGGTGGGCGGTAAGATATTCCAAAGAGTGACTGACGGAGATGCCAGTGGAAACACAGGTTGTGCGAGGAGATGGAGCATGAAAGAGGCCTAGATGTGAGAGACGTCGGCTAAACCTACCCAGCGTACACACTGCAGTGTAAAAAGACTTTGCCATGGGAACAGAGATGCGAAACATGTGGGAAGTGTAAGGTCCAAGGAAAATCTAAGAGACGCGGTCGCAAAGTAGACGAGTATTCTTAAGATGGTTACGACTCCTTCATACCGGTCATACGGAACGGTGCTCCTTCAGAATGCAGTGCTCATCTCGGCGAAAAACCGCTTACAAAGCGAATGCGCGAACTTGTACGAGGATAATTTTTTGGCTTTTTGCATAAATTGTGCATACGCGTATTCCGTATTCAGGTCGCTTTCTAGGAGCTCCAGCTGCAACGATTCCTCGCACAGGTGCAAAGAACTGCCTCACGCCAAGATCAGATCTCAAGTTGGCACATGGGCAGTGTCGTCGTCGTCGGATGCTTGGCAATTTAGGGTAATCGAAACACCGACCGCAGTGAGTACTGTAGTCGGCGGCCACAGCACCGTGGCGTGCAGTTCAGCACGAAGAATCGCGACTTGGGGCAAGACTGTGTGCAATGAAGACCACAAATCACAGCGCTCGAGCGAGTGGAAATAGGCCACTATTTCGACGAGCGCCAAGCAATGACTCGGCCGAACAAAACGGTTCGAGCTTGAGACTCTGCATCGCGTTTTGGGTGCGAGATTGTGGCGCACCCAAAACGTGTGACTTTGATTTCGCATCTACAAGCGGAGACAAGACTAATCCCGAGTGCGCGGGACGAAGCGTGAGGATTAAGCTCCTGACTTGACAACTTGGATCTGCTGACAATCAGAGAAAATCAGCATATCAGTGTGCATTCTTGGCTCCGAAGATTAAGGCATCGAACCAGAGCCGCCAGGTCTTGTCGGACCAGGGCACGCGAGCTGTCAAGTGACAGGACTGCGCCAACCGACTGCGCAGATTGAGCCTTTCCTTCAGGAACGGCATCATAAAAACCACCGAGATTGCGTGCCTTGTCCATCCCCAGACTTGGCCTTGTTCCCTGACGACGATCGGGAGTCTTCCGCTCGGCCTCATGGCCACGGCCGCGAGATGCAAGGGTCTCGCGCCTGCAATTTAGGGCCAGTAGAACACATGATTGCAGTGCTTGGGTCACGATACTTGTAAACACCGCTGTGCAATGGATCTCGCGACTTGGTTAGGGGACGACGCTGGCGACGGATCTAAAAAGCGCGCGACATCGATGGACTCGGAGTTTATGCAAGCCAAATCCTTGAGGCCGCAGAGGCCCATGTCGGCTCTACTTGTCCTCCGTCGACCGTTTGCTGCAAATTGGTCCATCCTCGAACCTTGTTGGAAGGATCCACTCCCGCCGAACGTCTTTTGTGCATCCAAAGGTACAGCATAGCAATCTGGAACGCATCGAACCTTTGATCGCACCTCTGATCAGACAGACCCCTGGCAGCTGGATCATAGCATGACGTTGCGAACCGCGAAAGTTGCAATAGTCGCGTTCACACGGAAGTCAATAATGTCAAGGCCATGTTCAGATTTGGTGCACAACATGATGACGAGCAGCAACCAGACGAGGCGTGTGCACTAATCGAGAAGCACATGCAGTCACATTTGATGTGTTTGCAGCAAGCATGGCCAGAGCTCGATGCGCTGCACAAAAAATTCCGTGGAGCGAAGTGGCCGATCCTCAACGTCACTCTACAAAGGCCTGTCCAGGTCCTGCACGAGAGAACAACTGAGCCAAAGACGACCTGTACAGCCAGGACTAGCTTATCACATACATGTCCAGACACTGTTTTTACAGAAGCAAGACCATCTTTGAGACGGGACATGGTCCGTATAAGCAAGAATGCTGCCGTCAAGAACGAATGTCTGAACCAGTCCCGCGGGCCTGACTAACGGACAGTCGGACGAACCTGCCGACCGACCTCGCGCCCAACTCGGCCACTTTGAGTCTTCGTCCAATAAACTTTGGCCGCGCCTTTTCTGCCAGTCTCTGACTCGATGTCGCAAATACTTGATGACTGCTGACACACACTCCCGCCGTATACACTTTCCCGCCCTGCACAATCACGTCCGTATGCGTGGATCTGACCGAAACCGTACCAGACCTGAGTAATCCTGCTCACACATCGTTCGTTAATGCTCGGACCCCGGCAACCAATCATGCAATCCTGCCCCGTCAGCGTTGACAGATGCTCACACTATCAACCTGCCAGGCGAGGCTCCTCTTGCCGTTCCATGACCCTCATCATCCGCTCCGACTATGCGCGTTTACATCCGTCTGCGCACATTCCGTCCTCCGATCGTCCAACGGTCAAGCTTTTTTGCGCCTTGGGACCGCTCACCTCTCCCCAGGCACCTGAGCTCCTAACCCCCGTCATGGTAAGCAAGAATCGCCAATCTCTCCGTCCAACCCTGCAGCCCTTGTCAGTGCGTTTTAACTTCCGAAAGCCGGTCCAGTTTCATGCACCTTGCGTAACTATGTATAAACAGCTCAGGGTATCTCGATGCCGTCTTCGTCAGGTCCTCTTCCCATATATTAGTCCCTCCCCTAGAACCGCGCTAAGATAGAACACGTCTCTACCCAACACGGCTTCACCAATCCACAGATAAAAGATACACTACATACCCTTTGCCCGCTCGCCACTACTAATCATCGATCTGCACAAGCCCCTCACCTTTCAAGAGATCCATCAGCCTCGCGTCATACTCGCATTGGGCATTCGTTCGGCATTTGTTCCTCGGTTACTTCTTGGAGCTACCTTGCTGACGATATCTGTCAACACTTTTGCGCTGGTTAGCGAGCAATATAACGCCTCTGCCTGATCCGATTTGTGGCTGCATCCTTCGATCCTGTCAGCTTAGACTATTGTTGTACCGACCCCGACATCGACTACAGCCATAGTACTTACTATACACCACTGTCCGCACCACACCTAGTCTACGTTCATACCCATTTGCTTGATCTGACCAAACGGCACATCAACAATACAAAACATGTCGTCCGCACCCGCGCGGACCTTGTCCGACAGCTCACAACATTCAGATACCCTCCGGAAGAGAGTCGGCAAAGCTTGTGACCGATGCCGTCTGAAGAAGTCAAAGTGCGACGGCACTAGTCCTTGCTCAAGATGTCGAGCAGACAATGCGATCTGTGTATTTGGCGAGAGGAAGAAGGCACATGACAAGGTCTATCCCAAAGGGTAAACATCACCTCTATTGACCTTCCCACGTTCAACATGACTGACAGATGTTCAGATACGTAGAAATGCTTGAGCAACAACAAAGTCAACTGGTCGCTGGTCTTCAGGAAACATACCGACGTCTGCTCGCTGCCAGCCTCTGGCCTGGTCCGGCCCTCAACGAGAGTGAAGGCCATCCCTTAACACATGACATCCTATCCGTGCTCGACATCATCAAGCACAAATCAGACGATCAGTCTGATGTCTTCGAAGAGGACACTGAGAGACTGCAGCAACGCCTTGTCGCACACGGCGCACCTTACATGCACAGACGAGGATCTGTGAGCTCCGATTCTGACCACAGCACGACTCACAGCCACAAGCGACCGCGATCATTGGCTGACTCGCCAATGTCATCGCCTGCTCAATCAGCGTTCCGGAAGAGCTTCGACCATGACCGGTCTACTGCCTCGCCGGTCAGCACGAACACTGCACAGCTCCCGCCGAAGAGGTCGCGCCATCCACACAAACCCTCGCCACTGCATACCGAATCGCCGATCATAGACAACCTGCAGAACATGGAAGAAGATGCTTTGATGTCGGCGTGGTCTTGGCAAGACATGCCGTCCGACATTCTACAATCGCAAGAGCCGCAATTCACATTCCCTCAAAATCAGTCGTTCAACATGCTCGACAACTGGTCTGGTGTGCCGTCGCAGAATTCTTTCGATCCCACATTCATGGCCCATTACCCGACCGGTCTGCCTAGCGACATTGGCTTCACGAACATGCAACAATTGCAGAAAGAGCCCATGGATCTCGATCTGAGCAGATACATGCCTGTAGCTTCCTCTTAGTTTGACTCGAGCGACACACTTTCATTTCTCTGTACGATATACACGAATTACGGACTTTACTGGCCAACACGATACACAATTGGATCTCACCGCATAGACATGGCGTTCGGTCGCTCGCTGAGTAGCACGGAATATCGGTCTGGCAATCTGCACGCACAAACACGAACTCGCTTTAGCAGTTCTGCTAGGACAGGGCATAGAATACATAGACACACCCGTGGCCACACAGCCCGAATTCTCAACTTCACACCACTTGCGATGTTACTCATGTCCTGCCCTGCAGCTTGACGAGATCACGCCTTGAACATAGTCCCAAGCCTTGTTTGCGAAGCTAATGTCACGTTCGGTGTGTTTATGGTATTATTGCACAATTTTTACAGCTCACGCTGATCTTGTCCCCAAGTCCACCAGCTGTGGACCGGTGATCAACGTTCTCGAAAATGTATGGAAGAAGTCTGTCGTCCTGGCTGAATGGTCGGGGAGATCAGCCAAAAATGCCCGACAGAGCTTGCCTGTTGCCCCTCACTGCGGGGCACCACTTTATCCGGTGGGGGTGATGGCGACGAGCTCAACGACCTTCTTCGAATCGTTCTCACAGGGGATTTCTCTTTCATATTCCTCAGGAACACATTTCTATTCTACATCTTCATTTGTAGGACTCAACCGATCCAATCCCACCCCATCACATTCCCCAGTCCAACAACCGTCTACCCAAACCACCACAATGGCCAACAAACCCACCCTCTCCTTCCTCCCCCTCGGCGCTAACCTCTTCGAATACACCGTCGGCGGCATCCCCCTGGTCCTCTCCCTCCCCAACCAAAAAGCCTACACCGCAACCGGCAACCCGGCCTACTTCGGCGAGACCATCGGCCGCGTCGCCAACCGGATCAAATCGGCCTCCATAAACCTCAACTCGACCACCTACAGCCTGCGCGCCAACAACGGGCCCAACACCCTCCACGGCGGCCCGGGCGGCTGGGGCAAGCAGCTGTGGTCGGGTCCGCACCCCGAGAACCGGGGCGGGCACGAAGCGGTGCGTTTCGAGCTCACCTCGCCGGACGGGGACGAGTCCTTCCCCGGCACCATCATCGCCAAGGCGTGGTATATCGCGCGCCAGAACGCGCAGGGCCAGACGGAGCTGGAGGTCGAGTACGAGGCGCGCTTCGCGAGCGGCGAGGTCGAGACGGGGAAGCAAGGCGAGAAAGTCACGGAGACGGCGGTCAATATCACCAACCATACTGCGTTCTCGTTGGGGCCGGTCGCGCCAAAGGGCCAGTCGCGTAGCTTGAAGGGGACCAGGGCTACGCTTTATACCGATCTCAGGCAGGAGGTCGATGGCGAGGCCATCCCCACCGGCAAGATCACGAAGCACCCGCTTGTGCAGGTGGGCAAGGAGATCGAGCTCGGCGCTGCGGAGCCCGTGTTCGATGACAGTTTTGTGATTGTGGATAAGCCGGAGAGTGTGCCGCTTGATACGCGCACGGGGGAGTTGAGGAAGTTGGTGAGCTTTCACCACCCTGAGACGAAGGTCAGGTTCGAGGTCGAGAGCACCGAGCCGGCGTTCCAGTTTTACACGGGCGAGTTTATTGATTTGGAGTATGAAGGGGAGAAGTTTGCTAAGCGGAGCGGGTTCTGTGTTGAGGCGCAGAGGTATATTGACGCTGCTGGGAAGAAGGAGTGGGAGGGCATGGTCAAGTTGAAGAGGGGCCAGGTGTGGGGGAGCAGGACTATTTACCGGGCTTGGAAGGATGAGTAGGTCCAATCGAGGATATGATGGTCTTCCTGTACAGGTCTGTATATAGTTCTGCAAATAGAAAAGATGAATATTGGGAAATCAAAACTCAGGTCATGGCATCTCATTCAGTGTGTACGCCTGTCTCTAGTATATATACAACTCCCCTCCTAACAAACCGCAGAACCCTTACTCCCTAGCCGTATAAACCCTCCTCAACCTTCCCACCCCAACACCATCACTAACACTCGTCCCAGCCATACTTCCCCTCCTTCTCCCGAGCACCACCTTCGCCCCATTCCCCTGCAACACCCCCTCTGAATTCTCCCACAAATCATCCGTAAAAGCCTGATCCATCTCATCCATACGATCCAGGACCTCCTCAGGCGGTTCCTCATCAAACACCATCTGCAGATCCGCGTGGGCCCCAAACTGCTCCCAGAACCCGCCCCACCAGCCTTTGCCACGTCCCAAATCGGCATTAGCATTCCGCTTCCACAAATACCGTCGTTCGTACAGGCTGATCATCAGCAATACCGGCGCGTTGAGGATGCGCACGAAGGAGACGTTGATCTTGTGGAACCACCGCGGGGACGTGGCGAGTTTGAGGGGCAGGAGGACGAAGAGGAAGAGGACGTTGAAGGGGGGCGGGTAGGAGAAAAGCGCGTCGGCTTTGACGCCTTCGAAGGTGAGGACCGCGCGGCGGAATTGGATCTCGGCTGTCGCGGAGGCGGCGAGCTTGCTGTAGGTGTCCGAGAGCATGGCGACGAGGATGGTGAGGAAGAGGGAGTTGCCGAGGAAGGTGAAGGTTATCATTAGGATGGGGCCGAGGGTGGGGTGGAATTCCGGGGATGTTTGGATGCCGGTGCCGTCGAGGCCGAACCAAAGGTAGACCATCCTGTTGTTTGGTTAGTGGTTGTACCTTAGATGAAGCAGGGACAGGGTGGGGTAGGGTTTAGGGAATCAGAACTTACCACTTCGCGATATCAACCGGCTTGTGACTCGCGAACCCCTCCTGGCTCTCATTCAACCACCTCATCGCCAGCAAGAACCCACCGAAACACCATGCCGCCAGTAATGTCAAGAACAGAAAATCCGCCATCATCGCCCTCAGCGCAATGAACAGCATACTCTCGCTCATCAGACAGAACGCCAGTCTCGGCAGCAGCACCGGCGCCGCCAAAGCCAGCACATCTAGCGCTTGCTTCCCCAATGCCCCACTATTCGTCGCCAATCCGTGCATTCTCAGCCCGAAATATGTCCCGTAGATGACGACGAACGTCAGATCCAGGAACGACCACAGGTTCTCGGTGTGTACGGACCAGCCGTGTTCGAGCACCGAGGCGAACTCGTCTAGGACCCAGCCCATGCCGTAGATGGCGAAGAGGAGCTCTTCGAAGGTGAATTGCAGGTGGGAGGGACCGATGGTGTGCGCTTTGTTCGCCATTGCGAGGATATAGAGGATGAAGAGAATGATGAACTGGGTTGTCTCGATTACGTTGCGCGTTCTGGGGACGATGAGGCGGTATTGATTCAGGAGAGGGGCACGGCGCGGGTCATACAAGCTGATGTTGCGGCGCTTGTATCTATCCGGCACGAGATCAAGCCAGGCTGTGGGGGTATAAGTGATGCGGCCGCGCCAGACGGCGTCGACGACTTTCTGGCAGGCGGTAGTTGCGAGGAAGACTTTGCTTTCCGAGACGATGGCTACTTCAAGAGCTGTCAGAGTGCGTTTGTGATTGACGTCAAACATCGACTCAATGATCCAGCTGTTCTGTCGCCTGTCGGTGGTCACTTCTGCAGGCGCGTTCTGAAAGGGTTCGAAGCCGGCGACAAGCACGTTGGCGAGCATGAGGAGACCAGACCGTCCGGTGTGGTCTTCGTCGTAGCGGCGGAGGACGCGAGCGGCAATGATCTCGCAGAGATTGGCGCGCGTGACGTTCACGGTCTGGTGATGTGCTTGGTAAGACTGTTCGCGCATGAACTGGGCGCGGTTGACTAGGAGGCAGTAGACGATCGAGACGTCGTCTGGGTCGTAGAGGTGGTCTACCAAGGGTCGGACAATAGCGAGGTTGACGCGAGGAGACATAAGCATTGCGCGATCATATGGATCATCTGCTTGTCTTCAGTACATGTGTCAGATGTCACATGAAATCGCCACATACCTATACTAGCAATGACCAGTCTTCGAATGCGGTGAATAGTAGTGTAAATAGGCAGACTCGCATGGGGATTCTCAGCATGAGGGTCGTCATTCTTCCTCGGAGGATAGCATCCATCATCATCGGCCAACTCATCGTCCCCAAGAAGAGTCTCCTGTTCCTCGCTTGACCGCAACATTCGCATCGCCTCCGAGATGCTACGGCTGCTCTGCTCTCGTTCGACATTCGGCCGGCGTACTGAACCACGCTCTGGGAAACTCAGGGTAATGTGGTTTCCACCAAATGCATTTCTGCTATCCCTGCTACCGCCAGATCCGCGTCGCGTCGCCCATGTCGTCGCACGATTCAGCCAACCTAGGTTCTCGTCGGTCATGATAGTAGGATTGTGCCAAGATTCAAGTCCAGCTCGGTGGCAAGTCCGATTTCTCTAGGAGTGTGGTATTGAATGTTTCCGTTTTCTCCTTCTCCAGTCAGTTCTTGACAGTCTCATTGCCAACCTCGAGAAGAAAGATAGAGATAGCCAGGGGCGTTTACCGTCATTCTTGTGCACGAGTTGGTCAAAGGGTTGTTTCAAGGTGGATCATTGCGGCTCTTCTCCATCCGCCTAAACCTGCCTGCTGGAAAGCTGCGGAGTCGATCTTGAGGACGACAGCTCTCTCTCAATCTACCCTTCGTCATTCACACAGCTTCCATACTGAGGCATTGACCAACATGTCGAGCCGCATACTCTCGCAATTGGCGCGCAATGCCTCTAGGCAATCAACGATGAGCTCGAAACCTTTTGCGCGCAACTTCTCGGTCTCGGCCACGCGACAGCAGACAGCCGGTGCAATGCCGGTGCGCAAACCTGTCGGAGCTTTCAGAGGAGGGTAGGTGGAGTCGTTGTGTCGAGAAATGGTATGAGAGTGTCTTGCTGACGCTTGAGCTAGTATCATTGGCTTCCTTCTTGGATCAACACTGGCTGGATCTGCTCTCTACTACTATGTGATCGACGAATACAAGGTCTCGAATGAGCTGTTGACAGAAGACATTTACGTACGTATGGCCGAGCATTGAGCGATACTATTGCCGTCTGACGTTCTGTGTAGACCCTCCAGTCCGCGGTGCAGAGAATCGAGACGTACGTCAGGAGCTTGGAAGAGAAGGCTGGAGTGAACCGGAAGTCGTGATGAGAAGATCCGCCGATGACTTGGAGTGTAGAGTCGCCGATCGATTGCGGCACTCTTCTTGCATGGTCCATTCAATTACCAATCCTCGCCATGGTGTTGAAGAGAAGAGCATTCCGAAGAGACAGCAAAATGACGACGGAGCATGATACCTTACCAGCACATAGCAATTCAGCTCAGAAGCGCTTCTTTCCAGTCTTTCACGATTCTCATTCTCCGATGATCTGATGCGATATCTCATCACCCTGACATTTGCCGGAAGCTCTTAGTGGAGCTGAACTGGTGGTGCTCTGTTGTTGGCACATTGCTGGTGTCATCCTTCTCGACTTCCTCATGCCTTGTTGCCCTCCTCTTCGAGTATCTTTTCCACCTCTCTCGTGTGGCTGCTTCCGAGCGTTGCTTGCGAGGTTCATGTTAGGCAAATGCGCTGTCGGTGTCACAGTCACAGTCACAAGGCACAGTAAGTTATTTTACATATTAATACATTTGTTTGTTAACGAAAGTGTCTGGACTGTGTGCCCCATCATATCTCATGCTTCGTAAGTCATGCCATGATGTCCTCCCAGTCAATCTCCCCAAGACTCCTCGCTGGTGCTAGTGATACAGTTGAAAGCAGTGCCGTGTTTCGCAAAAGAAAGCAGATCCTTTTTTTTGTGGGTGGGTTTTGTTTGTTTCTGAAGTGTTTTTGTCTTTTTTGTTTGTGTTGTGTCGAACGTCGTGCTCTCATCCAGCGACCATGCAGCATCCTCATGTCCTGACGTTCTCGTATTCCTGTTGCTCATCCTCAACCCTCAAAGTCCTCCCATCCACCTCCCTGTCGTAGCTTGCGGCCTAGATGTACCACATAGTGTTGCGGATACCGAGCTCGTGAGGCATCTCCATCAAGTCGTCAACGTGGGAAGGAGTGCTTGATCCAGTGTCGCCGGTGCCCCTGGAGTCAGAACCGGGACGAGGGGAAGACTCCTGGCGACCACCGCTAGGTGGAGTGGGCGTACCAGTGGAGCCGAACTTGCGGTCGTGATACTTGCCGCGGAGCGCTGCAATGTCGGCATAATAGACAGCCGGGAACAGGGAGACTGGAGTCGTGGCACGCACGTAACTGTAGCAGTGCTCGTAGATCATAGTCTGAATGTACTCGTTGGGCACACCAGGCTCGTTGAGGAGGACGTGATAGTGTGCCGGACGGGCTGTACCTTGGATCGCGGCGTGAGAACACAGATAGAAGTCGTTCTCGTATGGGTGGGTAATGCCGGTCTCAACAAGGGTACCTGGCAACGCGTTGTTGTTACGGTCACCTTGACCTTTGGCAGGGAAGAACCTGTAGTGATGGCGCTTCGTAACGACAATCACAACAATCTTGACCCCGTGGTTCGCATTGCCAGACTTGAGCACCTCCCTGATCGCATTCACCTCCTGGTTGAGAACACCCGCGAACTGACCTTCAGAGACACCATCACGGAAGTAGAAAAGGTGGTTAGGAAACCTGCCGGAGCCGACATTCTGCATCCACTCTCGTAACATAGGCTTCCAGACCTTAGTGAAGTTCTCATCGTTGATCAGCTCGACACGATAACCGTTTGTGTTGACACCGCAGGCGTATTTGATGCCAAGCGTATCCATGCTGGTGGTGATGGCGGCGATCGAGGATATCTGCTCATCAGCCGGAGCCCCCTGTGACTTCGGCGCTGGATGAGTGACGTCCGCACCCACAATCATGGTGGGAACCTTGAAGATGCCGTTTGCAGCCTTGGACTGTGGGCCGATCGCGCGGTTGGTGATACCACCGAGCTTGGCGTTAACCTTGAGACAGACGTTGCTGATATACTGTCCGTCACCCTTCATGGCCTTGGCTACCTGGAGGCATTGCGAGACGACACCGAAGCGACACTCGCAGGACTTCTTGATACGACCGTAGAGCATGGAGTCTCGTGTAGGCAGCAAGAAGAAGAGGATCTGCGGCTTCATCTGAGATTGGTTGCCAGCTTTCTGCCAGATTTCTTCCACAGACTTTCCAGTATCGTTAGTCGTAGCGTAGTGGATAATCGGTGACTTGTTCTCAATGTTGCCGCCATGGGCTGTATAGCCTTGGATGAAGGACGAGATGAACTTTTCAGCGACGCCTTGAGAAGGACCACGGCCACCAGGAATAACACACATACCCCAAGATTTGAGAGGTTGACGGTTAGGACGCAGAAAGCGCTTCTTGTCGACCCTCCACCTGCCGGACGTGCCTGGCCTCTCCGAAGCATTCTTGTCGAAGACAACCTCTGGGGCTGGAAGCAGACGGGCTTGAACGTTGACTGGGGTCGGGTTAATCTTTAGGCCATAACCCTTGTGGTAATTGTCCTTGTCCCATGCCAGCATATTGAGACCCTTCTGAATGTCACCCCATCGCGCATCTGGCCTGGTGACGGCAAACTTGATCATGTTTGCGGTCTGGTTCTCGTCCAACCTGCCCATAACGCGTTGATTCTGCTTGACGATAAGCACCTCGAGGGGGAGTAGAGTGTTCTGACCCTTAGTCATCTTGACAAGGGGCCATTCAGGGTGTCGAAGCCTGATGTTGTACTTAGACTGGAAGTACTGGGCGATAGTCTGTCCATTGGCGTCACCTCCACCGGCGATCTTGTGTTGGGTAGCAGACTGGTCGATAATGCGCATGATGCAGTACTCGTCATCGCGATGGCTGGTCTTCACGCGCAGCCTGCCAAGCTTGCGGATCTTCTCTTGTGCATACGGCATGCGAATCTTGTTAGCCAAGTCTGCCTCTCCACAGCCGATGATAGTACCGATGAGCTGAGCAAGAGGACCGGCGATCCAGAAAGTCCCGTTTGCGACATCTACGTTGACGCTGAGTGTATGCTTGCCAGTAGCTGAGTGGACGATCCTTATGCTCTGATAGACACCCTTCATAGCTTCAACCCCGCCTCCAAGACCAATGCGTGGAGCACCACCATTATTGTGGTAGAACTGACGCTTGATAGAAGTCAGGTTCTGAGAGGGGCCCTCACGGAGAAGGTGGTCTAGAAAGTTGATAGCCTCAAGGCAAGAGGTAGAGAAGTCAGCCTTGCCGTCCAGAAAAGCACGAAGATTGTCGAATCTGACCATAGCAGTAGCCTTAATGACAACTCTGTGAACGTTTGGCTTGCGACCTAGTTCACGGCCCTGCTCCTGATCGAGATCGACGTTGACACGAACCTCACGCTCGAGCTTCTCTGTGGACCAAGCGAGCCGAGCACCGTCGAAGATCCACCTCACGGGAGAGGGTAGAGATTTCTTGATAGCCTGAGAGTGCCATAGCTTCATAGTTAGACTCTTGGGCTTCTTCTCATCTCCATCTCCGATCAGGACGGCGTACTGGTAAACAGCCGCGGTAGGAACGCCAACGACGTTGAAAGTGTTGACACCGACCTGAATCTGTTTGCCGAGAGTTGACGGCTTTTCCGGACGCTTCTGAATTTCCACGTTCGCGCTGTTGACGTGAGCCCACATAGTGACGCTCATGTCAACATTTCTGTTGACTTGTGGAGCCAGCGCCATAGCAGCTGGATCTGCGTTGCCATCATACGACGGGACTGTGATGTTTGTTGAGGCCTGGCGGCTTGAATTTGTGCCGGCTTCACCGGTGGATGACGACCGACCGGGTGAGGGCGCGCGATGGCCCCGGCGGCGCTGTGCGCCCGACATTGTGAGTTTGTGAGGTCGAGTGCGCTGTGTTGGCTGGGAGGAGATGCTTTGAGCTGGCTGAGAAGGTTGTTGTTGTGAGTGTTGAGAAGTTGGTGAGATTTTCTGTGTGAGATGTGAGTTGATCGATTGAAGAAAGGTTTGAAGTTTTGAAAAGGAAAAAGGCCAAAGGCCAAGAGCGGCGGAGAGGGCGGAGGCGGTGAAGTGGAGTGTTTGATGGAGGGTTGGAGGTGGAGGGGGAAGGTGTATATATAGACTGGCCTGCGGCTATCGACGGACCCGTATGCAGGCAGCAGTGGAGCGGAGTGGGGCGGCGGAGCGGGAAGGACGGCATGTGAAGGGGGTTTGGGGGCATGTGACATGGAGTGAGTGGCTCAGTGAGAAGTTCAGGGGAAGAGGTGAGGCTTGAAGTGATATCTTGGCACGTGCATGCAATCGGGACTCACTTTCAGAATTCGCACGTGGCGGCGGTGATGCTTTAGCAATAGCTGGGTCGAGTTACGAGAGTGTTTGGAGAAGAAGTTGGTAACAGGGGTTCGGAGTCGAGATGGGTGATGGCTCCTCAAAGAGAGAAGGGTTCGTAGCTGGGGGAGAGGTTGGAGAATCTTTCAGCTCCCGAGCCTCTTCGATTGGTTCTGGAAGGAGCGACCAGAGGCTATGGCCAACGCAATTTCCTAAAATTTTGGGTAGTGCTCAGAGGTCACCAAGAAGCAGCAGCAACGATATGGTTGGGGCGGGACATATCAAGCAGGCCAATGTCGAGGGAATGTGATTTGGGGTGATATCTTGAACGAATTGATTGAAGACATGAAAGCTGCTTCACCTTACTACTGCCGATTTTATATCCTCCCAAACGCCTGCTGTGTGCAGACCACCCCGCTTCCAAAATGCGCAGTGCGTGTAACCATGCAAGGGCGATCATCCCTCGAGAGGAATGCGCCACTCCCCGGTGCGAGCGCTTGCTCTCGAGTCTTCCGAGGCTGATTGCGCCGCAAGTGCCCCTCGATCTGACGTGTGTCGTCCTCATCGTCAAGCTCAACGGTAACCTGTGCCCTTATAAGCCACTGTTCTCATTATAGAACCAACCAATTGTTACATACCATATTGCCCAGCAGGATTTCCTACGCGTGCTTTGGTCATATCTGTAGCACGAATCAACTCCACCATCTTCGTTGGGTCGAAAAGAGTCTGGTTCCACTGTCTGGCGGGCGGGATGATACTCAGGAGCTGGAACACCGCTTGTGGCAGCGGCTTGGGACCTGAGGGCGTCGATTGGTGTCCGAGTTCTCTGGCTTGACGCTGCTGTTGGCGACGACCCGCAGCACCTTTCAATGGGCTCTCGCCCCGAAGGAGCTTACGTGCTGGCAGCTCCGCATCCGAGTCTTCGAGTGGGCGCTTTGGTGACTGCACGTACCCGGCTTGGCCAAGCGGTGCCGCTTCGGTCATTTCAATGCTCGGGACCACAGTCTGTGCGACTCCTTTGGGCCTGATCTGCGATGGGCTCAGGACCAGCAGGACGCTGCATGGATCGAATGGCGGGGGAGCAATTGTTGTTGTGCCGAAACGTTGGGAGAACAGGGCGGCCAGGTTTTCCTCAGGGTAGAGCTCAGCCATTCGCTTCTCGATTTTTGTGACCTGTGATAGCTCGCCATATTTCGACTCCCAGTCGTGAAAGAAGGCAAAAAGAATCTTGGCTCTGTGTGTGTTCTCAGGCTTCGCGGTGACCCTTGACACCGTGGTCTCAAACACAACGCGGGCATCTGTAGACATGTTAGCAATTCCTTCCACGATACATAATTGAGCACTTACTCGTCGAGTCTCCAGTAGAAATGAGGAATTTGATGTGCTCAAGGGCAAAGTTCTCATCCTCAGGGAACAGCTTCGCGCCGAGATTGAAGATCTTCGGTGCTGCAGGATCCTTGTACGCATGATGTTCGAGTAGCGCAGTAGCAACGTAGAGGTCTGCCAAAAGGCGACCCCTAGTCCTTGCATCCTTGAATATCCCACGCATACCTCCGATTGCCTCGCCAGGCTTCCCCTTCCCTTGCGTGCGGCGCATAGCCCGCATGAGCGAGATCCAGGCATAGGTGATGGTCTTTGAGGTGAGCCGTGTTTGTGTAAGTGTTTCACTCTTGCGATCAGCGATCTCCCTTTCCCTCCGAGCTTTCTTGGTAAGTGGCTTGTTCACGTCGACGTTGTCGTCATCGTCTTCTGGTGCAGGCTCGGGAGTCCCTTCCCGCGAGTCAGGTGACATGGCATCGTACTTTGCCTCAATCTGTGCCAAGTCGGCCTTCTCACGAGCCAGGAGAGTCTCTATGTGCTTGTAGAGATGATCCAGCACACCGTCGTACGGCGCGCGGACTGCCTTTCCTTTGCTGACGATACTATCCTCGCCTTCCTCGGCAGGAATCGTCCGCTCTGCCTGATCTGCCTTCTTGAAGGCGAGTAGACAGCTTTCTGGGTTGGCTTCGAGTCCTTGATCCAAGAATGAAGTTCCGTCCGCCTCCAGGTTGTTGCCATAGCACCACTGAGCTGCATCAAACCAGATCTTGGGATAGAAGCGAAGAGTCATTACAGCTTGGCGGTAAACGAAGAGGATACGCTGTTGAAGAGCCGCTGCGTCTTCCTCCTTGAGGACGAGAGGATCTTCCTTCTCCCATGAGATCCATTTCTCCCAGATGTCGACTTGAGCTAGGAACTCGTCATCTCCTGCGCAGCCGGGATGAGGTGGTAATTGGGGAACAGCACCACGCTTGAGTGCCTGAGTGATGTTGTGCAGCGCTGTGTATGAGCTGCGAGCGGTAACGTAGGCAGGCGATTTTTCCTGAAGAAATTTGCGACCAGTCATCTTGTTTAGGCCCATCTCAAACGAGTCATATTCCTTCCACAAGGTTGTGACCGCAGACATTGGCACGCAAACTGCTCTTTGGTAAGCTTTTCTGAGTAGGTCCATCTTCTGAGCATCCTGCCAGCCACTGCCGCCAGGAACTCCAGGTCCAGACTTGATGAAAGCGATGTAGTCCTGCCAGAGCTGTCCAGAATCTTTGTCTTGCCCAACTTGATTGATCACAAACTCATACGCTTGTGAAACTATCTGCCGACCTTGACCTGAAGCATCAGTAGCGATGTCGTTGCGGCGACGAATGTGGGCGAGGTAGATGTTCCAGAGATCAATGCTCTGAACCTTCAGAAGAGCGATGTTGAAGATGGCTTCCAATCTCGGCAAGTCATCCAATTCCAATTCCATCCGCGCATACGCCACCCATTGATCAGCCTACGATCTGGTCAGTCGCGCACACGAAAGGTTCAAAGGAAATGCAAACTAACCGCACTTGGAAAGATCTCGAAGAAGCGTCCGTACACCTTGCGCACTTCGTCAAACTTGCCCCTAGCCTTGAGATGCGCAACCAAGCTCAACCAAGCGTCAACATCCCCCTTTGAGTCTTCTGCTATCCTATCTTCCAACTGCCCGATAATATCATTCGGCAAACGAGACTTGGGAACAGAAGAAACGGCACTTGGCACTGCAGGTAATGCAGCAGAAGTGGTTTGAGCAGAAGGAAAACTACCCGCCGCGCTCTCAATCACTGGTGGGTCAACATCTGCGCTTGTAGTCGCTGCTGACTGATCAACAACCATACCATTTGGGGGTTGGTTAGAGCTCTCGTCAGCAGAAACAGGATTGGAAACACCATCGACAGGAAGTGTAGGAGTCTGATCTTGGGAACGGACAGGTAACAAAGAGGGAGATTGTGGCACTGATGGAGATGCTGTGTTCGCAGTCTCTAAAGCTAAAGCTCCATCTGTTTTTGTTTCTTCTTGTGTTTGTTCTTGCTCTTCTTCCTCATCGCTATCTTCCGCGACAAACCCGCCGACAATGGTCTGTTTCTGTGATGTTCGCGAGGCGGTGCGAGACGGTTGTTCTGGTGCATCAAGAGTCGCCTGTGCTTGTTCCGGAGCTGTCACGGCTGTTGACATACCACCTGAGGGAGCTGCCGGGTCATAGTCATCGTCGTCATCGTTCTCGGGTTGCTGAACAGCAACGTCGTTGATCGCGTCGCCGCCTAGAGAGGCGAGAAAAGCCTCCTCGCCCTCCATAGCGGCGCTCGTGACAGGTATGAGTGTAGCGAACGAATGCTTTCTGACTCGGCTCGACAATCCTCGTGCGACCGTACACAAGATGGCGCTGTGTTGTAATCGTTCGCGAAGTTGCGATCAATCGCACACTGTTCTCGCGAGTGCCTAAAAGCAAGGTGAGATGTAATCAGGTACGTGATGTGTAGGGGAGTGAGATGCGAGAAGAAGTTAGGTTGAATTAAGTTTGACGGGATCCAAGCTCTGAGATCTTCTGCCGACAAGTGCAGCGGCTCTGCGGATAACGCCGGCGCTAGCGATGACGTCGGAGGTCTTCGATATCCGCCGCCGACGCTGGACGGTCTTTGTGAGCCACTGGAGCTTCAAAGCCCAGATCCGCAACTTCAAAACGTTCCTGTAAAAGTCCACCTGTATTGACGCAATTCTCGACGCCTAAAGACACTCTCAGCGTACCAAGGAGGCCACAGAAACTGCATGAATACGGACTACCGGATTGCCTGCATGCTGGAGAGTACGACCCGTACCATCGCTCCCAATCCTAAGCAACCATCACTATGAATCCGACCATCTCTCTTCCTCGGCACAACTCCAATGCCCCAAATTTCGGCGGAGTCTCAGCTTCGCGACGGCAGACTTCAATTCGAATGCCGCGGTTCTTCAAGCGCTTATTCAAGTTTCCTTCTATGGACTTTGAAATGGCAGTATGGGAGATGACCAGCCTGATAATCGCGCCGAAGAAAGTCTTCCGATCCGTATACTATCAGAAGCGTAAGTCAGAAGCAGTGGGACACCAGACATTCCAGCGATCTAACATGCACAGAAACGAGAAACACTTGGCATCGACCGGATCCGTCCTTTACCTACCTCCTGTCCTTCTTCCTTCTCTTGACAGCACTAGCATGGGGGCTTGCATACGCAGACGGCGTCTCGCGGACGATCAAGATCGTACTTGTTTTCATATTCGGGCACTTTCTAGCGTCATCACTTCTGGTTTCCACGGCGATGTACTTCTTGGTGGGCAAGTTTCTCGGGCCGGGCGTTGCAGGACTTCCAGGCAGGAGTAGGAGACAAGGGCTATTCGGACCGCCAGGTGGAGGTCCCGGAGAACAACTGGAATTCGGCTACTGCTTTGATGTGAGTATACTTTGAATGTCGAACTTCTGGGGATAAGCTGACACCACACAGGTATCGATACGCGCCTTCTTTCCGGTCTGGGTGTTTTTGTATGTCATACAATTCTTACTCATGCCCGTCATATCTCGCGACTACTGGGTCTCGGAGTTCTTTGGCAACTCTTTATACTTATTAGCGTTTGGCTACTATTTTGTCGTCACATTTCTGGGGTACAACGGTAAGTGTGGGAGCCATGTAGCCGAGAACACAAGGACTAACATGATCAACAGCTCTGCCATTCCTGCATCACACGGAGCTTCTCTTGTCGCCAATAGTTGTGACTGGCATATTATGGATTATCAGCTTGTTTGGCTTCAATCTGCCAAAGAACCTAGCACCAGTATTATGGGCCAATGTGCAATTACGAAAAACAGTGTAATACTAGCGTTAGCGAATAGCATGCAGAAGTCTGTATTTTACAGTGTGTAAGGTCTATGCCTTTAATCTACAAGATAACCTGTATATACAACCCACCGGTGCCATGCATGTTACAGAGTGGAGATGAACTAGATCGGGAGAGCACGCTTCTCCGAGATCTCCTCATACGTCTGGATTTGATCGCCTTCCTGAGCATCAGTCCAGTCTTCGAACCCGATACCGCACTCAGTACCCTTGCGCATCTCCGTGACGTCCTTCTTGACGTTCTTGAGTGACTGAACAGTTCCTGCAAACAAATTAGCTCAAGTTCCGTCATGACCGGGGCTGTAGCGAACTTACCATCATAGACCTTCTTACCGTTCCGCGTCACTCTGACACGACTGTTCCTCTTGATCTCACCGTTCCTGACCCTGCTACCGGCAATCCTCATCTTCTTCCTGCCACCCACGCTGATATCGAACGGCTTCAGCACCTCGGCTTCACCAACCACCCGCTGCGTCTTGATCGGCTCGAGCTTCTCCTCCAGTACGGACTTGACTTGCTCGAGAAGGCGGTAGATGACGTTCTGCTCGATCACCTTGACCTTGTTGTGCTGCGCCATACCAGAAATGTCGTCGGATGGCTGAGGCAAATTGAAGCAGATGATGTGGCCCTGGGCGGCTGCGGCGTGCTCGATATCGAATTCCGTGATAGGACCAACGCCACTCCTCAAGATCTTGGGCGATACCATGGGGTTCATGAGCTGCTGGAGATAGCCGACGACTGCCTCCACAGAACCAGAGACATCGGCCTTGACGATGAAGGGTATTTCTTGGTGGGTGGCAGCTGCATTCTGCGTCTGCTCTCCCTCCTTGCCCTCCTCACCCGAGGCCTTAGCGTCTGCATCTGCTTTCTCCTTTTCTCTCTTCTCCTGCTCAATTCGTCGTGCCTCATTGATAGCTTCGACATCCTCGGCCAGCTTTTGCCTACCTGCCAGCTCGACCCTGTAATCAACGACATCTGTCGCCTTCTGCTCACTCTCAGCTTCCAGAACCGAATCGCCAGCAGCAGGCTGGTCTCTCCAGCCGTCCACTTCAACCGGCGTTCCAGGGCCAGCCTCATGCACCTCCACACCAGCCTCATTCCTCAACGTCCTGACCTTTGTCCAAGTCTGGCCCGCAACAACCACATCTCCACTCTTCAACGTACCCCTCCTCACCAGCACCGTCGCGACCCTCCCAGCCGCCTTCGTCGTGGCCTCTAAGACCCACCCCTCGACCCCACCATCGGTCTCCGCCCTATGATCCAGAATCTCCCCGAGCGTAACCACCGCCTCCTCCAAATCATCCATCCCCTGCCCCGTCTTCCCACTAACAGGTACAACCTGAACATCACCCCCAAAATCCTCAATCTCAACCCCGTGCCTGGACAAATCATTCTTCACCCTCTGCACGTCCGCCTCAGGCTTATCGACCTTATTGACAGCCACGAGAATCGGCACTTTCGCCTCCCTAGCATGCTTCAGCGCCTCCAAGGTCTGCGGCTTGACACTATCGTCTGCCGCAACCACGAGAATGACCATATCCGTCACGTTGGCGCCGCGCTTGCGCATGGACAGAAACGCCGCGTGGCCGGGTGTGTCTAGAAAGGTGATGGTTTTACCGCCAGACATGCGCACTGAGAAGGCGCCGATGTGCTGCGTGATGCCGCCGTGCTCCGAGGCCGCGATGGAGGACTTGCGGAGGTAGTCGAGGATGGTAGTCTTGCCGTGGTCGACGTGGCCCATGATGGTAACGATCGGGGGTCGCGTGGGAAGGGAGGACTTGTCTTCTGGTTCGGGACGGGGCAGGAGGTCGCGCTCCGTGACTTCGAGATCGGAGCCGATGGTTGGGTCAAAGTTATATTCTAACGCAATGAGGGAGGCGTTTTCGGCGGACAGGACGTGATCGTGCGCGGTGGTGGTAAAGCCTAGCGATTCCATCTTGCGGGTGAAAGAGTCGAGCTTGACGTTCAGGGCTTGGGCGAGGCGAGAGACGGTGATGAATTGAGGCAGCGTGATCTTCGTGAGAGCCTGAGAGCGCTTCGCGGCGAGAGCCTGCTTACGCTGTTCTGCTTGTCTGGCTTTGGCGCGGCGTTCGTCGCGCTCGCGCTGACGCTTGTCACGGATTTTCTTGACACCGGACATCTCGTCCAGTTCGTCCTCATCGTCGCGAGCGCGACGTCGAGGGCCCCGGCTACCAAAGTCTTCATCATCCTCGTCTCGCATTGAAGCTCGCCGTCCACCTTTGCGTCGACCGCCGAAGTCTTCATCCAGATCGTCATCGTCTCGCTGTCGCCTCCCACGCACTTTACGCTGTGGTTTTTCATCCTCTTCTGGCTGCGCGAACTTGCGCGACCTCAGCGTGATTTGCGGCTCGTCATCATCCAGATCTTCGTCAACATCTTCGACAGCAGCTGCTTTCGTTTCCTTCGACCGCTTTGGTTGAGGCTCACTCTGAGTCCGACGGGCATTTGGTCTGGGTCTCTCCTGGGCGTCAAGCTCTTGCTCGAGCTCATTAAGGGCATCGGTACCTTGACTTGTTGTGACTGTGGCTGGCTGCTGACGAGGAGGCGGAGTACGGACTGCTTCCTTCGCGGCTTCAAAAGTCCCACCAGTCAGACCTGCGCTCTTGAACTTGTCTCCCCTAATTCCTCGTACCGCTGGGGTTTGCTGGTCTTGCTTCTTTCTTTCTGGACAGAAGAAAGCAAAGTGACCGGGCTGTCCACAGAAATTACACTTTCTCTGCGTCCGGTCAGGCGGTGTGAACGCATTGATCTTACTGAAGGGGTTATCACCTGGAGCCGTCGAAAGATCCTGCCTCATGCTTTGGTAATTCTGGAAGCGAGAACCCTTGTCGGGCTGATCATTGCTCGGTTCGTTTTGTTGTGACTGTGCAGACATACTTTTACCATCTTTTCGCTTGGGAGCCTTAAAGATATTCCAGTTGGATGTGAGTGCAGGATCGAATGGCATCAGTGGTGACCTGCCAACATCTTTTCGTGCAGCAGGAGCTTCATCGCCACGAGTGCTATCGCGCTGGAAATGATTCGCATCGGAGTCAGCAGAAGACGATTCACCTCGCTTGGGAGAGATCATGGGGGCCTTTTCATAGCCTGCGCCGGCCATCATACCCTGTCGCATCAGGTCTGATATCACACGATCGGCATTCTCAGCAGGATTCGTCGATCGAGGAGGCGACTGATGGGCTGGAGAAGAACTCTGGCTTTGGTCGGGAAGCGAGCGTGACCAGGACCCTTGTGAACCGTACGGTTCTGATTGAATGTCTGGAGATCCTGATACGGAATTGACGTTCCCCCCTGCTGGCGACTTGGTTTCGACGGGCGTATTTTGGGTCGAATGCGGCAAGGGAGATTCTTGTGATTGTGATGTGGTATTCGTCTGCTGTGCCGTAGCACTACCAGCAGCCTTCGATCTCTTGCGCCGAAGTTCAAGGAGCCGTAAGGTCATGTCGATCTCTTCGTCCGTCATGTCCGAGATCAATTGACCTTTGTCGTCAATCTTGAATGAGAATGTTTCGGCATCAACACCTGGATCATTCTGGACCAGTCGTGCTGCCTGTGCGATCGGGCTCGAGGTTGACTTGGTAGCGGACTGGCCATCGCGGTCTTGGGGTTGAGCGGAACTGGTTGATTGAGCTGGAGAACTCTGCAGAGATGGCAGCTCAGGGGCCGTTTGTTGTATCGGTCGCTGCGAGGCCTCTCCACCCAAAACAGTATCCATCATAACATGATTTGATGATTGTTGAGCATTGTATAAAGCACTCCATCTGGCGGCCTCTGCAATCTGCCGGGCTTCATCCTCCTGCTTCTGTTTTCTGCGCTGCGCTTCCCGGAGCCTTCGTTCTGATTCTTTACGCTCCGCTTCCTTGTGTCGTTCCTCCGCGATTCGCAATTCCTCAGCTCGGCGCTCTTCGTCCGCTCTTCTTGCCTCTGCTCGCTGCTTCTCTTCCGCAAGGCGTCGCTCTTCAGCCAATCTGTTCTCTTCATCGATGCGTGCTTGCATTTCAGGAGGCACTTCCGGCACATCGGTGTGAGCCCATTGAGATGTTTGCTCGTCTGTAGCTTTGGACGCCTGATCGGCCTCCCCAAAAGACGGAAACGCAGTTTGAGAGCGTGAGAAGGACGGGAATGCTGTCTGATTCTTCCTCGGGGTTTGGCGTGCAGGCTGTTGTTGTAGTCGTTTCTCCCTATCCAATCTAGGCATGGCAGAGATCTTCATTTTCTCAGTTATATCCGCGATTGCCTTCTCCCTCCCGCTAGGACGTCCTCCCCCACCTCTTCTTCCCATAGTGAACTGCTGCGTAGATTCTGCGTTCTTGGGCGGTCTGTTCGAAATTTGTGGTTTGGAGTGTGCATCCTCTGCGGGCCCAGAGCTCATCGCCTGTTTCAAATTCAGCTTTGACGTAGTCGTGTCTGATTTTGCATCTGCAGATGTCGTAGTGGTAGCTCTCGCGGAGTCTGCCAGTCGGGTATCCTTGGTAGCAATCTGCCCTACTTGCTCTTGGAACTTTTGACGCTGCTCTCTCTGTCTTGAGGCGCGTTTCGCACTCTCTCCCGAACTTTCGCTCCGCGACGTGGCGAGACCCTCTGATTGTCTTGGCGGGACATCTGGAATTTGTCGTCTAAATGCAGGATGTGGCAGCGATTCTTGTCCAGTTGACGTCCTGGTCCGCGGCGCCAATTTCAGCGTCATTTGTCCATTATTGGCGGTTCGAGAAGAGCTGGCATCTGTGTTCTGATCCTTTCTTGAAGTATCCACAGACTTTGGGTCCTTCTTAAATACAGAGCGCGAGTCGAGCTCATCATCTCTCTTTAATCGATCGATACGTTCCTGCTCTTCCCTCTGTTGTGCTTCTTCTGTCTCCTGTGCCCTTTGTTGCCGAATGCGCTCAAGGTTTGCTTTTGCTGCTTCTTCAGGGTTGACAAAGTCTTTTGGCAGAGGGGCACCAAATGGGTCGAACGGGTCGTTCTCAGAGTGTGCAGTAGCAGTGGCTTCGGCGGCTCGAGGCGATACAGCCGAAGACCGGATACCCCTTCGTTGAATTCGTACGTGAGGCTTCCTGGTGGCATATATCGGTGAAGGTGCAGCTACGAGGCGATGTGCGCAGAACAGACACAGGCTATTCGGCGAGGCCTTGGGACATGATTAGCTGGAGCTCTGAGAAATGGTCTGGACGGCAGCATCCTTGCCTTTAATCTGACGTTCCGCCTCATAATTATTCAGAGTGATTTGCCCTATCAGATACGACAGCTTGCGACACTCCTCATGAAGATTTACAAAGTGAGGGTAGAGCGGCTAGGATGCTATGAAGTAGAGGTCGGGGGAGAAATTTCATGGCTCTTCCCGATTTGGCAATTCCCGCATCCAAGGCCGAGCTTCATCAGATGCTTCCGGAGTTTACAGCAGCATCGATTACGGCAGCAGCACAAGCGCAAGCGAGTTCATGATTAGACATATTCATTTATGAACTGCTACCTACATGGCACAGAGCGATTCTCTCCTGCAAGTCCCAGCAACTCTCCCCTTAAAGCAAAAGCCGGCATAACGGAATGGGGTATCAATTGTCCTCTGCTTAGCGCCCTGCTCAATGAAAATGCTTGTGATATGTATGCTTGTCACCCAATACCCTCAAAGTTGAGTGGGATCGATACCATGAAGGACAGTGCCCTACCACTGAACTTTCTTGTTGAGATCCTCTCCTTGTGCCTGCCATTTGGCGTCGGTCTGGGGCTGTGGGGGCGGGTAGTTGGGAGGAGCAGGTGGTGCATCTTGCATGACTTCGTCGACTGGACCGTCGGTGGTCTCGATCACCGACTCGAGAGTTCGCTCTGGATCACGACAGACCGGCTCCACATAGTCAAACATGCTCCCGTCGTCCTTGACATACACTGCGTAAGTTGGAGTACCCTGCTGCCAAGTCTCTGCATCAAAGATGTCATTCACCTTGTTGAACTCTTCGACCTTCTCGTCGTTATACTGGCGCCATATGTTGGTATGGAAGTCCTTTATACAGGTCCAGTAATGTCCATGTCCGTATCCTCCACGATGGAAGAACACGGCATGGAGGCGATACTTGATTTGATGCAAATCCTCAAAGCTTGTAGATATCCTGGTTTGAAGCGCAGTCGCCTCTTCGTCGATTGTACTCAACTGAGCTCGCTGCGAATCAGCGATTGCATCAAGATCATGGGCCACACTGTCATCTACCTCTACAGGAGGAAGATCCAATGACCTCAAAAGCTCGTTGCTGGCAGCCAGTCCTTTTATGTACCTCGCAGCAGTCTGCAGCTTAGTTGGTCCGTCCACACCGACGGTGTTCTGATTGATCAAATCCTTTTGAGCTTGCAGCTGATCTAGGCGCTGACGCCAACCCCATGTGGCTTTCCTTCTTTCCAGAACGTCGGTGTCTTGCCACTCGAAATAGCGATCGAGGTACAGAGTCTCCTCAAGATGAATTTTGTGCTCGACCTTGACACCTCGACCAGTGCTGCGGTCGAAGGTGTTTCGTGGAATGTTGATCTGAAGAATAGGAGGGAGTGACTGAAGGGTCTTGTACTGCCTGAGCTTTTTAGTGCCGTGATCGATAGTCTGCAGCTCGAATACCTCATCGAGCGCGGCGTATATATCTGTTGGGCGAGAAGGGATGTTGAGGAGTATGTTGAGTGCGTCTTCTTCTCTAGAGATGACTTTGCCGGCGTCTCCAAGTGTCTTTTCAGAAATGCGCATGTAAAAAACGTCTCGGAAGTTGTCAAGTTGCTCTTCGCGCACGTCCATGCCTCTAGGTGTGATGGCGCAACGAAGTCTGAACAAAATCTCATCCATAACCTCAGTCACGTCTTGCTGTTGTCTTGCTGCTTCTTCCGCTTTGGCCAGATTTGTCTGCTGGCGAACTGGTGTAGAACCTGGCCGCGGAGGAAGAGGAGGAGCATCCAGAGCTTCAGGGTCGTGGATCGTGGATGGTAAAGTCGGAGAATCAGGAGGTGTAGGAGGATTGATAGCTGTCATCGGTTTTGCCTCGTGCATTTCGACATCATCTTGATCTTTCGCATGCGCGTTGAGGCCAGTTTGGTTCGTCTGATCGTCACCAAGCGTTCTTGAGCTTGCATTGGATTCAAGTGTTTTGGAACTGGCATTCGATGTCTCTTCTCGCAGCTGCGGTGGTCTCGGTGGCATCTGAGGTGGAGTCTCATCCATCATCGGATGGGCCCCCTTTATTTCAGGCCTCGGAGGTTTCACTGGTGGCTGCTCAATGCCAATATCCGACGGTGGAGATTGCGCTCGAGAAGGGGCTGCGGTCTGTACCTCAGTATCTTCTGCTTGTAGAAAAGCTCGACAAACCAGATCAGCTTCGGGCTTTACCGCTGGTCCTCGATCTCTGATCATGCGTTCGAAAAGGTTTTTGAGATCATAGACGAATTTCTGGTAGGCGCGGATTTCGAGAGGTGTGACCTTTCGTGCACCAACACGTTCAATCTTGCCTCCATGCTTCGTCAGATCGAACTTGTACCGGTCAAAATCCAGGACCAGGTCTCTTAAAGGCTTAATCGTAAAGTAGTACTGCAAAAGGCTGTTCAGGTAGCAAGTGTTGCCATGACTCGTCAACCCAACGGGCCAAGTCGACGGATCATGTTGTGGCCCCAAGTCGGGTTTTTGATAAGCTTTGGTCACAGTCTCAATAGACTGTTCGGTCTTCCAGCCTGGATTATCCGATCGTGCGTTATCAAACACGACTTGGAGCATGGCCTCGTCGACGTTCTTCAGGTTGATCTTGAGATGCGCACAAGCATCATCGACGCTCATGCCACTGTCTCTCATTTCTCCTGTACTTAGCCAGCTTTTGAGGGGGTCGCTGTTCCTTGTCTCGGCGATGATCTGTACAGCCTTGCGTGCCTGAGTCGAAGTCTCGGGATTGTCAGTGACCTTGGTCGTAAAGAGGGTCAAAATGGAGTCGTCGGGGTATGAGTCCTCTGCGCTGAGCCATGACAGTGCCTGTGCATAGGTTTCGATTGTGTCAGCAGCAGTATCGAGCAAGACACGAGACTGGCGGGTTGTCCCGATACGCTTGAGCATAGCACGAGCAGTAGGCTGTTGGGAGGCAGCCGTGTCGTCCATACGAGATCTGAACCTATCAACGATTTGACTGTCCGTTAATGTCGTCTTAGGTTCGAGTCCGAAGTAAGAGTAGGCATCGACCACAGCTTGCTGACCAACGACACCTTGGGACTCCAGAAACGATGCCTTTGTAATCAGCTCTTCGCTCTGACGACCAGCCGCAAGATCCTGTAAGCAGTCGAAATAATATGGCGAATTTGGCGGATCGCAATCGCCTTGTCGCTCGTAAGCAAATATGATAAGCTCATCAGCAAAGTCACGCATTGCTCCCAGGCTTGCGTAAAAGGGGTGATCCTGAGCATTTGGATTCGTTTCATTCCGGGATTGAGGAGATTTGTTGTATGATTGTGCGGACAACAATCGCAACATCTCTGGCTGAGCATCATGCCAGACATAGTCAGCAGATGGATGCAAGTCTCCGTGTCTCGCAACAAATTGGTCAATCAAGATCTGCAATTCCATATCCCAGTTCTCGAGGAAGATTCTGTCGCTAGCCATACCTTCAGGGTTGGTTTGGGGCAAGGCCCACTGGGCTTCCTCCCCTTCGCCCTCCTTCCTGAACCCGAGACGCAAGAACACATCATCGCAGTCTTTGGCGAAAGACTCTAGATAGCGTTTGTTCTCCAACGGCACTTTCTTCTCGATCCCGTCCGGTTTGAGCGAATCGCGAACATATCGTCTGAGCTTCCACAGTGTCGAAACTTCTGTCGCAGGAATGAATCCTCGATGCACGCCATGCTTTGCAACCGCCTCATCATACCGTTTGCGCAGAAAGTCCGGATTTGTAAGTATGTCCACGTCGCTGTCCGAGATGACCTTATGGTGATACTTGAAGTTGACGATTGCACCGCAGTCGGGGCTTGAGCATTGAAACGTATAGTCTGAGCCCGGAGAGGCTTTCAAACGTACGAAGTGGTGGAGAGGAAAGTCATTATTAGGACACGGTCTCCTCCCCGAAGGATTGTACTTGAGGTCTATGTGGATATGCGTCCGATCTCTTCGGCATACAGCCTCAATCCAGAAATGGTCGCCTGGAGCCGGTCGATAGTCTTTGGGGGGGATTTTTGTTCGAGATAGATTCAGAGCATAATGATGTTCACAAGCGTCCTCTGAGCGGGCGAGAGGGTGGTTGCTGTCCTTGTTGAAGGGACGAGCTGCATCTGCAAGGATATCGAAGCTCTTCAGAGGATGCTGTATATCAAGCAGGAGAGCATCGTGGAGAAGCCGTGGAGCAGTCTTTCCTATACAATAGTCAGAATACATCGGTCGACCAGTCACGTCTATATTTCCTACCGGGCTTAGCATCGCGAGAGCCAACTTGACCGGCCAAGGCGTCTGCATTGAATTCGGAAGGTGCGAAAGTCATCGCAACCTGGAGCAACTGGTCGACCGGTCATGAAGAAGCATCTGTGAGCTCTCCAGACCGATATGTACTAGCAGAGGTCAGACGCGCGTTTCAAGAAACATGGAAGTCTGGGGAGCTGGGTTCAGTGAAGTAATTATGCTCGCGCCTGCATGCGCCGGAGCTCGACGCTCGGACCATCGAATTGCAGATGCCGCCGACTTCATCTCAAGTTCCTCACCCAATCATTTCGGCTTTAATTCAGCATTCTCTTCCATACATCCATGACAGCTTGATCACCAGCAGTCATGGCTTCTCACGATTCTCATGATGGTGACTACCATCCGAAAGACGCCATTGGAGCGGCGGTCAAGGCGACTATGATCACATCCGGAGCCGGAGCTTTTGTCTCGACGATACAGAACACATTGAACAGACAGAATATTGGCGCAATGGGGTTCGTGACCAAGACCGGTGGCACGATCGCTGTGTTCGGTAAGACACTCTTTTTAGACCATAAGGGGCCTTGACTGACGGGCCAAGGTGCGATGGGAGGAGTTTACGAATTCGCAAAGCTCGCTTCAGCAAATCTTCGGGAGAAGGACGACATCTGGAACCCGACAATTGGAGGATTCTTCTCTGGCACAATGCTCGGACTGCGGTGTACGTTGGTGCTCGAAAGAATTGTGACACAATAATCTGATAAATACAGTCCGAACACTACCAGCCGTTTTCGGATACGGCACCCTCACAGCTGTGGTCCTCGCGGCATTCAACTACACAGGTGGAAAGATGACCGGCTACGAGAGAGATGCCGGCGTGGATGAGTTTGAGCGAAAGATGGCGCTGAGGAAGAACAGGCGGCGACCAGTGGAGCAGACCATCGCAGAAATCGGAGAGGGACGAGGTAAGCATATCATTTGAACCACTCTGTTGACAAATCGACTGACTGTATGCAGGTGTCTATGGCGCTGGTTACGAGGAGAGGAGAGCGGAGAGACTGAGGGAGAAGTACGGCATCGAAGTTCCGAAGACTCCAGCTTCGCCATAAAAGCGAACATGTAGAATACCATAAACCCAATGATAACAGTCAAAAGATTCTCTCAATTTCGTAGTTTGTCTCGATGTGCAAAGCTGACAATATGTGCCCTCGTATATGTTTAGGGGCATCGAGAACACAATTAGGAATTCGAAATGTATCTCTCCATCCTACTTTTGAACAACAACATGATGTCTTTTCTTCAGACCAAAACACCGATTCAAATTGTAAATCATGAATACAGTAGATGGTTTGACAGAGCAATTCCATGATCGTGCCAATTGTGAGCATTTTCTTGCGGACATGCTTTTTGGGAATTTGGCACACTGATTGACGATAAATGTAGCTATCCAAAAGCGACTAAACGAGGTCAACACATCTCGCGAGAGTGGCTCTAAACCAACGAATGATCTCATTGACCAACTCGAGCAGGCCTCGATCGACCTCCGAGACCTATCGAAGACTCGAGATCAAACAGCCTCGTCACTCCCAGCACACAGCCAAAAAACCATCACCGAAGTATGGACCCAATTTTGATCGCACACGTGCAGTACTGATCTGCTATAGACTTTGAGAAAACTCACTCAACAACACGAGACTCTCAAGTCCGCCCTTCAGCCTCGCCAGAAGTTTTCCTTTAAGAAGAAGCCTGCTGCCCCTCGCTCCACCACCACCACTATCACGCCACCGCCAGCTTCAGGCAGTAGCACACAACCCTCACTTCTCCAAGAAACCCTCAATCCTTTAACAAAGAGCCCCGCCACCGTCCTCAGCCCTCAGGCCCAAACCGACCCCGAGCCCTTCTTCGCCCCAGCGCCCCCGAACACCATCCGCCGCCCCTCCTTCACTACCCAACCCCTGCGCATAACAAACCACACCAACCTCCACCTCACCCTCCCCTCACACGCTCGTACAGCGAACCAATCCCTCACCCTGCTCTCCCTTTCCAAAGGCATCATCAACCTCTTCCCCGCCACCCAGCCCCGCTCCAGCGCCCTCATTGTCTCCCCCGCCCCCTCACCTCAAAGCGGCCCCCTCTCCACCCTCCACGCTAAACATCTGACCCATTCCCTGCTCCTCCTCGGCCACGTCAATGGGCCCGTCCACCTCACGTCGCTGAAGCGGTGCACCGTCGTTGTCTCGTGCCGCCAGTTTAGGATGCACGAGAGCACCGACGTGGATGTGTACTTGTGGTGCGGTAGCGAGCCGATCATCGAGGGGTGTAAGGGGGTGAGGTTTGGGGAGTTGCCGGGGATGTTTCGCGGGGAGGACAGGGAGGGTGAGGGGAGGTGGATGGAGGTCAGGGATTTCGATTGGGTTGGGGTGGGGGCTAGTCCGAATTGGAAGGGTTTGGAGGAGGGGGAGAAGGTGGGGGAGGGGCTGTGGAGGAGAGTGGTCGATGAGGAGATGGAGAGGGGGCAGGGGTTGGAGATATTGGGATTGATAGGGGGTCAAGGGGCATGATTAGGGTGTGTTTGAAGTACATTTTATACAGTAAATTGCGCTTGTAGTAGGTAGGGTTGCAGGCCAGTGCCTTCTATTGCCCGCACCGTGTCTGATATATATATACCGCCGTTGCTGTCGTGAATTCGTGCTGTCTTAGCCGTGCCTCTCCTATCATCCCTTCAGTTCCATCTTCGCGTCTCTTTCACGCGAGATGCAATGATTCGTCGCTAAGAGAACTTCCTTCCATCCCCGAACACATGGCTCCTCTTTCGTCGCCAAACAGCACCAGGCTGTTTTCTGACTGATCGCGAGCCTAGTCATCTCTGCTTCTCCCGCCACCTGTCCATCCACGCTTCCCTCAGTGAATCGTACAAGAATGTGAACTGTGACTCGCCTTGCACCATCATCATTCGTTGCTGTCGTAATCGGTCGACCGTATCAGCGACTGGATCGGTGTTGGATGGTACATCGTCCAGTTCGCCGTTGTCCAAGAGTGTAAGGAGATGGTCCAGGGCAATGAACGTCCCTGAACGTCCAACGCCTGCGGAGCAATGCACGACTCTGGGGTTGAGTTCCTCGTTGGTCGTTCTCGTGCCGTTCCGCATTGGCGTGAAGCTCGTGTATATCGGCGCTGGCGCAGTCGCATTTAGCTTGCGTGACAGGTGCACGAGCTCAATCAATGCTTTGCGGTCCTCGCCTTCCGGTACGTAGAAATCTGGCCATGCGGCAAAGAGAAGATGCCAGACATCCTTTTCGCTCCAGGCCTCGTCTCCACGTCCGTCTCTTGTCCTTACGCGCGATCTGAGTTTGAGGTGTCTGATCGTGCATCTTGCCCGCGAATCCTCTTCTGACGATATCAAACTGACACTTCCCTCGAAACCGTCATTCTCGGGGTCCTCTGGGTTGGGTTTGAACTCTAGTGCTGGGGCTTCCTTGTCGTCTGGATAGTATGGAAAGCACTTTTCTCGGCCAGCTTCGTGGGTTTGTGTAAGCATTACAACGACAGCGGTGGTACTAGTTTCGTTGGCCAGCATGCGGTAGAAATGAGCCATAGAAGACTCTTTCGGGCCCTGTTTGACTCGTAAGTACGAGGTCATAGCCATGTTCACCATCACCTCTTACCTGTGTTGAGATGTATCTCCTGCTGCCCAACACAATAGGGCTGGCATTGATGTAGTCATTCACACCATCTTCTACCTTGAGCTTTATGCGATTGTTCGCAAACACTTCAATATTAAGATAGCGATTACGGGACAGTGGATCTCCATTTCCGAGGGTGCGGGCCCATTGTGAAGGCGGGTCGGACTGCTGCAGTCCAGCTGCAAGACGATTCCGTTGCTGCCACTCGAGGTCTACGAAGTTGTTTGAGATTTCTGGATCGCATCAGTCAGCCTCACTCTTTTGCTATACTGAACATCGCTTTATATATCCATACCTGCTTTTGACTGCTTCAAGAAAGCCGGTAAGGGCGCATTGCTCAAGTCGTCCCTGGGGTCTCTTGTATCCGTTGATGCCGACGAATCCGACATAATGGACTTGCGTCTGCTAGGAGAAAAGGAGAGCTTTCGTGTGATTTTGGGTATCTTGAGAGGACTGGGAGATCGGGAAGCGGCCATGGATTTATCGTGGTCTCGTCCGCGGCGAGTCACGAGAGTCGCAAAGCCCATGAAAGGAGGCGCTGTCGCGTGCCTGATGTATGGATTGAGTCGCTATCGGTATCCTATCATCCTGACGGATAGCTAGGACACCAGAGGGGAGATCGCAAAGGACCCGAGCCTGCTGGAGTAATTATTCCTCCCGAGAGATAACTTGTCTCGGGCGGCGCAAGCGAGGGCGTAAGTGGACCAGAGATGAGGAGTGGGATGTGAGTATAGCGGGGCTGCGATCGAATGACGGCGGTGAATTGCGAGCGCAGATGTACCGAGTGCTATGCAAATGCAATGGAATATACGTGAAAGAAGAGTAGATATCAATTTGACAGATTCAAAAGCAGGTCCAGAAATGTTGCCGAGAACCAGCGAGGCCTGCTGCTCATTCGCGTGCGCGATCAACGGCGATGCTGATCGCGGAAAGTGGGAGGCAGATCCATTCATCTTTTGTCAGCCCGACCAGTCTCGACTGAATCGTTGCCACCGAGCATATCCGGTGGGTCGGTCCTTCATCTACCATCACTTTCATGTCTTGGAATGCAACAACATCTATCATCAGACTTTGAATGATCGTTCCCTATTACCAATATGGTTTGGCTCAAGGTCTTAGAGGCGTATGCTGTACAAGCATTGCTTCGTAGTGAAGCCTTTCATGGAATGGTCCGGAAGGTTCACGGCGGGGTTCAAGGGTTCAGACATGGCTATCTTCAGCACTTTGTCAAGCAGCTGCAAGAACAAGCTGGCGTCCAGCCAAAGGATCAAGGAAGACTAAGTGAGCGCCTGCACCAGCAGATCCAGCGACGGGGACAGGAGTCGAAAGACGACCTTCACCATTCGCAACGGCCATCATTTGCACGGGAGTTCCTGGATGAGTTGAAGAAGAATGCCAATATTGGCAACAAACGCTGAGCGGAACAATCATGACATGCATTTCATTATCATGTACAGGGTATCTATATGCAACTTGGACACTCGCTTCACGGATGGAGATTTTGTTGCTGGACGATCAGAACACCGCTCCGCCGATGATGAACACTCGCTCCTCCTCTCTTCTCACCCAACTCACGACTCTATTCGCGCCCTTTGCCAGCAGCTCCCTTGCGGTACCTGGCTTCGCCACAACATGCAATTCGAATAATGGCGTCTCCCATGCCAAAGCTGCAGCGTCCCGTCCGACCGAGTGGACCACTTTGCATTTCCCGGCCTTGCTGTGCAGCGACGCACTCAGTTCTCCATACAGGCTGAGCAATCGTCTCTTGGCTACAACCGTGTGAAAATGTGGCTGATACGATGGCATTACGTACTGCACATTGCCACGGGATTTGTAAAGGAAGTGGCGGATGACAGACTGGTTGGCGGTAATTGCAGAAGGAATGATGGATGCAGTCGTTGGTCGACCGGCGCGCATGCTGGCTTGAATAGTAGCGAGGGAGTTGTTCGACTGCATCTGGGCGAGCAGGGAATCGCGCATGCCTCGCAGCTCGAAGAAAGCTTCCTTGTTTGCCGAGATCAAAATGATAGCGATCTCGTCTTCGTGCTTAGGGGCGCTATGATCGGAAGGTGAACGGAGGTTGGGCGAATTGGGACTCGATCCAACAGATGACTTCGACCCCGTCGCAGTGTCGGGTGAGGAAGCGGCGTCGATGAACGAGACGTACATATAGAGGTATCCTCTATTATTGAAACCAGGCAGACACAATGGAATCCAATTTTCGCCTCCGCCAGCCTTGATAGATCCCGCCTCGAACAGCATGTTGAAGATCAGGTGCAGATCTCCTGGATGCAAGGAATGCTTTTTTGGCCGGATGACGCTGACAAGCCGTGCGTCCGCTACAACGAGCCCATAGAGCAAGCTAGGTGTCCGGACTTTCAGGAGGGAGTTGTTGATCACTTGACGATGAGACTTGCGTAATTTGAGGCATTCGAGAGAAGATAGGAGCGTGGATGGAGATCCGCGAGTGAAGCCATCTGCTAGCGCATTCAGAAGTACTTCTGTTCCCTGGAGCGGTCTCCTAAGATCCGTAGACGGGCGATGCAGAAACATCTTCTCCATACTCGGGAGCGTGAGAGTCGATAGGATTTGTGTGTAAAGTGAGTCAAGCTGTGTCTGCAACTGAGCATCACTCTCTCCGAGTTTGCTGACAGCAACGAGATGCAAATGGCCTTTCGACACGACGACAAAACGAGCGTCGCCAGCTGTGAACGACTGTAGTTCGTCCTTTGCACCCTGGTAGAATGATACGAGGGTCTGGATGATTCCAATGTAGCTCGAGATGAGTTGATCGTCTCCGTGCCTGCTCCAGATTGGCTTTCCAGATGTTGACAGAATGAAGAAATGTTTCAATTTCGCCTTCCATTCGTTGAGTAGCAGCTCCTCGTTCGAACCATCCCTGTTCACATCTTCGACCTCATCGAACTCCTGAGAGAAGCGATCACTGAAAACATCATCCCCACTAAAGATTCTGTCGAAGGGATTGTCAATCTCCAATTGCGCGCTCAGAGCTTTCCAAGCAGGAGTCGCGGGATGCGATACAATTTCACCGAGCAGACTCTCTGTTGGGCCGCCGAAGTCGACGCTCGGGGCATAGCTCAGCAGACTGCTAGTATCACCCGCTTCACTGGCGGCTCTACTGACGGAGCGACCCAGGTAGGCATGACTTGGCCGCCGAGAAATGGATTGCACGAATGACCGTGGCGAGGAGTTATCTTGGGGTACATCTGACTGCGCATCTGCCAGAGATAGAGCCGTTGTTGCTCGCGCCTGAAGATTAGGCCTTGATGGCCGCTTCGAGAGCTTTAATGATCCTGTACCACGCTCGTCCAAGAGATCTAAGTTTGTCGAACGAGGAGGCTTTGACTGGTCTAAGGTATATCCTTTCCGGTCTTCTGATGGTACTTCAAGCGTCGGATTTGGATGTTCTTGGGTAGGTGTCGATTCAGCCGCTTCCTCGGGGGTCATCGTGATGGCGTCTTCGTCTCTTGGCTCATTCGAAGCATCTCCTTCTTGCATATTTCCATCTTTATGCATGGCATTCGATCACATGTCCCATACAAAAAAGTGCAAGCCGACTCGCATCCCCAACAACCGGATTGTTTAATTAGCGTAGGACTTTTTGTTGGCAAACATCGACGTAGAAGCAAGGGGATGAGGTCAAAGATGTGGGGCAGTTCCGCGGACTTGGACCTCTTGCGTTTGGAGGCACCTCTTCTCGACTAGCAGCTCTTGACATTTTGCGAGACAAGTCTACAAGCAGAAGGGAGTAAGAGGTCAATCGAGTGGTATCTCATGGATAATCCCAATCTCGAACATGTCCCTTGAACCAGGCGTGGGCCAGCCATCAGCATCATCTCCGAGCCATGGACGCGCATCCCCGAACCTGCGAGCTGGCCGCAAAGTCGAAGAAGGTGTGCAGCCTAGAGACAACTTCACGCAAATAAATTGACATGGACGACAGCACTAAAGAATGACAAGTCTCTTCGAAGATATGCTGCCGGCATTGACAAAGCTCTTTCATCTTTCGAACCTTCACAGCAAGAATGGGCAGACTATATTGCATTCCTCGGCCGCCTGCTCAGGGTACGATTCTCACACGGAAAGTAAGAGCGTGGACGCTGACGGGCTCGGCAGGCTATACAGGGTGTGAAGGAGACTGCGGTATTACCACACGCTACTCTGGTCTCCTTACGGCTAGCACAATGCTTGAACCCTTCGCTGCCTTCGGGCGTGCATCAAAAGGCTATAGAGGTCTATGCGAGTGTATTTGGTTTGCTCGGGGTGGGTCATAAGCTAGCGATGAAACGAGAGGCATATTACTGAATTTTTGCAGAGCACCAACTTAGGTCGTGACCTACAAGTCTTTCTGCCTGGTCTACTTCCACTGCTGTCATTCGCTTCCCTAACGGTGCGGCCTCTATTGTATGACCTGTACGATGACCATATTCTTAAGATTAGCAGTGCTAGCCTCAGGCCTGCTCTCAAGTCTATCATCCTTGGACTCCTTCCCGGTATCGAAGACGAGACAAGTGAAGACTTCGACAGGGGAATACAAATATTGGACAGGCTAAGAAGGATTAGCGCGGCGGAGGGAGAACACGCTCTCGGCCCAACCTCAGGTGACGGCTACTTCTGGCAGTGCTTCTTCCTTGCAGTAATGACAAGCGAGAATAGGAGGCAAGGTGCCCTGGCTTTCTTATCTCGACGGCTGCCTTCATTCGGTTCGAAAGCACCTCCCAAACTCTCTAATGGCCATTCTGTGCAGAACGGAGATGGCTTGGGTGACTTGTCGTCCGAAGCAGACGCTATAGTCCGGCCTGAGCCCGGTCTACTCGTACGATGCTTCGCAGCTGGGCTGAGTGATCCGAACATTCTCGTCCAGCGAGGCTTCCTTGACCTCTTGGTCACTCACATCCCGCTACACACCAGCCTTTTGCAGCATATCGTACAAGCTGTAGATTTGGACCTCTTGATCGGTGGGGCTGTGACTGTTGTCCTTCGGAGAGACATGAGCCTAAATCGAAGACTCTGGTCTTGGTTCCTCGGCCCAGACACCTCTGCTACTGATGGTGATGCCGACGAATCGGACTTGAAGACCCCTGCTAGTGACATGGGAGACAATAACAATGCAAATCAGGCTGCTTACTTTCGCAATTTTGGCGCCACTTCATTGCAACGTTGTCTGCTTTCAATGCTTTCTAAGGAACAGTCAAACACATCCGAAAGAGCCAAACCATATCGAGTATGCTCTGCGCTCATGGATCGATGGGAGATTGGAGGCTTTCTCGTGCCCTCGATCCTTGTACCGGCTCTGGATTCTGCATTCGAATACAGCCTGTCGAATACAGGCAAGAGTTCGGATGAAGTCTTGAGAAGTGCCAGTCTCTTCTTCGATGGCATTGAGAGCGCCTTGATATGGGCCAATATTACCAATGAGCTCGTCGGTGCACTTGACAGATGTCTCGAGGAGCCGGTCAAGGCAGCGAAGAGTTTGCGCTTTCTCAATTTCGTTGTCAACAAGTTCAATATACGTGAAGAAGACATGCTGGTTGTCCACATACCGAAGGCGGCTCTCGTAGGTCTTCACGGATTTTGCAATCTCGTTGCATCTGAGACCGCTTTGCCGCCTGAGCTGCAACGTCTAATCCTAGACTTTGTCAGCAATCTCATTACGGTGATTCCACCTCATGCCTTCAAGGATGGCAGTATGGGGCCGGAAAGTCCACACATCACGAACGAGCAGTGTACCGCTGCAGTTGACATGATCAAGAGTGCATCTGCGGACCTCGACCAGATGGCACCCACCCCTCTCAGTGCGACACTTCCGCCCAGGACAAGTGCTCTTCTTCTGCACACAGCTTCTACGGCATTTGTTCGGTGTATCAGTAACCAACGTCTATACCTCTCGATCGGTCAAGTGGCTGACATCCTCATCAACTTGGTTGCAAAAGTGCAGGACTTACGTGGCCTGAATAGACGAGCACTGTGTGAGGCTACGGCCCTTGCATTAGACCTGATCACGAATGCTTGGGGAACGAATGATCAAGATTTTATACTAGCCGCAGCTATTATAAATGTCTGGACAGTCATGATTGAGAACAGTAAAGATGCATCTCAAGATCGGTGGAACGAAGAACCGAATCTAGAGTCGATAGCTGCTGAGTTCCTATGGTTCAGCCTGTCTCACAGCGCTCCCAAGCACCACGTTGAGGCTGTCCGACTTCTCTGGAGACTTAATCGTCTCTCGAATGGATCATGTCAAGGGGTTGACATAGAAAGCTTTGCATCACAACGAATGCTAGCTGGCAAAGATCAGCTACACGAATTTGAACGATTTACGACTTTATGGGAGCACTCCGTGCAGCATCAACCAATGCGTACGGAGAGAAAAGCAAGCAGCCTCGTGAGGCGTACCAGTAGCTATGCTCATACTCTGGAGATCAGCAGCCTCGAAGCAGAACGCTTGCTTAGTATACCACTGATGATTCTGCTAGACAGTCTCGATAATCTAGGGAGTGATGCTGCCGCTTTTGCAGTGGCGTGGCTCAGAAACCTACCAAGTCTTGACCGCATCTTCTCCGGCCTCCTAGGTCAGGTTGAGGACCAAGTCGCCTCTTTCCGGAACCAGTCGAAAGAGCATCAGAGCGTGTTCAGACAGAAGAGGTCCGCGCAGCAGAGTGTCGATGGCATTCACGGAAGTACCAAACGACTCACAAACATCCTGCAGACTGGATCTTCTTATACTTGGAAAGTCCTTGCAGAGATTCGCTCTCATGACGATGATACTGCGACGCCGGCCCTGTCAGGAATAGAATTCCTTGCCCGGTTTTGTGCAGATGTGCTCGATATAATTGACTGTGGTTCATTTGATGGCTTGCAGCGACAGCTCATGCGACTACTGGACCTCCTGCTGTCAGGCGAACTAGTCGCCGGACTTCGAGATCTGCACCTTGAGCAGACACTGATCTCGGTGCTGCGAAAACTGATCCAATTAAACAAGAGTACCCTACAAGTCGACTATCTCAACACCATCTCCAAAGCCCTCAAGGTCCGTGAGACGCCGGCGGAGCTGCAGGACGAGGCTACAACACGATCCCTTGATGCTGCGTCCAGGCCGTCGGAGGTCGGCAGACAGAACTCTGTGGAAGCCGCTCTTGATCCTCCAGCCGGTCTTTTCGACTGCATCAAAGAAGCTATCTCATCCCCGTCTTCTCGTCAGATTCTGGAGCATTGGATGAGTTTCCTCACTGGCGTTCTTCCGGTTTATTCTCATGTCATGTTCAGCGCTATGATACCCCTTGTCGAATGTTTTTGCCGTCAAATCAACACTGTTTTCAGAAATCTCCGAACAATGTCCACCACTTCGATATCTCCCGAGAAACAGATCCCGATATCCTCGCTCCCATGGCTTCTTCATGGTCTCGAGCTCGTACTGGCCAGTGCTCATGGTGGTCTCGACTCTGCAACATCAGACAGTGCTGCGGTCAAGCCGTCCCCATCGTCACAAACTTTTTTCGGCAGCAGTATCATGTCTCCTGTGGGCAACCCGAACAAGACAGCAAAGTCGAACAGCAGATTGACCGTCATCCTTTGCGTTCACGATGCAGTAGAAATTTGCTTCAACATGTGGGCTTGGGCGAGTTACCGCAGCGAGACGGATGAGGTAGATCCAACTTCTGCCGCTACCACAGCATTCAATGCACTCAAATTAAGAAACAGGACGAAGAAGATACTGGAACATCTCTTCTCTGCGGAGGGCCTAGAGTGTACCGAGAAGATGGCTACGCTCTATATGCGAGCAAAGGACGATCAATCAACCGACTTTGACGCCAGCAACGTTTTCAGTCTTCTGAATGTGCTAGGAGCAGCTCGTCCACGGAACACCGTGCCATTGATCCTCAATGCGTTGTATAGCCGCACCAACATGGAAGCTCTGGACTTCAGTCGAAGATCGACTCTCACGTGCGACTTGACTGCTGCCGATGTCGTCGAATTTCTCCTGCAATACGTCTCAACGATCGAAGACGACGCTCTAGATGAGATTTGGGCCGACTGCATCACCTTCCTCCGAGATGTGCTCTCCAATCCGCTTCCGCACAGACAAGTTCTCCCTCCGTTGCTGGAATTCATCGCTCTCTTGGCAGAGAAGATTGACAACACAAACTTCGGCGAGCTGCAGCAGATGCATCGAGCCTTGGCGGTAAGAGCGTAGCATGTGGGATAGCGATCAATTATGCTAATCATCCGCAGGATCTTTTCTCTCGTCTGCTCACGGCGATGTTCACAGTGCGGCCTGCCGGAGGCTCTGACGGCACGAGTAGATCGAGCGGCAAGTCAGGTACTCGGACTGGTGACCTCGTTTCCAGTCTAATAGTCGTTGCTCCGAAGCTACAGGCGGTGCTTGAGTCCAGCGATCGGATCCTCACGGCTGTCAACAACATGACGACCTATGCCGTCAGCCCTAACTTTCACGCCAAATCATTCCCCGAGAACATCAGACCGGAGCTGTTACAACTTCTCTTGTTGATATCAAAACAAACGCCGGAAGCAAAGCTCTGGAAGCGAGAAGTGCATGACGCATATAGCGACTCCCGGATCTTTGCCACTTCACCCGCGACCATGGCAGAGCATTGGTTCCCCGTTCTGCGCAAGTGGTCGTTGACCGAGAAGAACCTCGTGGCAGATATTCTTGCACGGATCGTGGCGCCTTCAACTGCAGTTTTAATGTTCGGTGTTGGCGCCAACAGTGCAAGACTGTCTGCTGACAGGACTGCACAGCACAATCTTCGCCGGACCGCCCTTCTCTTACTTGCGAATGATCAAGATGCGTTGATGCCATCAGTGCAGACAATAGAAACCAAGCTAGGTGAACTCTGCACTGCATCGCCATCCAGTTCTCCCTCTTGCGCAACAAGAGCTGAAGTCTTCATGCTTTGGAGAGCACTCTTCTTAAGTACAAGCGAGATCCACCTCGCAGTGCTGTGGCCAACCATCAATGCTACGCTGCAGGCCGCACTCATGTCTGCGCTCCCTGATGGATCGGATCAGGATACTTACAACAACCTGTCACTCCTGCAAGCATGCAAATTGCTCGATCTGCTAGCGGCTTTGCAGGCGGACGACTTTCAGCTTCACGAATGGACGTTCATCACGAACACGATCGACGCAGTCTATGCTGGCACATCTGCCTCTTCAGCTATCGTTGACGAAGTAGCCGAAGCACTCACTTCCACGGCTGGCGACAGTCCGGACAAGCTGCAGGCTGATACGAACCTTATAAGTGGTGAGTCGGAGCGGCCAGGATTCAAGAAACCAATGTTGGCAGACTTGAAGCTGGATGCGGCGGACGCAAAGGCTATGGCGAGAGACGACTTTGTTAGACAGGTTTTGATGCCTTTTTTCAATGGCCTGAGCATGAGTGCGTATGAGAAGACGTATGGCATGGGCGTCCTGGACTGGGAGGCTTGTCGCAGGGATCTGGTGGCTGACTTGATGGATGAGGAGACGGTGGTTTAGCGTGAAAGGATAATAAACATGATCAGATGTAGTGTTCCAGGTGTGTACTCAGCGATGCTGAATTGAAGTGATTAGTGAACATGTTCGAATTGCTTTCGAACATTGGCGGAAGAACTGACATGCTTTCGTTCCCCTCGTCCATTGATTAATGCGCGATTCATTCGCTTCTCCTCGAACATGCAGTGAAGCTACTGGACAAAGTCTAGATAACACTCCACGGTCAGCACGCGCTTACAGACCGCATGATATGGACAGGGCGAGGCGAGGTCCGAGCAAGTCAGCGCCATCTGCTCTCAAGTTCCAGAATCAAGCATGTTTGGCTCTGACTAGCCCGGCGATCAAACGGGGCAGGTCGTCGATCACCAAGCGGCTCCTCGAATGAGGTCCTCCGCAATTCCACGGGAGCCGATCAAGCTTCCAGTCCAGCGCAACCTCACCCTCACGGACCATTCCCTTCCTGACCATGTTCTCAGATACCAAAAAGCAATTGGCTCCCCTGCCCAAGCAATTGTCGACTCAGCACTGCCGTCTGCCGGATCGCGTGCAGCTCGCTTGACCTTGGCCCTCATGCTGGAAGAGGACGGAGCGGATGATCTGCATCTCTTAGCCTTCAGCTGTATGCATTTGCCCTGGATCACCTTCCCAGAAGAACAGAGGAATGCGAAGACGATGCTGCGATTGGCTTGCGGCGTTGAAGCTTGTCACGCGCGGTATGTTGAGCTTGCAGCTGGTAGAGTTACATTGCATGCAGGTGGAAGCTTTTGCTGGTACCGGCTGTGTTCAACCTCCTGATCAATGCTATGGTCTTGGAGGTATAAGAAGGTAGGGCGTGAACCTCATGTCGGTCTCCTTCTGCCAGGCGAACCATCTACTATTCTCTCGTTCTACAATACATTCATTAGCCCGACCACTGGCCTTCCTGCACTTCAGACAGCTCGTCTGAATCATCAACATGGTCTCCTTCAACCTCGCCTCGCTCCTCTCCACCGCCCTCCTCTTCTCCTCTATCCTCGCCGGCCCTATCCCAGCAGCTGATGCCGAAGCTGGTCTCACCAAGCGCCAGACCACCTGTGGTAAGAAGTACTACGACCGCAACGACATCCAGCTGGCCTTGAACGCGGGCTGCAAGCACTACAATGCAGGCACTACCGTCTCCGGCTACCCCCACAAGTGTACGCCTCTTACTTCTAATATGTGCCCGTTGACTTTCTAACAAATTCCAGACAACAACTACGAGGGTTTCGAGTTCGATGTCGCCGGCCCATGGCAGGAGTTCCCCATCCTTGACAACAAGGCTTTCACTGGAGGTGAGTGTCGATCGCCCTTTGCTTCTACTTGTGGTACAGTACTGATGTACAATAGGCTCCCCCGGTGCTGACAGGATCATCTTCAACGAGTACTGTGAAGTTGCTGGCGAGATCACCCACACTGGTGCTTCGGGCAACGACTTCGTTGGCTGCTCTGGCACTTCTACCTAGATGCCGATGTGATCGAGTGTCCCCGTGTTCTTGACAGCGAGGAGCTCGTCAATTCTTGTACATATTTCAGCCGCGACAGCAGGTGTAGTCTCAGAATGGCCACAAATGAAGAAGCCTTTGTATCTGGATTCGTCACACCTCCAAGCTTTTGAATGCGTATGTGCAGATGAAGTCAAGTCAAGTCCTCGACGCAAGCACCGTTGTGATTTCAGTGCCAGGTAATAGAGAAGCAATATTGATATTCAAAACCACATGCTATGAACAGACGATCCTGCGCCAAACCATGCAAGGGCCGAGCTGTCAGCCATATCCCATACATCATAGCACAACATCCACAGTCCATCCACTGTCACCCCTACCAACCCCCCAGCTATCTCAGCTACCTGCGCTGACCTCCCTTGTTCCCTCTAATCCCCATCCTCACTTCTTCTTCGGCAACGGCCTCCTAAAAGGATGCGCCTCGGTATTCCTAATCACATTAGCCTCATCCCCACTTGAAAACAGCACATATTACTCACAGCACCCACTCATCCAAACTAACCACACTCTCCTCACTAAACAGCAAAAAGAAATACTTCAGCGTCTCCGCAAGCCAGAAACTTTCCTGGGAATCATTCTTCTCCGGCAGTGTCTTGGTCACATCATCGATCGCTGAATTGCCATACACCCCCCTCGTATGGTCGCTGATAGCCTTGAACATCCGCCACCCCACCTCGCGCCAGTGCTTGTCCCCTGTAATGCGGTACATGTACCACACGGACTCGATCGCCTCAGGACGCAGGATGTACCCCCTGTGATTGATGCGCACAAATCCCCCCGGCAAGCGCTCTTCCTCGATGCGGGACTTGACGTACTCCTCGTGCGTCGGGGGCGGGGCAGGCGTGTACTCCGGGATCGGCAACTCGTTGGTCTCAGCGGGCGAGGCGGGGGCCGCGGGGTTAGGCGTGTCCGTGGCCGCGGAAGGCTTCTTGCCGGGGTAGTCGACGGGGTTGCCGGGACGGATGTTGTCGTCCGCGGGGCCGTCGGTGAGGTCGGCGTCCTCGTCTTCGTCGTCGGAGGTCAGCGACTTGGCGCCGCCGACGCGGGGCGCGACGGGGGTGACTTCGTCGGACTCGGAGAGCTGGCGGCGGTCGAGCGGGCTGCGGGGGGTGTCGTCGGAGATCTTTTGCGGGTTCTTTTGCTCGGGCGCGGCGTCGGCGTCGTCGGCGATGTTTTGCGGGTTCTTGGCGTCCGGCTTGCTGAGGGTCTTGTCGAGGGATTTGGGGTCGGGTTTGGTGTCGGTTTTGCTGGACTTGGTGGTCACGCTGTCGCTGCTGCCCATGTCTAGGTTGGGGGCCTTGAGCTCGTCGATCTTTTTGGACATCTCGTCGCCCATCTTCTTGCTGATTTCGCTGTCTTCGAAGGATCGGAGGCGCGATTCCGCGTACGGGTCTAGAGCTTCGTAGTAGGCTGTCTTGTTCCATTCGCAGCTGGTCTTGCTTTCGCAGGGAAGTAGCTCGAAGCCTTCAGGCATGATCCCAGTCTTGGTTGCGGCGTAAGCCCAGACGCAACCCTCAGTCAGCCTGGCAGCGATCTTGAGGTCTTGTGGACGATCGAAGATCTTTGCACCTAGTGCGTACATACCACCTGCAAAGCAGGCGAGATGGCCTGACTCTGGCTTGAGAGTACCATTAACCTTGCCCGTTTCAGCCTCTAGCCACCCTTCCCAGTCACCAGCGATCAGGATATCGGCGTCGTCAGGAGTCTGCGGTCTGAAAAGCAGGTACTTGGTCGCAACATCGATCGAGTTCTCGTACAATTTGCGGTACTTGTCCTCAAGCCCACCGAGTAGCAGATATTGCTTGGGGAAGTACTCGTAGGTCGAATCAGCCTGACCACCAAGAGTGAATGTGTCCCGACCCCAGCTTCTGATGCCTGATGTGAGATTCTGTGGCACGCATTGGTCGAGCGGGACTTCCTCTAAAGATGGCGACAGTACTGTACGGATGTCCGGTTGCGGACCGTGTGCGCGTGCTCCAGCTCCGGCTGCAGGTGGTACATTACGGTTTCCACTGGCAACAAGTTCACCAGTCTCGTCTTGTTTCGGCTTCTTGACGGTAATTTTCTGAGTGTCTTCACTCGTCGACGAAGCTTCTCGGAGCTCTTCCTTTGCTTCGTCCGATAGTGATCCGCCGAGTTGACGCTTTGTATGCTTGCCAGTGCTTGAACCGAGAGAATCGACTTCAGCAACCTTCTCAAGAATCTTATCCTTAGCGGATTTACTGTCTAGAGCTCCTTCCTTGATCGGATCGTTCCAGCCAGCGATCTTTGAGCGCCCTGCCTGGCCTTTGACATGCCTGGAACTCTCGGAAGACGTGCCGTCAGCAAGGCTTTCCTCTTTGGCTGCCTTCTCCAGCAGCTTCTCACTAGGCGCGGACCCGAGCTCGCTCGCCTTGCCTGCCAGAAGCTTCTCCTTGGCGTCCTTACTGTCGAGAACACCTTCTTTGAGCGGGTCGTTCCAGCCCACAATCTTTGATCGGCCCGGCTCACCCATGTGGAGGGGCTTGCTCGCCGCATCAAGGGCATCTCCAGCATCCTCCTCCTCTACAGCTGGTCTCTTGCTTGTGTCGGCATTCTTAGGCTTCTGGCTAAGCCCAGTCTCGCCCATGTCCATTCTTGCATCACCTTGCGGTGAGTTGCCGACCTTGGGCATGTTCTCCATCTGAATTGGTTCTTGAGGTGGCAGAACAGCGATCGAGCTGTGCGGCACTGAGTAGTCGCATCCACTTGCGTCAACATTGAGCGAGAACATTCCGGGCAACCAGGTCTGGTTGGCATCTCTTGTCTGCCATTCCAGGAACGCATCGGTAATGCGGTCGATAGCGTCATAGTACTTGTTCTCCTTTGTCAATTGCGCCAGTCTCGTGAATTCCATGCTCAGACTACCTAGCTCTGCCATGACGACGTTTGTTCCAGCACGGTGGGGTTGCTTGGTGTATGCCGGCTTCCAGTAGTAGAAAGTGATTGGCATGCGGTTCGGTGTATCAAACGCGCCCATCAGAACCTCGCCAAGCTCGACGGCCTTATCGAGAAGTACCTTGTGGGTGCCTCCACTGATATCATAAGCGCTCAGGAGGCCACCAAGATACCTAATCGTGGTCTCGAATACAGGAATGTCCTCACGCTCGCAGGTGGTGAAGTCGATCTTGCTGACTCTCTGAACCGCTTCTTCGAACTCTTCCTTAAGACCCATGATCCACAGAGTGTCCAGCGAATCGACTAGAGTAGCTGCCCATCCTCCGAAAGGATCCTTGTATGAACCACTGATAGGCCGAACCTCATCGTGGCCCCAGGCCTCTTTGCGGTATCCCTGCCAAGCGAATTTTGCAAGCTCTTTGATGGACGAAAGCTTCTTGAGGCGATCAGTCTTCTCTGCTTCCGTCTCTTTCTTGAAGTTGAACTGAATCTGAGGAATGGCTTTCGGAGTTCCAGTCGGAAGAGCAATAGTCGATGAGACAGGGAAGTTCTCGGGCTGCTTGGACCAGTGTATCGTCTCGGCGGGCTTTGGCCTCGAGTTGTCTGCAAATTGTCCAGAACCAGCATTGGATTCGTACTCGGGGGCAACGACGACCTTTGGCTTTTGAGCATTTGGCCTGCTAGGGTCTGCCTTCACATCATCGACACTAGGGTATTTGCCATCGATCGATTCCTTGCTGGAGTCGGCCTTGGATCCCTTACCGGGTGTCGTGACTGATTTGGAATGGTCTTTCTCTTGGTTATGAAGGTGAGATGGCTCCTCCTCATCATCCTCACTGGCGCCAACCGGCTTTGCTTTCTTTCCCTCGTTGGGGATCGAATCGGCCTTCCGCTCTCCGCCTAGGTCTGGCTTATTGGCTTGCTTTTCCTCGGTGGGAGTCTCAAGCTTAGCTTGTGGCTTGTCCTGGCCACCGGAAACGATCGATCCGAGCTGCTTCAAGGATGGAGGTGTGGATATACTGGACGGCTGCCATGACCCGTCACTGGCAAAGTAATAATATACACCGAAGACTGCGAAGACTGCAAAGACCAGGAAAGCGCGGTAGCGCCGATATCTCAACATGGCTGACGCCCTTGTCCGGTTCACCTTAGCATAGGGTATAGTCGTAGAGCTATCGATACGCTGTGATGTCAGACGATGGTATCACAATCCTGAAGAAGTCGGCTGTGAGTTCAATAAGGTAAGACGGACCAGAGTCAACGAAAGACCAAGAGCGAATGGACGTTTTCAAAACTGCAGCTTGTGTTCGTGCAAGTCGGGTGGAATACTGAGGACATGGCACCAATACGCTTCAGGGTTGAAACAAGAGCCGGCTTGGCAACTGAGGGTCAAAGGGTCAGGCACAACGGCGGCTGAGGCTCCGTTCGGAAAACTGCCCGCATTAGAACTTACGCTTGGTCGGAGATTGGTGGAGCTTGCACACCTCAAGATCTTACATCAATACATACTTATTTCAAGAGTCGCTATGGTTCCATCGTCGGTCGTCCATATACACATACCTGATAGTGTCTACTTTTGATAATAGATCGACATCTTGCGCATCCTGAACCCGAAGATCGTCGTCCTCACACGGGAGTGATCCCGCTTCTGTCGCGGAGACGCTTCTCTTGATCAGATGTCCCACTTTCATACTCGAGCTTTCAGTGTATCTTTCAACTCAGCTTTGCGCTAACTTAGTGACCCTGCCAGTCATCAATTGGCGCCTTGAGGGCATGTTCAGTTTGACGGCGTTAGGATCAGCAGACGTCCTCTGTGATGGCATGGTGGCTTCCTGGCTGCATTAGGTGCAGCAACACAGCAAGTGATTGGTTGCCTTCGTGAGCTGAAGTACTCAGCACAATCACTGCCGCTTTCACTGCCCTTCGTTCTGTAACCTGTCTCCAGTCTCTCTTGACAATCAAACATATCTAGGTGCTGTAGTATGTCGCTTTCAATATCCAATGGCGAGCAAACGGCCATTCAAACAAGTAGAAGCGACGACAAATAACTCCGGCCACATTGGTACCGCGATACACAAGCAGACGAACAACGGCATTGCGTATTTCGGGCAGACTAATATCAAGTGGGCCTCGTACAAAGCTCCTACGCACCGCTTTTAGCTAACATATTTGACTAGCAATCACTATGGGACACCCCGTCGATCTCCGTACGAGGAGGACCTTGCGCGACGTGAGTGTCTTCAAGAGAAGCGGAAGCAATACATGGATTCGCTGGACTTTCCATCGCTAGAAGCTCGGTCACAGAACATCAAAGATGCGTTGACGCGCACTTGTAGCTGGATACTGGACCTACCTGAGTACCGTAAGTGGTCAGGCAGTGGTTATGCCTCTGAAGGACCCAGACCACGATTCTTATGGATGAAAGGGAAGCCTGGTTGTGGCAAGTCGACAATGATGAAGTATGTACATGAATCATTCCAGACTACCAGAGAAGATTGCACAGTACTTGCGTTCTTCTTTAATGCTCGCGGGGAGGAGTTGGAACGATCCACGCTCGGCATGTACAGATCACTTCTCTACCAACTACTCAAGCATACACCTGCTCTTCAGTCCGTATTGGATGACTTGCGTCTTCCTCGGAATAAATTGGGCAGTTTGGACTGGCAAATGCCAATGCTCCAGAGGATATTGAAAGAAGCCTTGCGCCTAGTACGTGGCCAGCACGTAATCTTCATGATCGATGCGGTCGACGAATGCCGCAGGGAGGACGTACAGGGGATGATAGCCTACTTCCACGAGAACCTCGCGGATTACGAACCCTCATCGCAATCTCGTTTCAGCACATTTTTCTCCAGCCGACATTATCCCCATGTCAATGTCCAGGCTGGTGTGGAAGTGGTATTGGAGGACCAACAGTATCACAGCACAGATATCTCGAAGTATATCAGTGCAAGATTACAGTCAAAACAGCTTAAAATTGGGACCGACCTTCAAACCAAGATTCTACAAAAGTCAGACGGCGTGTTCCTCTGGGTAGTGCTGGTGGTCAACATTCTCAACGAGGAAATCGCTGATGGCAATGTTCATTGTCTTCGGAATCGGCTGGCAGAGTTACCCGAAGATCTGGAGAAGCTCTTTGAAGATATCTTGACCAGAGATACCAAAGCAGATCACCGTCTGATGCTTTGTGTTCAATGGATTCTGTTTGCCTTCCGACCCCTGACACTTTCCGAGCTGTACTGGGCAATCATTAGTACAGAACTGGATTCGGCTAATGATGCAGATCTGGAAAACATTGAGCACCTTGAGCCATCGGATATGAAACGCTTTGTTTTGAGCTCTTCAAAAGGGCTGATCGAAGAAACAAAAGGCATAAACGCACAAGTACATTTCATACATGAGTCAGTCAGGGAGTTTTTCTTGCATCGTAAACTGGAGAGATTAGGATTCGGGGCGCTGGACGCTGTGCCTGGATTGTGCCACGAAAATCTCAAGTCTTCTTGCCATCGGTATTTCCTATATTGTCGGCGACGGGAGAGGTCACTTTCACAGTATCTTGGATCTACTGAAGAACCACCCTCCAGTTCTGACTTGTCATTTATAACGAAGCATCGTAATGGCTCGTCAAAGCCGCTAGAGCCACGTGTCCCTGAAAACCCAGACTTTTGGACCATCTATGATTTCCTCGACTATACAGTACGCTTTGTCCTACATCACAGCGACTTTGCACAAAGTGCTGGCATCCCGCAAGACCAATTCGTTTGCAGTCTGAATCTCTCTAGTCTTCTTTACTGTCGGCTTAGCGCCCATCTCGCCCAGCGAGGACCCAAGCTCAAAGAGATTTGGCCACCTACAGCTGTAACATCCAGGATTTTCGCAGCATGTGGCCTGCCAAACCTGCTCCGCTCTGAGCTTTTTAAGACCCGGACTCTCGATGTGGCTGACGGGCGTCATATGTCCTTATTCGAAGAAGCTATCAGAGCTGGAAGTTCTGATTGTGTCTCTGTTATTCTTGAAATGTCTTCTGTTTGTCAGCATATCAACAGCTTCGGTGGCAAACTTCGATGCATTGATGAGGCAGAGAGAGAAGATATCGTGCATACGCTGATACAATTGAAGTTTTACCCTCAATATGCAAGCGCTATAGCCAAGGCCCTCCTAGTGGATCCGACTAATCCTCAACACCTTAATGGTATAGAGAGTGCTAGACGTTATACTCTGCTCTCAACTACTACACTTGCCAGGGCTAAAGAATGTGTCCGTTGGGCGCTGTCTCGGACATTCGCTGTCAATGAAGTGGATTTCAAGACTCTTACCGTTGCATTGCATTGTCGAGAGCCGTCCATATTCGAGATCGAGAGGTCATTAAGCCGCTGATTGCAAGAGGAAATTCGCATTCACCCCAAATGACAGTTGCAATGGCTTGTCCTGTACTGCTTGGTCTGGGCTCTAAGAATTGCCATAGAGGCTGACGGCCATGATGCTATTTCGCGAAGGTCTGTGTCTTTTCAATGAGCACGAGAGTTTGACATGCAGTTCTTTGAGAGGGGTAGTGTCGTGTAAGGGTATGCGTGCTTTGTGGCTCCTGTTGAGTTACGAGACTTTCAATGTGCACGCGAAAGACGATATTGGTAGTACAGCTTTGGGATATGATATGAAAATCACGGAAAGGAACGGTCAAGTGGCCCCTTGCCTCGGGAGATAAGAAGAGCGAGGCTTCACCAGGGACATCCTTGCAGCTCTTCGCACATCGTAATGGTTCCCTTGATAAAACGTCATCATTCAGTCCCATCCGAAAGATCATGGCAGCATCTTTTACAATCTTCAGTCAACGCACAAGCCTGGATCGGTCTGCTCCGTCTGAATGCGTAGTCAGGCTCACCATTGAGTACGTCACCATTGCACCAAATTCACAAATCCACGTACTCCTAGTTTTGCCCGACAAATGCTAGAGTGTAAGGCACTGTGATATTTCAATGTATGCAGCAACCAGATGCAGACATGCAAATGTAAAGCTGGCCAAAGGATGCACAGTCCCGGGTGAGGAGACGATGTTCGTGTTACCAATACGTGTCTATCTCGTCGACTGCGAAGTCCACAGGTTAGAGACTATCATTGATCGTCTATGCCTGGCGTTCCTTGCTTTCCCTGTAATATGTCAGCATGAGCCCAATGTCATCCGCTTCCACTACTCACCATCTGCCTCGCCTTCAACATCTCATCACAAAGTAAGAGATTACTCGCAATACCTGTCGCACTCGACACGTAGGCCCGCAGCACCCTGAAGCTGTCATAGATACCCTCCAACACCGGATCACAAGGCTCGCCCGTCTGCAAGTTCAATCCGACCACGTTGCCCTCCGCCGCCTCATCTTGCAGCGCCGCAATCGCATCCTGGATATCGTGCCCCGAGTTCGCCGCCAAGGTCTTTGGGATGACCAGCAACGCATCCGCAAACGCCGTCACGCCGTACTTCGCCTTGCCTTTCACGGTCTTGCGGAACGTTTCTGAATTGAGATGTGTAGCGCAAGCGATCTGGTACGCTCCCGCACCCGGTACCACCGAGCCATCCACGATCATGTTGTAGACTGATCTGAGACCGTCGCGGACGGCATCCTTAATCTGTGCGATGGTGTGGCCGTTGGGTCCCTTGATCAGCAGCGTCACAGACTTAGGGTTCTTGACGTCCTCGATGAATGTGAACTTCTCCTCACCAAGCTGGTGCTCGTATACCGTGCCTGCCCAGCCAAGCACGTCCGGTGACAAGTCGTCTACGCTGTTCTGTGCAATACCGCCGCAGATGAGCTGGAGGCGCTCCATGTTTCTCCGCTTGGCGCGGCGCAGGGCGAAGATGCCATTCTTCGCCAGTACATCGAGGGAGAGCGGGTCAATGCCCTTCTGGTTGATGATGACGAAGCTGCTCTTTCCATCACTGCATACCTCCTTCTTGAGCTCGACAATCTTTCGCAACTTGTCGTCTACGAAGCGGCGCTCGGACTCTACGAGCTTGTCGCGCTGCTCGGCGGATGAGTAGTAGAATCCGGAGTTGATTTCAGACTTCTCGTACTCCAGTGAGACGTTTAGGGTGAGGATGTGGGCGTTCTCGACTCGCTTTGGCATGTCAGGATGTCTCGCACCGTGGTCTAGGGCCAGACCGCGGATGAGTTGTGTGTCTGCCGCAGTTCTGTGCTGCATGGTCATAATCTCTACCATGTGAAGATCGGGCTTTGCTGGGGCTTCGTAGATGGTGAGGACCGCGTCTACGATATCTGGGGTGAGCTGCTCGGCCAGAGAAGCATTGATCTTCGTCGCTAGCGATGTCCGCGCCACTGATAGCAGCAACTCCCTGTCCACCTCCTTTGCAAGCTTAAAGTTCTCCAGAAAGTTGAGTGCCTCTGTCCGCGCAACCTCGTAGCCATCTGTGATTACTCTGGGGTGAAGTCCCTCAGAGATATATCTGTCCGCCTGCTTTAAAAGCTCGCCCACCATCAATACCACAGATGTCGTTCCGTCCCCGGTCATGTCGTCCTGTGCTGTCGCTGCTCGCGCGATCATTACTGCCGTGGGGTTCTGGATCTGCATCTCTTTCAACAACACACTACCGTCCTTTGTGAGCTTGATCCCTCCAGACCCATCCACCAGCATCTTGAGCGTGCCTGAGGGCCCGAGATTCGACGAAAGTACATCCTGAAGTCCTTCACCAGCTGAGATGTTAACTTTGAGAGCCTCACCCCTCCTCTGCGCAAAGTTAGCGACTGCCATGTTGTAGCTAGAGATACCCGCTCACTCTCGACTCCGCCTTAGGGTTGAGTAATTGTGCGGCCGACATATTGGGAGCGCCAAGTAATCAATGCGATGTTCTGGTGAGAGCGCTATCAATCCTGGGTTTTTATGTTGTGAGGAGGTGCTTGAGCTTCAATATGCAGGCCCTGAACATTTTCGAAGCTCGCGTTTTCCACAGAGCACGCGCTCCGAAAAAGTGGTCTTGGCAATAGCTTTCAAAGCTCCGCAGCGCACCGCAGATCCCGCCCACCGGCGAGAAAAAATGGGAAGAATTTCGACCTCATTCAAAGTCTCGGACCGCAGCATTGATATTCACTACGCAACATCACCTGCGCATGCTCCCGACAGGATTAGTACGGTAGTCTTATAATCAATCGCCCACCATGTCGGTGGACTACCTCCTCCACGAGTCCTCTGTGGGCTATGCGGTACTTTTCCCCACCATGCCACTTACAAGCGCCCTCTAATTCGCAAATTAGGTCTTCAAGGTCAAGCTGCAGGCCGACACGATCGGAAACCGCCTCAAGGAAGTTCAGCAACAGTCTCAGGATCTTTCGAAATTCGGTAAGATGGTAGAAGTCGTGTCTTTCGCCCCCTTCCAAGGCGCCTCCCAAGCTCTCGAGAACGCAAACGATATTTCCGAAGGTCTGGTCTCTCCCTACCTGCGCACTGTGATCGAAGCCGCCCTACCAAAAGCTGGAAAGAAGAGCAAGGTGACTCTTGGTGTAACGGACAAGAACTTGGCTGGCGCTTTGAAGGACGCCCTACCTGGTCTGCAGTGTGAAACTGGTGAGACCAGTGAAATTGTCGCAGACTTGCTCCGAGGCATCAGACTGCACAGCCACAAGCTTCTCAAGGAGCTGCAGGAGGGCGATGTCGAGCGCGCTCAGCTTGGTCTCGGTCACGCATACTCCCGCGCGAAGGTCAAGTTCAGCGTGCAGAAGAACGACAACCACATTATTCAGGCTATTGCGACGATCGACCAGCTGGACAAGGCATGCAACACCTTTGCGATGAGAGTACGAGAATGGTACGGATGGCACTTCCCTGAGCTTGTAAAGATCGTGAGCGACAACCACACATACGCCAAGTTGGCTCTCTTCATCAAGGACAAGAAGAGGTTGACGGACGACGACCTGCATGACCTTGCAGCGATCGTGGAGGATGACGAGGCTGTAGCGAGGAGCATTATCGACGCAGCTAGAGTCAGTATGGGACAGGACATCGGTGACGAGGACATGGAGAACGTGATGAGCTTCGCAAACCGTGTCGTCAGCCTTACCACCTATCGCAAGAACGTCGGAAGCTATCTCGTCAGTAAGATGGGCATCGTAGCACCCAACCTGGCTGCTTTGATCGGTGAGACCGTCGGCGCACGTCTGATCCAAAAGGCCGGTTCTCTTACCAACCTCGCCAAATACCCCGCCTCCACAGTCCAGATTCTCGGTGCCGAGAAGGCGCTCTTCAGAGCCCTCAAGACCAAGGGCAACACCCCCAAGTACGGCATCATCTACCACAGCAGCTTCATCGGCCGTGCCGGAGCCAAGAACAAGGGTCGTATCTCCCGCTTCCTCGCCAACAAGACAAGTATCGCTTCAAGAATCGACAACTTCTCGGATATGCCTACTACGAAGTTCGGTCTTGCCCTCAAGGACCAAGTCGAGGAGCGCCTCGAGTTCTACGCGACTGGAAAGGCCCCAACTAAGAACCAAGATGCTATGGTAAGTCCCTGTTCCCTCCTGCACCCTACCCAGCTTTCCCTCCGCTGAACGATGACTAACACACCCCAGTCCTCAGCCCTCGCCTCCGTCCTCGCCGACGCGGGTGAAGACGACGATGACCTCGTAGCGGGCGCACAAGAAGAAGCCATCTCTGCGCCCGGTGTCACAACCGGCGCAACCGAGCAAGCCCTTCGCAAAGAAAAGAAGAAGAAGGAAAAGAAGAAGGACAAGAAGCGCAAGTCGGACGTGCTCGACGATGAGGAAGACGTGGACGGGGACGTGAGCATGGCGGAGGCGGTACCCACGACATCAGAGAAGGAGGCAGAGGAGGTGAAGAGCAGTAAGAAGGACAAGAAGGACAAGAAGAGGAGAAAGTCGGAGGGGGTCAAGGATGAGGAGGACGAGGAGGCGGAGAAGAAGAGGAGAAAGAAGGAGAAGAAGGAGAAGAGGAAGAGTACCTAATCTTCTGGATTCCTTCCTCTCCAATGGGGGGTGAGGGGATAAGTGAAGAGGCAAAGACATGATGCTGATGCTGGAGGCAAAGGGTGAGGCGTTTGGTGTTCTATCAATCAGCAGGGTCATGGATCTTTTTCCTTTTCGAAATGTCTGATGTAGACGAGAGTATGGTGGTCCTCTTTCACAGGCAGGCCCTCAAAAGCGATAGCAAGTCAGAGAGCAAGCAAGCAGTGTACACCCCACAGTCATCAGTCTCAAGTAACGCGATAAGTCATTGAGACAATACCATTTCCATTTTTTCAAAATATCTCAGTTCCGCGCACCATACCGTTACAAGATAAAATATGAGCTCGGATATGCAGACTCAAACGAAACGTGTCATCTCCTTCTCCACTTCTGCGTGCAAGTAAGGCCGCATCTCATTCCCCTATTCCAATTCCCGTAGCCAGCCCTCACGCACCCCATTGCTTCTCTTTATGCAGGAAATCTCGTCTACAACTCATCGTGGTCCGCAGCACCACCCTCATCATCCATCATACCAGTGATCATAGCCTCAGCGGCCTCGCTCGCCTTGCTCGCGACCTTCTCGCCAGCACCCTTGGCAGACTCGCTGGCAGCCATGGCCTGCTGAGGCATGCCATCGGTGGCCTTGGCAACTGGGTCTTCGTCCTCGTCCTCGTCAGAGGAAGAGCTCTTCTTGCCGGCGAGACCGTCGATCTTGTGGCTTCCGTTGTCGCGGATGAACTGGACGAGGTCCTCGACGGTGCGGCTGCCGCTGTACTCGACGGGAGAGTCCTTCTTGCCGGCGGCGAAGAGCTTGATGGTGGGGAAACCCTGAATCTCATCGGGAACGTCGTTGGCGGTGGCGTCAACCTTCGCGACGGTGATCTTGTCGGTGTTCGAGGAGTAGAGGGCTCCAAGCTCCTCGTACTTGGGGGCGAGGCTGTGGAGTGTTAGCTTAGATCTGGGGGTAGTAGAAGGGGAAATGCTTACGCCTTGCAGTGTCCACACCATGGAGCGTAGAACTCGACCAGGACATCCTTCTTGTCGTCCATGACAATCTTCTCGTAGTTCTTGGCGACGATGACAGTGACTGGGCCATCGTTGGACTCTGGGATAGGCTCGCTCTTGATGGATGGCTCGACCTTGCCAGAGACAAAGTCGGACACGAACTTCTCGATGTTCTTGGCGTTGATCTTCTCATCCTGAGAGAAGGGGAACTTCTGGTTCTTGTTGATCTCCTGGATCGCGAAAGCGGGCCACTTGCCAACCTCGAGGTTGAGGTTGCCAGCGTGCTGGCCGAAGGACTTGGCGTCAATAGTAGCGAAGGAGACCTTGCCCTTGTACTTCTCAGCGACAGACTTGAGCTCCTTAGCGAGGTCGTCACGCTCGGAAGCCTCCTCGGCGAAGATGTAAGCGAGGGGAACGCCAGCCTAATGGTCGTCAGCTCAATTGTCTCTATGTTCATCTATAGTTCAACTTACGCTCATGTAGCCAGCGTAGGTCTCAGGACCAACCTCGCCGATGAGAGGCGTCGCGGCGGTAGAGATGAAGCTGGTGATAGCTTCGGTCTCAAACTTCTCAGAGTAGACGTTCTTGCCCTCGTCGAAGCTCTTGTACAGGACAACACCTGGCTGCTTGACACCATCCTTCTCAGCGAGAGACGCGTCGTTGGTGGCACCGAAGAGGTGGCTGTCACGGAGAGCCTCAGCGACAGATGTGAAGGTAGCGTTGGCGGACTTGTCGTCGGCACCGAAGTAGCCAACGACAACGACCTTGTCCTGCTTCTTGAAGTCCTCGATGGTCTTGGAGTCGACAATGGATACAGCAGGCATAGACTGCTTGGTCATGTATGAGACGATGCTAGCGGGTGTCAGGTTTTGTTTCAAGAAACCACCATCTTTGGACTTACGCGTCGGCCTTCCTCTGGCCGGGGTAGGTCGCCGGGTTTTCATATTGTCCCTTGCGGAAGACCTTGAGAGTTGGGTAACCCTCAACGCCTTGGTCCTGGCACAGTTGTGTCTCCTCTGTGCAGTCGACCTTTGCGAGAGCAATGTTCTTCTCCTTCAGGGTAGTCGCGGCCTCCTCGTACTCCGGAGCGAGGGCCTTGCAGTGACCGCACCATGGTGCGAAAACTATAAGTTCTGTTAGCATGACCCACACAGGAAGACACGAAGAGTCTCATACACTCTGCGAGGACAAGGTCGTGCTTCTCAACGAAAGGCTTGAAGGTATCGGTCTTCAAGTCGTGGACATCGCTAGCAGCTGCAAGAGCTGCAGCGCCCAGGAAACCGAGGGTCGCGAATGTGCGCATGTTGAGAGATTAGACAGGACAAGAAAAGAGGGAGCGGATGAAAGAGAGTGAAGATATCGTTAGGAGGATTAGTGCCGCTCTTTGAATAAAAAGTGCACGGGGGTTTGAGCTGAGAAGGATGCTTTGAAAGCAGCCCAGAGCTTCCCCGAAGGTGGACCCTGAGGACAGCTGTGCATTCAGGGAAAGCCCCCAACTACCTGCCAGAGCCGCACGCCCAATCTGGCAAGGGCTCGTCGCCTCCGCACATGCACACGACCTGCTCCTCCTCGCTACACTTCGCTACACCTTTGCCTAATTATACTACTAGAACTCTGATAGATTGCTCGAACAATTACGTGTTGCTGCAACGTGTCCTGCACTACTGGCCCTGGTGTGCTTAGAACCTACAACCTCAAGTGTGGTTCGCAACATGAAGCCAAACATTGCCCTGAAGATCAGACGCCTCCCGAGCAGCCAATCGCCAGGTGCCCGAGTCATGGTCAGCAACTCACAGTGCAGTGTGTTTGTACATCAGTTGTACTCCTCTGTATACCTTGAAGATGCGGCATCAGAAGGGAGTAAGAATATGATATAGATTACAAAACTATGACTGTACGGACTGGAAGTCCTGAAGAGAATCAGACACTACCTTACCCAACAACCTCACGTGTCAATGCAGCGGCCTCTTTCTTGCCCCTGTCAACATTGAGGAATGCCATGGGGATGATTGGGATACCGATCAGGACGGCCAGAAACCAAAAGGCAGGTCTAATCTCTCCAGTCGCATCCGTGATCGCTCCGACTACCGCTGGACCAAAGACACTGCTGCCCTTGTCTGTGACTGCATAAAGCGCATAGAACGCGGCCTCGCTGCCCTCCGGGATGAGTTCACCAAATAAAGCCCGACAGTAGCTGCTCAATCCGCCCAGAACAAAACCATACAAAGCCCCTAGAGGATACATTTCCCATGGCTGCTGCAAGCCAATAACGCCCCAGCGTTGAAAAAGTGGGATGTAGCCAAGCAGTCCGTACAGAGGAATCATTTCGAATAGTATCATGCACGCGAGTATCGTTCTTGTCGGGCTCCAGCCGAATGCCCGACTAATAGTGCTCCAGGTGAAGGCGCCACAGACACCGCATGTAGTAGCGATGATGTTGATAAGGATCACAGCGGCCGGCTTCATGTTGAGTGTCGTCTTTGCGAAAAGAATAGCGGTACCCGAAACGGTGGCGATGGCATCAGAAATCATGAACCAAGCCAGTAAGAATAGCAGGACGTCTTTCAGATTGCGGGCCCTCACAACGGTCTTGCCTAGGTTCTTCCACGAGTAGGTGAGATAGGTTAGCCAAGATCTCTTTTCGGGATTGACGTCAAGCGAGATAGCCTTGGACGCAGCTTCGAGAGGCGGACCGGGTCGTGGTCGAAGGCAGTAAGCGGCGGGTATGCTTAAGACAACCCACCAGCATCCAACAAGGAAGAGCACCAGACGAAGAGAGAAGTCCGATTCTCCTGACGCCTTGACGATGAAAATCGACAAGACGAGGACTCCCAAGGCTGTCAGATAGCCGAAGCCTATACCATATGAGGAGATTTTGGTGGACAATACCAGCTCTGCTGAAGGTGCTGCAGAAGATTTTGCATGTGTCTTGGGAGCGTTGCCGGGTAGCAGGCCAGCGCCAGGGTCTATTGCGTCTTCGTCCTCATCGTCGCTTCGTGATAAGTGCTGGACTTCATCCTCATGCGGTCCAATAGCCGAGGTGAAGCTCTCGGTCAAGTTGATGGACGGTTTTAGTACTGATGGATGCCATCTGACCAGAAGAGGTAGGTAGGCATTGAGCAGGACAAATGTGGCACCCAAGCAGACATTGGCGATGATGGCCCACAAAGCTCCCAACGCATAGAGTGACGAATCGATTGGTAAGAAGAGCATCAATGATATAGCTCCAACAGCAGCAAATGATAGCAAGAGCGTCTTCCGATATGCGCCGTGGTCCGCTGCGCCGGACATGGTTATGACCACCAAGGCTTGTATAAACACGCCAATGGAGAAGGTATACATGGCGAAGCTTGCAGTGTTGATCTCAGCACCAAGAAAAGGTACGAGGCATTGCGCAGCTTTGGGAGGTGGTGGTCGTCGTGCATCGAGTGATCCAGTAGGAGCAGGTGCTTGATTGCATGGAGTGGTCCTGTCAGATTGAAGTACGCCGTGGCCACGAGCAAGTTGCTCCAGCGCGATGGGCATGAAAGAGCTGACTGCTGCGATGACAACTACTTCTGCAGCACACGAGTAGCTGTAGAAACCGAAGAGCTCCTTCGTAGACGTCGGTCTGCAGTCCTCTCCCTCATATCTCGGGGCGACGGAGCCAGCGTCGGCCTCATCGGGAAAGGCATCACTATCATTCATGATGAAAGAAGCGACGATGGGAGGTCGCCTTGCTGATGGATCAGGACATCTGTTGACCAGGACGAACTGTGCAAAGACAGTAGAAATGTCTCGTAACCGTTGGGGGACATGAGAGTCGTGGAGCCTACTTGGACGACAACGGCTGGAGGGTCGCGATGCTTATGGTCGTTGGTAAGTAATGGGCTTGACCAATCACGATAGACATGCGGGGCTTGTGCACGTTCGGAGATCACCAGACATGGATGCACTCAAGCACACGCTGCCCTGCAGGGACAGGTAAGTACAGTATGTATGCATGCAGCCCTGATTCGAGATGGACGGCTGACCGAGGTTTCAATTCAAGCACCATGCAGCGCAGTGCATATAGAGCGGATTACTCGATGCCAAAACTCCCGTCTCGCACATACTTGGTGAGAGCGCCATTGCATGCTTTCTTATTAGATAGGGCTGTCGAATAGCTTACTTGGCTTGAGCCTTGCGGCGAACAACAGCCACAACATCAGGGAGACGATCTCGGAGCAAGATGCAGGTTCTCTCGTCATATTTCTCAGTGATGTTCTTGTGGATGGGCCACACTTTCGTACAATCGCTAGCCACGAATGAGTGCAAGTAGATGATTTTGATGGAATGTTGCGTCGACTCATATCGGATATTGTGCCCGGATTAGCGGTCACTCTAGCCGAGAGCGTGGTGATCACTTTGTCAGGCTGAACAAAGCGAGTAAACACAGAGGTATCTCATGTTATGGCATTATCAAAGACGTGTGAACCTGAAGGTTACAGAGTACACAAAAGTTGTGGAAACTGCACGAGCTTGATGAATGACCGGCAGATCAAAAGAGAAGCTTCTCTGCATCGGCAAAAGTAAAACGCAGGTTGAAGCATCATGTGGATGGAGATCGATGCGACTTCCTGATTTGCCAGCCGAATCCGTCAAACGTCCCTCCGATCAGCGTTGTCCCTTTCAACCTCTCTACAAGTCGACTTTCTGCACTCGACATTGGCGCATATCACAATTCAGATATCGCTGACCCTCCGATATCACAATTGCTCAGGACAAGTTTTGCGATCACTCTGAGTTCAGTTATAGTCGACGCGCCATTCTTGCAATCACCTAAACACCGCCGGACCGTGACATCACCCCCCATCCGATATCAACTTGAAAGCCACAATCTCCCTTACCACGATCACGACGAGACTTTAGTCGCAGAATCTCTTGGGAGCAGTCTCCATATCATCCGCTCGCTCACATCGCGATCGGCGCAACTGTTGACCCTGTGCGCGACAAGAAAATCTTGCCTTTCCAAAAGTCACCTTTCGAAGTCGACCACCACCGCAACTTCTTTCCGGCTGGCCGTGCTACGGTCGGCCAGATAGCCTGTTGCACCCTTCATGGTCAACCAAACCGCAATCATAGCATGCCTGGGCGGCTTGTGATGGACGTCAAAGAACCTCAAGGTCTTGGAGGCCTGAAAAGAGACGGCAGTCACCTATCCCAACAATCAGAGGGGCGTGAACAGAAACGAGTAGCCAGCGATGCTTCTCGTGCGAAGCTCAATGGTGCGCCTCTTTCGCCGAGTGGCGCCAATACACAAGCAGATGCACCGGTCATAAATGGCGTCTTGCACGGAAACAATGGCGGCGTCAAGCAGGAAGCTTCAGCGCACGCTGGAATTGCTGAAGGAGAGGCACCGGAGCTGGAGCAGTACAGAGACACACTTGTGCCTCTCGGAAAGATCGTTGAACGTATGGCGCAACAAACCTATTTCGACCTCTCAGAAGCAATCGAATCGCTTGCCGATATTCAGATCAGCAATCAAGCACAACTGACCAATGGTGTTGGAGGGCCTGTCTCTCAAGATAAGTCTCGTGAGAGTCTTCATAAGAAGGAGCGTCTGCTCAATTTTGCGCAAACCCACAAGGACCGCTTTATCAAAACCCTCGTCCTCTCAGACTGGGCGCGCAACATGGACGAGATGTCAAAGTTGATTGACGTAAGCATGTTCCTACGAAAACAAGACTGGGCTACGCATGGCGCGGCGGACAGCATCTACCGCCTGAAGGAGAACATGATTGGTGCTAAGATGCCCAATCCTAATATCGAGGGCGCTCTTGAGCTTCTGGCTACAGGAGAAGCCCCTTGGATGCCAGACATGGGATACATTCCGCCAAAGCCTCTTACCGCTCAAGAACTTCTCGACACCCTCTCTGACATGAACTTTGCATTATCGATACGACTCAACCTGCACGAAGACCTCCCTCCGCACTTTCAAAAATATTCAATCGCAAATGGTCGCGCTACGTTCACTGTAGATGGCGAGTTTGAGGTCGATCTCGCAGTTGCCGACGATGATCCAGAATCCTTCTTCTACTTCATCGATATTCGATTACTATGCTCACCCACCACTGAGTTCAACAACGATCGTCTCAGAAACCAACTCGAAGCTCGCATGAATGAAGTGTTGGCCACATCGGGGCTTGACGGCTGTTACAATTTCCTCCACAATTTTGTCCTGACTCACAAATTAAACGTGCTCCGATGCCAAGCTCTACAGTTGGCCCGTGGAACATGGATCGACAATATCGATGTCCAAGCTATCCACCGTTCGGTTGTGGTGCATTACTGGAAGAATCAAAATGGTGGAAAGAACTGGATCGAGCTGGGAATCAGCAGCGGAAAGCAAGGCGGCGGCACGAAGCGAAAGCCTCTGCCCCAGATCTCTTGTCGCTGGTTCAGAAGAGGTCAAGAAGTCACGGACCATGACTTAGACTTCAACTTTACAAACCTTTCCATGGAAGATATGCTGGAACAGGTCATAGCTAAGCATATTAGCGGGCGTCTTACTGCGCTATCTGCTGGCTTGGGTTCTCTTGCTCCGGACACTCCCTGCCTGACCCAAGAACTTGTCACTTCGTCGGTTGAGTCCTCAGACTGTTCACTGCGACTTGGGATGCGCGGAACAAATACGGCAATGACTATCACGACTGACCCTATACGTGGCGCATACTGTGTCCAACCTCAATCATCGGCAACACGAGAGATCGAGCGGAGGCTCAACAATGACCCACTTGTCGATGCGCCTGCGGTATTGCGATTCAATATCTGTCGCCAACAACTTGGGCAGATCGAGACACGAGCGCGCGGCCTTGGGCTCAACCGAATCGATGTCACGTCTCACAAAGGTTCCGCGTCACGAATCCTGCGAGAGGTTGTTGTTTTCACAACTTTACAAAGACCCTCATGGGGCTCAGAGACGAAGTCCATGGCAAATTGCGCCCTTACATTGACATATGATTTGGTCGATGGACCAACCTGGTACCTGGCAAGGTTGGGTGAATCAAAGGATGGTCGGCACATTGCGACACTGGAAGCTTTGAACACCGAAGATGAAACTATGCGCAAGGTCGACATCAGAGCTCTTCTCCGTATTGAACGAGCAGCACTGGAGATATCTTGCGCCTTGTCGACAGCCAGTGATCTTGGTAAGCCCGAGGCATTGCTGCCAGGGCAATCGTTCCAACAACCCGATGCTCAGAGCACAGGGCGGGAGGGACAACTCCGATTTCCAATGGCCTACAATCCAAATAAGCTTCTACTGGGACGACCCGTCAGCAAATCGGTCGCGCAAGGTGTACATATATTCTCAAACACCGGCGCACTTGACATGGAAATACCGCGAGATGATGACGACAACGCTGGCATTATCTATTATTTCCGAACGAACTTACATTCTTCAGTAATGACAAAAACAATCCAGCTTCTGTACAGAAGCCTGAAGGGCGAGCAAGGTATCTGGGTTGGTGCAAAAGGCGAGGTTCAAATAATGGTTCGAGCGGCACTCGGCACTCCTATCAAGCTCAAATTGCAAGCCAAGCTGCAATCCGTTTCCAACTTTTGCGCATATGTCGACGTACTCGGCAAAAACCACTTCGCAGTCATCAGCCTGAAGTTCGATGCAATCAAATTCTCCTACGCGCCTTGTCTCACATGCAGAGTCAGACTCTCTGGTGAAGACACTTCGCCACTTCTCGACTTCGGTCTACAGGGCAATACACGTTCTACGGACGAGAACCCCCATGCTTCGTTGCGTAAGCAACTCGAAACTGTGTTTGTCCCATCGGACGTTTTCGCGCCAAGAACGACACTGTCATCCGAGAAGTTGGCCAACTTTTGCCAGGTTCTCCGGGCCACTTTGTCTATGATCGAGTGTGCAAAGACATTCGAGAGCCGGGAGCCAGTCGCTAGTACTTTATTGCATTGTCACAATGCTTTGGACCTCAGGATTACCTACCGCGCACCATTGCCAATCCTGAGTTTCAGTATCAACGGACGGACCAGAGAAGGTAGGCTCAGCTGGTGGGTGAAGCCCATCATCACGACACAAGACGACCAGCTGAGGTCGACACTGGGACAAATGTTCAAGTCCAAGGGTGAAGGATGGCACGGCACGCGTGGAGGAGTGATTGCGACTGTGGAAGGGATTGGACCACTGCTTAACCAAATTGACGAAGTCATCAGAAACTTGGCTAGACAGCCAACGCAACCCCAACCAAAGCCGGCTCAGCAAGCGGCTCAGCAGCCAGCGCCGCAGCGCACCGCCAGCAAACTGAACAAGGGACGTGGACAGGAAGTCGTCGTCCTCGACTAGAATGCGCTCTCGACAACGCCCACACCTTTGCTTTTCCGACTCTACACTTTTATGAATGATTTTTCAAGACCATCCAGGTCGTTAGCAGCGATACAGATATTCAGGAGTTCTTTACTGGGGGCTCTATGCCAGCGATTAGACGTCACAGCACCTGGAGGCAGAACGAGTGAAGCGAGCTACCAGGCAGATGACAGTGGTGGCCTGGTCCAATTTTGCTTCTTATGTACTTATACCCCAAACGCACAGCCTCGAGTGAATAGATACGAGATGGACTATGCGGTTATGAATGAAATAATTCGTAAACCAATGCTTTCACTTAAACTAGTTGGGAGCGTGAGTGAGGGCACTGTGTGTGAATTGAGAATGCATGTGACGTGCTACATGTACGAAGTGCATGCAAGCCTTGTCAACACTATCAGTAAATGATGATCCAGTAAGATCATGCAAGGGATGTTGCCAAATGAGATAAGCGAGGACGATCTACTTGATTGGAAATGGGTCGTGGTGGAGGTTGGGCAGCTCCTCCTCCATCCTTTCCGGAAGCAGGAGCCCCAGGGCAGACTGGCTTCATGTCATACAGCCAAAGGGCAGAAAAGCAGTGGCCTGGCCAACGGATAATTGCCTGCTTCCGTAGAAGCATCAGATAATGGTAGTTCCAATCTACTGCTCCACCTACATGGCACGTTTACCGAACACCTAAAGAACAACAAAGTCAGACATGTCGAATCACAGGCCGGTACGAACTGGCCCGAAACTCGGATTGTGCACGGTGACAGTGACAAGGTGAGCTAGGCACGACGTGCTTGGAGGTGGACGAGATACCTCATTGCGACCGTGGCAACTGCCATGGCCAGTCAGTAGATGGTCGTGTTTTATTCCCCTTTGCTTTCCCTCACACACCTTTTGTTTTGCTGTCAGGACACTTTGATTTTGTGCTCCTCTCACCAAAGATGAGCTTGTTCTCAACTTGGAAAAGCGTCGAGCATGCCAAGGCTGCGGCTGAATCTGCGTTGACGAGACGAGTGGGAGGATCTTGTCGTTCCTCTCTCACAGCAGCACCAGCCAGCGCAATCGGTCCACCACCCATCCGCGAACTATCACACCCGCGCGACCCCCTCCGAGACCTCTTCCGAAAAAGTATCGCCGGCGCATCTCATCGAGCTCTGCATAGAGCTGGTCTACATCGCCTGGATACACGCGACACAGCTGTACGTCTACTCCCTTCCAAAGCCTGCCCATCCTTTTGCACCCAGACACGACTTCCGACGCGTTTCCGCGACCGTCATCCACACCTCCCAATACCTCGAGCTGCATCATTTTCCATTTCGAATGCGCCGGCCTTTACACAAGGCGCATAGCTTGTGTAACCATTGCCCGCCTTTACTGACTTTGACCCTCACCACCTATAGACCGGATGTCGCTCTAATACTCCCAACCGCCAACCATGAGCTGGCCCCAGCAGCAACAGCAGCAAAATGGCGTCTTTCCGGGCATGCTTGACCCCTCCAACCAACAGAATCTCTTCGATCCCTCGATGAACCAGATGTACAATGGCGCCGGCATCAATCCTAGCCAATTTAACAACCCGCATATGCAACAGCGCATGCCCAATGGCGGCATACACCCTCAGAATGCCTTCCCTAACCAGACATACAATGTGGGACAAGTGATACCTTCGAAAAGAGGGAGCGATGGCATGGCTATGTCTCCGGGTCCGCCGCAGAATAATACCATCAACACGTCGAGATCGCAAACACCAATGCAATCTGGCACACCGTTTTCTGGTGGACAGCCTGGCCAGCAGTTCCCAAACCCATATCAGCACCTACAGCAAGGCGGGTCAGCAAACGCGTCGCCATCACCCACGATACAGAATCAACAGTTCCGACAACCTCAGCCGCCCCAGCGAATGACTTCACAGTCGCCTGCCAATTTCAACCAGATGCCGCATTCTGCGCCTGGCCAGATGTCGCCTGCCCCGGGTCAACCACAGCACAACATGTCCATGTCACCGCAAGCGCAACAACAGAACTTCTCTCCGAACCTGGCAGGCGGTGCTGGCTTTGGGCAACCGTTCTCGAATCCAGGAATGATGCAGCAGGGTATGCCTGGCGGCATGAATAACATGAATCCAGCGGGCATGAACATGACGGCGCAACAGCAGGCATTGCTACAACAAAGGCAATATCAACAGAGGATCTTGCAGCAACAACAACGCATGCAGGCGAATGCGATGACTGGACAAAGGCAGATGCCGGGCCAGATGGGAACGCCAATGGCTGGTCAAATGGGTGGCCAGATGGGTCAGCAGTTCAATGCCGATATGCAGCCAGGGCAGGGCATGGCTAATGGACAACAACCGAATCAGCCGCAACAACCGTCACAACAGCAAGGAAGTAATCAGCAAGAGAAGGCAAGAAATTGGTTGATGGGCTTACAGCAGTCTCTTCAGTCTCAGGGTAAGCCATTCAATGCCAACCCTCAGATTGGCAACAAGCAGATCAGTCTATACCTCATCTGGGCTTGTATCCTAGGCCTCGGAGGTAGTGCAAGGATCACTGCTGGAAACGCATGGCCAAGTGTTCTCGCGAAGCTTGGATTACCCGCCAACGACCCGAACGCAGTCCAGCAGCTCAAGCAAACCTTTGACATGTATCTGAGCGCATATGAGAGGCAGCTCATCGCGCAAAGACAAGCGCAACGTCAACAGCAGGCTCAGATGAATGCGCGACAGATGGTTGGGATGGGAGGGCCTCAACAAGCATCACCCACTCGGCCTCCACAAACCCCGCAAGATGGTCAGCAAAACCAGTTCATGCAGCCTCAGCAGCCTGGGCAGCAGATAAACATGTCTACTCCCGTACCGCAGCAGCAGACGCCGAATCCGATGCAGCGGCCTGGTAGTATGCAGATGCAGAATGGAATGTCTGTCCCTGGAATGCCCGGTGCTATGCCCCAGCAGATAGATCCAACGCAGCACAAACGCCAGCCAAGTGTGGTCAAGCAAGATTCTGTCCCACCACAAGCGCAAGCCGAAGCCTCGCCCGTGCCTGGCGCAAAGGCATCGTCAAAAGCAATCAAACGAGAAAACAGCATAGCGGAGCCGCCTAAGCAGCAGGAGACCGAGTACATTGTCACCAAACGTGTCATGGAGGACACATACGGAGGATATAGTCTCGAGTCGGTCAAGTACCGAGCTGCTGACATTGCATCCATGGCGCAAGACAGCATACGAGCCCAGACCATGTTCATCGCTGACATGCGTGCCTTGACGCTGAGCTTGCAGTCTGGCATTCCTTCGGAAGTGCGATATGCTATTGACACACTTAATGATCTGTCGAGCAAACCTGTGTACTGGAAAGATGCGAGGACGCAACAACCGATTCCTGGGGTGATTCTGTTGGATAAGTGCGAGGACCTCCTTGATGCGATCCTGGACTGCCTAGAAGAGCACCTAGACCAATTGGCAGAAGACGCACCAGAGGTCACTGATGATGTGGAACTGCATTCCTATGAGGAGGTCTTGCGCCAGACGCGCATCGAGCAAGAGTCACTACGCGACATTCCAGATCCAGGCACCACAGCGTGGACAATGGAACATATTGCTGACCGTGTCGTCGCTTTGATTCAGATTCTCTCAAACCTCTCCATGGACCAATACAACCACGGTCAGCTCACTTCCAAGGAGACCATCTCACTCCTCTCCAACGCTATCCGCATGATCGGCACCCGGCAGCTCTACCTCCGCACTCAAGAAAACACCATTGACTTCTACAAGATCGTCATAACTTTCCTTTCCAACATCGCCGGTCCCAAACTCGAACTCCCTACCCGCGATGACGCTCTTCATGTCCTCCACTTCCTTCTCGCCTTCGCCCCACAGCCTCCCCCTTCAATACCCGCCGACAACAAACCAATCCACTTCACATCCTACACCCCCTCCCTCCACCGCTACGCCCCCGCCGCGGTCGACACCCTCGCCAAACTCCTCGCCCGCCAAGAACCCAACCGTACCTTCTACCGAACCATTTTCACCAGCCACTCCAGCAGCGAAAGCGGCATCGCGGTCCACGATCTCTTCACCCGCGCCTTCGGTCTGAGCGTCTGCTTCCTGCCCGACCGCAACAAAGGCCCCCTCCTCATCGAAGCCGAGCTCAACCTCCTGAAACTCCGCAAAGCTTACCTCGGCCAGGGCATGTTGGCGGCTGACATTCTCGCCTCTTTGATACCCGCGCCCTCATCATCTTCGCAGAATAGCAGCTCCTCGAACGGGCCACCGTCTACAAATGTTGCTGCTTCTCATCCTTCGGGCGGTATCAATATCGCCAAGAAGTGGCTCGAGTCTAGCAGTAATTGGCCCGCGAGTCTGCTCCGCATGGCGCTACTACTGGCGACGAACCCGAGGGTCAATGAGAACCTTCTGCCGTTGCAGGAGCGGCCGGTCAGGAGAGATCACGCGGGGAATGTGGTCAGGGACCGTACCCACCAGGTGCTTTTCAGCGAGGATAACGACGTCCCTGGAATCACGGCGCAGAGGGGACTGGGCATGCTGTTGAAGCTTGTTGAAAGGGCGGGGTTGGAGAAGGAGAGGGAGAGGGGGAGAAAGAGTGAGGTGAATGGGGTAGAGAAAGATGGGTTCGATGGGCAGAGCGTTGATGGAGAGGTAGTGGGAGAGAAGAAGGATACAGAGAATGAAGAGGAGAGTGATGCCGAGAGCGTTGTATTCATCAAGAGTGACCCGCTACCTAAGAGGGAGACGGTTACGGCTTTGCTTGGGGCGGCGCATCCGGTTGACGCTGAAGCGTTGAGGCTGATGGACAGGTTGTACGATCTGATTATGCCGAGGGCTTAGGAGGTCCGACAATGTGCGGACTTGATCGGTCCGAGTACGATAGCGAACAGTGAAGAAAGCTGTGACAAAAATAACATAACAGAGCAGTGGAAAGGAAGACCAAGGGCAGGAACACAAGATCTGATTGTGGTGAATGTCTGTCTATAAGCAGGAGCAGGGAATCGAGGCAGGTTGATGAATGAGACTGATGCGCCGGGGTACTGTATAAGAGACGAACAACGTGCGTCAGCTGAGAGACAGACTCCACTTCTAAACACGGCCTACGATGCCGTTGTAGATTGATGTACATGATGGATTCAAGGACCTGTTAACGTCGATTCGCCATGTGCTTCAAACATCTTCGCAGGAGCCGGCCTGAATACTGTGTATAATCAGATGGACTGCTTCAGACAGGTCAAGGTGATCAACAGGGAGTCAAGATCCAAGACCGACATCGGCATGGACTTCTTGTCCCGGAATGCTTGCTCCTTCTTGTTTGATGCTTGCACCTCTTGTTTCATGCTTCCATTCTTGGTCCGTAGCTAATACCAAGATCAAAGCAGTCTTCATACGATCCTAGCTTTGACAATCTGAGACACATCTTTATCACATTCCTAGCAAATACACAACCGGCACCCTATAGAACAACAATCCGGAGAGGACACGCCGTAGAGAATCTGGATTCGCGCCGGACTGAGCAATCTAACTGCGACACCACCCAGCTGCATTCACCCGCGGCAGCAACCACTGGCACACCTCGACCCATTCCACGGACCATGCAGCTATTCTCCCAGATGGGCTTCTGCATCTTGCCTTCCATCTTCACCTTAGCGGTCACCCTACCAGCCGTGTGCCTCCGTTCTGCCCTCGATGACCCCGCAAATTCCCAAACCACCTGTCACATCTCGACTGCATAGCGCGGTCCCTTTTGATTTCTCCATCCGTTTGCAGATCCACCCTGATCCAATCAAACTGCATCGCTCACTTTTGAACTGTAGCCAGAATGCCGGAAGAATTCTTCTACAGGGCCTGTCTGAGGGCACGACCCCTTCATTACCTTCCACACCGTGCGGCTAATAGCCATGTCCACGGAAGATTCGGTCGCTACGGAAGATGCGGCCGCCAGGTAGGTAAAGTCAAGTCAAGGTAATGTAGGCATAAAAAGGTTTGCACGACGCCCTCACTGAGCTCCCATTTCACGTCCATCTGCTTCTCCATCGCCACCCACCATGGCGTCCCTTCTCCTCACAGCCTCGCTGTTGCTCAGCGCCGTCTCGGCCCAAGGCCTCAGCAACAACAAACCAGAAGAGCACCCCAAGATCACCACATACCGCTGCACCAAAGCCAATGGCTGCACCGAAGCGACCAACGCCATCGTCCTCGACGCCGGCGCGCACAACATCCGCCAACGCGCCGCCCCAAGCCTAGGATGCGGCAACTGGGGCAGCGGTCCCAACGCCACCGTGTGCCCCGACACAGCCACCTGCGCGCAGAACTGCATCATGGACGGGCTGAGCGTAACCGACTACGCCAACCTCGGCATCACCACGACCGGCTCGTCCCTGCGCATGGACATGCTGCGCGACAGCGACCTGACCTCCCTGAGCCCACGCATCTACCTCCTCAGCCCCGACGAGCAGTCCTACGAACTCCTCCAGCTCACCGGCTCCGAATTCACCTTCACCGTCGACGGCTCCAAACTCCCCTGCGGCATGAACTCCGCCCTGTACCTGTCCGAGATGCGCGCCGACGGCGGCCGCTCCCCCGACAACCCCGGCGGCGCCGCCTACGGCACGGGCTACTGCGACGCGCAATGCTACGTCACCCCCTTCCTGAACGGCGAGGCCAACGTCGAGGGCAAGGGCATCTGCTGTCCGGAGATGGACATCTGGGAGGCGAACGGGAGGGCGACGCAGATCGCGCCCCACCCGTGCAACCAGACGGGCGTGTATGGATGTACTGGGGATGAGTGTGCCTTTGGCGGCGTGTGTGATAAGAATGGGTGCGGGCAGAACCCTTATGCGCTGGGGGACAAGAGCTTCTATGGCCCCGGCCAGGGGTTCGAGCTCGATACGCTCAAGCCCATTACTGTGGTGACGCAGTTCCCTGCTGATGCTCAGGGGAAGTTGACGGGGTACAGGAGGCTGTATCTTCAGGACGGGAAGGTGGTCAAGAGCGAGATGAATATCCCGTCTTTTGATGATTTTGGGGACGCGTATTGCGCTGCGAACGGGGCCGCGAGGTACATGGATCTTGGGGCGACGGAGGGGATGGGCGGGGCGTTGACAAGGGGCATGGTGTTGGCTTTGAGTATTTGGTGGGATGAGGGCGGCTTCATGAACTGGTTGGACAGTGGGAATGCGGGGCCTTGCAATGCCACTGAGGGCGCGCCTGCGGTGATTAAGAGTATCCAGCCTGATACGGAGGTGACTTTCAGTGATTTCAAGTGGGGTGAGATTGATTCGACTTATCAGCTCAGCAATGCGACGGGGTATGGAAGGTACAGGAGGAGACTGTAGACAAAGAGAAGATGCCAATGAGATGGTGTTTCGCTGCTGTGGAGCCCTCTTCGGGTGTCCTGATGACCTGCTCGCAGCGACATTTACCATGCGCAAAGTGACTCGTCCGACGTCGCTACGCCACGCTATAGACCCATCAAGTCATTCAAATCCCCGCCCAGATCACGTGCTGCAGTTGTTCTGATTTTCCTCGGAACTTTCGTGTCCTCGACTTCCTTCCTCTCCTCCGTTCCACGCTGGATGGCTTGCTCGCTCTTCCACTCTCTATCGCGGACGAACATATGCACTCTGTCGATATCGTCAGAGATGCGACCAGGGCGTTTCATTGCATCTGTGTTGAAAATGACGTGGATGTTGGGTAGGATTGAGCCAGTCTTGGAGGCAGACTTTTGCACAAAGTCCGAGCAGCATGGTATCAGAGAGTCTCTGGCATCCTCGGTCATCATACTAGTGTCGGCAAGGCAGGTGTCGCGGCCCGAGACACTGGATTGGAGGAAGCTATCCAGACTATCCGAGTACGATGGACCAGAGCGGGGATCCGGTCCAAAGACATCGTCCCTGAGTATGGATCAGTGCGATTCGTTAGTTGACAAGCGATGGACCCTGTCACGTACGATTTAATGTGTGTCCAACCTGGACTCCCTGAATCGACTTGTGGGTAACTTTTGGTCCAGACAGATGTGACGCTTGTGGCGGATTTGACGCACAGTAATTGCAGTGTCGGTATGTCATGAAGGGATTCGAAGAAGCTGGGGGATAGCTGTATTGCCGTCTCTTCAATAATGAGTGTTCGCAAAGCAGGAAAATGGTTAGCTTCCGTAACTCGTTGGGCTAGCCGGCGTGCGAAAGTATCGTCAATCTGATCGGATGTTTCGGGCCATGAGCAGTCCTGCAAGTACAAAGCAGTCAGGTTCTCCATTGTGCCCAGACTGTGAAGGATAGGTGCACTGGCTGGGTGCCTGATCAGCTGAGCGGATGCCGTGCATCGTGACGGATCCCAATCCAAACGCAAACTCGCTTCGTGCACTGTCGAATGGTTCAGAGAGAGTATAGCGTCCTGGTTGCCATAGGCACTAGCTTTCTTCTCAGGTCTCTCCAAAGGAACTCGCACCGATTTCAAAAACCGAGGACCTCCGACCTTTGGTCCGAAAAGTTGAAGAGCTCGGAGTCCTACCATTTCACTTGGACATGTGTAAGCGCTTGAGGGTATCGTATCATGTGAAGTGTTGTACTTACGAATTCCTTGCAGCTTTCGCCACAATTTCTAACAAGTGCTCGGGAATCGATTCAATCGCGCCATCGTCCAGTCGATGCAGATTCTCTATCAAGCATCGCGCCGCCTGCGACGCCAGAGACGGCACTGGTCCTGTAGGAGGGGACACAGTAATACCAGACCCTCTATACCGGTACAGCCACGTAAGGTTTTCCGGCGGCCTCGCGCGCAAATTTTTCGCCGTCAACTTCCTCCTTCGCTTCTTGCTGGACTGTGAAACGCCTACGATGATCTCATCATAGACTTGGCCCGATTCGACATCAAATTTCCGTTTAGATTTCATCGTTGTGCTGTGCTCCTATGTTGGAAGCGATCAATGGTGTCGCTCAGTGACGATTAAGCACGGAGCTATTGGTTGTATCGAGTAGATCAAACATGAAGCAAGCGAATCGCAGTAAGAAAATGCAGACCGTCCTTAGGAACACATGCTGTGAATACAACCCAACAGTTGATGTGGAGTTTAGACTCCCTGATATATCACGAATGCGCCATGCGATTTCCAGTGCAATGGAATCACTGGAATGGAATACTCAACAGAAAATCGTGTGCTTTGAAAAAGGGTAGTTGTGGTGGTATCGTGAAAGAGAAGTGCGTGGAGAGACAGCGATGGTGAAGACGCGAAGCGGACTTCCGCGCCGCTGATGCCAAGACCAATGAGCTCGAAGCCGAGTTGACCTCATTCATGAAGCTCGACTTTCTTCAGTCACTCAACCACATACAACACTTCGACATTATCGCACCTTGACCTTGACCAACACAGCACACATTCGAGATGGACGTAGATACGATACCAAATTTCTTGGCCGACCAGCGCGACAACGCCCCCGATGACTTCCAGCACTACTTCCTGACTTTTGAGGACTACTGGGAGAGGAAACTATGGCACGAGCTTACAAACCTCTTGGTGGAGTTCTTTCAGCAAGAGCAGAGCGCGAAGCAGAGGATACCGATATACAACACCTTCATCAAGAGTTTTGCCGATAAGATCAACCAGTTGAAGCTGGTCCGGTTAGGCTTGAGCACAGCTTCACAGGTCTCATGTGAGTATCACAAGTAGCTCTTGTCATCTCATCGTACTGACATTGCCGCCAGCCGATCAAGAGCGCCTCTCATTCCTCAAGACTCTCTCAGAACAGGTCAATAAGCCATCATCACAGGATGCCTACGTGTACGCTCTGTCGGCTGTCGCGAATGTCCATCTGCGCCTGGGCGACCTTGACACAGCGCGGTCCACACTCGACACCTGCGAGACCATCCTCGATACTTTTGATGCTGTGGAAACATCCGTTCACGCCTCTTTCTACCGCGTCTCAGCCGACTATTACCAGGTGAAGCAAGATTTCGCAGCCTACTACCGCACCACCCTTCTCTACCTCGCCTGCATCGAGCTCTCATCCCTCTCTACTGAGGAGCGCCAGTCCCTCGCCCATGACCTCTCCATTGCCGCCTTGGTCAGCGACAGCATCTACAACTTCGGAGAGCTCCTGCTCCACCCTATCCTCGACAGCCTACAAAACACCCCCAACGCCTGGCTGCGCGATCTCCTCATCGCCTTCAACCGCGGCGACCTTGGTGCCTACGACGTCCTAGCAGCCAACATGTCCAAGCAACCTCTCCTCGCCGAGCACGCCTCCTTCCTCTACCAAAAGATCTCCCTCTCAGCGCTTACAGAAGCCGTCTTCCGCCGCCCCGCCCACGACCGTAGCATGTCCTTCGGCACCATCGCGTCCGAGACAAAGGTCCGACCGGACGAGATCGAGCACTTGATCATGAAGGCCTTGAGTTTAGGATTGTTGAGGGGACAGATTGATCAGGTCGCGGAAATAGCTAGGATCAGCTGGGTGCAGCCGAAGGTCCTGGACAGGAATCAGATACAGGGCATGATGGAGCGCTTGTCGGAGTGGGATGCTGGCGTCAACAGGCTGGGCAACTTTATCGAGAGTAAGGGCAAGGACGTGTGGGCCGCGGTCTAGACGGCTCTTGAGGTAATGAAATGATGGTACGGCTCGCCCCATGGGTCGATGGGAGAAATATGAAGAATGGCCGACGTGTTCAGGCATGGTTCGAAGAGCGCTTAGCCGAAGATGGGAGTTGAGGAATGCTGCTCAAATGGAGACCTGGAGGAGGCAGTCGTGCATGGATGGTCAACATAATTTACCTTCCTCGATCAGAGAGCTCCGATATGACTTTCTGGGAAGCCAATCCTGACGATCACGAATTCCGTCTGATGAGACGGCTCAAAGCTCGAAGTCAAAGGCATATAGAGACATCATGAGTGGCATTGCCATGTATCAAAAGTCAACAAGTGCACGCAAAAGCTCTCTAGCGGTATTCGTGTTGAATTTCCATGTGCTTTCGTCAGTATCCACTATAGCATGAAAGTGCAACTCGTTCCTCATTTCATATCATTAGCCCTAAGGGCAGCGATATCTTGTAAGATAAACGCCATATCCCAGCCCACAACGCCTCGCTGTCCCATGTACAAGATTCCCGAGCAATCCCAGCACCCTTAGACCCCTCTCCATCCCATGTACCTCCCTGACTCACCCTCCTCCCCACGCCCAACCTCACCCTACCTCATCCCACATCATCCCATTCAACTAGAACCCACTCCCCCTCCTCCCAACCCTCCCCTGAGCTCGTCCACCCAAAATCCTCCCCGCCGGCAACGGCTGCAACTTACTCAAATCAAAGACGCCACCCCCGACATGCACCAATTCTCTATACCTCCTATCCCTGCCAATCCTCTCCGGCACCTTCCCCCAATCGTCCTCGAAGAAACTCAAGTTGCCGTTCATCCCCTTGTCCACAGCCCATTCCGGCGGCGGGACGAACGGCGCCCAGTGGCCCCTACGCTTGCTCGTTGGACCTTGAACATAGTCGCGCAGGTTGTCGAGCATGGGGATCAGCATGCGGGTTGTGTCTTCTTTTTTCTGCTCTGCTGCAGCCTTGGATTCTTTGCTTGGGTCAGAGGCGGTGAAAGAAGGAGCAGAGGCGGTGGTGCCGACGGAGGAGTCGTGGCGTTCCATGGACGAGGATGAGGTGTTTTGGGATGCAAGAGATACGGCAGGGGGGCCGATGACGCCTGGGTTTCCTGCAGCGCGGGACTTGGAGCGGCGGGTGGGCGTGTTGTTGGCGGAGGAGGACATGATTTCGTTGTAGAATTCTTGCTGGCGCTCAAAGTTGATGCGGTTGAAAAACCAGGATTTGAGGTTGCGGTCGTAGTCGGTGAGGTACGGGAGGTCGGTACCGGGGATGGTGGAGTGCGCTGGTGTGCTGTGCATGCTGTTGTTGTCGAGATGCTGGGGCGTGGGTGGTTCGGTGAGGAGGTAGGCTTCGTTGTGGTGGAGCTGGTAGGTGCGTTGGCTGGAGGGTGGATAATAGTCATCGGGCTCGCTGTCGGTCGCGAGGTCACGAAGGGAGCCGGTGAAGGATGACTCACGGGGGAGTCCTTGTGTGGTGGGCAGCTTTCCTGGTGTTCGAGTGTACATTAGTGGCTCGGCTTCTTGGAATGGTTGCTGCTGGTGTAGCTGATGGTAGGCCTGGAGAACGCTTTGACGATAAGTATGCTGACCGAGGGGAATAGGTTGTTCTCCCTTTTCTGGCTCTTGCATGACCATCTTGTCGCCAGAGTATGAGCTGCGGGAGGAGCTTTGATTGTATAGCTTGGTGAATGCGCCTCTGATGGATGGCCGAGTGAAACCCAACTGTTCTTCATAGGCGCCTGCGTTCATTGGGACTGCTGCGTTGAGTCCTTGAGAGGCACCAGCAGAGTGACGAGAGCTGCTCAACGAAGGATATGTGTTGATTGCTTGGCCTGTACCGCTACCAGTGGTCTCGAAGCTGTGAGGATAAGTCTGTACGTATGCCGGAACAGTGCCGGGATGCTGAGGAAGGACGACTCCATTGTAATCTTTCGGAATTGTGCCATGATGATCAGTCGCAGAGAACTCGGGAGTTGAGGTGTATGGCATCGAGCCAAAAGTCAAGCTACCGAAGCGGCCCTGGGTATCCACAAGCTGTTGCAGATACTCTCCCTTACGCTGAAGACGCTCTATCGGCGAAGCAGCCCTCGCACTGGAAGTGTCGAGATCAGAAGAGGTTGGCCTAGATTCATTCTTCTGCTTCGGCAGAGCGATTCCTGGTTTGATCGCAGTCTTGTAGTGAGCTGCCGGCGCTGTGGGTGCATTCGCTGGTGGCTGGGCGGTGTCGGTCGCAGAGGCTCGACGTAGGTTGAGATTTGGCATGCATGCCTGAACATCCTTCGGTCCGAAAGCAATTCCCATGACCTCTGCTTCTCGCTGCTTAGCCACTGCGTGGAAATAGGCAAGCGTGTTCTGTTGAAGAGCCAAAATCTCTGTTTCGCCCTTCACGCGAGAGGTGGCCAATTGTCCTTCAGTCTTCCTGCGTGTAGCAGAGTACTGTCCAATGTTGACCCACTGATAGTGTGACTCTGACCACTGTTGAGCCGAGACATCGCCATTCGGATGAACGCAAAATTGGACTTGGCCATTCTTTGAGCCTGCATGTGTGGAGCAGTAGCTTGGAGAAGGGAGATCGTTGCCGAAGACTTCGTTCACATCGCGCTTGCTGTAGGTAGTTGCCATTTTTGGGATGTGGTTCTCGTCTTTGTTCTGATAGGTATTGAAGCTGGCCATCTTGGGTCGTACTGCGGTCCACTGCAGCTCCTGACTAGCAGCAACGTTCGTGTTTATTTCCACAAGATGAGAGAATTGTGGATCGTTTCTCGAGCCCGGTAGTGGTGTTGGTTGAAAGACCTTTGCATGCACATCGAAAGGTGTAGGAGTACTCCTGGCCGAAATCCCGTCGTCTCTGAAAGGGCTTTCTTCGCGAACCTCGCGAAAGTCAAAAGGCTTCCATTTATTCGCGCGGCTAGTGCGTCCAGCACTCTTGGATTTCATGATGTCTTCAAGTGCGGCTTCAGACTGGATAATGCGTTCGTTCTGGCGCCTCAATTTCTCAGCGGCATACTTCTGAATTTCGAGCTGCTCTTCAGTAGGTGGCATTTGTTCTACTTTCTTTTCTTCAGGCTTCTTCTCAGTTGTCTTCTTGGTAGGAGATATCTGAATTATGACTTCTTCTTCAGAGTCCTCACCAAGAGCCTCGAAAGGGTTTTGAGACGCCTTGATGTCCTGTGCATTGATCAGTTGTATTCACACGTGTGAAAAGGGAAGCGGTACTGACCATCGGATGTAAAAGCTGCTCAGTGCAGCTAAATTTCGATGTGTGACGCGCTCTTGCCAAATTAAGGGATACGTAGGTCAAGAAGGTGTAGGTCTGTACAAGAATGCGTCTCTCAGAGAGTAAGATGGCGTATCGGAAACTGAGGTTAGGTCGCTGACAGGATCGACCGCGTAATGGCCAAGCTTCTCAGTGCACGAGACAGGACTATTTAGAAGGTCGATGATGTGGTTTGTGAATGTGGTGGGTGGTGTAGAAGATGCGATATCGAAGTGCAGTGAGAATGTGAAGTATGTGGCAGGCAGATGTCACGTGCTCGATTGTGAGGAATTCACCTGCTCCCTCTGGCGGGCTCTAGAATTAGTATTTTGAAGTCCTTTACATATAAGTGATGATCGCCGTTGTCTCTATGCAGGTTGCTGTAGTCGAGCGTGATTGTTAGTAACACGTGCGTCAGACATGCGCAGGCTATGTAGCAAACGAAAAGCAAAAGCACAATCAAAAGCAAGCACGTCTTCGCGTCAAGGAGCTGGAAACCGTATCATCTCTACTAATGTAGCATTCGACACTGGATTTCACTGCCGTGAGATGACTTCTCGTTTGTCCCCGGCTACCTGCAGTCTGGCCTCAACAAACGGTATCCAGGCATGCAAACAGCATATCAAGGTCGTATCAACAACCATGCTCAGTGAGAGACCCTGAAGAACATGGAACGTCTCCAGTCCATGAATTTGATGACATCTGTTGGGGAAACGTGAAGGCAAGTCTTTCAATATTATCCCAAGCGTCTCAGTCGTTCGCCATGTGGGTGCCAAGCATCCCCTTGAAAGTGACCATTGTACTGGCGTGTTGTGCACTTTTCGCATCACTTCACATCATGACAATTCACACCAGACCAGAATACATCTGTTCTACATTCCATTTCTCGATTCAAGATTTAATGCCGTCATGGCTGCTGAAGAGCAAGTCCATACCAATTCTACATGCGCTATGCTCAAACGCCCCTGAAAGTGGCCGAAAAGTGGAAAGCGATTCCTAGTAAAGAAAACCCTCTTGGCTCCCTTTGAATGCATGTACTATCATCAACAAGATAAGCGACTCCTTCATAGAGTGTCTGATCTGGTCGATCTAGAAGCAGGACTGCTCAGTCTCGGACCCATGTCCTGCAGATTCAACTCCTCCGAACTATGGTAAGACCGAGATCCTGTTCCGTCCGACAGGAATGAGATCTTCATCACATCAGACGATCGGTTGTTCCGCTCCTAGACAGTCGCTGTTGGCGGCGGTGGCGCCATGTTCATTGCAGCCGCTTGTTTCTCACGCTGCTCTTTCTCCCACTGCAGGCGCTCTTTCTCAAGCTTGGTGATTCTGGGCTTCCTCACACCAAGACCACCACGTCCACGGCCTCTACCACGTGAGACCGGTGCTGTTGTTGATCCATTTGGCGAAGCAGCTGTGGACACTGTAGATGCGGCAGCTGAAGCAGACTTTGCTGCGACTGAGGCGTGCGTTGTTCCTGCATTGGCAGCACCACGGCCACGACCGCGACCTCTGCCACGTCCACGACCAGACGTTGGTGCACTAAGATAGGTCAGTCTATTGTTCTTCGCAGCATTGATAATGTTGAGCACGTACCTCTCGGCTGCAGCTTTGTCGCTCTCCTTGAGCAGCGGACCGGAATACACAAAAAACCCATCCTGCGCAACAGCGGCCGACTCTTGCCAGGCCAATTCGGTGTCGTCGATGAAGTCGTCCTCTTTGTCGTAGTCTTCGGCCTTGCGCTTGCGACGTTGCCGTGGCTTCTGACCATCTGCACCTTCACCGGCAGTGCTCCTGTCATCAGCCATACCTCCCATCTCGACGTTGCTGTCCTCATCATCGTCTGAGCCTTTCATGGACATGTCGTCGCCGGAGCCTTGCTCTAGACGATTGGCAGCTGCTGCCACCTGTAACAAGCGCTCGCGATGTGCTGCGGCACGAGGATTGATAGCATCACGGCCATACTTCTTCATAATCTCTTGAGCAATGTTGATAGTGTTGCCGCCTGCCGGGTTGAGAGGAATCTCGATATTGATGTCAACTCCCTTGCGGGGCTTGTTCTCATCTGAGGCTGAAGATCCGCCAAAGAGGTCACTGCTCGACAGCAGACCACTTCCAGTCGGACGAGGTGGTGAGTTGCGCTTCTCTTTCGGTGTCGGCGCAGATGAAGTAGGTTTTGATGCTGGCTTGTCCTCCATCTTTGGAGGCAAGGGGTCCAGTAAAGGATGCGAGCGTGAGTCGATATCCATAGGATCGTGAGCGGCTCGTGAAACTTGAGGGGGAGCAACTGGGGTGTCACGAGCTGAGGCTGGAGGGGGAGGGTTGAACAGATCGTGCTTCGGAAAGGGAGGTTTCTCAGCGAAAGGTATAGTTTTTGGAGCAGGCGGCGGTGGCGGAGGTGGAGGCTTGGATGCTGATACTGAGGGGTTCATGAGACTAGCCAGCGACGGCGATGCTGTGCGTTGTGGGATCTGAGGGGAAGATGACAGCAGACTCGGGGTGGCAGCTGGTGGAGGAGGGTCCTCAATAGTAAGACCTCTGATAGGATCATACCGCTGACCGCTACTGACTGGTCTTGAAGCCATGGCGGAAGGAGTAGGCGCTAGACTTTCGGATTTTACTGTGGGTGGAGAAGAATGTGATGGTGCATGACCGACAAGGTCTGTGATTAATGGTTGCCTTGTAGATGCCTGCTGATTTGATGCTGATGATGGTGCTGGCGATGGGTTGGATGTGTCTTGTTTCTTCTTTCGCGAAGGTGCGTCAGGATTGACAGTGCGAGGCTTGCGCGGCTTCTTCTCTTTGGGCTTGTCGTCGTCTGCACCTGCATCTTTTTTCTTGCGAGGGCGCTTGATTTTTTCTGCGGTAGAGGGAGTGGTATTCTTGGCATTTGAATTGGTGGCGGGGTTTGCCGAAGGTGTAGCAGCACCTCCAGAAAATTCGCGGGGATACTTTGAATTGGCGACGGTGATGTTATCAAAATATTGCTGAGCGCGGGGAGACGGGACGGGCGAGAGTGGTGAAAGGGAAGATTCGGGGGAGTGCTGAACTCCGTCCATGCTCGCCGACCCTGAAAATCGATTCTGGATCTAGTATGGAGAGAACATCCAGAGGAGGTAAGGTCGAGGACGTTCTGAAATATCGATTTTCAAGAGTAAATTGCAGGGAATAGACAGAAAGCGGCCTTGATATCGACAGGCTGCAATAGTCTGGTTTTGCGAGATCAGTCCTCAGATTTGACGAGCAGCCAGTAAGAGCAGGGAGCTCACGAGACCCAGCTCGGCGCTGTCAAAGTCGATACGCCTCCGCCAGAGGCAAGAACGCGACCGGACGGACAGATGCAATTCGATGTATTGTACCGTGAATGCTAGGGCTCAATGCGTCAAGTTCAGAGCCTGTAACCAGCTGATTGAGAGGATTTGTTTGCCGATAAAATCAGTATCGAACAGATAGTTTTGCGGCCGTGGCGATGACAATTCGATATACGAACGCAGTAAGTCGAGAAGAGGAGAAGAAGAGAATTGCAGCAGTATAGAAGGTGGGTGATTGCATCTTTTGACACGAGTGGAAAGCCTGGTCACAAGCAGCAGCCGACGACAGCCAGAACAGCAAAGCAGAGCAGCAGACCGAATGCAAAGCTGGGCAGACACGACACGGGCCCGAACAATCGAATCGCACATCTCCTCTCACAGCAAAACGACTGCCACTAAAGAGCAGTGCCGCCTGTGCCTTCCCGCGATCGGGCAGCGCGTTGAAGAGCAGCATGCTTCGGAACAGGAGAGCGAAAGAGAGACAGGCACCAAACTGAAAGAGCATGCTCCACCCAGCGCCCCGCCATGAATCGACAGGGGGTCCAAGCGAGATCTGGCAACCCTAATGCAGGTCGCCATGTATTTCCATATTCAGCGCTATTCTGTCTCTTCATCTATCATGATCGAACATGTCTGGTCGGAATCTTGAGACCGTGGCACTGCTTCCTGCCCTGTCCGCTCCAGCATTCAGCCCCGATTATGGCTTGTCATGATAAGGTATGTATATAACAGCCTTGGCAGATTGCTGTGCGAGCAGCGTTGAGTACTGAGGGGCAGCGGAACAGGCTCATTCACATCTTCGTCTGCATCTTCCTATTGTCCGTCAAGAATTACAAAGCCATGCTTCCATCTGACTGCCGCCAGCAGAAAGCACCAACACATGACTGTCGCTCAGAAAGCACACAACCTCGTCCCCAGAGTAGTTCCCAGAAATGTTGAAAGGATCTGGCGGCGCTAATCCCCGGGCCCGCTAGTGATTAGCCGCATCAAAGCTTAATTTGATGACTTGCATCCGGCAAAATTCGGCCCTGTCAAATTAACATCACATCACTTCTTTTTGCGACACATCTTGATCATGTCAATTAGGGGTCAGCGTGTAGAAATTGATTTTGACGATGGAGGGCCGACGATTCGTGAACCGTCGGTAGCTGCGCCCGTCATCGATTTCGTAGGAGATATCCAAGAGAGAAAACCCAGCCCTGCGACGCCGCCGAAGCCTCCCGGTCAGCGAAAAGCTGAAAATGGCTTCCCTGCTCACAAGAAAAGGCTAGGTCAATCACGTTTCAAGCAGTTCAGGTCTGGCAATGATGAAGCCGCTACAAATGTTCAGCCCAAGGCGCAGGAGGCTCCACCCATCAGATCGACGAGGAAGTCTACCTATGAGAATGAGGAAAAGCGACAAATCGACTTGGAGAACCAAATGAAGCTGGATGCTATGGATCCAGAAGAGATCGAGCAGGAACAGAGAGAGCTTCTTGGCTCACTGAACCCGTCCTTGGTGCAAGCTCTTCTGAGGAGAGCAGAGTACAAACCTGGTGGCGATGATGCAGATTTTCCTGGACTCGAAGAGCAAGCTTCAGAAGAGCCTACACGACCAATGAAACCGAAGGGCCCTTCTAAGAAAGTTACATTCTTCGACGATGTGTTGGATGGCCGCGATGAAGGCAACGGGGCAGAAGACGGCGAGGACGAAGACACCGCGCCGTCAGGACCAATCGCCGAGGACGCGGATGAGGATCAAGCAGAACTTTTGTCCTCAGAACCAACTTCTCTACCAATAGACAGCATACACTTTCCACGACCAGCGCAGCCGCCTGAACTCGATCCCTCTTCCGAAACCTTCCTAGAAGATCTCCACCAAAAGTACTTCCCCTCGTTGCCAGCAGACCCGGACAAGCTAGAGTGGATGCGGTCGACCAAAGGACCAAATTCATATTCTCCTGGTCAGACTGCTCTAGATCCGAAAGATATTCGATTTGACTTCTCTGGCTCTTTACTACCGCCTCGGGCCGCTTCACAAATTCCTGTCACGGCTGGACTCCATCACCACGGCGATGCACCGGATTCAGCTGGCTATACCATATCAGAGCTAGCTAGACTTGCTCGCTCTGCCGTACCAGGACAAAGGTGCATAGCGTTTCGGACGTTGGGTCGCATTTTGTATAGATTGGGTAAGGGAGAATTCGGCAACCCCAGTGATGGCACAGCAGGCACCGTAGGGGCGGAAGATACTTTTGGGGAGCTCGCACGAGGACTCTGGAGAGAATTAGAGAAGGAACAGATCGTCGAGATATGTACCGCAGAGAGTGATGGCAAAGGTATGGGTGGACGCAAGCATGTGAGTGCCCAAGCGTACGCTACCGAGGCAGTCTGGTTGTGGCAGAAAGGGGGCGGAAGAAGACACAAGTCAGACTGAGCTACATGATACTACGAATGAATGACAACCAATGCTCTTTCAACAATTTATTGATGTCAGTTACAGTTGTATTATCTTTATGACTGTGTTCACATCCATCTATACTGTATCGCCGGCCTTGGCGTGTCTGACCAATCACGCCATCCCAAACTTTTCGGCCTTTGTCGAACTGACTGACTATTCTGAGCTCCGGGCCAGACAGTTGCAATTCTTCTCACATTGACTTACAGCCCTTCTGGAGTACACGTTCAGTTAGTCGATTCATTGGCTGAACAGCTCAGTGCAGGCAGATAGACCCAGAAGGGCCAATTGCTCGCCATGGCTGACGCCGCGGAGTTGATAGAGGAGCAGGGCTTCAAGCAAACAGCGAAAGACCTCTTTGCTGGAGCCGTCGGTGGTGTCGCGCAGGTATTGCTGGGTAAGTTATGACCATTCGCTCTGTTCACTATCGTCCTTCGTGCATTCTTGCACTTTTATATATCCAACATATTTGCGCCGATGTCGGAAAGACGTTTTCCATGAGACCTGCCACTACAATGATGGATACCTTTCACGAAACGAATTGTGGTCATTTCATACTAACATTATCCAGGTCAACCCTTCGGTAAGCATGGCCTTTCCCAACCTTCCGCATGAAAGCCCCCTAACCCCCACCCAGACATAGTTAAAGTGCGCCTCCAAACCACAACAACCTACCCCAATGCCCTCGCCTGCGCCTCCTCGATCCTCAAAAACGAAGGCGCCGCCTCCTTCTACAAAGGCACTCTCACGCCCCTGGTCGGAATTGGCGCCTGCGTCTCCGTCCAATTCGGCGGCTTCCACTACGCCCGCCGCTACTTCGAGCGGCAAAACGCCCTGTCCAGCTCCAACTCCCTTGCCACCACCGCAGCTGGCTCCGCCCCTCCCCTCTCCTATGGCCAGTACTACCTGGCCGGCGCCTTTGCCGGTATCGCCAACACGCCTTTGTCGAGCCCGATCGAGCACATCCGTATCAGGCTGCAGACGCAACCGCATGGCGCGGGACGTCTCTACTCTGGCCCGATAGATTGTATCCGCAAGCTCAGTTCGTACCAGGGCTTCTTCTCGGGTGTCTACCGCGGTACGTCCGTTACGTGGTTGCGAGAGGCGCAGGCGTACGGGACGTGGTTCTTGTCATTTGAGTACATGATGCAGGATGATGCGAGGCGGAACGGGATTGAGAGGAAAGACATCCCGACGTGGAAGATTGCGGTGTATGGAGGGTTGGCCGGCGAGATGTTGTGGTTGAGTAGTTATCCTTTCGATGTGGTCAAGAGTAAGATGCAGAGTGATGGGTTTGGAGAGAAGCAGGTTTATAAGAGCATGAGGGATGCGTTTGGGCAGACCTTCAGAAAGGAGGGGTTGGGTGGGTTCTGGAAGGGGATTGGGCCTACGTTGTTGAGGGCTATGCCGGTTAGTGCTGGTACATTTGTGACGGTGGAGGCTGTGATGAAATTTTTGAGCTAGATGAGGAAGATTGGTCGATGGTAGGTGAGGGGTGGTATATATGAGGACGATCATACTTGGATTTTGTTAGAACAATTGCAGTGATGCCAACGCTCAATATTGAATACGATGAACGATGCAGTGGATGTGTTCGACCAGGTTTTATACATGTCTCGGCTCATCTGTGAGTGGGCATATTTGCTCCTTGTCTACTAAGAGCTATGCCAATCCTATCGACCGCTTGTACAACACCTTCATCTCGTATCTAGTAACCCTCCTTGCCCCACTTGTTGTACTTGTCGTGAAGGTCCTAGACTCGTGTCAGCATGCGATCCGCAGATCTGGACTTTACGTTACAAGACATACCTTTGGCAAGTTGACGTTGGGCACGATAACCTCGTTCAAGGCGCTGGGTGCGCTCTTCCTCTCCTTGGTTGGGTCTCCACCAGGGTGGTATTGGTAAGGACCTTCGCCACCAGTCTTCCATGGCTCGGAGTGAGGCACCTTTGCTACAGCGTGCTCGGAGGATGATGAGGTAGGGTGTCTGCTAAAGTACCAACCCGCAAGACCGAAAGCGCCGGACATGATCGCAAGAAGAACCTATCAAGCCAGAGTCAGCTCAATTCTGCTGTACAAGCCCCAAAAGAGCTTCATAGAACCATATTCTAGACGTACGTAGAGCTCTGGATCCCTCTTTGCGCCCTTCTTCATCCTCTCCTTGCTCATTTCCCTCTGCTCTTGCGTAACATCGTCCGTAGCTCCAGAGTTGACGCCGGAAGCCAGCATGGGCCGCGTTGGGCGGAACATGGGTGTCAAGGCCGAGGGCCTTAGCGCTGCTCTTCGCATCATCATGGACATTGTTGCTAAGATGCTGTAGACAATTCAATGGTGACCTTCAGAAATGAGGATCAAGAACATTCAAGACATGACATCGCCGGACGTCGGAACAACTTCGGCTGCGACCGGGCGCGTTCCTGCCCTCTCAGGCCTTTCTCTTGACGCACGTCCCGCTCTGCCATGTTGCCAAATTTGGACAAGTTTAATGACGTGAAAACTAACAAGGTAAAGCCCAAGTTCATGCAGCCCCGTTGGAGCACGTTTGTACGTATCTCGGACGACCAAAGTGCTCGCAGATTATTCACAACACGACACGACATTATGAAACACCTGCACAGTTGATTGTTCGATCTTGGGAGTTCTCACTGGGGCTGTACATACTCGGCGAGCTTAATATGTGGACCAGGACAAGCAACACGCCAACCTCGCATCCATTACACGCCTATAGTCGCATGCAGCGCGGCTAGGACGACATGCAATCTACAGACGGATCAGAGAAGGACTCGACGTTCTACGAGGAAGCATCGCCGCCGGAAAATGCATCTCGACGGGCAGACTTCTTCAACCTCAATATCAGCGACCATGATCTACCTATTCAGGGCAGCACCGGCCCGGTTGGGGAGCCCGGTCTACCACCACCACGGCCAGTCTCGGTGACGACCGACAGTTCCTCGCGCGCACCACTACGACCAAACACTGCATCACCTCGAGCAGGCATGGGCTCTCCTCCGCCTGCGGTTAGTCGCAGCAGCTGGAATACAGACTCGTCGCGACCGGACACCTCGGCAAGTAGGACTCATATTCCCAATATCACATCGGCGACTTTCTTTCGACCTATGAGCTCGAAGCAGTTGCGGGAAGAGAAGAATAGACCCATGTCTCCACCTGTAGACTCGAGCTTACCGAGACAAAGCGAAGAAAGAGAGCATACTCCAAAGAAGGGACACCGGCCAAGGTACAGCGATGCGTCAATAGTTACGGTGGAGCAGAACCAACGGCCGTTGGTTGATTCGGATGCGCCGCCTTTGCCACCTCCGTCTAGGGATGGGCAGACGACCACGGCGCACAGCTCTCCGGAAGTCGGCGGTAACGTGAGAAGTGTCCGGAGTCAAGGTAGTAAAGCGCCTCTGCGACCTGCCCCTCTCGATCAACCGCTGAAAGATAATCTCAACACACCGGAACAAAAGCGGAGCTCCACGTTACGAACATCTTTTGGTTGGCAAAGTCGGAGCAGTCGCAGCAAGGAGAAGGAATATGGGCATAGAAGGTTGGAATCCGGGCCTAGTTCGCCAGAATCGACACCGGAGAAGCGCACCGTGCGGACTGATCTTGGACGAAACTACGAGTACTACAACGGCAACGCGGTCTTTTTATGCCAAGGCCGCCTGATCAATACCCGTCAGAAGCCTTTGAGCGCCTTGACGGGTTTCCTAGCTGTCCTCCCGGCAGCTCTTTTCTTCGTGTTCTCGTAAGCTCCCTTGCATCGCCCCCAGTGATGTACGCTAATGGATACCAGTGCTCCTTACCTCTGGCGAGTGGCCTCCCCAGCAATTCCCATTCTTTTCGCCTATGTATTCTATATCTGCCTCTCATCCTTCCTACACGCGTCTTTCTCCGATCCAGGCATCCTTCCTCGCAACGTCCACCCCCATCCCCAAGACGCTTCCGACACCGATCCTCTAGCCATAGGGCCTAATCTCTCCGATTGGACAATGGTCAAGTCTTGGTCGCCCTCCTCCGACCCCTCTGCCCCACCTACCGCCATGGAAGTCCCCGTCAAATACTGCAAGTCCTGCAACATCTGGCGACCGCCCAGGGCCCACCATTGCCGCGTTTGCGATGCCTGCATAGAGACACAAGACCACCACTGCGTCTGGCTTAACAATTGCGTTGGACGTCGCAACTACCGGTACTTCTTCACATTCGTCATGTCAGGGACGATCCTAGCCTGGTTCCTATTCGGCGCGAGTCTTGCACATCTTCTTGTCTGGATGAACCGCAATAATCAGCCCTTTAGCGTCACGATTGGCCTGCAGTTCAACTGGCAGGAGCGTGGCGCGCTGGCTATGCTCATCTACGCCGTGCTTGTGGCATTCTACCCCATGAGTTTGTGGGGCTACCACATCTTCTTGATTGCGAGGGGCGAGAGCACGAGAGAATACTTGAACAGCCATAAATTCTTGAAGAAGGACAGGCACAGGCCGTTTGACACCAGGGGTTGGTTTAGAAACTTCGTCATGGTGTTCTGCAGGCCGCGGCCACCCACCTATTTGAGATTCAAGGAAAAGTGGGTAGAGGGCGACGAAAGGATGGGCGAGACGAGGAGGAGAAAGGACAGGAAGGCCGAGGGACAGGAGAGGGAGAAGGAAGAGGTCGAGTTGAAGAAGATGGAGAAGAAGGCGGGTGGTGTCACGAATGGAAGCGGTAATGATGCAGGGTTTCAGGGACCGAAGGGGAGGGGCCCGCTGAATAGCACGCCCCGGGGAAAGGGCAAGGAGGAGGCGTGAGGTAATTCAAGAGGAGGGTGTATAAAATCTGTTCTTATGTACATACTTATGATTGATGGGAGCGAGCGTGGCGCAGGTCAGGGTAAAGGGAAGGTCCTCGAAGAGAACTGTTAGTATCTAATTCAAGCCATATACAGGCGATCGTTCTGTCCTCCTTGGGTTCTTCCTGGCTGATCGTTGTGATGGACCGCTTCGCCTCGTGAGCTGGTGAATGATATCCGGGATGGCTATGCTGAGGACAACAGTTTGATAAACGGACCAGCATGATAAGATCATCCTTGTACGTCATGCATGTATGTTGCAACACGACAGGGAAATTGAAACGCGTCTGTAAGCATGTGCGGTGATTGGACTGTTGAACAAAGTGGGCACTCGGAAAGCTTGACGTGAACGGCACCAACGCTCCCTCCCTCATCACTCCTCACACCTCTCCCGTAAACACACATTCTCTGGTCTCATATCCTTTGTCGATTCGGTGCTGGAAGAGTTCGACAATCCAGGTTGCAGACCACCCTTTGAATCTCTCAAATCCTTTCACATTCCACGTTCATATGGCAACTCATCTCTGAACGCGTTCTGTGTACGCGTTTATTAGTGGATCCCTTGCAACTTCGAATTCACGTTCATGCACCCACTTTCTGCTGCTACAAATATGGCGGAGCGAACAAGCCTTACCCGCTCCACATCTGCATCTTCAGCATCCACCATGTCCAACATATTCGTCGCGCCCTCCTTGTCCGGGGAATCAGCAGCCGCCGCGTCGCCGTCGTCCACGCCCCCCACCAGTGTGGCAGACGGCAGTGCGGGAGACGGATCCTCGATCAAGCAGGAGGGTGCTCCTAGCCGCGAGGAGAGCGTCAACGTCGAACAGGGCGCGTCTCGTCGAAGTGTCAGGGCGCGTTCGAGTGTCGACAGCTACAACCTCGCAACCATGTCCGACCTGCAACTGGGAAAACAGATCGCAAAGATCAAGGACACGCGTTCTTTCTCGGGTGACACGCTCGTCAACGAAGCGGAGTCACCAGCGGAGACACCAGGTACACGGAGAAGGAGACTGGAAGGAGAGGTGGAGAAGGCGCTGGACATGGATTGGCAGGTCGAAGACTTGCCGGACGTGAAACCGGAGTCGAGTTCAGGGAGCAAGAGGAAGCGAAGGAGCAGCGCGACTCTGGATAAGATGTCGAAGGCAGCGAGTAAGATCACGTCTGCTCTGGGCAAGAGGGGTCGTGGTGTCGTTGACTCCGGGAAGGGAGCGCTGGGAATGGCAAGCAAGAGGAACAGTACTTCCATAGCTACGACAGATGAGGAACAGGCTGAGAAGATGGCGAGTCAAATCAAGAACGACGAGACCGCACCTCCGGCGAAAAAGGCTCGTCTACTGGATACCATTGCTGAGATCACCTCGTCGATCAACCGCAACCCTTCGGTCAAGAAGCCAAAGAAGAAGTGGCTTACCCAAGGTCTTTACGCGGGGCAGCCGAGCGACTTCAAAGGCACTCTCAGCGATGCGAAGAAGCGATCCAAGTCAGAAAATGGCTCCTCTGGCTCGGCAGTCATGCCATACCCCATGTACTCAGCCGGCACGCGTGAAGCGGATTTCAAGCTCCCATACGACGTCTTTGCTCCACTCAAGAGGAAAGAGAACCCCAAAGACTGGAAGAAGCTTTCCAAGAACCTCTTCACTCCATCAGCGAAGGAGGTCTGGCGTACGAAGAAGCTGGAAAGATCTATCTGTCTGTGCCGGCCGCCCGCGCCCGGCTCGGACGAGGAGGGCTGTGATGAGAACTGCCTGAACAGGACCATGTTGTACGAATGCGACGAGAACAATTGCGCTCTCACCGAGGATCAATGCACCAACCGCGCCTTCTCTGACCTTGCAAAGAGGACGAAGAAGGGCGGTCAATTTGATATTGGTGTCGAGATTATCAAGACCAAGGAGTGCGGGCATGGTTTGAGAGCGAATAGGTGCTTTGCCCCTGGTCAGATCATCATCGAGTATTGTGGAGAGGTCATCACGCAGGAGGAGAGCGATCGCCGGATGAACGAGGTTTACACTGCCAAAGACGTACGTTGACCATTTTGACCCCGTTATAATTCCCATGCTGACACGTTGCAGGCCTTTTATCTCATGGAATTCGACCAAGGCATGATCATCGACGCCACGAAGGGCAACATCGCCCGTTTTGTAAACCACTCCTGCGCGCCGAACTGCCAGATGGAGAAGCGCATCATCCGTGGCGAGCCCAAGATGGCACTCTTCGCTGGACCCAATGGTATCTTCACGGGTGAGGAGCTAACGTACGATTACAATTTTGACAACTTCTCCACCCTAAATGTGCTTGACTGCCGCTGCGGTGCAGACCTCTGCAGAGGCAAGCTTGAGCGGAGAGACGCGAAGAAGGAGCAGACGCTTGCCGCCACGCTCAAGCGTAAGCTCATCGAGGCGGCCAGTGCGACGCCCGAGCCGGTCGTCGAGAAGCAGCCCTTGAAGAAGAGGAAGACTGGAAGGTGGAGCAAGGGTTGGTCTTACATTGATCCTGAGATGGAGGCGTTGAGGCTGAAAGAGGACGCGCTCGAGAAAGGAGGCAGTATCGACGCAAGAGCTTTAGAGACGCTCAAGAAGGAAGCTGAGAAGAGCGTCAAGGAAGAAGACGAAGTCGTCGCCGGCGGCAGAGGGAGTAGGACTGCCAGCGTGCGAGCCAAGGAGCGTATCATGGAGAGGGCTTCAAGTGTGAGGAGTAAAATGTCAAGAAAGGAAAAGCCGTCAGACGATGGCGAGATCAAAGAGAAGAAGGAGAGGAGGAAGAGTCTCCTCAATAGGCTTGGGGATGCACTCAAGGATGCGACCAACGTCACATACGAGGAGAGGGAAGAGACGACTACCACGGTCGAAGAGAAAAAATTCAGCTTCGAAGCCAGCAAGCCATTGCTTGGCAGTGGTGAGAGCAGAGCCAGCACCGAGACGAAGAGGAGCTCGAAGACTATGAAGCAGACTACGCTGAGCTGGACGCCGGCTTCGGCTTCAGCTCAAAAGCAGAAACCGAAACAAAAGGGACCTCCAAAGCCGGAGGAGGTCCCTGAGGATGTCGATGTTCTGGAAATGGTGCTCAATGCTGGTGGAGCTGGTAGATCATCTGTTTCTGCATAGCCATTTGGGTACTGGTGGTGTTGATCCGGTTGTCATATTCGCATCAGCGATGGGTTGGATTTGGGTCTGCATTGCACACGTAGTATTACTTTGAGTCGGTGTGCTGTTCCAGCATCAGCATTCTTAGCTAGCCATTCTTATCAATGCTTGATCTCCGCACGCGAATATGAGATACCGTGTCTAGATCTCTAACCCGTGTGTGGCTGCATTGCCGGCCAGGAAGTGAAGCTAGAGCCGATCTATACCAGATTAGATTAGATAATCTTTACCACTCACATCCATCACCTCGACCTTCACTCACCACTTTCACCAAACCACAACCTCACAACCACCTCTCACCCACATAATCCCGCCCAAACACAATGGCCAAATCCCGCACCCAGACCCCCGCCCCACCAATCCTCACCTCAGACCCATCACACCCTCCCCTCCCCGCCCCCCACAACTTCGACATCCTCCCCCCCCTCCACATGCTCCTCTCTCGCCTCGAGCCATCCCTCAACACCTACACGCCCGACCCCATTCCCACCTCCCAACCCCCTGACTCCAACACCTCATCCGTCGCCGGCTCAAGCAACCTTACAGGCGGAGGACTCAACTACAAGGACGCAGCGGTCGCGGCCTCGTTCCTGAAGACGCGCATACGGAAGACGTTGGCTGAGTTGGCTAAGCTGGAGGATATGGAGCGCACGGTGGAGGAGCAAGAGGTGGAGATTGGGGAGCTCGAGAGGAAGGTCAGGGGGCAGAGGGAGATGTTGAGCGGGTTGGGGGCCGAGGCTGGGAGGGTGATGGCTTTGCAGGAGGAAAGGGGGAGGGGGGAGATGGAGACGGGGTGAGCGGTCTAAGAGGTCTATGGGAGCTGATATTGGCAATTAGTCGGAGGACAGGATGGGAACGACACGGCGTATAGAGGTTTCACGGACATGAGAGGAGAGGAGCTGTCGTGCATTCATTCTGGAATTGCGGGTGGTGATAATGGGCTCGGCAGCACGTCTACTGCTTCGCATTATTCTCTGCGCTTGCTTTTGCGGTTAGTTGCAAGGCGCTCGGAGCATCGCCGCGCTGCATGTGGATCTCCACCAGCTGGGAACACGTCAGTACTCCTACCCAGGTCGGTATGGAAGACTTGGAGCTTACCTGCAAGTGCGGCGCAGACGAGAACTTCTCATTCGCGAAGAGGCCCTCGACATCCTCCTTCGACTTGACCTGGAAGGTGTCATATTCACCTTGCTTCCCACCAAATGTGTCGACAAGCTGGGTGTACTTCCACGGCTGGATCTCATTGTAGTCCTGGTTTGGATCGTCATGGATCTGACAGGGTCAGCAACCCAACTCCACAAAGCACAGCCTAAAGGAGGCTACGAAGACACTCACCTGTCTCTCAATCTCAAATCCATCATTCACGATAATAAAAACAATCGGCTTCAGCTTCCTCCGAATCATTGTGCTCAGCTCCTGCGCTGTAAGCTGGAAACTGCCATCACCCGTAAACAAGATCGTCCGTCCCATATGCTCCAGCTCCTTCGCCGCCAACGCCGCGCCCGCACAAGCACCGGTCGCGTACCCGATGCTGCCCCACAGCACCTGGCTGATGGCCGTGACGTCCTTGGGGAACCTCGTCTCCCAGATGCCGAAGTTGCTGGTGCCGGTCTCGGTGATGACGATGTCCTTCTCGCGCAACCACTGTCCCATGCGCGGCCAGAACCACTTCTGCGTGATGGTGGCGTCGCCGTCTGCTGGTGGGGGCTCATTCTTGGGCTTTGGACCGGGCTGAATCGACAGTGACGGGAGCTGCTGCACGATCTTGGAGAGGACGCCGTTCATCCTTACGTCCGGGTACTCGCTGTATCGGACGCGGATGAAGTTGCTGTGGAAGTCGATGGTGTTGAGCTGCGAGGTGCGCATGGTGAAGCCCGCGGTGTTGAAATCGGATTTGATGGCGCCAATCGTGAGGATCAGGTCGGAGGACTCGACGCGGTCTTTGACGCCTGCGTTGGAGCCGTCGCCGGCGTAGACACCGCCGTAGTTGGGGAGGGTTTCGCTGATGGCGCCTTTGCCCATTGGTGTCACAAAGGTTGGGATGTTGGACTTTTCGACTAGGGCTCGAGTCTCGGAGAGGGCGCGGTGGCGGATGGCGCAAGCGTCAATGAGGATCACGGGGGACTTGGCAGAGGAGAGGTACTTGAGGATGACGGAAACGACGTAGTCTTCCTTTTCGGTGTCGTTGGGTGGGTAGGAGAGGTCGAGGGGCGTGTCCAGACGGGCGCCTTCAACCTTCTTTTGCACCATGTCGGTTGGGAGAGTCAAGTAGACAGGTCGTGACTTGATCCAGCATTCTCGGATGGCGTGGTCGATCTCAGTGGCTATAGTCGATGGGTCGTTCAGGGAGGCGACATAGCAGGAGATGTCGCGAGACATGTTCTTAAATATATTGAAGTCGCCGTTGCCGAGTGTGTGATGCAGCAGCATGCCATTTGCTTGTGAGATGGTCGATGGAGTGCCGACGATGTGAACGACAGGCACGTATTCGGAGTAGCTACCAGCTTGCGCATTGAAGGCCGATAGCTCGCCAACGCCAAAGGTTGTGATCATAGCACCGATACCTTTGATGCGAGCATATCCATCGACTGCATATCCAGCACTGCAGTATATCAGTACTGCTTTCAGGTAGTACATGGGTAACATATGATTCACTTGAGCTCGTTCACGCTGCCAACCCAGTTCAAGCCAGCCTTTGGAAGGTAGTCTAGAGCGACGAGGTTGTAGTCGCCTGGTACTCCATGTACACCTCGAATGCCGACTTCATGAAGGCGACGGAAGAGATACCTTGTTTAAGTTAGATAAAGCCAAGGCAGACAGAGCTATCGGATACCTACTCAGCAACGTCGACGGGCTTGTTGAGAGCGTCAGCTCTATAATCTTGTACCATTTTGTGTGCACTGCAGTGAATTGGCTAGAACAACGGCTTTCATAAATCGATTAGAAGCCACTTGAGGTTGGTCTATGGATTTCTCTAAAGTCATCACACGTCATGGCTATGGAAACTGTTGAACAGAGCTGTTTGACTTTCAGGTACAGGACCGATGAAGTAATAGCTCCCCTCGCTGAGCGTCCGACTTCCGGAAGCCGTACCTCGCCCACTTGTATTACTAAGCACATCCTACAAACGTGCGACACTCAAGTAGGAAGATGTGAGAATTGCATAGTACATATCGATTCTGGTAAAGTTATGACATGTACCGTTACTGCCTACTACACTACTTCACAGTCTCCGGACCAACCCAGGTCAATGCTTCCCTGCAATGCTATAAGGACGACCACCCTTCACATCTTTGAGTCGTCTAAGTAGATGGTGGAGCAGAGCCAGTCCCGTTGCCTGGCATAGTACCATTGCCACCTCCGCCACCGCCTGGGAAAGACGAATCCTCGTTGACGTGTCCACCATCAGCCTGCAGAGTGGCAGCGACAGCGTAGTAATCGGCATCGATGTAGTTGACGGTAGGGTCGATACCGATCTGGATCCACGCTAGGAGACCATCATGGAGATCCTCACCAAGGTAGATGTACTCCGCAAAGGGGTCGTAGTAGGTGCCAGCTTGCACAATGTCCCACATGTCTTCGGCGTTGGAAGTGACTGCCTGGGTATTGGTGTTGTATGGATAAGTGGCCTCGACGGCTGTGCGCAGGTCCTCGTTCCAGAAGATCTGACCGATGTGAGTGATGTTGTTAGTGGCTGTAATCGTGGCGTTGGGTTGGACAGTGACGTTCATGTGGGCAAGGACGTGAGTGTGAGTGGCGCGTCCGTCGTAGTGGCCGGGGAAGATTGTCTCAAAAGACACGACACCATCTTTATCTGTAGGCTGGATACCGCGGAGATAAGTCGAGTTGTATCCATCCGCAGCGTAGTTGCCGCTGGTGGAAATGCCGGAGTAGACTCCAGTGGCATTGCAATTCCAGATGTCGACCCAGACTTGGGGTACAGGTTCGCATGTATTGATATCGATGTACTGGACCTCGAGGTAGACGTCGACACCATCGGAGTACTCCTCCTCTTTGACGTTCTTGCGGATTTGCTCGCCCACGACATATAAGGTCCAGCAGTGACCTCTGGAGTCACAACACAGCTGGTGTTGGCGCCAAAGATGATGTTGGCAGGGGTGTTAGGGTCGTAGTCGACGAGGCTGGTCTGGTTGTGGTTGATGGCTTCGAAGGTCTCGAGAGTGGCCAAGTCACGCTTGAACTTCTTTGGGGCAGCAGTAATGCCACGCTTCTCGCGGAGCTCGTTGGCTACTCTAGCTCGTCGGTTGGCAGAACGAGCAGCCAGCTGACGGTGCTGGGTCGAGTCCTTGCATGCATCAATGGAACGTCTGATCTTGCCAGCCAAACGTTCACGAGCATCGATCTCGCGCTTGACATGGTGCGGGTCGTGATGCTCACCCGGATGGGCAAGGGCAGGAGTGATTAAAGCAAGAGCAGCAATGGAGCCGAACAGGGATGAGAATTGAACCATGGCAATAATCCGATGGGCGAGTAGATGTAGTGAGTAGTAATGGAATGATGGGAGATCCTGACACTAGAAATGCTGGCGGAGCCTTCGCTCTTTATGCTTTGCATTCTTCATACTCCTACTCGGCTCCACATTGAATACACGAAGGAAGCTTACGACTTACTGTGATGGCTTTGCAGTGAACGAGTTTGACGCTTGCTATGCACGACCACAATCTTGGACATAGCGGCATATCACAGCCTACGAGCGACCGGAGCTGTCGCGGCCTGGGTACACATGCTTTGCGTCAAGCGATTGGTGGCGGAGATAACAAGGTCGACGAACCTTTGTGACTTGGCGTATGACAGCCAATGACGGGTCTCGTGTTTACAGGCTCATGCATATCACTACGTCGGCGTGAAACTCGTGGTCGAATGCTAATGGCGATCCGTCCCAAGACGCGTGGCTACCAGCATCACGATACCGACATTCAGCCGTACCGAGGAGGTGTTGACGACGTGTGAGGAGGTGGTGATAAGAGAGCATTGGTGTACGTGGAGCAACTGGGGCATGGTTCGAATTGAAGTTCTCCGTGTTCTCAGGGCAGTGAAAGTCAAGCTTCTTGAAGCTGAGACAAGCACAATGATCTTCTTTCCCAGATGCCGACTAGCCCTACCTTGGCGGAAGGTGAAGGATTCATGCGACTTCTGGTATGCTTCACGATACTATCAGATTGAGTCTGATAATTCAAAGCCTTCATTCGACAATACTCTGCATGCCTGTCCCGGTTGAGTCTTCAGTATCAATGCTGGTTTGTACACGGCATTGGATGGTCACCAACATTCCACGACTTCCCAGCAGTCATCCCGTTTACAGCTTGCGAGCCTCACTGAGCAGCGTTTTTTATTATGGACATTCCGGGCATGAGGCAACTCTCCTCAACATTTCAACATTCAAATCATATCCAAGAATAACACAGCATCGTTATAGTTTTTTTGACAGGCGTTTTTCAATCGTCTTCGCTTCCAACAGTCGTAAGTTGCGCGCCAGATGCGAGGGTAAGTCTAGGCTATAAGTCCGACTTTCAATTTTCCATTTACGGGCAAGCGTGATCGATTAAGGCCCTCTCCTCCCGTCCCGTCGCATGGCTCTGGGCGCCTCGGTGTGTTTGATGGAGCCAGAGCACCACTCGCGCTCCGTCGGACCTCTCGATTGCTTCAAAGCGCCTGTCAGACGACGAAATTTCGACAATTCGCTCACTCGCCAACGGCCTCGTACTCTGCCTGCTCGCCACGAACGGCCCTGGAGTTTGTCCATCTGCCTTACACCGTTAGCGTGAAACGTCCACATCCTTGTACCTGCACGTTCCTGCAGTGAGGCACGAGCCTAGCGACTGCATTTCTTCTCGAGGACAAGGCCCGTATACGCTCAATCACTGCTTTTGGGATAGCTCCAACACCAAAAGAATCTGGGCGAGGAAGAGTGCGCAAGGCGGGCAAGCATTGGAATAATCAGCTTCGCCGGCGCATACAGCGATGAGCAGCGTCTACTACCGACCTTTCCCGCCTCCACCCCGCACGCCATAAACGAGCGTACGGATAGAAAGAGCAAGGCAACAAAACAGTCGCAATTTCTGGTGATACTCGATCTCATGTCAGCGGCTGTCAGGGCACACTGAGGTCAGTAGGCCACACGTCTCACCTCGGACATGGCTACACAACAGCCGCCCTACAGTACAAGTCCACGGCCGCGTGCGCACACCTACGCCGATCAGAATGCTGCGTCTAATCGAGCACAAGAGGATATATACAGGCGAGCGACGCCAGTGACCCCGGGCACGGCCCCTCCAGGACAACGACATGCCTCTGCCGCCCAAGTCGAGGGCATGGGACGAGGCTATGTCCCCCCGCCCCCGCCGCCCATGACACCACACCAAGGCATGCATCTGCCTCCTCCGCCCCCGAGAAATGGCCAACAGCACAACGGAATGATGGTCCCACCTCCACCACCTCAGAACTCGGCCTGGGCAGGCTGGCACCAGCAGCACAGCTACCCTCCCCCTCCGCCAATCAATATGAACAGAGAGCCTCGCGCATATGATCCGACAGCATACTCCGCCTACATGTCCATGCCACCCTTGCCTCCTGCTGATCAGCCTTTGACTTCTGCAACATACATACCTGGTGGAGAATCATTTGGGCCTGGAGTAGGCATACCCCCACTGCACTCACCCACTCAGCAGAATCTAAGACCAATGTTTTCGCAACCGGCGAATTCTTGGTATAATCAAGATTACCAGAGCAATCCTCCGTATCCGAACGACCATCCTGCTTCTTCCAATGTTGGCCAGAACGGCGGGTGGTCCGACTCGAGCACGTTATATTCCTACACACCCTCACATCAGAGTCAGCAAGTCCAAACTCCACAGTCTGCTTTTCCGAACAGTCAGCCACCTCCGCAGTACAGCCAGTACGCGCATGGTCCACCCCTGCAATCACCTCCACCACTTCAACATTCGTCCAGCATCCACCATGCTCCACCAACACCGTCGAGCAAAAAGTCCAAGATGGTCATGCCTGCTAAGGAGAAGCAAGAATATTCTTCCCCGGCCCCACAGCAGCCGTCCTCTCAACTTGGAACAGAGGCACAGTCAATTCCGCACAAGGAGGATCGCCATGAACAACCCCCTCCCTCCCCTCACGATCTTGCCTGGCCCGTCGACCGTGTCATCTCATGGCTGGCTGCGAACGGCTTCTCACAGACATGGCAAGATGCTTTCCGACATCTCAATCTCCATGGCTCTCACTTTCTCGATATCGGTAGATCAGCAAAGTCAAACATGCCAATCCTGTACAACACCATTTATCCTCAAATTAGCAAAGAATGCTCAGCTCGAGGCATACACTACGACAAGGATACTACTTTGGCAGAAGGAAAACGAGCCCGGAAGCTTATTCGGCACCTGGTCGAGAACGCTGCCATGAGTGCGAATGGGAGCAGCGCTTCTAGCATTCCTTCCCGACATCAACGACAAGGATCTGCCGGTGTTCCAAGCGCTGGGACGGACGGAGGGGTCGAAAACTCACCACACCTTGGACGTCAAGAGCCTATGGCAGGTTCTACTCCAAATACTGCGAATTCGGGTGAAGAGAGTCCAGGAATGCGAATGCCGCCAAACTATCCTACCTCGAATGCTGCTGCTGCCAAAGAGGCTGAGCGGCGGAGATCGAACAATAAATCAGGTCTTGACAAATTGACGAACCTTGTCAACAAAGATCTCGACACGTCTACAGGTCGCAGCGTGACATCCCAAAATGCTCTCCGTGAATTGAATGGACCAGCAAGAAGATCCAGTCCCGCCCAGGACAACGGCTATCATGCCCCGCGAGAGTCGAGCCCGCATCAGAGTCCTGTCTTGCAGAGTGCCAAAGCCTCCCACGCGCCACTGCCACCAAAGGGCTATTATGGCAACCGTCTAAGTAGCTCCGAAGTGAATTTGGCACCTATCAACACTACAGGTCAGACCAACGCTAGTCGCGGCAATGGCATGCTGAGTAGTGCGGCAAGCGAGAACAATTTGGACCGATTGCATCACGATGGACGCAAAGACCGACACGGCAACGATACAAAATCGCCAGGTTTCCTACATAAGATCATGCGCAAAGAAGTTCAAAAGAATGCTACGGATCAAGACAGCCCGCCCAACAGCCCTGCAGATGCGCAAGCGATAGCATCAGCGAATGCGCTTCCGAGCAACAGAGCGTGGGATGCGAAGGCTGCAACACCAATCGAGCGCAAGTTCGTTTTTGCGACACCCGATGGCTGGAACTACAGACTGGTCGATTTGTCCGGCGTAGATTCTGCAGAAGATATGCGCAGTATCATATGTTACAATCTCGGTATACCCAACGACCAGAGCATAACGCTTCATATCACTGCTCCAGGCCAGATAGAGCACGACGATGCCTTGACAGACTCACTAATGCTTACGGCACGCTCACGTCTGGCTGACCCAATTGGCAGCCTCAAGCTTTTCGTTCGAACAGGCTTCTCGACCGATGGCGCCAGTACGGCTGCTCTGAGCGGCGGATTTCCTACTTCGCCGTTCAATCATGTCAGCGCGGTGCCATCTTCTGGTCAAGATAGCATCTTGAAGCGCATCGACGAAGGCTCGAGTGAACGTGCAGAATCAGACGGGATGCGAACTGGAGAGTCACTTGCACCTCCACGGCCACGTCCTGCGCCGGGCTATTTGCGATCCAACTTCGACAGAATCCGAGAATCCACGAGTATCCCAGAGAGTGAGCGCTTACTCATTTTGGAGCAGAAAGCTGACGAGCATCGTCGTGAGACCGAGAGGAAGCAAAGAGCTTATCTTGCAGAGCGCCAGAAGCATCTGAAAAAAGACGGAGGGCAGGGTCGTCCAGACCCAAGCATCAGACGGGAGCGAGGGGTCATTGACTTTGACAAAGGACGAGAGTCTCCTTACGACAACCGCAACTCTGGATCATTCAGTGATAGAAGATCTGACCAGAAGCCACCCATGCGATCGGCACCAAGACCACCCTCCGAGCCCAGCGATACTTTACGAACCATCTCACTTCGACGCAGGCCAAGTTCCAGAATTAGTGACGCCAAAGGTGATCCTTGGAAACAGCTCGGCGAAGATGGTGCACGCGTCCTCAAGCGTCCCGAACAAAGGCAGGAGACTCTTCTTGAGCGTCGCACAGCCGGTAAGACGGCACTCGCCAGCGTTGGCTTTGGGCACGCCCAGCAAGCAGGTCGCAACAGCCCTGGCAACGGCACGTCCCCGAAGTCTCCCATCACGATGTCCAAGGGTGGCCTGCCATTTTTCGTGCCCGATTATGCAAATGACAACCCGGAGACTGAGGGCTTCCGTGATGCAGTCACTCAACGGCCCTCGCTCAAGCTCAAATTGCCTACTGAAAGCGAGCTTGCTCAACAACAAGGCAGGACCAGCCCAGATGTTAGTCCCAGTACGGCTCACCCTGAGCGCCAGCATCAACTACACAGACGAGGCACTCGAAAGAGCTACGGACCGAGCTTTGATCTGCCTAATCAGGAGGTCAAGTTCACGGCCAGGGCGCCTGCGCCACCTCTCGAAGAAGACGACTCAGACTCGGACGATGACCTGTTCGCCGTGCCAATCAACAAACGGCGAGAGAATGAAAAGTCAGCTGCCTCCTCTGGCAAGGGGTCACTCAAGGGCGCTTCTCCCGCTGCCGGGCCCGAGGAAGAAAGACGACTGTCGCCGAATGCTACTCGTGGCGACGGGGGACGAGTGGCCTTCCATCCTGCTTCTGCGGGATCTGAACATGCATCAGGTGAATCGCCCGCGGATGACAGTGGTTTCCGACGCAGAGACAGCTTCGCGAGCGATCTATGGGCCAATCGTCCACCTGCTGAAGCACTTGTGGAGCATCTTGACGAGTTCTTCCCGAACGTCGACTTGGATCAGCCCATGCTTGAGGATGGCCAGGAAGGTGCTAGTGGTAGTGACAACAACACCCAGAGTACCGATCCGAGCACCATCGATACTGCTACTACGTCATGGATGAATTTGACCAATTCCAGCAGGACTTCGCTCACAGACCTCAACGAGGAGGACACTCTGGGCAGTGAAGAGTCCACGCTCAAGTCTCGTGATTATCTCCAGAACATGGCATCCCGTTCTTTACGGAAGCAAGGTGGTCTAGGACGGACAAAGTCCATCCGTGATGTCGTCAAAGGCGCGTACAGCATGTCGGCCAAGAATAGCACCGTCTCTACATCGTCCGTCGGCTCCGACCGTGTCCCCAGCGGCTACTTCGCAAACGCGCTGCCGAGCCGTATCAGTGCACTCAAGCCGTCTGAGTCCAGCATTGTCCGCCGCAAATCAACGAAGATGTTCGGTGCCAAGATTGAGCAGATCAAGCCTTCTCGCGGCTCGCGGCTCATCCAACTTGAGACCATCCCGCAGGATACCCTACCCACTACTTCTTCCAGCCGCGACGAGCCACGCCGCCAACAAACCTTCAAATGGATGCGCGGTCAACTCATCGGCAAAGGCACCTTCGGCCGCGTCTACCTGGGCATGAACACAACAACCGGTGAACTACTCGCGGTCAAACAAGTGGAAGTAAACCCGAAAGCGCCCAACGCGGACCCCAGCAAAATCCGCGAAATGGTCAAAGCCCTCGACTCCGAGATCGACACAATGCAACACCTCGACCACGTCAACATCGTGCAATACCTGGGCTGCGAGCGCAAAGAATACAGCATCAGCATCTTCCTCGAGTACATCTCCGGTGGCAGCATCGGCTCCGTCCTCCGCAAACACGGCAAGTTCGAAGAATCCGTCGTCTCCTCCCTCACCCGCCAGACGCTCGAGGGCCTCGCCTACCTCCACCGCGAGGGCATCTTGCACCGCGATCTGAAGGCCGACAACATCCTGCTGGATCTGGACGGGACGTGCAAGATCTCGGACTTTGGCATCAGCAAGAAGTCGCGCAATCCGTATAATAATGATATCAGCAATAGTATGCAGGGCAGCGTGTTTTGGATGGCGCCAGAGGTCATCAGGGCCCAGAGCCAGGCGGATGCGAACGCGGATAACAGCAATCAGGGGTATAGCGCCAAAGTCGATATCTGGAGTTTGGGATGCGTGGTGCTGGAGATGTTTGCCGGCAACAGGCCGTGGAGTAAGGAGGAGGCGATTGGGGCTATCTTCAAGCTAGGGAGTCTGAATCAGGCGCCGCCCATTCCGGATGACGTGAGCTCGGTGGTTGGGCCTGCGGCGTTGAGTTTCATGTATGATTGTTTTACGATGTGAGTATTGCCCTTGTTTTTGGATATGGGATGAAGGAAGGCTGACGGAACATAGTGATCCCGCTGATCGACCTACTGCTGAGACGCTGCTGAGAGCGCCCTTCTGCTTCTCGGACCCCCATTATAATTTCCTTGATACTGAGCTTTATGCCAAGATCAGGGGCGCTTTTTAAGATACGATACCCAGGCTTTTTTTGTTCCGATTCTTTTGTTGAGTAGGGTTATGATTCTGTAGGGACACAGGGCCGAAGACCATGACTACGGGTCTGGAAGAGCTGGCTATGATGACAGAGTCACTGATGAGTAACGACGGTATCAGGGCTTGTGAGGCTGTGATATGGCATTGCGAGCGGCGTTTTGGGCATATCCAATGCTCTGTAGATCAACAGTATCGATATCGCTCCATTGTGGCCGTTCGCTTGATATTGTTAGGACTGCTGCTTATTTCTATGGCAAGGACAGTGTGCTTAATTTTCACATTTGATACATGCCGCGCCTGATCGTACATCTGCGTACTCTACAAATACCTCGGATTCAGCTTCGCGCTCCTCGCCCCCGCCCTCGCCGCACCAGCAGCACCCGTCCCATTTCCCTCCACCGTAGCATTATAGATCAAAGTCGCGATGCCCCTCCCCTGCTCGACCGCCGGATCCGTGATCAGACTCAATACCCTAGCTGCCGCATCAGCTCTAACACTCTGCACCACGTCCCCAAAGACATTATAAATCCTCGCAATCTCCTGGTCCTCCTCCACATCATCCAGCACCTCGACGAGCGTCTCCACGAACCCGCCCGCCGTGGCGGAGGGGCCTCCAAACGTCGTCCCGATAAATGTCTCGCTGAGGTCTGCCTCCCCCACGTCCTCGGCAGTCAAGATCGCCATGTCTGCGAGCACGCGGCTGACAAAGTCGACGGAGCGCTGGATCAAAGCCTGGCGCCACTGTCTCGGCGCGCCGATCTCGAGCGTGATGGCCGGGACGCCCGCCTCGACGAAAGTGGTCTCCACACTGCCTGGCTCACCGGGGTCGATCTTGATCACGTCTGCGCCAGTGAGTTTGGCGAGGCGCTCGACGCCAGGAAGGCGGAAGTCAGCGTAGCACCACAGAGGACCGTCGGAGCCGGTCGAGACGGTGTGTAGATCTATGGCTTGGTCAATGACTGTTGCATTGGACCAGACGTTGGACCAGATTGTGTTGACGAGGGCGGAGGGGGCGGAGGCGCCGGAGCTGGCGGGGGAGCCGGGGAGGAGGCGGTTCATGTCGGTCCAGGTGCCGGAGGAGGCGGAGGTGCGGTAGTAGCGGCTTGCGAGGGAGATGCCGACGCGGTTGATGGTTGGGATGACGATGACTGGAGGGAGTTAGGGATCGGGGATCGGGCAGGGGCAGGGGAACGTACCGGTGCCATTTAGCTGGTCGACGCTGTCTTCGAGGAGGCCGATTACGCGCTGGGCAATGCGGACGCCATTGAGCTCGTCGCCATGGATGGTGGATGACAAGCTCAGCGTCTGGCCGTTCTCGAGCGATCCGGGGGGCCCCCGGGCGATAACCACGGGCACGTAGTAGCGGAGGCCCCCTGCGAGCTCGGGAACCTCAAGCCAGTAGCGGGTCACGGCATTAGAGGGAACATCGGGCAGGTTGAGCTGCGTCATCACACGGTTACCCTGCACGATATCGCCTGTGAAGTTCTGTGCAGTCGCAAGAGTAAGGCCGACAGCGGCGGTGATGAAAGAAGAGACCTTCATTGTGGAAAGCTCAGGGAACAGGGTAGGGATAGAGAGAGATAGTCTATATGATCTGTACGTCCTACCTTTTGTACTCACGCACGTCCAAAGTCAGAGGACTTTCTCTGGTCGATATCGACCCGCGTCATTCCTAGAACAGCAGGCCGGGTGCAGGCCAAGGTCTTGGAGGTCGATCCTCCTGTGCCTTCCGGACTGCAGGGACGTCGGTGGCGGCAAAATGATAAGCCTGTGGGTCCTCATCTGTCATAGATGTGACCGCAGCTCCAGTACTGATGGATTGGAGATCCATATAGGGACAAGGTCGGTCTTTGTGCATGGTATGGACGCTGGAGAGCCCTTGGCTGAGAAGAAGTCAGTGGTCATGACTCGAGCTGGCCGCTGACCAATCACGTCACGCGCAGCCCTATAACCGCGACACCACAATCACTCACCTTGAAAACCGATGATATTCACTCCAGAGATGCAGATCGCCCTGTAAGAGCGTGACTGTCCCCACGAGCCTCGAACACAAGATCATCCTAGCGAGGTTCTACGCAGATGTCCATGAATGAACTGCAAGTTGGTAGGTAGGTCAGACCGCCAATCGGGTAAGAGATGGCTCAGCTGCTTTCTCAGCCGCACGTCTTCTTCCCACTGCACATATCGCACAGGAAGACATCCGGTCACTTCTACTGTCACAAAACATCATGAATAATGCCGATGTCTCCTTGGATTACCGTCCTCTGATTCCAGACAAGGGGTTTCGCATACTTATTCTAGCTCCTTCCCACGACTTTGATGCTGATATCCAATGCGATCTTCTGCATGTAGATCTAGACGAAGACTATCCTCCATTCGAGGCCTTGTCCTACGTCTGGGGTCAGAGTACAGACACGCGGCCAGTACATGTTGGAGGCAAGACTTTCAATGCCACTCTCAACCTCGAGAATGCACTCCGGCACCTCAGGCTACCTGACACGGCACGACATCTCTGGGTGGACGCGATCTGTATAGATCAGCAGAACAATGCAGAGAAGAGCAACCACATCTCGTACATGTCAAAGGTATACACTCATTGTAAGTCGGATATCTTATGGCTAGGAACAGAAGATCGCATCATCCACAACGCCAACGCAGCAATGGAGCACTTTGGCAACCTCTGGGGATTGAACGATCAATTACGGAAGCGCTTCACCAGCGAAGAGGACAGGGTACGACTAAAGCAGCACGAGGAAAGCATCAAAGATCTATTTGCCACTCCAACAGTATGGAAGCGGGCATGGATTGTCCAGGAGGTTGCATTCGCACCGAAGATCATGCTAGTAGCTGGACATTCGACCTTGCCATGGGAAGAAGTGGAAAGCTTCCTGGTTGCGGACGAATATATCAAGAAGTATGGTGTACCAGATGCGTTCCACGGCCCCTTCAGCCACGACTTCAGCATCAGATCCTGGGCCGGCGGCAAGATCGCCCAGCCACAGATCATGCTTCATCAGCGGAAGATCACCCACGGCCTTGTCGAAAAGTACAAGTCCACACTCCTTGACGTGCTAGCCAGGTTCCGCCACACACAGTGTACCGATCCCCGCGACAAGATCTATGCTCTGCTCGGCCTCGTCGAGGATGATCTCGACATAGTGGCCGACTACAGCCTAGAACTGAAAGACATCTACATGGACTGCATGAAGCGGCTCATGGAGCACGACCAGAATCTCGACCTCTTATGCCAGGCGCCCTGGAAGATCCACCGTAACAAGAACCAAGAGACCAACCTCCCTTCCTGGGTCATCGACTTTGGCAATCCAGGCGAAGAACACATCCTATTCGCTCAAAGATCGATCTTCAACGCCGGCGGCGACGACATCAAGCTGCCGCTCAACATCATTTCTGACGGCGTTCTCACTCTCCAAGGCTTCTCGCTAGGCACGCTCACTTGGATACCCAAAGAGGCGAGGGACAAAATCTATCCCCCTTACCCGCCTTACGCCAACGTCGCGTTCGAATGGATGCCCAACACCATTCTGGAATCAGCGATTCAATCCGGGAACGAATCCCTGCGCAGATTCCTCAAACCCGTCTCCGAGCCCTGCAGCCCTGCAGCAACATCCGAATCCCCCACCACTCCATCCGCATTCGAGCGCTACTGGCGCACCCTAATGATCGACGTCGTCCGCTACCCAATGCGCCGCACAAACGACACGGACCTGGCCGAGCTTTCGCCGCAGTGGAACGACTGGCTGTCTAAGCCCCTGGATGACAAGCGAGACATCGACATTGACTTCCTCGCGCAGGGGAAGATCTACGAGCCTTGGGTGTGGGGGTTTGCGGTATCTGATCGTGGCGATTATTGCAGGATACCGAAGGAGGCGAGGGAAGGGGATTGTATTGCGGTGTTGAGGGGGGCGAAGGTGCCGCTTGTCCTGCGGCCGGAGGGTGGGGTCGGGGACGCAAGGTATTCGTTTGTGGGACCGTGTTATGTGCATGGGTTTATGGATGGGGAGGTCCTGGGAGGGGGGAGGGGTTTTGAGGAGCAGGAGTTTGAGATTGCTTGATTGGTATGACATGTAGGTATTACGAAATTCGAAGGAAGCGTTGTAGCTCCACGAATGTATCAGAGTCGACCAGGAGAGATACCATCGTCCACGACAGCTCCCTCCTATGTGACCCTGCAGCCAAGTCCTGCCTCTCGCCTATCCGTGAGCCCTCCTTGCGACCTGGATCCCCACTGTCACTACCTATGGAAGCGAACGGCTCGTGTGAGCATAGTGAAGATCGTGGGAGACATACTCCGCCATCTCCTCCCCCACGACAGCCTCCACATACCCCTCCCTCGAATCACGAATGAAGTCCTCAAGCAGCTGCCGCATCTTCCTGGCCGCAAACAAGTCATTCTCCGTGTCTGAAGTCCCAAAATTACCCTCAAGGTCCATCCAGCCTTCTTTTCCCGCCCGAAGCAGACCCTCCTTGAGGCGACACATCCACTGCAGCCCGACGATCACTGGTTGATTCTCCTCATTCAAGGTGATGGGTTTCGGTCAAATGTCGTTGTGGGCCGCGCCGAGGGATTGGAGGTGTCTGATGCCGGATTCGAGACCGTTGCCGATGGCCTTAGGGTCCAATGTGGTCAGTCGCTCGGGGTTTTGGAATATCATTGCGTCCAGGCTAATGGAGTGCCTGTCGAGGACGATGCCGATGATACGCCCTCGCTTGATGATGCAGCCGTGGTACTTGACAATGTTGGGGTGGGGATGCGAAGCCAGTTGCTCGTGGGCGTAGACCAGGTCGAGGAACATGTTCGCGATCCGAGTAGTGCCTCTCTGTTCAGGACCGTACCGATGCAACCTCGGCCGCGCAATGAAGCATTGTGGGTCGACTGGATGAGTCGCAATGCGCAGGTGGTCGGATGGCAGAGGGTAAATTTCTTCATCGGGGATTCGTGCGATAGTTTGGACAAAGGCTTTCCCCTCCTCGTTTGAGTCGAACATAGAAGGAAAGTCACCTTGTTCAAGATAGAAGACGTCATCATCGTCAAGGTGGTAGAAAGATGAGAGACCGGTCACCTCTTCGTTCTCGTCTAACTCTGATCGTCCAGCGTAAGGATATTCCGGGCCATGAGTCCCGGAGTGAAATGGCATGTTTTCGATGAGTAAGAAGAGTTACTGGGAACCTACCTGGACTTACTACAATTATATATTTGAGCTACGAGTAGAACTCTGCTCGACAATTGGATTTGTTTGCAAACATGATTCGCGCAGGCAAGCATTGCGCGCATTTGCTTTGTATCTTTCTGTGTGGTGAACGCTTTGTAGCTCTCCTTTGCAAGATTGTATGACAGCTTGATACTATGAAGGCCATTTACTGGGCGCCGATAGGATTGCTCTTGAGAAAGTCGCGGAGAGCTGGTCCTGCTGCTTTTGGCGTTGCTTCGCTGTGATACCGGTCCTATCAGTGACCGGCTGAGCGTTCATGATGTTATCAAAGTCGTCATCATCTTCACCGCCGATATCTGAACCAGATTCTGCGTCTGAATCATGCGTCAATACAGGCTCTGGACTCTTGATTGTCTCCGGTCGTTGCTTCTCATCGGCCGTTGGGTTGGAGAATGGTTTCGATGCAAGTACCCGTCGCCGAAGCTCTGCCATCTCTTCCTCATCGTCTGAATCTTCTGGTGGAAGCCCGTATGGATCTTGCTCCCCTTCTTCCTCCTCTCCATCCTGCTCCTCGTCACCACTGTCATCACCCGATCCCTTCTCTTGGTCTCCATCAATCTTCACACCCTTCTCCCCTGACTCTTCGCCTTCACCATCACCGATCTCCACTAGCCCACGCCTCCTGTTCATGTTACCTCCTCCCCAGTTTGTCCCTCCAGCCTCCTTCATCTCCTTTGCACCTTCGTACTCGTCTTGAATCTTTCTTAACCACTTCTCCTCTGCAGCCTTGACTTCCTCGGCATCTGCGCACTTCTCGTACCAAGAAAAGACCTCCTCGTTGATGTCCAAGAAGGCCTGACCATATGAGAAAGTGCTGAGCACCTCCTCGGCCCAGTCTCTGTGTCCGCAGATGTAGAATCCAGCCGCCAGCGCCTCCACACAGTTCAGTCTCCAGGGTCTGCCGTAATTTGTGGGGTTCGCTGCGATCAGATATGGTAGGAGTCGCTCGTGCTTGCCACCTATCCGGGAGAAGTTGACCTCTTGGATACGCTTCCAGCTCGCCTCCACGACAGCAGCTCCGTACTGCTCGAGAATTTCAGCGTCTGCTCTTGAGACAAGCGTTTTCGCATTCGGACTGATGACGACACCGGGATGCTTCTGGTTCATCCCTAATGACCGCATCATGCCCAGGCGAATGAGTCGTTTGCCAGAGCATCGCTTGTAATCGCAGTGGTTGAGGTCCCAGCAGGCAGCCTTGAAAGAAGGCTTCTTTGGACCTCGAGAGACTTCCTGATCTGAGCCCTCGTCAGACGCGCCTCGAGGTGGCGGAAGAGGTCTTGAAGAGCGGTCATTCGGTCCATGGCGTTTGCCCTTCGCTGTAAAGTCCTTCTTGTGGCGGACCATATTCGTAATCGAGAGTTCTGACTTTGGTTTGAACTTGAGAAATGTGCGGTTGCCCGGATTTCAGATGAATGAATGATATGTACTCAAATCTGAGAGGGGAGGGTATGAGATGTGAAGAAGAGCACTGAGGGGCAAAGCGCGGGAAACTTTTGTGAGGGCGCGACGTCATCTCGATTGGGAAGCGACCGTCTTGGCATACACCTCGAAGGTCGACCATGCGGCTACGTGGTGATCAGTTCGATCTATCTCAAGTTGCGTGCCATTGAAGCATCTTTGAGTCCTTTCCCACTTCTCACGACACTATAGAGTCCACCTATCTTCCAAGGATCTCACTGAGCCCAAGGCGGCGCTAGAACACACCAAGAGGACAAGCTTACAGTTGCCCAACCTGGAGGCAGCAACGGCAAGGTACGCCGCCAGGGACAGGTTCTCCTTCCCTGGTGAGCCGGCATCGTCACCATTGCAGCGATATATACGTACGGCAGGCCTTCTCAAGATTCGAACATCAATTGACCGCAAGCAGAAAATGCATGCGACCCCCAGAACTTCGAGCCCAACTTGGCGCTATGCCTGGAAATCGCCGACTTGATAAACTCGAAAAAGGGCAATGCGTACGACCAACTTGCATTCTAGCCATCGGGAATCCTAGCTGATTACGGATAGTCCTCGAGAAGCTGCGATCACGATTGTCAATTACATAAACCACCGAAACCAGAATATCTCGCTCCTAGCATTGTCGGTAAGAACACGATGGGTCACACCTCTCAGGGACATGCGCTGATAGCACCAAGCTGCTCGACATTTGTGTCAAGAATTGCGGTTACCCATTCCACCTACAAATCAGCACCAAAGAGTTCCTCAATGAGCTGGTGCGACGCTTCCCCGAGAGGCCACCGGTCAGGGGCACACGAACGATGAATAGAATTCTGGAGCTCATAGAGGAGTGGCGATCGACAATATGTCAAACGTCGAAGTACAAGGAGGATCTAGGTTTCATTCGGGATATGCACAGACTGCTCAGCTACAAGGGATACGTATTTCCTGAGGTGCGGAGAGAAGATGCAGCTGTGCTAAATCCCAGCGATGTAGGATGACCTTCGAATCTGATCGGTAGACAAACTAACAGAGACAGAACCTAAAATCTGCAGAGGAGATGGAAGAGGAAGAGAGGGCTGCCCAATCTGCTAAATTACAGGAACTGATTCGAAGAGGAACACCTCGAGATTTACAAGAAGCGAACAAGCTGATGAAGGTCATGGCCGGCTACGATCAACGAAACAAGACAGACTACCGAGCGAAGGCTGCGGACGAAGTCGGAAAGGTTCAGCAAAAGGCGAGGATCCTGGAGGAAATGCTCCAGGGACTCACAGCTGGTGACACCGTGAAAGAGGGCGACGTCTTCGAGGAGCTTGCCAACGCGCTCGCGAGCGCGCACCCCAAGATCCAGAAGATGTGCGAGGAGGAGTCAGACGATCATGAGGCAGTCGCAAAGCTTCTAGAGATCAACGACAGCATACACAGGACGATCGAGCGGTACAAGCTTGTCAAGAAGGGCGACATTGAGGCTGCGGCTAGAATTCCGAAAGGCACACTCGGAATTAGTGGTGTAGGCGTCAAGAAGGGCGAGAACAATGAGCTGTCGTTGATTGACTTTGGAGGCCCTGAAGACGACCAGCCTGCAGAATCAGCCGGAGCTAGCTCATCCTCACAGCCAGCTGCACCTGCACCAAAGGGCAATGCGCTTGAAGATGATCTGCTCGGACTGTCAATGGGAGACAACTCCAGCTTCGGTCAAGGCGGAAACATCTCTCTTGGATCCTCTAATAACGGCCTCCTTGATCTCGCGGGACCATCACAAGCCGTAGCGACTCCCTCACCACAGCCCCCTCAAGTTTCTCAAGCACCTCAACCTCCAAGAGCCAATTACGATCCCTTCGGTAGTCTCGGCGTGAGCTCGTCGACTCCAAAGCCCACCTCACCCCAACCAAACGCCAACCTCTTCGCAAAATCATCCGCCGCCCCATCGGACCCCTTCGCATCCCTCTCCTCTTCCAACTCTCGCACCGCCTCTCCATTCCAATTTCAGCAATCCGCCCATCCCCCACCAACGAGCCAACAACAACCTTCCTCGCTCCTCAACCTAGGCACAACAAGCAATGGGCAACCCCCGGCCGCCGCCCCAGCAGACGACGAATGGACCTTCACCTCCGCCCTCCCGCAAGACCAAGCCCACCAAATAGCAGTCACCAACAGCGCCATCCGCACCGTCTTCAGCGTCTCCCGCCCCGCCGGCGCAGAAGACTGGATCCAGATCGAGAGCCGCATAAGCAACGCCACGGCGCAGCCAGTCTCGGACCTCACCTTCCAATTGGCAGTGACAAAGGTGTGTTCTCCTCCCGTACCCCCTCTCCAGCCATTCGACATCCGTAGTAGTAGTCAAGCAGCTAACATGACCTCCCAGGGCTACGCCCTCAAACTGGACCCCCAGTCCTCGCGCAACCTGGCGCCGAACCAGCGCGACGGCATCACGCAGTCGATACGGCTGCAGGGCGTGACGAGGGGGAAGGGCAGCGGGGTCAAGATGCGGTGGAAGGCGAGCTATGCCGTGGGGCCGGAGCGGAGGGAAGAGACGGGGGAGATAGGGAATCTGGGCGTCGAGTGAAATGATTGATAATCAGCCGGGCACTGTTGCCGGGTTCGGGAGGGAGATGATGATAGACTAGACTCTTTTTCGATTGGAATGCGATCTGAATGGAGCAGGTTTCAGCGTCTTTTTGAGTGCTTTTGCATCTGTGGAGAGAGAATGTGTTGCTGCTGTGAGGTGGATGAGCGTGTGAGGTGGACAAGGATTGCGTCTTCGGTACCGGCGACAATGGTCAAGACAGTATGTATTCAGTCTCAAGAGGGAAGCAACAGAAATTCACCAAATCACAAAGCACCAAAGGATACACATCGGGAATGATTCGAAAAGATACACGTTTCGCTATGTACTATCTCCCATTAGGCCGCAACAATAAGGAACTCCCTATTAGCGACTCAAGCCTTGCACCCGTACAAACCCCCAAAAGCCCAGCTGACCAGGCCAGGTTGCAGAGGCATGTAGTGGTGAAGCAACTCGCGCCATATCATTTCCAAAGACTTGGTTCTTCTGAGGAGCGTTTTTCATTGATTTTGATTTTTGATTTCGGGTGTTTCGAAGCGAAAGAATCGAGGTTTGCAAGTTGTTAAAAAGGAGCACAAAAACATATCCATATCCCATGCCGTTTCCATTGAAAAATCCGTGTCACCCACTATGAAGAGTGTAAGAAGTGTGTCTACGTTGTGTGCTTGATGCGAGCCGTCCAGTCGTGATTATGGCCATGATAGCCGGACCGGTGCGGGCGCCACAAGTGTGACTGTTGATGGAAAATTGGTGTCGACGTTCTATGTTGTACAGTTGATGATGTCGAGAAGGTGAAGAAAGATAGAGCTAAAAAGCAAGTTCTGTGTCGTGGTTGGAAGTTTTCTACTCCGCTAAATTGTCTATGTTCATGTCGAGGGGATTTAATGATGTTCGTTGCGTCGTGTGATTGTGAGAGAGGCGCTTAGAAAGCGTACTCCATGAACGCACGGCGGAAGCCGGTGCTGTCAGCAGTGGAAGTGCCTGTGGCGCCCCCAGCAGCTCCAGCGGCGGTTCCGGTCGGGGTGTCGCTTGTGTCATTGTTGTTCAAGCCGGTGGGCTGGACAAGCTGGAAGGGTACCGACGGCAAGCTGGTGAGGAAGCGAGACGCGATACTTGGGCCGACAATGAGGACAATGAACAGGACGAACATGGAGAAGTAGAGGATCGCGTAGCGGATGACACGACGGCGGCGCAGCTTAGACTGCTTAAGTGAGTAGATGGGAGGTCTGATTTGACGGCTGGGAGAATATTAGTATGTTTTCAAAGGAGTATAGTACTCGAGGAACGTACCTTGGGCGCAACCAGAAGAGCATGACAGAGTGGAACTTGTCGATGTAGGGGATGAGGAGAGGAGGCAACATGAAGAAGAGGAGCACGTGACCAAGGATGAAGTCGGTAGCAAAGTAACCAAGCTCGGTGATCTTGCAAAGAAGTTCACGACCGGGCTGGGAGAATGAGTGCCATCCGAGAGAGTACCACTTTCCGGTCCACCAAGCGATATTCGATGTGTCGGAGCGGAACTCACGAGTGAGAGTGACTGCAACAATGATCTTGTAGATGAAGCGCTGGATGGCAACGACTGCAATCATTCCGAGAAGCGCTTTCGAGAACTGGAAGCCCTCCAAAAAGAACATGACAAGCCAAAAAGCAATCATCATAATGACGGCGATAGCGTGAGCAATGGCAGCGAGAACAGCACCGAACTTCTTGCAACACATGCTAAAGATCGGTCCCATACAGCAAGCCATGCCGAAGAATGCAAGCGCAACACCTGCGTTGACAGCGATAGGAGCGCCAGCAACAATGGCCACCCGAATGAGGGAGTTGGTAGGTCGAAGGGCAGCATTGGATGCAGACTCGTTGTTGTCTCTGGTGACACCAGTGCCAGCGTTGATGTAGAGGTAAGGAATGAGAGTGACAGCGACGGAGATGAGCGGGCCGAGCACCTCGCCCATAAAGAGGGAACCAATTCGGGCACGAGGCGTGTCGCCAGAAAGCTTGGATGATGGCTCACCGAGCGCCTTTCTCTTGAATCCAGTGATGCGAGTACGGGAGAGACGAACGAAACCGATCCAAGAAGCCTGGTGAGCCTTCGTGTTACCACGAGATAACCAGCGCAAGAACTCGCGGTAGTCGATGAAGAAGTCGCTCCACGCAAACTGGTGAGGGTTGAAGATGAAAGGCGACAAGCAAAGGGCGACGAGAGTGATCCAGAACCACAACAGCCAGTAGCCCCAGATTGTCAAAGTACCGAACAGCAACATCATGAGCATACGAGCTCCAAAGTAGATGGACGGACCAGCAAATCGAGAGTAGAGGACACCGAAGGGCATGCGAGCAGTTGCGAAACCACGACCCGTACCGATGTAGCGGGCACCACCAAACGAAAGATCCTGACTAAGGGCATTCGCGTAGATCTGGCAAACGAACACCTCGAAAAGCGGCGAGAGCGAAGAGAACTGCTTGGCAAGACGGGTAGCCGCACGCCAGAAGCCACGCTCAGTAAGTTCCTGAATGACCAGAGGCACGAAGGAGATGAAGAAAACGATGAAGATAGAGACAACGCAACGCTGGACCCAGTTGAGGACAGGTACCAAGTTCATGCATCCAGTAGGCTCCAAAGCGTCGGTGATGGGAACGTCCTTGTTGTACTTGCAGAGGATGACTTCGTGACGCAGGGCACCGAGGTTGACCAAGCAGAACATGAAGAGCTGTACGGACATCATGATGAAAGCGTTGTTGATGTGGAAACCAGGGTGAGCATAGTAGAAGGACAAAAAGCGGTCCAGAGGAAGCTGAGTGCCGAGGTAGTAGTACTCACGGGAAAGCATCTGCTCACCCATACCAGTACCAATCTTGGTGGTGAAGTTGAGAATAGAACCGAAGCCAAGATCACGACCCTTACCGCATTGGTAGTACTCGCAGTGCTTTATGCGACCACCACGGAGCAGAGCGTTCATACCAGCGTAGATATCCTCGTTCAAGTGCAGACCTTTCTGAGCCTTGGAAACACCGCCACGAGTAGTCATGAAGATACCGTTGAGGAAATCGGGGTGACCATAATGGAGCTTGCCACCAATCTGTGCCAAAGTACGAGCGAAAAGGGTACCGAATGTCTGTTCCTTTCCGGCAGCCACGTCACCAAGGATACCAATGTTCTCGGAGAAGATGTACTCGCGAGCACCGAGAATGGCGACTGGGTTGAACTTGGGAGTAGGAAGACCGGGAGTGTATGGGGAGACGTTGTCGGTGGTCATCTCTTCGAATTCAGCGAGAACGCTGCGAATCTTGAGACACTCCTCGAGATAGTTGTCCTGGTTGGCATCGATAAGCTGAATGTATTCACCACGGTAGAAGATCAAGCAGTGGTTCTGGTTGTCCGACTTGCCGTCACCAAGAATAGGGTTGCCAGAAAGCATGACTCGGAACTTGGGCCTGCGAACGCCGTTCTCCATGATTTCAGAGTGACCGTCGATAAGAGCAGAGTAGATGCGTGGGTCCTCGCCCTCATTGAGAGGTGGCTCTTCGTCGAGGTAAGCGATTTGAAGATCGGGGTAAGCACGGAGAAGGAACTCGGCGTTTTCGCGCTCTTCCTTGGAGAACTTGGCGTAACGCTGCATGGAGACGATGATCTTGAACTTGCGACGGGCCATGCGCTCGAGCTCGCGCTCAAGCTTGTCAGAGTTACCGCCGAACATTTGGACGACCTCGGGGTTCTCAACACGGTAGAGAAGCTTGATGGCACGGCTGTAGTTCATGAAACCAGAGATAGTACGGTAAAGGGTCTGAGATCGCAGGGAAGCCCAAATACGAGTTCGGAGAGTGTACTCAGGAGCGGCAGACTTGAAACCGATGCAGTAGAAAGGCAGATCGTCAATCTTGCTCTTCTGGGTGTCCTTGTCATTCTTCTCGTAGTCGCCGTTGAATTGAGAGGTCTCATCAGCCAGAATCTTGGTGTCCTTGACGAAGCAGTCCCATTCGTGAGGGTGAAGCTGCTTAAGATATTCCAACATGGTGACACGAGAGTAAGGCTCGTCCTCACGAATGATCTCACGAAGCGAGAGAAGGATCTTCTCGCTGTAATGAGGAATCATGACAGTGAAGGTAGGCATGTTATCGACTGGTACCGGCTCAGGGATTGGCGTAGATAAAGACTGGGCGAAGAAAGAGATACGACGCTCGGCCTCACTCTGGAGTGGGAAGAACTCGGTCTTGAAGGAGTGATCTTCCTGAGAGACAAAGAAGGTAGGGGCACGAAGAGTGCGCTTACCCTCCTGCTCAGAGGGCACCTGGTGGTAGAGAAGCTTCTGGACGTGGTCGATGGCGAGCAAGTGCTCACGGTACATGGAGATGATGATAGCGTTCCAGATCTGGGAGATGAGAACCTTTGGCTTGTACTTGATTTCCATGTCGGTGGTTGCCAGGACCTTGGAGTAGATACGCTTCGGCAGACGAGAGAAGATGTTCCTCCAGGGAGTCCAGATAGAAACACCGAGGTAGAAAGATCTTGCAACCGAGAAGACCGTGTTCAGGATAATGTACCACAAGAAGGTATCCAAGAAGAACAGGAACAGATCGGTGATGTACATGACGACGAGGAGTACTTTTGGTTGCTGCAAGCAAAGGACGTCGCCAATGATGGCGTCACCAATGCAGGAGTTGATGGGTGTCGTCGACAAAATTCTGATCGGGTCACGGATGGACAGAATCAGGTAGAAGTAGGACTCTGCCAGTTTGGCACCAAAGACCATAACCCACAGGCCGTAGGACATCCACATATCGTTTCCGTGAAGCCTGGGGTAGCTAGCAGTGAAAGTCTGACTGGCCACGTACTGGCGGGACTTGCCAGTGAGGTAACTTCCGAAGAGACCACCGAGAGGCATGACCGAGAAGAAAATGAAGGTCGCCAGGGCAATGAAGAACTGGACAATACCGAGGATCAGGGCGATTTGGGTGGTCTGGCTGATAAAGAAGATGTAGACGCTAGGAGCCAGGTTGATGACGAAGATGACGAGAAGGAAGAGCAGACGCTTGGTCAAGTGCTGAGCACCAGCCCACCTCCTGGGGACGTACATCCATTCGCAGAGAGTAGCAACAATGTTGATCAAAGTGACGATGGCACCGGCGAGAGCGGGAGCAGACCACTGCGCAGCAGCAGGAGGCTGGTTGTTCTCTTGCTGGCGGTAGTTGCTCATGTACAGAGTTGGGGAGTTCTTGGCCGCATAGAACCAGAAAGCACCAACGTGGATGACCCAGATACGGTTGAAGTTGACGATGGCGTGAAGCCAGGAACGGTTCTCCTTGTAGGTCTTGAAGAAAGCCTTCTTCCAGACGACATCCTTGAGGCGCTCGTACCGCTCAGCAGGTGGCAGATCAACAAGTCGTGACTTGTCCTCAAAGCTGATACGCTCGATACCCTCAGGGTACCAGAAAAGCTGGTTGATGTCGTCGTAACCAATAATGTTATTGTGGTCACGCTCCTTACGGACGTACTTGCCGTCATAGATTTCGTAACCTTGGTCGCGGCAGTACTGGTAGAGAGGGGTAATGACATTGTTGAGGAAAGTGAATTCCTCGACAGGCTCGACCTTGTTCTGGCAAGCAGCGGAGTGGAGGTAGTCGTCGGCGCACTTGAAGATGAAGCAGAGACACTCAGACATGAATCTGACCTGGTTGGCCTCACCCCAGCAGAGGAGGAAAAGAGCCAGCTGGCGGACACGATCGTGCTGGGACATCTTGTTCATGCGGGACTTCCAGCGATATTCAGCAGCCTCCAGACTGTTGTCGCCCTCCATGCTCTCCAAAGCCTGCTCCTCGTTTTGAGGGTTGGACTTCTTCGCGGCCTTGCGGGCCTTGCGAGTCCTCCTGTTGGCCTTTCCGAGCTTCATGTTGGCAAATCCAACCGCGTCATCGAGGTCAAGATGAGCAGCAAAGTACCAGCGGCGGTAGTTGGCGTTCTCACCTCCGATGTAGTCGGCATGGAGAGAGAGAAGAGCCTGGTTGGGAGACATGCGGGAAGCACGGGAGTCGAGCAGGGTCATCAAGTGGTCGAACATGTTGCGCATGCTGTCACGCTGGAAACCGAACTTGGCTGTCAAGTCGAGGAAGATGTCTTCGATCTCCTCCTTTGACAGAGGAATCTGAGCATCCGAGGTCCATGCAGGGTATGGCTCTCGCGATCTCTGACCAGCAGGAAGAGCGTTTGTGTAGTCCATGCCGTAGACAGGAGTAGAGGCACCAGACGAGCGGTTGCCACCGTAGGAGATCTGAGACGAAGGAGGACGGTAACCACGACCATTGCCGTCGTTGTAGCTGTTGTAGCGCTCATCGCCACGGCCATAGTAGTCCATCTCGGCAGCGCGTGCCATGTCAGACCTCATGGTGAAATCGCTGAATGTTTCCGAATCTTCCTCGGAATCACCACGTCGGCCTCGTCGTTGACCGTAGCCAGCTTGGCCGCCGTGACCGCCGTTGCGGCCATAGCCCTGCTGACCGGCGCCGGCACCTTGGTCGTAATATTGGTCGTTGTAGTACTCGTCTTGGTAGCCCTGCTGACCAGCATCGTAGTAGCCATCCTGCTGGTATGGACCGCCTTGCTGCTCGTTGTAGTAGCTGTTTATCATTAGCGTTGTTCAAAGAACTTGCTCTTTTCCGATGTGACATACCCATCATCGTAGTAACCGTCGTTCTGGGCATAACCCTGGTTGTGGTCGTAATAGGCCTGGTTTTGGTCATCGTGATAATAACCATCGCCCTGATGGGCGTAGCCATCATCGTAGTGGCCCTGGCCACCGCCTTGATGAGCCATGGCTGGTATTATGATACAAGATTACTGCAGAAATGTCAGAGCTGAAATGTTTACGAAGCCGATGGTGGGGCCGGAGCAGGCTGGAGCAGGGCTCCAAAGGATAGAGACCGCTTGTAAAACTCACCTGGACGCTGTTCATCCGTTGGAAAAGGTGGATTAATTGGTTGAAAGTCTGAAGACGATGAATTGTAGTTGGCGATTGAGCGTGGAAAGACCGTGAAATGGGGGGGTGTTGTGAGAGTCCGTCAGGCGTGGAGGTCGCGAAGGAGATTGCGGCTTTTTCCACGTGGAGTTGCGACCGGCTCTTCTCAGTCGTGTAGTTACCCTGCGATCAAAACGAGTGTCGTCGACAGGCGGGAATTGGCAGGCGTGTAAGACGCACGAAATGCAAGGTGGTCGGGGTTGGTGAAGGAGGAGGAGTGTTGCTGCGTGAGACGACGTGCAGGTCGAGTGGAAAAAAAGGGTGAGGAGCGACTTGGGCTGTGATTGGCAAGCGGCTCTGCTTGCTAAAGTTGGTTTGTCTCCGACGCGAACAAGCCTCGTAAACTTGGTGATCTGCGTTCGAGCACTGCTCGTCTTGCCGCCAATCCTCTTGTCCTCTGTGTAATACCCTCTCCGGTGTATCCTTGACACTGGTCGACGTGTCAATGGACTCTGTGAAGATGTAGAGATGGAGGTCAGGACAATCAGAAGCACGAACGGGCACTGGTAGATTTTCTGGTGGCTCAAAGTTTGGCACGTCCTCTGGAACACACAGACAAAACCTGAGCAGACACCACAGACACGGGCAAGACAACCGTACGCAATCAATTCCCAACCAAGCGCAGTCGGAGCTGCGGGAAAGGGGCAGGGCCGGACGCGGATCAGGTTAGGGGGAGTTTGAGCGTTTCAGCAGGACAGACCACACAAGCACACGCACGCGATTGCACAGACTTGATTCAGCGCGACGAGCACACGAACTGGCCCGGCTGGGTTTAGCCACCTCACCGGACAGCTGCACCTCTGTCGATGAGCATCAGCGGCGCCGGGACACTGTGGACTCGAATGCAGGTCCCGGGAGAGAGCGGCAGTGGATTCGTCGAGCAGGAAGACTGCCAAGCGAGCCTAAAACAAGAGGAAGATTTGCTGGGCTGGAGGCCGTCCTTACTCAATCTGGTGCTGGGGCCTCACTCTGCGACCGTGCCCGTTCAGCCGTCAACAATTTTGCGCTGACCTCTTTGGGCTACACCAAGAGCAGCCGGCTTGTCCTCTCCGGGCAAACGCCACGCTGAAATAATTGCCAGACGGAGGACATGTCAATTTCACCTGTGGCGGCGGGGAGATCCCGGTCTGTCACTGAGTGCCGGCCCTAGTAGTCTCACGCTTATCGGCCCCAACATTATCCAGAGGCTCAATCGACGATGGTTTGCTGGAATAAGCTGGGAAAGACAAGCTCGCGAGAAGAGATTTCATGGCAGCTGTCCCAGTTTCGAAGTGTCAATCTTTGGCAGATCATTGACAGATCATTGACCGATCATTGACAGCCTCTACCATCATCTGCTGTATGCGAGATTTTTGGTGTCACTTGCACATTCCTTGCAGCTCGAAGAGATGTGCTGCGCCCATGTCAATCTCGGTTCGCGAGGTCGCTCATGTACTTCTATCTATAGCGTCCCACCCTTCCATATTGTGCCGCTGCAGGTTTCTAGATGAGGCAAGAAACGCAATTTGCCTCGCTCGTACTTATTTCCCTCTAGCCAATGATGTATCTACACAAATTATACACCCCGGTTGTGCACTTTCAACCTCATGCACAGTCAAGCCACAGCGATAAGGCCTCGGCCAAGAGCAAGCTGCACAGCAGTCAACAAGCTGAACGTAGATAATTGCTTCTTCTCATGCGCTAGGTGCGTGTGTTGATGATGAATTCTTGGATCCCTAGATTCTCGAGGATAATAGATATGTCGACCAGATGCAGACACTGCTACACCTCTGCCCAACGCGCGGCCCTGAGAAGATCATAGGCCAGGGTTTCCCTAGCCCTCTCGAGTCTCGTGATCACAAGCTGCAAGCATCCCTGCCGCATCGTGTATACTACAGAAATTCACCATCATGATTGCGGTTCCTGCAAGAATTTGCAGATGCTAGTATCGTAGCGCAGTGGCAACCGCATGTCGTCGTTCGTGATGGGCCCACAGCTCGGACGTTGCTTGACCAACTCTTGTAGAGCCGCATGGAGTTCACTACCAGCTTACGCACACTCCGGGGCGCAAGAAAACTTACCTTAGCTTATCGATAAAGTGTGCGTGATGATCGCTACACCTGTTGAACATAGCGGCACCCCGGGATAACATGTTGATACGCGGTGCAAGCCGTTGGCACGACCGCGTCCGTAGCGCGAGCAGCTCTAAACAACACATGCACCACTGCTTTGTTTTATCCATCCACTGGCCAGAGGAATGGCATCCGGAGACCAAAGACGTCAACAAACAGAATGTGGAGTGAAACAATTACATCAATCCTCACCTCCGAACCATGAGGCAGAGTATTGAGTGTGAGACATGGAGCGGAAAAATCATACTGTCGGCCCGGGTGTGTGGGTGATGCTTGTGCTTGCCACAAAGGATGCCGTTCGTGCATTCGTAGACCACGATAGCCGTAGCCGGATGCTCGAGGCAGCTCATGGCTCCCAGGGTGGATAGTGGTTGCGGTCGTTCTATGTATAACAAGGCTGTCGTCATGGCCCTGTGATTGCGCATCGCAATGTGCATCTGGTCAGCACGGACGAGGCTAAAAGGCTGTGGTCTAGCACAGTCTGGAAAAGGCGCCCTGCTCTGGAAGACTGCAAGCACAGCGTTTCACGACAACAAAATAAATGGGCCTGCCGGGCGATCCAAATTTGTGCCGCGACAAGAAACTCAAGCACCCTAAGATCTCCTTTGCTACCCCTTGGCGGCCCTGTCCAGAACCGTCTGTGAAGATGATCAAAACAACATGATGCCGTGCTTCTGAAAGACAGTGACGGCTTCTACGTGCTGCAAAATACGACTAGACAAGTAATGTTAATGTGGCGGCCTTACAGTCGTGGAGTCGATAGCAGCTTGCGCGTCCGAGATTGCCGTCGAGGCCGGTGCTGATCAGACCAATCCATTGAGTCAACACGAATCTCTCGCCCAATCGAAGGCGGCCCCTGAGATTCCAGGTGCGAGAGTTTGTGGGAGGAGGAGCAGTGCCTCATCGTTCGTCCGGCGCGCTTATGCGTGCGAGGTAAGTGCACGTCCCCGAGGCCTCCCTCCTCCTTGCAATCCAAACGGCCTTGTCCTCATTTTTCTCCCTTGACCATCCCACATCTTGCAACTGCTTTCCCCATCACACCTTCTTCTCACACCTCTCAACCGAGTCTCTCTTTATACACTCGTTCACAGCTTCGTGCTGCTAATACTACACCTTTACAAGCTTCGACTTTTTAATACTTATCAGTTCGCATAGACAGCAGCCTTTCTCCTAGCCCCAACCAGGTCACGGAGCTCTCGTGAGACATCTTCATCGAACCTCTTCACATCAATACACATACAGTATGCGTGGTTTCGCGTCCACCGCCCTGGTGGCAGCTGGTCTTGCCACCTCAGCATTTGCTGCCATCACCAACCCTGTTGATTCCCTCGTTATCAAGGGTTCCAAATTCTTCTACAAGGGCAATGGAACACAATTGTGGGTTTGGCTCAGGACAACAAGACCAGAATGGGCTCGCTAACAGGTCCACAGTTACATGAGGGGTGTTGCTTACCAGCAAGAGTTTTCTACCAATAGCTCTTCCTCGGAGTCCGGCGATGCCACCGCTGAGGGTTACAAGGACCCTCTTGCCGACGCCGCCGCTTGCCGTCGCGATGTCCCTCTCCTCGCTCAACTCCGCACCAACGTCATTCGTGTCTACGCCGTCGACCCGACCCAGAACCACGACGCGTGCATGCAGCTCTTGAACGATGCTGGCATCTACGTCGTTGCCGATCTCTCCCAGCCAGCAGAGTCCATCAACCGTAACTCTCCATCCTGGAACGACAACCTGTACGCCCGCTACACCGCTGTCGTTGACAACATGGCTCAATACTCCAACGTCATGGGTTTCTTCGCCGGAAACGAGGTCTCTAACGCTCCTAACAACACCGATGCCAGTGCTTTCGTCAAGGCCGCCGTCCGCGACATGAAGGCGTACATGAAGCAGAAGAACCTGAGGACTATCGGTGTTGGATACGCCACCAACGATGACGCGGACATTCGCGTCAACATGGCCAACTACTTCAACTGCGGTTCCGACCAGAGCCAGGCCATTGACTTCTGGGGTTACAACATCTACTCTTGGTGCGGTGACTCTTCTTTCACCAAGTCCGGTTATGATGTCCGCACTGAGGAGTTCAGCTCTTACTCTGTCCCCGTCTTCTTCGCCGAGTACGGTTGCAACACACCATCTCCCCGTGACTTTTCCGAAGTTCCCGCTCTTTTTGGTCCTCAGATGAACAATGTCTGGTCCGGTGGTATCGTCTACATGTACTTCCAGGAAGCCAACAACTACGGTAAGTTTTGGTACCTTCAGCTTCTCCCTAATTATGGCTAATTTCATTTACAGGTCTCGTTTCCGTCAGCGGCGACACTGCCAGCAAGCTGCCAGACTTCACTGCTCTTTCCAGCCGCATGCAATCCGTGAACCCAACTGGTGTCAACTCTGCTTCTTACAGTCCTACCAACAGCCCCGCTGCCTGCCCCACCACCGGAAGTGCCTGGGCTGCTGTCGCCTCTCCTCTGCCGCCGACGCCCAACCAGAACTTGTGCTCGTGCATGCTGCAGACTCTTGAGTGCGTTGCTTCCCCTAACATCAAGGATGACGACTTCGGAACCCTCTTCGGTCAGGTCTGTGGCTACCCTGGCTCTCCTTGCGCCGGCATCAACACCAACGCGACCAACGGTGCCTTCGGTGCTTACGGCATGTGCAATGCCACTGAGCAGCTCTCCTTCGCTTTCAACGCCTACTACCAATCCCAGAAGAAGAATGCGAACGCTTGCGCCTTCAACGGCGCTGCCTCTACCAAGTCTGCCGGCAGCCCCGCCAGCTCTTGCTCTCCTCTTCTCCAGCAGGCTGGCTCTGCCGGTACCGGCACCGTCACCAGCGCCCCAACCGGTGGATCTGGCGGCTCCAGCTCCAGCAGCTCTGGTGCGGCTTCTCCTGTTGGCCTTCACCATGCCTCTTTCTTCAACGGCGTGCTCAGCATTGGCGTCTACGTCTTCTTCGCGGCGGCATCTGGTGCGGCTATGATTCTCTTGTAAATGTAAAAAAGACGAACATAGGATCGAGAAAAGAACAGAATGGGCTTGGTGTGGGATCTTAACAAGGCTGCCTTTGATTAACAGAGCACCGGATATGGAGTTTCAGTCCTTTTCACTTTTAGAGTAATTGAACAATTGACACACGACTTGATGTTATTTTCTATCTATTGTGCACTTCTATTTCGTTGTTGTGAACGCGTGATGAGCGATCAAACGGCTGGCACGCGAAGTCACGTGCTGGAAATCCTGCCAACTTCAACTGGAGCACCTCATAACTTCTACCAGTCACTGTCGTACATTAGCACACCGAATCTGCTGAACAGTATAGTTGGCATCGGAGTCGTACAGATGTAACTCTCTCGGTAATCGCAATCCGCGCTTGTTTTCGGGTCGTAGCCCTGATGTATCTGAACGAAAGGTCTATATTCTGTCCAACGACAAGAGACAATTCTGTCTCATTCGGGTATACGATGAAGACAGCAAGGAAATATGGATACGCCGTCCAGGCCACAGACGTGGCATGCGAAAGGGCAATATCATCTCTTGACCCAATTTGGCCACATTCCTCGATCATGACATGCCGTCTTGGTAGGTATTTTGTTTTCATTCCACATACTCGCGGCACGTTGTCGAGGACATTCACATCTCTATGTCTCTGCACTCTTCTTCGTTTCTCATATTCAAGCTGCTCGTTTATCAGGATCTTCTCACCTAGTCTGTCTTTACCCTTGAGATCCAAGCTATCACCATGGTGAGGACTTTGCCAGCAGCCAACACACTCGCTGCGCTATCTACTCTGTGGACACTTGCACAATCCCAGCAGACTATCACTGTCACCACGAGGATATGCTCAACTACTTCAACTAGTCTGCGCGGCACAACTACCGTCCAATCTGTCGTCCCAGTCTGCCCATATCAATGGAACGACCAGATCTGCAACGGCGGTGCTCCCTTTGTCGTCAGGATCGAACTGAGTGATCCCTCAGGATATCAGGAGGGTCAAACAGCCTACGCTGCTTCCTCCTGGCTCTTGCCAAACGGCAACACTACCACAGATCCTGCCCGAGCAGGACAGTACCATGTCCTCAACGGTCAGTTCGCTTCGGTCGATGGCAACTATGCTTCATCTGAGGTCGGCACGACGGTGCAAGCACTTTCCGTTTCTTCGTTAGTTGGTGCTATCTCAAGGACATTCCAATGCAGCAACGGCACTCTTACATGGAGGAATGGAAACTTCACAAACGGCTACGCACAATTCTACAAACTGCCTCCCAATCTGCTCGAGAACGCACGTATCTTGGCAAAGTTGGTGGGTCCCATGGAGCCCGAAAGAAGCTGGAGTGGAGTGAGACTTGTACCAGAGCCAGGTGAGTGGAGAGTTGTGCAATCAAGCTCAAAGCCACAAGCTAACTTATGATGGCAGTTTCAACAGGTGACCAGGCCTCATGCACCATACCCAGCTCATCTCAGACATCCGGCGGCTCTATGGCCGTCACGACAGATTCAGTACCATCCAGTGCTGTCCCATCCGGTGCCTCGTCTGGTTTTTCTAATCAGCCAGGACAGTCTAGCACTACTGCATCTGCCATAAGCAGCTCCACTCCTGTTCCGTCGAACGTCACACCTGATGGCTCTTGCGGTCCTGAGAACGGATATAGCTGTATTGGCGCTTACTCTGGAAGCTGCTGTAAGTGGTTGTGCTGTCAACGATTTCTTCAATGTACTGACATCAAGCAGGTAGCGAATATGGCTTCTGCGGTGCGTCTTCTGAGTACTGTGGTATTGGCTGCCAGTCTTCATACGGTCTTTGTGACAGAGGTCCACCAGGTTAGTTGATAGCGAAGTAATATCGTCTCGAATGATACTGATTGATTATTTAGGCAGTATCTCATCTTCGAGTTCTCCAGCAGCTATCCCTTCGACTAGCCTCCCTGGTTACAGTTTTCCTGCAGGGACATCTTCCAGCGCTACCGCGACTACGCCAGTAGGATCCCCTTCTGGATATCCTGATGGTTCTGTGCCTGCGACTACAGCTCCCTCAAGCACTCCAATCTCAGGCCAACAGGGATCTACTACCCGCGTCGCGCCGTCCAGCTCTGTCCCGATCCTACCATACCCGCCTGGCGCAAGCGTCATCAATACTCCTGTGAATTGCCCTGACAGATCTGGCGCCATCGTTCGTGACAGCAACGGCATCCAATACCGTCTTGCATGCACTTACGATGCTACTCCAATCTCATACGTTGCAATCGAGAGCCCTGGAGACTTCAACTACTGTTTCGAGCTATGTGATAACTCTGCTGGTTGTGCTGGATTCACCTTTGTCGGTAATCCCAATGGCGCTGGACCTGGGTCTTGTTACCTCAAGGGTGGTCCGCTCCAACTCATCCCAGGCAACCCTAACTTGGTTTCTGCCGAGAGAATCACTCCCGGCACAGGATCCATGACTAGGTCCATGGATTCGACCATGTCCATGTCCACTGGTCAAGCTCAGCCCTCATCTTACCCAGTCACGGCAGCTTCAAGCACTGGATTGATCGGTTATCCGGGACAGGGATCTTCTTCTGCTGTGGTCTCTTCGTCAAGCTCCAGTGTTGAGGTGCCTGGAGGTTACCCTGGTCAATCGACAACTTCCGTTGTGGTCGCTAGTTCGTCAAGCTCTAGCATAAGTCTGCCAGGGTACGGTGACTTGACGACATCTACTAGTATTATTGTTTCGTCCTCCTCTGCATCTAGCTCCACTAGCAGTCTGATTGGCTATCCTGATGAGCCTCTCACCAGCACGGTGCCTGCCATTACCACTTCTTCTGCATCTCCTTCGTTGCCAGACGCTTATCCAGATGAGACCACCTCGTCTTCACTACCAGACGGTTACCCTGCTGAGACGACCTCGTTCACATCTACCACAACTTCATCCGCCCCAACCACAACGGTTCAACCTGGGGCGCCAATCTCAACCGAAGCTGGCAAATGTCCTACGATCGATGGCGAGATTATCTCTGACGCTCAAGGATACCAGTACAACGTGACCTGCCAAGCTGATAGCGACGGTGGATCCTTCCGTACCTACCCTGCCTCAGGAGGCGGCATCCAGACCTGTATGGCACAGTGCTCCAACGACGAGACTTGCAATGCCGTGACCTATTTTGCCGACGAAACCCAAGAGAATGGCAATTGCTACCTCAAGCGCGAGCCAGGCAACGTCTACCGCTCCAACTCGCCTTACGTCCAGATCGCCATCCGCATCCCTGGCGGACCGGTCAGCACAACACCTACGATCACAACATCCAGCACCAGTACCATCATCGTGCCCATCAACACCGGCGACCCATCCCCGACCCCATGCCCCATCACCCAAAGCTACGGCGACTTTGGCGACACCGACGACGGCTACTGCGAGCTGACGCTCCCCTTCGACATGACCATCTACAGCGCGACAACGCGCCAAATCTTCCCCAACAGCAACGGCGTGAGTTTCCCGTCCGCTACCCTCAGTCCCACTCACTAACTCGTGCAGGTCCTCTCCCTCCTAGAAGGCACAACCTCCTACGACGTCTCGCCCCTCCCAGACGGCGAGTTGCCCCCGACCTCCCTCCTCCCCTTTTACGACGACCTCTACATCTACCTCTCCCGCACAAGCGACACCACCTCCGAAAACCCGGACGCGACCACCGGCCTCGCGCAAGGCATCTACTACACCCTGTCCCCGACTCTCGCCCCGACAAACCTCAACGTAACCTGGATCCTATCCCGGGGAGGGACCTACGAGCTGTACATCTTCTCCGTGCTCTACGACACCGCGGCGCCGGGCAAAGTGAGCTACGAATACCGCGTCACGGGCGGGAGGGGAAGCGGTGCCACCGCGGGCGGAGGGCAGGGGGACGAGAGCAGCAATGATGGCGCGACGGCGGGGGTGGGCGTGCAGGGCGAGAATGCGGACGGGGATCTGGTCCATGTCCAGTGGGAGTACCTTGAGGGCGGCGTTGGGCCGGGTTTCAGTTTGAGCTGCGATACGAGTGTGTTTCCCGGGAGCTGTGCGGGGAGTGATGGGACGACAATTGAGGGGGCCACGACGGTGGATTCGACGGCTGGGCAGGAGTAGGGTGGAGAGGTAGAAGGGGAAAGGGGAGAGGTAGAAGGGGAAAGGGGAGAGGTGGGGCGGGGGAAAGGAGGAGAAGGGACGGGGGAAAGGAGGAGAAGGGACGGGGTTCAGTTCGAGGTTAACACAGATTGGATAGTTACTTTAATTCATGGTATGCATTGTCTTATGCTGTTTGGTTCGTTGGTTCTCGATCGTTTATAAGGTTCTGCGCGGTCTTTGACGACTTGAGCTTCTGTAGCGATCATCTTTGATGGTCTGATGAGGTGTGCGCCACACGGACTGATGTAGTCCCGGTCTCTAGAACGTGATAGTACAGCAAGTGTCCCACCAGTGGCGCGTGATATACCCCGAAGCACGGTCGAAAGCCTCTGCCTCTGTGCACGTGAGTCTGTCATCCACTCAAACCCCCTACCCATCATCAGCCTCAAGCTCAAGCCTCATCCTCTCGGCCAAACCGTCATCTCCTTCCTCATCGTCATCCTGCTCCAACGCCATCATCATCCTCTCCGCCAAACCATCGTCGTCTTCCTCGTCCTCATCTCCCCCGCCTAGGACAGGATCAGGACCGAACAAGTCGTCATCCAGGTCCATGCCGGACGGTTCACTTTCCGCCATGGACTGAGGGGTCGCCATGGACTGCGGCGTGGGCATGGACATTTCGCCATTGCTGTCTGCGTTTATATCAAGGCCCAGATCAAGGTCAAGGCCCATGTCGAGCAGATCTAGATCGTTGATGCCTGAGTGATCTTTCTGGCCGTCACGCCCAACAGACGCGGGAGTATTGCTCCGGGCTACGTGCTCACGAGTAGTATCTTTGGCAGCTGGTGTGACTGGCGGTGGGCGAGCTCCAGGCAGCGCAAGTCTGAAATGGGGATTGATGGCAGGGGCTGGTGGCGCGGGAGCCATGGGTGGGGGAGCCTGCTGCACTCTCTTTCGCTTCCGTGAAGGTGGTGCCGGGAATGAAGATTTGACTTCAGCGATACCACCCACAGAGGCGAGGTGAGGGTTGAGCTCAGGGTACAGACCCAGCACCTTTGGATCTGGGGGGAACCTCCTCTGCTTCTTCCTCTTTGCCCCTCCATTCTCGTTACATGTCTGACAAGACTGAATCACCTTTCGAACTGTCTCCTTCTTCCTCTCCCAGTGATACCTCTCTCCTATGTACTTCGTCATCTCGTTCAAGTTGTCGTGCATCACCTCATGCAAGTTCCTCACGATCTCCTCCTGCTTCTCCGCCTCCCACACAACCTCCTTCACCCTTCCTGTGCTCGAATTGTGCATTAGCTTCCCCTGCTTCCCCTCCATAATCTCCGTCTCACTCGGCGGCACCCATCTACATCGCACTCCAGCCGCCCGGAGTGCGCTCTTCTCCTGGGCATCTGCGGCAAATGGGTAAGTCTTTGTTTGCAAGTAAAACGCAAGGCGCGCCCACCATTTGCGGGATTTGTCCGCATCCGAGTCCTGGGGGATCGGCTTCTCCAATACACTGAGCTCGCGGCCGTAGACGATTGCGTCAACGAGACGGTCAGGGTAGGACTTCAGAGATCCAGCGCCCTTGACGCGGCCAACGCGCTGGAAGCCGAGGGCATCCCAGATGCGAAGACTTGCCGTGTTGGTCTCGTACACGAGGTTGAAGATGGAGTACTTGTAGCCCTGGAACGAGAAAGTTAGCGAACATGGCCTTGCGTTCTTGATCAGCAAAGTAGACTGAAAGCAGTGCAGGTGGAGGCAGAAAGATGAGGACAGGGGCTGAAAGCAATGATGACACAAAGAGAAAGATGCTGTCATCAAACCATACCAGTCTCGGCCCAAATTCCAAATACGTCTCCCCCATCTTCCTCCCCACTCCCTTCCCCCTCGACACATCCGACACCAAGAACCCTGCATTACACACATGGCTACTGCGTCCAGGGTAATTCGGCTTGATATAATAAGTTCCAAGACACAGCTGGCCCCAATCCGCGCCATCGCTCTCCATCTGCGCCAATTCCTGGTAGATCTCCTCGACGGACCCTTCAAGCTTGCCCTGGATCATGACAGCGGCAAAGTTAGCGAACCAGTAAAGGCCGAACTTGGCGTCGTCCATGGTGTTGATCATCGGGTACGTGTCGCCGCCTTCGATCTCGCCGTTGAGCATGACGGCCAGCCGGGAGAGGAGCCTGGCGGGAACTTTTGAGGCGGAGGCGAAGGGGACGAGCGTGCCGTGGGAGGCGTCGCGGAGGAAGAGGTGGCGCGGTGTGATCTCGGCTGGGAGGCCGCTGTTTGGTGTTGGAAACGGAGGCTCTCCTGAGGTTCTGTAAATGGCTGGCGCCGTGGGGTCGTCGAGCATGGCTGGCATGGTGATGGTTTTGGTGTCACAGGTTCGGTTCAGCTTGTGAGCTCGTAGAGTATGGTCGGAATGACAATTAGAACACTGGCTAAAGTTAGAAGAATTAAAAGGCGAATATGAGGCAGTCTAGCAGTGCAGAGCAGTCAGTCAGATCATGTTGTGGTTTTTGTGATGTGAGGTGGTGGTGGTGGTGAAGCTGTCGGCGCCCTGTGGTTGACAATTTTCAGGCCGAGGCCGGGCCCAAGCTCCTCCGCTGCCGGCCACTGCAGCACAGGCATCGAATGACTGCACATCATATCCAATGTTCTGTATGTGTAAGACTCTCGATGCATTAGGTTCACTATAGCCTGTTGCTCTATACAACCCAGCTCAACCGATAAGGGAGCTATCCTTTACCCAATACGCTGCCGTTCATTGCAGCGAACCCCAATGTTGCCAGTATTACTGTACCAGTCATGCCTGTCCAACTCAATATCTATCTGTTGACCCTCCTGGAGCCACTATGGTATGCGTATCTAACATCGTCACCTCGCTCATCTCGAGATGATCAATCCGAACCCATCAAGCCAGTCCGCGCAACTTCCATAGATCCCGACGGCTGTGTATCCTCTTGGTGGAATCAACGTGTATCTAATCATCGTTAGCCTTGTCCCTTGAATACGCATAAGCATACTCACCCGCTCCCACCATTCTTGTTTCCAAAGATCTCACTCTTCCGTCCGAGACTCGTCAAAATCTGCACCCCATCCACCCATGCTCCAGCCCTGACATAGAAGCCCAGAATCGACTCTCCTCTTCTGACGTCCAGCGCAAAATCATGCGGACTTCCACCCTTCTTCCCCATTAATTGCGTCTCGCCGTCTTCGTAGAAGAATTCAATGCCATCAAGCGCAAAACCAGCCCACACCCTCACGTTAGTGAGCAGCTTGGTCTGGATATATGACGATTGCCACAGCACTTCATCGGGCTTGCTGCCGCCCATACTGCTGAAGCCGAGTTTGGCACCACGGAACGCCGCACGACCATCTGGTAGCTTGAGACGGCTCGTCTTACCTACCAGCTGGCCAAAGTCTTGGACTTCGTGGTCGCCGCCGCCGCAGCTGAAGACCTTGACTTGTAGCTTCTTTGACTTGTTGTTATCCTTGAGGCGGCTGCGGAGATCGGCCTCTGTCACGGTGATCTGCTTGGGAGCCGAAGCAGGGTTGCCGGATCCGTCTACGTACTCGATCCAGCTATGGCAGAGGTCTTCACCTTCGAGACGGAGCTCGAGCCAGGCGATTCCATTGGCGGACGTGATGATGGCGTTTGAGTTATCAACGGACCAGATTTGCACACCGTCTTCGTTCGGCATGGGCTGGTCGGTGGGCAGGGAGAAGCAGGGGTGGTAGCGGAAGCGGAGGACATCGAGGCGGTGCCAGTTACATTCGTCAGTGGTCTGAACGAGGCGCAGGCCTGGAGACTTTGTGCGCACGCAGAAGGGCTCTCTGCTAGTGAAAGTCCGGTTGAGTCGAACGTAGTCGCGCAGCATCACACCTGTCTCCTGGTGGGGACAGCCGAACAAGTGGCCAGTCTCGTGAAGATGTGCGCCTACTCCGATGTTGCATGCCTCCCAATTGCTGCCAGACTCGTTGCAATCGTTTGCAACATGGTTCTCATCAGTACGCGTGCAATCTGTGAAGGCAGGCACTACCTCTTCAATGTGCGCGGGATACGACTGAAGCGCATGAGAGCCAAAGATAGCCATGCCCATACCACCAGCTCCTCCACCGAGCGCGGCGTGGCCTCTGATAGTGCCCACCTCTTTGTCCCAATGAGAGTCGAGGAACATGGCCGAAACGTTCTGCTTCTGACCGTCCTTGAAGTTGAAGTATTTCTTACACGCATTGACCGCAATATCGAATAGATCAGCCTTAGCCTCGGCTGGGCCATGCTGCTGCGCGCGCTTGATGTCCTGAATTTCTGCAATAGACTGATCCAGGCGGATCACGTGGACCTTTGCTTCGTTTCGGAATGTGCCAGCAGCTGCGTCACGCGAGCTTGTTGTGCCCTGCTGCCATTCCTCGTCGAAGCGGAAGCAACGTCGCCCGTACCCGTATCTGTTCATCTGCTCTCCCGTGAATGCCTGCCACAAGTATCCCGCCATCCTGAATTTGCGAATTGCGGTATCCAAATTGTTCCCTTCTGTCCTGACTCGTTCTGGTACTGCATCGTACGTCAATGGAGAGTCTCTGGCTACGAGAATCGCCAAGTGGAGAGGAGGGGCGGAAACAAGCGGTAGGTAATTGATGTTGATCCAAGACGAATGCGGTATGTTGGGACTGTTTGAGGGTTTCCGCGCTGGGAAGAAGTCTAGTCGGAGGCGGTTGGGACCTGGTTGGAGATGGACCAAGGCCTTGAAGTGACTGTCGCTCACTGGCCACTGGGTCGAGGGGAAGCTATCTTGGTGGTGGCAGACGATGACCGACCCGTCCAGAGGACGATCACTCTCTGCGAGTGTGCCTGAGATGAGGAGGACTTTCTGGTGTACCTGGAAAGGCATCAGTATACGCACCAGCGATTGGAGACGAACCATTGCTCACCCATGACCCTTCTGAGATCGAATTGACTACTGGCGCAAGAGGGGATGTGTAGGGAACCGTCCTAGGTGATCCATTGAGAGGCGGGGACCCCTTGAGGCTTGTCAGCGACTCCATTGATTCAAATACAGATTCGCGCAATGGTGTCTCTTACAGCAATGCTATACCGATTACTCCCCTGCGACGACTGCATTGTCGGCCGACGCTCAACGCCGTTGCCGAGCGGAGGAGTCTTGGATGGCGGGGGAGTTTTGGATCCATTCTGAGGGTATTGACCGGAAAGGTTACCACTTGATCTATTGCGAGCTGTGTTCTGTTCTGAATTGGCTCTGAACGGATTGCTCAGATTCGATATGGACGTCTTCTTCCTAGGACCTTCAGGCTGGCCGTCATTGGAACCTCCACTTGAGGCCGAGTCGGCGTTTGGTTCGTTCTTGAAGCTGGCGCGAGATCGGCGGCGCAGGTCGGAGAAGAATGAAGGCATGATGCCGGCTCAGGAATCGCGTGAAGATGCAGTGCTATGTGATATGGTCAATGGCCAGAACGAGGCGCATCGAAAGGAGGCTGGAAGAAAGCGTGAAGCATGCGATCCCGTTTCTCTAACAAGGAATGAGCGGATCCATGCAGCTGTGACACTTGATCTGCACGACCCGCAGCGACCGGCGATAAGAAGTTGCAGCTCGAGCAACAGCAAGCAAGCTCTGCGCGATGGCTGGGGGAAATGATGGGAACAAGACTACCAATGTACGAGGCCGTGGGTGAATCAATCGGGCTCAAAGGACAGTCAAACCGGCCTGAATAAGCGGGACAGTCCTTTCAATAGCACATGTCTACCAATTCGTTGAACATGGATAGACCCGATCAAGTGACGATCGAACATGCAGCTTGCGAATCATTACATCAATCTAAAACTTGGCACATGGCGCTAAGAGGCAAGACCATGCTTAAATTCGTGATTCGTGTGTAAATCAGCCGCACCCCGGTCCAAGCGGCGGGCACAATGATGGTGGTGGACGTCTTTGACAGGCGCCTTGCATTGGTCAATCAACAATGATCTATCTAGACGTCGCTTCTCTACCCTCCCTACTTGGATCTTTCTTCTTGTACTGTGTACAGGCTCAACGCTTTTCTGTATAGATATCACGGGGCGTTGCAATACGCGTCGCGTGGTCTTCTCAAAAAAACGCTCTCGCAGCATTGGTTTTGTTGCTCCTTTCAGAATCCAATCATAGTCTGCTTGTAACCACCTGAAAAACAGAAAAAGCTCTGGTAGGAAAGTACATAACATAGTTGAGTATTTCTGTACACCCTGACTCCGCTCTCGTAGTATTTTGTGGTCAATTTCTTAAGCAGTGTTTCCTTGATAAAACTTGGCCAGCTTCTCGGCCCCTTCTCTCCAGTTCAGATCATTCTGAAGATGGTGGCCCACCCTTGAAACGACCTCGAACGATACAGCCTGCGCCACTTGACTGCTTGAGGCATCTTCACCCTGCTGCAATAAGATGTCCCTGACACCAATGGAATATTCATCAGCCATGTTTCTCATCAGCGGGACGCCCATCAGGCGACTCTTCTCTGCCGCCATAATTAGGACGGCTGGTCTGTCCAGATAGACTGACACGTGCTGTAAGATGTTCTTGACGCTAACGAAGCGAGACATCATAGAGCCTGGCCAGATGAGACTCTCAAAGGGCGACATGAGCTTCTCGAAGGCCGATACCCGCTCGATGGGATATTCATCACAGAAGAAAACATTCTTCACTAGACTTGACGATGACAGTGGTGACCGGGGATGAAGAAGATGCCAGTAGACTCGGATTGGGAACCATGGGTCTGCCTTGAGCCAATTCCAGTACACGCCGAACCTGCACTTGTCAATGCCGTCATGTCGACACATTCCCCAGCATCACTTACAGTCCGAAGGGCGGTGTGGCATCCAGCAATGCTAATTTGCTCACTTGAACATCACCATCGTTCAAAGCCAGCTGGGCCAGGCCGCCTCCATTGCTGTGCGCGACCAGTACAACCTTGCATTCAGGCCCGCGCTCTTGCTGATGGATCTCGTCCACGTGCTTGACACCAGCCACAATGTCGTCTGCCAGCATTCTTTTGGTAGTACCAAATGTCATTCGGAAGTAGCCCGGTCTCCAGCTTGCGCCATGACCCCTGAGCGAAATGGCATAGCAGGGGACGTTATACGGTGCAGCTGAGAGCAGCGTCATGTACTTCAGCCATACTGCCGCGCAACCGAAGCCGCCATGTACAAAGAATAAGGGCGTGTTCTTTGCTGTTGATGCTTCCGGCAGTGCATAGAGCAGCTCAAGAGGTCCTTGTGGTGACTGGATCAAGCTCCGATTGATCCCTAGAGGTAAAGGGGTTGGGGGTGATGTGGATACTTGGAACGAAAGGGGCATGCTAAAATTATCGTCTTCACATAAGATCTTTTTTGGTAGGAAAATAATGTCGCAGGAGATCAGTTCACATATAGCAGCAGAAGTGACTCTTCAGAGCTGCATACCAAGCCGCGGCGGTATATGAAGTGGCGCAACGAGCTCGTGAAAGCTGACCAAGCTCGGGTCACACCTGCAGACAGAGTGCCACAATTACAATTGCTCGACGAGAGAGATCCAATATCACTTGCTGTTCAGGACATAATCGTGACTCTACTCTAGCGATGGCAGTCATTCGGTTATCAGCGACGACAAGCCGTGAGCCTTACCTGGATGGATAGTGGTTAGCAATCAAGACTATCAGCACATGCGGCTACTATTGCCAGCAATTACGGCCTGTCCTTGGCAAAAGATTCCAATTCTGCGCCGGACAGGACGTGGCGCCCTCGTTTCCTGACTTTTGAATTGGACAGCTCCGTGTCGCGGACGTGGCTGTCTGGCTGTCTGCACTTCCGCACGCACTGGCCGAGCGGTTGTGTGAAGATGCCGTCATCTGTTGGACGGTGGGAATTGCATGCAGCAGCGTCTGGCTCCACCGTCGGCTGAGGAATTGAGTATGCTTGTGCTCAGTCGTTCCCCTGTTCGACCGTTGCGGACATTCTCTGACTCTGGAGCATTGTTCGCGAGTGAGATGTAGAAATCTCATAGAAACACTTAACCCGCGGTCCAGGGCAGATTTCTTGAAACGGACAGCGCAAAGCAGGCACAAGTGTTGGCGATCCAGCAGTTCATCGTCGATCTGGGGAGAGACAAGTTGGAATGTCGCGGATTGGCCGTCGTCAAGTTTGGTTGGTTCAGAAGGCTGTCCCGAAAAAGACAAGCGCCGGGAGCCAACCGTCTTTTCGATCCTCCACGGCAACCTTGAACCTTTGTGCTCTCTGCAGAATGCCTGGCCTCTCGTCTGGTGCAATCCTCCCCGACTAACCTCCTGTGCCTTGCATTGCAACCTGCCTGCCACCGACCTTCTTACTCTTCCTTTGGCAGTTGTTGCCTATTCTCATAGTGCAGGCATCTTCTTCCTTTGCAGCAATACCATTAACCATGGCTTCCGAGCAGCCAGACGAACTGACGAGTCGAGTACTCCGGCGGGCTCAGGTCAGCAAGGTAAGACATCCCACAATGGCATTCACATGCCTGCAAACGCAAGAAATTCGTCCCTAACGCTTCCCGACTAGATGACCAGAGCTCTCCAGAGTAGTCTCGCACTCGCCAATGTCAAATGCAAGAACGGCTGGGAAAATCTCAGTCTCGATACTCTCGAACCCCGCTTGAACCAGGAGCTCAGCCGTAAGCGACCAGCTTCAAGCGCCGACACAATGTCCACCTCCTCCTCAAGCATATCCGGTGATCACAGCTCAATCAGAGGCTTACAATCATCGCCAATCACACTACCAATGTTCTCGGACGATTTTGACCGCAGCGGTGGTCGGAGTGCCAAGCGCTTGAGGGTCGGAGGAGGGGGAAAGACTGTATACCCAGCATCGAGCTCCAAGACGGGAAGAAAGTCGAGGAATGGACGGACAGTACACTCGTGGAAGACGACATATCAGCTTCCACAGTCATCACCTCTGTTCGGTAGCCGACAAACCCATTTCACCAACTCGGGCCCCATTTCAAAATTGTCTTTCATCTCAGAGACTTCCACAATCCCGAATGATCCCCCTTCGCCTGAGCTATCCGAAGAAGATGATGCAGACTTGCCTGTTCACTCTTTCGCCATTCAGCAATCCTTCATCGCATCATCGCCGCCCCGCACTCCTCCACCACAGCGTCGCCTGGTCAACAAGGAGTCAAATGTCTCTTGGTCAAGAACACCTAGGACGGGTGAGGAGGGCGCAGACCTCCTCATGTTCCTCGCTACCTCTCCGACACCTGCCGGCAACTCAAAGAGGACGCAGATGATGGCCCCATCGACTCCACCGCCCAAGTCGACACCCCTGCCGTCTTCCATCATGAACACTCCTGGCAATACTGGTCTCTTCGGCTTCCCCAACACACCCTCCAACAACTTCAATTTCGCAGACTTCTGCAACGTCACGCCTAGCCCAGCGCAAGCACAATGGCCAAAGACACCGGCTACTGCCAAGACACCCCTCGCTGTCAGCTCTGCCCGTCGGCGGCTCAACTTTGACACCTTGATGCCGCCTACCACCAGCCCGAGTCTAAGTCGCCACAAGGAAACTGGACTTGGCATGGATTTGGGAGGGGAGCTCATCTAGACAGAGCTCTATGATATCACCATTCTCGCACCTCCCTACCTGGTAGTAGGGCTCACGACAAACACTAATGACACAGCACTTTTCACGAGCTTTGCAGCTCTCCGAGACTTATTTTCTGTAGAACCGACCTGCAAGGCTACTTTCGGGATCGCTTTATCTTTTGCAGAGCGAAACTTTAACGACAATGATGGATTTTTGGATTTTTTGGAGAAGCTGTGCAAATCGCCAGCTGCGGCAACATGGCCCCCACGCGTAATTTCACGACGCGGTCCGCCATGCAGCTTTTTATTGTGAGCGATAGTCTGGCATTAGGGCGCTTGAACGCAATTCACTGTATTAGATAGCTTGCTGTATCCCATGTGGTTACCATACAAGAGTGCCATTCGAATATCTGCAAATCGTGGTGATGTGGTGGTCGTCGTCGCTTCCGGGCGCTTGCGGTGAGACGCGTTTGAGAGCGAATCAGCAATTTACGAGAGCTTAGCGTGACCATTTCGTGAAACTGCGGATCCACCGGCGTAATGCGGCTCCCAACCTTAATCTCGGGCAGAGAGGGCCGACAGATCAGGGCTGACCGAAGAAGTCGTCAGATCAAATATTCATGTCGTATAGCGAGACAGGTCAACAACACTCACACGACAATTTCACACCCATTGCCCACGACACAAGGCCTGCAACACATCAGAGGCGAACTGAGCAAGTCCGCCGCACGCTCTGCCCTATCTTCATCCTCCCACGATATGCGACTACGCTGGAGATAGAAGATGAACACCTCTTTCGATCCCACGCATGCCTCTCAGGTCGCATCGCAATATGTTAGCGCAGCTAGAGACTCTTTTCAGAAGATCCCCGGTTCCTCAATCGTAGTCCGATATATCCGCTCCTCTTACCAGAACGACCCCGTACGCTCCGCCGTCGAGCTGTTCCTTTTCCTCTTCGCCGTCTTCTACCTCCTGCGCCCAACATACTCCAGTAAAGCAAAGACCCAGATCCCGCTTTCCGACGAGGAGATTGACGAACTCGTCGACGACTGGGTACCCGAGCCCCTCGCTTCCTCCCTCAGCCCATTCGAAGAAGCCGAAGCCTCGCAACGGCCTGTAATCGTCGGACCCTCCGGCCCCAAGAGCAAGCTCAGCAATGGCCGTACCGTGACAAACCTCGCGACCTACAACCACTTCAACTTCATCAACAACGAGACCCTCAAAGAGCGTGCAGTCAAGACCCTCCGCACCTACGGTGTCGGCCCATGCGGCCCCCCCGGCTTCTACGGCACGCAGGACGTCCACAGCCAGCTAGAAGCGGACATCGCAGCCCACCTCGGCACGCCCGCCAGCATCGTCTACGCGCAATCCTTCAGCACCATCAGCTCCGTGATCCCCGCCTTCGCAAAGAGAGGCGACATCATCGTCGCCGACAAAGCCGTGAACTATGCCGTGCGCAAAGGCCTCCAAATCTCCCGCAGCACAATCCGATGGTACGAGCATAACGACATGGCGGACCTGGAGCGGGTCCTGAGCACCCTCGTCCGCGAGCAAGCCAAGAAGCCCCTCACCCGCCGCTTCATCGTCACCGAGGGCCTCTTCGAGAACGTCGGCGACATCGTCAACCTCCCCGAGATCGTCCGCCTCAAACACAAGTACAAGTTTCGCATCATCCTCGACGAGACCTGGTCCTACGGCGTCCTGGGCGCCACAGGCCGCGGCGTGACCGAGATGCAGAACGTAGATGCCGCGCACGTCGACATGATCGTCGGCAGTCTGGCCGGGGCTCTGGTCGCGGGAGGTGGCTTCTGCGCCGGCACGGAAGAGGTCGTCGAGCATCAGCGGTTGAGCGCCAACAGTTATACCTTTTCGGCCGCGTTGCCCGCCATGTTGGCCACCACAGCGAGCGAGACGGTCAGGATATTGCAGGAGCAGCCGGAGTATATGGCGGCTTTGAGGGAGAATATCAAGGCCATGTGGGCCCAGTTGGATCCGAGGAGTGATTGGGTGTATTGCTCTAGTGCGCTAGAGAACCCGATGATGTTGCTTGTCTTCAAGCCGGAGGTGGTGGCGAGTAGGAACTTGAGCACGCTGGATCAGGAGTGGCTTTGGATCGATGTTGTGGATGAGGTGAGTTGGACAAGTGACTCGAGTGGTAATTGTGTGCTGACGATACTAGTGTCTTGCCAATGGTGTGCTTGTTACCCGGCTCAAGGCTATGCCTCCCGCGCTTGGAGAGGGTCCGAAAGCAAAAGACTGGGCCCCCCAGCCTGCGTTGAAGGTGTGTATCACTACTGGCTTGTCGAAGAAAGAGACGGAGAAGGCTGGTATCACGATACGCCATGCTATCACAAAAATCATGACCCGCAAGAAGGGCAGTGTACATTCTTCTTAGTAGATATTTACTTTATCGCCCACGGTACGGGTCTAATCAACACTACTTTCTACAAGCTCTGTGTCCGCTCCACGCGATATTGCATCGCTATCGGATCATAGCTGGCTATGCTGATGCTTCGAATTACGGTGTGTGGACATTCGGGTCAATACGCAGCCATTATCGTCTACGAGGTCCAGCTCCCTCTGCCGCTCGATCTGCGAGCTGTACTACGTCTCCAATTCCGCCCTCTTCCCTCTCATCCTCCAGCGCCTGGATCTCTTCTCTGACATCCCACCATCGCTGTTCAGCACGACCAAAGGCTTCCTTCTTCAGCTCCTTGGCCCCTTTCATTTCTGCCGAGGCACTAGCGTTGAACTGAGCCGCGTGTATAGCGATGTTCTGCCACTCTGTCGTAGTGCGGGCGTAGAAATCCCTGAGCGATTCGAATGGGCGAGGGTAGGGTAGCCCGTCGTCTTTCGAGGTCTTGATCTCCTTCTCCTCTTCTTCCTCTGGCTCTTCTTGTTTCTGGCTGACTTCTACCTTCTTGTCCGGTGTGGTTGGTTGCGGGGCCTTTTCTCCGTCCTGTTTCACTTCGTCCTCGTCTTCGCTGTCCTCTTCATCCTCCTCGTCTTCGTCATCCTCGTCGTCGGAAGATTCGGCCTCGCCCCAGCCTTCCAGGTCTCGTCTGAAGATCTCTTTGGCGCCGTCCATCTTGCCTAGGTCGATCGCCCATAGTTCGTCCATTTGGAATTCCAGATCACCCTTTTCGAATGTCCCTCCGTAAATGAAAAGCGTGTCGTCCTGGACGGCTAATTGAGCGTTGAATCGAGGATGCGGCATCTCGTAGATTACTGGCTTCTCAACAGGTGCAGACTCATCTTCGTCCGACCGTGGTGTGTCATCCCTCACACTGTCCACCTTCTCCTCCCCGTCATCATCTAGTGAACCCTTGTTCTCGATCAATGCGAGATTCTTCAGTAGCTCTTCCTCATCCGCTTTGCCTCTGCCTCGTCTTGCTCGCTCCTGGACCACTGCCTTTTTCTGACCTTGCCTCGGTCGTCGTAGACTCAGGGGGAAGAATCTGTTCCTGTCGATGTTGAATGCCCAGAGCTGGTTGAAGAACTCGCTCTCGATCCCCTCTTCGCTCTCCTCCACATCATGCACCCCACCAAACAGGATGCCTCGCCCTTTGTGATGTGCCATTGTAGCGCCTGCTCTCGGCGGGTTTGGAAAATTGACCGGTCTCTTCCTCCTCTCCCACCGAATCGTTGGCAGCGCTTTCTCGCCGTCTTCTTTGGCCGGCTCGGTAATTCTCAGCATCCAACAGTCGGTGTGCACGACCGGCTTCATCACCACCCTGCTTCCACCCCCTCCCTTCCCCTTCCTGCCTCCCGCCATCGTCGCCGTCGCCTTCACCCTCGAATACCCCCCCACCAGCACCGCTCCATTCTCATGCGGCAAAAAGCTGAAACTACTCCTCGCGTCCGGCTTCTGCGCCACCAAGCTCAGCTTGGGTTCATGCCACGTGAAATTCTGCGTATCATATACCCACAAGTCACTCAAATACTTTGTACTAGAACTCGTGTCCTGAAACCCACCAAAAAGCAAGACATACCTCTTCCAACTGACCATGCGATGCCCGGACCTCGCACTCGGACTGACCTTCCCGGCCTCCAACCTCATCCACTCCCGACTCCCCGGATTCAGCGCCCAGAAATCATTGTAATGATAGAACGTCCCCTGTTTCGGACTCGAGAACTCGCCGCCGAACAGATACACCAAGCCAGTGTTCGCCCCTCTGCACCACGCGTGCCCCGACCGCGGCAACGGACTGTTCGGGCTCGTCACAAGCCGCCACTGGTCCGCGCCCGGCCGGTACACGAACAGCTCGTTGCTGAAGCTCGCGAGGCCGTTGCGCAGCGCTTCGCCGCCGAAGAGCAGGACCTCGCGGCCGTCGGAGGGGTTGGGGAGCAGGGTGGCGGAGGAGCGGGACGGCGGGGGGGAGGCCAGCACCGTTTCCGTGACTTTGAGGTATTGCTCTTGCTTCTTGGCGTAGTCGGCGAGGATGGCGTCGAGGTCGGCGTCGTCGGCGTCGCTGTCGTCGGCGGCGCTGTTACTGGACTTGGTTTTGCTCTTTTTTTCTTTCTGCGTGGCTTTTTTTTCGGTTTTGGCGGCGACTCGCGCCTTCTTTTGGGCTGCTTTGGCTTTTTTGTCTTTTGCCATTGTGGAAGTGAGAGACTGGGTTAGTAAGACGGGGAAGATGGTACAGATGAGTTGGCAATGGGTGTTGGTGGCACAGTGGGGGAGGGGTGGATGGAGTGCGGTCAGAAGTTGGGTGGGGTTGCTTTTACCTTCACTACACACCTCTGCAGATGATATCGGGTGGTCATGGTGGCTAGGTTGACCAAATTTAATATTGGATCATCGCAGAGACCACGGATAAAAATATCAATCTCCTCTGGAACATCTCCTGCACAATTCTGGTGTTGTTCACCCGGACATTCGAGATCAATGGCTTCAGATCAACGCGTCAAGGTCCAACCGGCCGAGATCATCGAGCAACGAACATACCAAGTGCCTGGTGCGTATATGTCTCATTTGAAGTTCATATACACTCGATCGACTACCTTCTCCCGAGCTTCTCATATCTTCACCTCGTGACCATCCCATCCAGACGCCGCAGATGTCCATAAACCCATTATCCCCTCCCCACCCTCAACTGACCCCACCCACCCAGGCAAGCTCCTCATAACAGAGCACCACTTCCTCGTGCCCAAAGACCACCACAACCCCTCCTCCGGCACCCTCCGCCTCTTCGCCCGCTCCGCCCGCCGCGCCGCCTCCTTCGCCAACCCTCTCCCCGACGACAACATTAAGCCCCTACCATGGATGCTCTGGCTGAACGGCGGGCCCGGCCAATCTTGCCCGCCACCTCAACACTATCCCTTCACCGACCCGCTCCTGGACCGAGGCTATCAGGTCCTGATCCTCGACCAGCGCGGCACCGGGCTGTCCACGCCCGTCACGGCCTCGACACTGGGCCAGCGCGGGGATGTGGACGTGCAGGCGCGCCATTTGAAGCTGTACCGCGCTGATAGCATCGTAAGGGATTGCGAGGCGATACGGTTGGCGCTGGCGGCGCAGTTGCCTGCGGGGTCGATGCAGGGGCTGGAGAAGTGGAGTATCTTCGGGCAGAGTTTTGGGGGGTTCATTAGCGTTACATACCTGTCGTTCTACCCCGAGGGGTTGAGGGAGAGCTTCATCTTTGGGGGACTGATGCCGTTGGTTGAGGGGCCGGATGAGGTTTATAGGAGGTTGTACAGGGTGCTGAGGAGGAGGAATGAGGTTTATTATGCCAAGTATCCGGAGGATGTGGAGAGGGTGAAGAGTATTGTGAAGTTTTTGGCGAGGTGGGGAGATGGGAGGGTGAAGTTGCCAAGTGGTGGGAGTTTGACGGGGCGGCTGTTTTTGGCGTTGGGGATTGGGTTTGGGATGCACCGGAGGATTGATTCTGTGCATGGTGAGTTGCCCAGGGAAAGGTAGTGGGAGTGATTGCTGATACATGTCAGATCTCGTACTGAAGGCGGCGCTGGATATCGAGATGTTCGGACACCTGACGAGGGGTACACTGAGCACGCTCGAAGCGTCGCTCGGATGGGACGACTGCTTGATCTATTCGATATTGCATGAACCGATCTACACGAACGGGACAGCTCCGAGGTGGTCAGCTCATAGAGTCAAGGAAGACGAGTATCCCGAGTTCAGCCTGAAGCGACTGGATTCAGATGATCCGTTATACTTCACAGGCGAAATGGTCTACCCCTGGATGTTCGACGACTGCTTCGAGCTCGCCAAGGTCAAGCCTGTGGCTGAGAAGCTCGCTGCCGATAGCGACTGGCCGCCTCTGTACGATCTGGAGCAACTAGCGAAGAACGAGGTACCAGTATACGCTGCTGCTTACGTGGAAGACATGGTAAGACGTGTTCTGTCCAAAAATGCGATATATGATGCTGACCTGCTCTTTAGTACGTCGACATTGACTTCTCCAGAGAGACAGCAGCTGCTATCAAGGGATGTAGGATGTTCTCAACCAACGTCTACTACCACAACGCCATTCGTGAGAAGTGCAAGGAAGTGGTCGACCAGCTGTTCGCCTTGCGAGACGATGTCATCGACTAGGCATCTCCACCCATCTACCGTTTATGCGCACAATCACATGCCGTCACATACGTCGAGCTCTGCTCTTCTCCAAGCCCCCCGCCACGTCAGCAACCGGCAACACTATATGAGTATCATAGCCTGCCCGATTCCCAAGAGATCTCCTGTTCCCACTTTGGTGGTGCGGTTGATTGGTGTCCTTTCACCAAGCGCACATTTCGACGTGAAAACGTCCCCTCAATCGAGCCTCGGTGCTATCGTACTTCAAACATCAGGAAGCGTCAAGACGGGCAAGAACAAGTAAGCACACACAGTGCTTAAGAAGAGCCGCAGCGTCAAAGAACCGAGCTGCGCCTACCAGCGTCTCACACCGCCAATATTAGCCAGTGTGTATATTACATGTTAGAATGTTACATGACATCAATTCACTAGGTACACTACGGGGGTTGCGCCGTGAGACTACGCTCGTTTTATCTTTTGGCTGCGACCTGTCACACGAAGAATCAATATTGTGACCATGCACACACCTGCACGCACCCGTTGAAGGCCATATACAGATCTCATACAGCGTCTATTTACATCACACACCACCACGAGCTCACGCCGCCCCATTCTCCTGCTTCAACAACGCCTTCGCATCCTCCACATGCTTCCCCAAATCTTCATACCAGATCCAATCCCACCTATGCGCCAGATCCTCTTTCACCTTCTCAAGGTCATCCCCGACCCCCTCAAGCATATAATCATAACACCTCCCGGCCTCATTACTAGTCTTGACAACCCTCTGCGTCCTCGGCCTCCTCGCCTTATCATAAACCTCAAACACCCTCCTAATCCCCTCAGGCGTCCTCTCCACCCCCTCCAACAAATTACTCATAACCAACGCGTCCTCGATCGCCATCCCGGCTCCCGCTCCCTGGTGCGGGGTACTCGCATGCGCCGCGTCGCCCAACAAACACACCAATCCCTTGGTGTAGGTCTCCGCATCCGGAAACTCAAACAGGGCCCAGACGTCCGGCTTCTGCATCATCTTGAGGATATCGTGGGCGGCGTCGACCCAGCGCTCCGAGAAATCAGCAAACATGTCCTCCTTGCGCATGGGCTTGACCCAGCGCTCGTCGGTCCAGGCGTCGGCGGTGCCGAAGGCGACGACGTTCATCGTCTTGCCCTTTTCCACGGGGAAGGTCAGGATGTGGCCGCCGTGGCCGAAGAACATTTGCGCGTTTTGCGCGATCTCGGCGCCTAGCAGCGAGGTCGCTTCGTCCATGGGGATTAGGCCCCGGTAGGCGTATTTGCCGCTGAAGACGGCGTGGGCGGCGGGGTGCGTGGGGCCGAGGAGGATCTGCCGCCCGACGGATTTGATGCCGTCGCTGCAGATGACGGCAGCGTGGCGGGCGGTGGTGCCGTCTTTGAAGTGCAGGAGGACGTGGTCGCCGTTGTCGGTGATGTTTTCGAGGCTGGGAGGGGAGTCAGAGGCGGAGACAGGGGAAGGAGCAAACGGGGACGTACCGCTTGCCGAAGCTACTGACTTCATCGGGGACAAACTTGATGAGTTCGTCAAGGAGTTGGGCGCGGTGCACGCCTGCTGCGCCGGTCGTGGATTCGAGATCGATGATAGGCGTGCCGACATGGGTGGACTTGTCTTCGCCGTTGCGGAAGGTGAAGTACGTCTTCTTGTACTTGGGGGTGCCGTTGTAGGTCACGCACTTCTCAAAAGCATCTAGTGTGGCTGGTGAGATGCGGCGGAGGGCATCGACTGAGTTGGGGCCAAAGGAGACACCGGCGCCGATTTCTGCGAAGGCGGGGGCAGCTTGGAGTCGTCAGTGATGTGCTGTCTTTGTAGGACGTTGAGCAGATGTGTTCGGCTTGCGAACGGAGGTATTTTAAGAGACATGCAGGGACCGTGGCTATTCTGTCTAGCTATTTCGACCAACCTTCATAGATATGCAGCGGTATCTTCTTGTTCAGAAGTCCAATGGCAGCGCAGAGACCTCCAATACCGCCACCAACAAGCGCAATGGTGTCTTCGTTTGGTGGAAAGTTCTTCGCCATGATCGCAGATGTATGTTCGCTCGTCTGATAGCTATACTAGGAAAAACGATGGAAGAGCTAGGGCAGGCCCCTATATATACTTTGAGCCAGGATGACGTTTAAGAGTGTATTTGGTCCTCCACAGCCCTAGAACTCAAAATTGTACGAGATGGTGTCAAAGAGATTGTCTTATTTCCCAAGAAGCACCATATAACTAGTCGTCTAGATCGTGGCTGACCTACCAATAGGATTCCACCCGCTCTGTGATGAAGCAAATGCCGCCTGTCTCTGGTGCTCGGCTGTGTGCGGAGAAGGACGCCAGAAGCTGGTCCAAGGGGTCCCGCCGCTGGTTCATGCAGAACTCTATTCTAAACCTTTACACCTCCGTGTAATTCCCGCGGCGGGCCTGTACCGAGCGACCGGGTTTCGACAACGCGTCGCAGATCGCAGGGCTCGACACAGAAAACCCCAGATCGTGTTTGAGGATGGGCGATGTGAAGTTGATATGTTTCCGAGATGGCAGGGCGGACAGACTCTTGGTCCTTGCTTGTAATTCGTCGTCTGGCCTCCGAAAATGGCATCACCGCTCAGCATCGGAATCCCGGACACCGAATGGAGAGCCGGACAGCGAGGATCAGTAAAAGTAATCCAAGTAAGTCATACAATGTAGGTCGTTCTTTCCTCTTGCTCCCAAGCATCATTGTACATGTCTCAAAAGCCCTAAACGACCCTACTCAACCCTGCCATCAACACCAGGATCGTTCATGACAGCCATCATGTCGCCCTACCTCTCCTCGCCCCCACAAAACACCCAGCCTTCGCCCGCCCCGCGACCGCCAGCATCGACCCTGCACCTCCCTCGGATTCTCTGCCTCCACGGCGGCGGCGTCAACGCCGAAGTCTTCACCCTTCAATGCCGCGCCATCACCCACACACTCAGGAGCACCTTCCGCCTGGTCTTCGCCGACGGGCCCCACTTCTGCGGTCCAGGGCCGGACATCACGCTGGTATACAGTGCATACGGTCCTTTCCGACGGTGGCTGCGATGGAAGCCGAACGAGCACGCCGAGATCGACAACGAGGCGGCGACGGACGAGATCATGTACTGTATAAAGAGGGCGATGGACGAGGATGAGGGGACGGGGGATTGGGTGGGCGTGCTGGGGTTCAGTCAGGGGGCCAAGGTGGCTGCGAGTTTGCTGTATGACACTCAGTGCAGGCAAGAGAAGACGGGGAAGGCGGAGTGGGATTGGAAATTTGCGGTTGTGATGCAGGGACGGCATCCTTTGGTGAGCTTCAGTGAGTATAGTCGGCATCCGGGCGTGTGTGAGGCGGGCGCAGTTAGTGAGGGGTGGGACTATCAGGGGGAGTTTGAAAGGAAGCTGAAGCTTCCGTCGATACATGTTCATGGGTTGCAGGATGCCGGGCTGGAACTGCATCGGAGGATGATGAATCAGTATTGCGATCCGCAGAGTGTCACCCTGGTGGAGTGGAATGGTGCGCACAGATTACCGATCAAGACAGAGGATGTGAACAAGGTGTGTCAGGCGATATGGAAGGTAGCGAGGCAGCAAGGTATCCAATGTTGACATGGAAATGATTTATGATGGGTATAGATTATACAGGCGTTCTCATCCCATAGCTTCCTCGATCTGCTCTTGGATAGAAGCGATCGTCTCCGGCGTAGTGGTCATACTCGCCATAAAATAGAGAACATTCCCCAATATTCTACAATGAACCGCTTGGTTTAGGTGAGGTACTCCTTTAAGAAGCTTGTCCCGAATACCTATGCTCGCCTTGGATGCATATCCTGCACCCTCCGGATCTTTGATCTCAATCGCGAGTACTGAACCAAGGGCAAACATGCCGTCAACATCATCTCGGTGCGAGAGCTTGTGCACAAAGTCACTTGACCACATACTCCATACGCGACCTTCCCGCCACGCCTGCAGTCGAGACCTCTCCCTGGACGAAGAGGGGGTCCAAGCATCCCAGTCCTTCTTGAAAGGAATCCATCTGCCAACATCAGAATTCGAGTCGGAGCCTTCGAAGTTCTGGTTAAAGCTCCAATATTGCTTGAGAGACGCCAGAGCAATCTCACAGCCCATGGCATGGGCCGTGTAGCTATGACCATGCAGAAGAGCATCTGACTTATCGTCGCTGAGGAAGGCTGAATATATAGACTCGCTCGCAAGTGTCATGGCCAACGGGATGACACCCCCAGTGAGAAGTTTGGCGTGGACCGAGACGTCCGGTATAATTCGTAAGAGGGTCGACGATTGAAACCTGCCGAGTCGATAGATACCGGTGAAGACCTCATCTGTGACGAGTGGCATACCCAGCCAGTCACCCTTCTGGAGTCGCTTGCCTTCCTGCACGGTTGCAGCTGATGTCTGGGACGTCATTTCCTCGACGTCTTGGTCTTCGGGCTGCGGTTCGATGAAATATTTATGTTCGCCACCTTGTGACACCGATCGAGCAGCATTTACGAGGGCTTTCTGGAAAGCTGGATCTCTGTTTCAACGAGTCAGTGGTCTGGAGAGTATGACACAATCAAGTCTGCTTACACAAACATCATTCCACCAGCGCCAAGGATGACCGGCTCTATCACCAGAGCCCCCAATTTGTGACCTCGAGAGACCAGATGGTCTAGCATCTTCCTGATTACTTCTACGCATCGCTTGACATAAGGTTTCCGCTCCTCCAAGTCAAACACCTGATTCAGATCGTCAAACTCTACTGGAGCTCCGTAAACGTCCTCGGTGCCTGGTGGGGGAGTTGACCTCCACTTTCCGTTCTTGAGAGTGATCTTTGGGAAGTCTAGCCAGTGACCTTTGCCTGTGTACCATTCGACCTTTTCGTTGTATATGTTGCCCTCGGACAAATCCATAGCGCCGATTGTGTCACCGTGGTAGCTACCTTTGAGGCCAACCACCTCCACGTGATCATCCGGCTGCCAGCCGTACCGTTTGGTCGCTGCTTTGAGGGCCATCTTCACTGCAACCTCCATACCAGTACTACCATTATCACTGTAGAATGCGCGAGTTTGTTTCGATGGAGGTCGTTGTGTCGAGTCACGGTTTAGATCATTTCTCGCAAGCATCCGCTCCGCAAGAGAGACAGCAGGTTCATGCGCAGCATTAGCAAACATGACATGGCCATATCTGCCAGCTGCATAAGCTGCTGTCAAAGCGAGATCTGGGTTGCCGTGGCCTAGTCCTTGAGTCCACCATGATGCCGATCCATCGAAAGCTGGTCCGAGCAAAGACTCGTGGCTGCTGTCTCCGTCTCTACGTCGAACAGCCTGGAAGTAGTCTCCGTATGCAGAGTCTATGGCGAAGATAGTGTCAGGCGATCGTTCCGTATGCTGCATGAAGGGATGCCAGATTGTCTGATGAGCTCGGTTGGCTAGATTTGTCAATTTTGTCTTCCGGGCTTCCACGTTCTCTAGTAGAGCAATTTCGAAGTCGATCAAGTCCTGAGTACGACATGCCTTCTCGTAATACCGTCTCATGTTGAACCCATCCAGCACGTTATCGGAACTCACGGGAGGTGGCTGGTCTATCAAAGCTATTGGAAGGTCAGGATCTTGGCGTTGAAAGTGTTTCACCAAGTAGTCGCTATTCTCATAGATGTCATCCTTGAACATGAGCAGTCCAGCAACGTCGTAACCACGTATTCGCAGAGACTCCCATGCAGATATCGTGGCGCCAATCCCACCTAGTCGGTGATCACCAACAAGTAGGGCAGGCAAGCGGAGTGGGCGATAGAGGTCTGCTTGCAATGTGCCGGATGGTGCTGGTGAAAGGACACCGCCAGCTGTCTCGACAATGGCGAATCTTCTACCTTGTCTACCTTCACGTACTAGCTCGTCATGGACGGCCTCTAAGATGGTCTTATCGTCACTCGCCTGGACGGATTAGACAAAGACTTGAGTCAAGGGTCAAGAGTCTCTCACCGGGCCACCATATCTGGCCGCAAGGTGCGGGCTGACAGGTGGACCCCATCTGAACAAGGTCTTCTGCGTGAGGTTCGTTGCATATTGTTTGAGGTGCCTGGGACACATCAGTGCTCGGTCATCAAGTCTTCGCAAGCTTACGAACCGAGAATCAATAGACTCGTCCGAACCAGTCTGGACGGGTTTCAGGTAAAATGCAGTTGAGTTGGTTTTACCAAATCGTTTTGCAAGGAGAGTGCTGACGATCGTCTTACCAACACCAGTATTGGCACCGAATATCTGGAAGACGTTGAAGTTGTCCCAAAGCAGGGATCCGACTTGCTTCATTTTTGCGGCCTCTTTATCACCACCACGGCGTTGTAACAGATGCACGACAAGTCATGGGCAAAGACAGGTCCCAGGAGAGAATTATGAACTCGACTGCCAAAGAAATGAGCAAGAATCCAAGCGATTGAGGTCTTGAGGCCGAGTGATGCCAAGATTTCGGAGCCACAGAAATTGACTTCACATCAGCCTTGAGCGGACTCACCACCACCACTCCGTAGCTCAATACCGAGTCTATCCGCTGTCTTTCTTCTCTCGGTGTGAAAAAGAATCACCACTATGATTCCTGAACCCTTATAACAGACATCGCGGAGCATTGGCTCTACTATACATATACATATCCCACAATGGTCAAGAAGCCCCTTCCGCCATCGGCCTTGGACCGAGCCATCACCACCGCCCTAGAGCGGCGTCACCAGAACTCAACACTCCGGCGACTTTCTCTGCCAGCTGCAGATGCCGTGGACTTTTCTAGCAACGATTTTCTTTCTTTGTCTCATTCTCCCTTACTCAAAGAACGCTTCCTTTCCGAACTCTCTTCCCAGCCCTCCACTCCTCTTGGTTCTGGCGGCTCTCGCCTCCTAGATGGTAACACCTCCTACGCCCTCTTATTGGAGTCTCTAATCGCGACCTTCCACAACGCACCATGTGCCCTCCTTACCAACTCCGGCTTCGACGCCAACTCCGCCATCTTCTCTACCCTACCCCAGCCCCAAGATATCCTCCTCTACGACTCCCTAATCCACGCCTCCGTCCACGACGGTATGCGCGCCTCCCGCGTCCCCTCAACCCAACGCTTCTCCTTCTCCCACAACTCCCTCCCCTCGTTCCACGCCACTCTCACCACAATCCTGGCCACCTTTCCCGGCATCAAAAGCGGCACCTCCTCCATCTTCCTCGCCCTCGAAGCAATCTACTCCATGGACGGCGACCTCGCCCCCCTGGCTCCCATCCTCTCAACCATCGACGCCATCGTCCCCACCTCCATTCGTCACAACATCCACATCGTCCTCGACGAAGCCCACTCCACCGGCGTCCTAGGCCCCTCAGGCCGCGGCCTGGCCTCCGCCCTCTCCCTCGAAAACCGCATCTCCATCCGCCTGCACACCTTCGGCAAGTCCCTCTCCTCCAACGGCGCCGCGATCCTCTGCTCCGAGAACATCAAAGCTTACCTCCTCAACTACGCCCGTCCACTCATCTATACCACCTTCCTGTCCTTCCCTTCCCTCGCCCTCATCAGAGCGGCCTATTCCCTCATGGTAGAAGGGCACACGGCGCCGCTCGTCGCGCAGCTGAGACGCAATATGGCGACGCTGCAGCAGGGTCTGGTCCGATTGCACGATGCGCTGCCGTGTGAGGCGAGCGACGTGTTGCGTGTCACAATGGGCGAGCCGCAAAGTCCGATCTTTAGCGTGCAGACGTGCGATCCGAGGGGGTTGGCCAAGTGGTGTCAGGACAGAGGATATGTAGTGAGACCGATCGTGCCGCCTACTGTGCCGAAGGGAAGCGAGAGGGTGAGGGTGTGTTTGCATGCTGGGAATGGGGAGGGGGAGATCGAGGGGCTGGTAAGGTGCGTGGGGGAGTGGTGCGGTAAAGTCATTGAAGAGAGGAGGAGAAGGGAGGGGCGAGGTAGGACTTCGAGCGGGGACACTGAGGAAAGGCATGATGGGGATAGAGCCAAGTTATAAAGGGGATCTACAAGTGATGGAAGTCGTGCATAGTAAGGTCACAAAAAGTTCATAGACGAGGCGATCACTCGCGCGGCGTTAGGGGAGGATATAGATCAGGTAGAAAGGTACTGGTATTGACACTCCGCTTAATACTACGACAAGCCCACCGTCCGTCCGTCCATGCGTATATGTGCTTAAACGCCGAGCAGCATCTTCCTGGGGTCCTCAATGTACTCCTTGATCTTCACCAAGAAAGTGACGGCTTCCCTGCCGTCAAGGAGACGGTGGTCATAGGTGAGAGCGAGGTACATCATGGGGCGGATCTCGACCTTGCCGTTGACAGCAACGGGACGGTCCTTGATGGCGTGGAGACCCAATACAGCGGTCTGGGGCAAGTTGATGATGGGAGTACCGTAGAGGGAGCCGAACACGCCACCATTGGAGATGGTGAAGGTGCCGCCGGCCATGTCTTCGATAGTGAGCTTGTTGTCGCGCGCCTTCTTGCCGAGGTCGGCAATGGCCTTCTCAATGCCGACTAGGTCCATGGCCTCGGCGTTGCGGACGACGGGGGTGACAAGCCCTTTCTCGGTGGCGACGGCGACACTGATGTCGACGTAGTCGCGGTACACAATAGTATCACCAGAGCCGGGACCTTCAATGCTAGCGTTGACGGCCGGGATGTCCTTGGCAGCAAGGCATGCAGCTCGGGAGAATGCGGACATGAAACCAAGCTTGATGCCGGTCTTCTTGAGCACCTCATCCTTGTAGAGCTTGCGGAATTCCATGAGAGCAGACATGTCGACTTCGTTGAAGGTGGTGAGGGACGCAGCGGTGTTTTGCGATTGCTTGAGACGCTCGGCTATCCGCAGGCGCATGCGGTTCATCTTGACCTATTTCGCCCATCAGTACTTGCGCCCATGTCTCTGCGCGTATATCCTTACCCTATTCTCCTCCCTGTTGCCACCGAAAGGTCCTTGATCCTGCGCAGGTTTTGGCGCGGGCTTGTCCTCCTTCTTTGGTGCAGGCTTCTTCTCCTGTTGTGGTGGTGGTGATGCTGGCTTTGACTCTTCCTTCTTCGGCTCCTCTTTTTTCGGCTCTGGCTGCTTCTCCTCCTTGGGGGCTTCCTTCTCTTTGCCGCCCTCGGGTTGGGACGAGGTGTCCTGTTTTTCTGAAGCTGGCTCTTTTGGTTCCGACTTTCCTTGCTGGTCTCCCGAAGGTGCACCACCGAGCTCGAGCTTTACGAGGTCTTGTCCGACGGTGACGGTGTCTTCTTCGCTGACGAGGAACTCCTTGATCGTGCCGGCCTCCGGTGCGTTGACTGCAACATCGATCTTGCAAGCATTAGTTCCCATTTATAAACGAGTTTTTGTTGTATGTACCTTGTCGGTCTCGATGGTCGCAATCTCTTCGTCCTGCTCGACATAGTCGCCAACCTCTACGAGCTTTGTTAGTCGCGTCTCGACGTGATTGGCATCATTAGCAGCGTACGTTTCGAAAATTGTTTCAAGGTTCCCTCAGTGATAGACTCTGCCATCTGTGGTACTTGAACGACCTTTTCGGCTACTCTCGGTCAGCACATGTTTTGTCTACAGCTTCCTGAGCATGCTGACCATAGTTTCGTGATTGTTGGAGGTTGATCGCGGATGGGCGCAGAAGATGCGAAGGTTTCCTGGGTTCTATGAGCTGCGACAGCTAATTATTGCACGGCCGAGCACCTACCGGAGCGTCGACGACGACAGAAGAGAGCTTCTTGAGGACGTGAGGGAAGAAAGCGACCTGAAACCAGTGTTGGAGGCATGCCTTCCAGCAACATAGCTAGCAGAGCATCTTGAGGCAGGTCTGAGCAACGAGCCAGAAGCTGCTCTCCTGAGGCATTGACTGCTCGACATGTTCGTGATCATTCGGTGGAGTAGATGTAGGGTATTAGAGATGGCGCATGCAGCTACCGGAAAGACTGGAGGAGCAAAAGGGTGTCAGGTGAAGCTGCGGTACTTTGTGACTGAGTTCACGGAAGCGCAAACATTGCAGAGAGCCGATCGTCGCTCCGGCTGGACGGGAACGTCACAAGCAGCCAGCAAATGCATAGCGCTAGCGGGCACTCCCGGTCGAGAAGCGAGGCGGTCTGTGCGTCGTCTTCAAACATCAGGTCGCGGGAATCAGAGACGACTCTATTCGTCAGGCGCAGGACTACCACCACTGCTCTCCCGAATACTTTTGCGACTCACTGGACTCTCAAAACGGACTGAAAACGACTTTGAGAAGCGTCAGATTTTGTGTGTCATCGAATTGGACCAGATCTAGGCTTCCCGCAGCGGCGTGCCGTCCACCTTCACAATGAGCAACTCTGCCATTACTCCAATGTATGGAGCTTCGTACCAGCAACTGAGAGAAGACATCGGACAGCTAACATGAGAATCTGCAGTCGGCTCTACCGAAGGTCATTGAAGCTTGCTCTCGACTGGTCCGTTGGACGGGATCTCTGGCGCGGGCAGGCCTTGTACATTCGGTCTTTGTTCGAGGCAAACAGGCACATTAGGGAACCAAGGCAACAGAGGGTACGTCCATTTACGGAAGAGATTCCAGGAAAGAGCTGGGAATCGCAGAAACAGGCGAGGTCCTGAGGTTGAACGTGCGAAAAGGATATATCGGGCCACAGCGTCACGCGTCTTCAACAGAGGACACATTGCAAAACTCAGGAGATCATTGTGCAAATGTAAGAGAGGAATGCTGACAGGGAAACTTACAGGAAATCATGGACCAGACAGAAGCGCTCCTCAAGAAGTGGAAGCACCCAGACCCCTACAGGCCTCCCACTGCGCCAGGAGGAAGCAAGTATGAGCGGAATCTTCAGGCACCGATCTTGGACCGTGAGTTGACATACCTGCGTTTCGAGACATGCGGCGAACTGACGAGAGGCAGCTCCTCCACACATGGATCTTTGAGCTGGGCATTAAGGATGGGAGGTGTAAGATTCACGAATTATAGCATCAAGTAGACCTACAAAATGCATATGGTCTCAGTCGCTACCCGTTGGTCAACTTTGCTGCCTTGATCTGCCTTTGCATGCACCTTATGGTCTTTCTGCACGATCTTTCATTTGCTGTATCTGCTCTCGAGCAATGATGTGTCGCGGTCTTGGCTTCATCGAGTTTAGCTGGACCTTAAGCACGGCTTTCGAACACACGGCTGTTATGCGTAATCTGCAAATGTTACCATGCAAATGGAATGATGATCGCGACGTAGCATCCAGTCACAAGCAGTTCAAAAAAGATGGAAAGTGTTTTGAAGTTCAAGGTATCAGATTCAATTGTCGTTCCACCCCTGCGCTCTAATTCTCGTGAGCGTAATGTACAACATCATCTCTGCTGCCTGCCCTCCGACCGTAGTCGTGATTGGGGGAAGGTATCATGCTATTTCGCAATAATGCGAAAGTGGACACCATGAGAAAAACCAAAGAAACCCAGCCATAACCGCATTAACCGCATCCGCACGCCAGCAAATAAAGACCCAAAGAAGTTGTTCAAAGTGTCTAAAGCTCCTGGCTGGGGCCCTTGCCGGACTTTGGCAGACCGGTCTTCTTGGGGAGAAGGTCTGGAAGGTTTGTTAGAAACAGATCTTGATATCCGATGGATAGGGGTGGACGTACTCTGGTGAATGTTGGGGAGGACACCACCCTGGGCAATGGTGACGTGGCCGAGAAGCTTGTTCAACTCCTCATCGTTCCTGATGGCGAGCTGCAAGTGACGGGGGATGATACGGGTCTTCTTGTTGTCACGAGCGGCGTTACCAGCCAACTCGAGGATTTCAGCAGCCAGGTACTCGAGGACAGCGGCGAGGTAGACGGGGGCACCTGAAAGCAGACGTCAGAATGGTTCAAAAAGGTCTAATGATTCAGATGACTCACCAGCACCGACACGCTGAGCGTAGTTGCCCTTCCTCAAGAGACGGTGGACACGACCGACAGGGAATGCGAGACCAGCCTTGGATGAACGGCTAAGTTGAAAGTCAGCTTTGAGTCTTGGTTGAGTAATGAAAGTGAATGAGGCGATCAGGATAGACCAGGCAGATCACAGACTGCCTCAGATTAGAAGGGTGGGAAAAGGATGCGACTCACGATTGAGCGTTGCTCTTGGCACCAGAGGCCTTTCCTCCAGACTTTCCTCCAGTCATTTTGATGTGAGTGGTTGGGTTGAAAAGGTGAAAAGGGTGAGTTGGTTGAGTTGCGTGAGCTGGTGGACGTGAGTGGGCGATGAATGTGGATGGATGAAGAAGAGAGAAGAGCGCTGCCAAAATGCGGGCGGATAGCCTCTTATGTACGAGACGCGCGATTGCAGCTTGAGGTGCTGCATCACCGTGCACGGGCCACAATTTGCGGAGTGATTCTCAGTTGATTCGAGCAGTTGCGGCCGAATTAGGCTTAGCGGAATGGCAGGCGCGAAGTTGATTCCGCACTCTCGCCGACCACCACTCCAACTACATAAGCTCTTCGCGCCCACTTCAACACCTCGCCCTCTTCTTTTCCTCCATCCATCCACAACACCAGTCGCATTCATCACCACTCACACCCAACTCACCTTCTCACTCAAACCACTTTCGAATTTTCGAAATCATCAGAAATGGCACCCAAGGCTGCATCCAAGACTCCCACCACTGCGGGCAAGGCCCCAGCTGGCAAGGCACCTGCTGAGAAGAAGGAGGCCGGCAAGAAGACCGCCGCCCCATCTGGCGACAAGAAGAAGCGCACCAAGACCAGAAAGGAGACTTACTCTTCTTACATCTACAAGGGTACGCGACCTTCCTCATTTGACGCGTTTCATTCATTCAGTTTGACCTCTGTCATCTGATTCGATTTGACTCATCTCATTTGGTCACCCAATTCAACCAAAACAGTTTGACTGACGCGTCTTTTAGTCCTCAAGCAGGTCCACCCTGACACCGGTATCTCCAACCGCGCCATGTCCATCTTGAACTCTTTCGTCAACGACATCTTCGAGCGTGTCGCAACCGAGGCTAGCAAGCTCGCTGCGTACAACAAGAAGTCAACCATCTCCTCGCGCGAAATCCAGACCTCTGTCCGCCTCATCCTGCCTGGTGAGCTCGCCAAGCACGCCGTGTCTGAGGGCACCAAGGCCGTCACCAAGTACTCTTCATCCACCAAATAGAGTGCTTGACTCTTCTCCTCACGGTCACGGTTTTCTTTTACTCGATCTGATACCACTTCGACTCGCGCACTGAGCTCGATAAGGACATCAGCAGGAGTTGCGCGCGGGTTGAATTTCTTTTTCCGATAATGCGACACGGGATGGGCACAATGTTTCAGCTTTTACGGGTTTGGCTTGCACTGCGCAGGAGGCGCGCACTGCATTCATGATGAGCGCTGCAGAGGTGGAGGCGATCGATCTGGTAGACGATGAGATGCAGCTGGTGGTGTACATTATCACTTCAGACTAGCTGACAACGAAGCAAATCTGATGATCTCAACCATTACAATTTGTTTGTTCTTGTGCATTGTGGTTCAAAGCGTTTTGCGAACCTTCACTCTCCTGCTTTTACACGGTGAATACTGCAGCATTTCGACTCTGAAACATGAGATCCACAACCACCATTATCTGACCGCGAGCAGGGCACATCTTGAGATATTTCTCTGAGACAGGAATCTTGTCTAAGAAGTCACATGAATGTTGATACCAAACGCGAAACTGTCGCGCCCTGATGGAGCTCACGGCGACGAGGAGCTTGGACACAGGACGACTCAGCAAAAAAGAGCCGCAACGAGGGGAGCAGAGCAGTTGGCGAAACCGTCCTCGGGGCGGGGGGCAGCAGGTGAGCGGGCAGAAACGCGTCTGTGCAAGATCACAGGCGGAGCTAGGCCAAGAACGTAAACAACCGCTCGCAGCACGCGACCGGGCTGGAGTGGATCTGATCTGGTGGGTTGTGATCTTTTTTCTTCTGCTGGAGACATTGTTTGATTTTCTGTTGGACGGGACTTCGGGACAGGTCTTCGACTGAGTCGTTGTTGATTCTCTAGCTGCCTCACTGCTTGACGCGTCGACTGTACCTAGCCAACGCTCATCCTGCCTCTGTGCCCAGTGCTCCCGTGCGCTCAGGTCCGTTGCGCCATGTCATGATCGTGACTCGTTATACTCGTGCTACCTTACCTTTTGCTTTCCTTTCTGCGAATACCTACCCCATGACCGTCTCGTCATCACTGTCGTCGCAACTGACGACTTCATCCACGGCTTCTCTCCTCTCCGCTTCCTCGCCCATACTCGGCTCTTTGTCATGAACATGAACAATACCCTTCCCCTTCCCATCCTCACCCTTGACCCGTTCCTTGTCCTCCACCTCCCTCCTCCACGCCTTCCATTCCTCTTCGCTCCGTATCAAGAACCCCAACAGCATACTCGGGTCCATCTCTTCCACTCCGATCCGTCTCAGTCGGCGCGTGTGACAGCTCGCTATATCTTCTGGCGTCGGCGTCTTGTGCAGCAAAGGTCGAGTGTGGTGTGGATCAAGGTAGAAGTAGCCGGTGCCCTGCACGCCGATGAAGTAGTGGCTGCTGCTGGGTCGGCCGCCGGCAATGCCTATGCTCTGTGGTGAGGTGAGGGCTTGTGCCAGTGCGGTATGATACACAGGATTGATGCGGTCTATCCCCAGCCTTGTGCCGAGGAGGATGAGTGTTGGGTGGAAGGTGCCGGACTCGGAACGGGCAGTGGCTAGGAACGTGTCTTCGTACACGTCTGAATCGTCTGGCCGAACATACACGCGGAGAGATGAGGGATGGTGCGCGTTGACGAGAGCTTTGATGCAGCGGGCTGTCGCCGAAGGCCCAAACCATTCGCCGGGGTGTTTGCCGCACGCTGCGGCACCATGCTCGACGAAATGGTGAATGGAGAAGGGAGCGGAGGGGTCGTCGGCGAACAGAGAGAGGAGTTGGGCTTCTTTGCTGGAGTCGTCGCCATGTCGCCAGTCGCGGCCCAGGTCCAGCATGGCGAGTGTGTTGGCTAGGAGTGACTGTCCGCTTCGGATCATACAGCCCCATCCTGTGTCGCTTGTGAAGCCCCCTTGGTTGCCTAGCTGCTTTAATCGTGTCGCAAATGACATGCCGCTGGTAGCTGCTGGGTCGTTGGACTTTGCTATCGGTGGGAAGTTGTTGCGGTATGTGAGCCATATCCTCGTCTCTACATCATCCAGGAAAGGGCCTGGCCAGCCTTTGGAAAGGGCCTCATCTCGTTCGGCTGATTCGGTCCGCTCGACTATATCGATGCTACTACTATCGGGGTCCTTCTCTTTCGTTGAAGTAGCAGAGTCTACTGCGGAGGGTACAGAGGACGATTCGGAGGAAGTGCTGGGAGGGCCTGTAGGTTTGGGACCGCTCTGGGCAGGCTGGACAGGGTGTGAATCATACCGCTGGCCCAGACACCAGATGGGCTCGGAGCTCTCGTTCACAGGTAATGGATCCCAGAAGTATTGGACAAAGCGTTTGCCATATTTCGTAATATCGTTTGTATTCATGATGCTGTCGCTATTTGCTGGTTGGTGTTACAAGGAGGGTGAGCGAAAGGCCACAGGTCAGGCGACAGGCGGAGATGCGGAGTAAGGGCTTCTCGGAGACAGTATGATATCCGCCAGTAATCCACGCTACCTCCGACACATTTGAAGCAGCTCTTCCAAATAGCTCGTACTAGGCAATTTTAGGTATTCGTCATGCAAGATGTGGATTGATTAGACACTATGATGGTCGAAGACGGAGGTCATTTGGAGGTCCCAATCATCCGTATCTGCCCTGATCGACAAACCCCGCGCTAGCCAGATGCGGTGGGGCGATCTTGTCATACATCTAGCATGTGTCGTTTCGATCCTGACTTTTTGCTTCCTTGCCATCTCCTACAAGAGTCTTTCTTTCGTTCGACCTTTAAGCTAAGACACACTGAGGACTACGATTCCAGAAATCGAGGCCGTACAATATGACGAAGAAGCACAAAGCCAAGGGTGGCCACCAGCAGAAGCATGGCAAACGGAAGAGTGGCGGCCGAGATAAGTTCTCGCGCGAGAGCAGTGCGTACTGGCTTCGAAAGCTGCTTGCACGATAGCTGACGAGTGCTGCCAGGTGGCGCACCAAATCACGCCTTCTCCATGCGAGACGAGGTCCTGAACACCGAACGTCATCATTCAGAATGGACACCTTCAGTCAGGCTTCGACATCAGGGCATGACCTTTGTCAGCGCTGGAGACATGAACCCACTAGACGAAGCCAAGATCTATGAGGCCGAACAGGAAGAGCTTGAAGTTGGCGATCAGTCCATGGAAGGCGAGATTGATAGTGATCTCGAAAAGAGCGACGGGGCGCTGGCGCAAATGAACATTCAAAGCCCGCCACAAGCCGAGCTTAGCATAGAGATGGATGTTGAGACCGCTGAGCTCTCATCATTCCAGACTCCTGGACAAGATACTCCGAGCAAGGACAACTCCGACACCTCAGCGCAAGGCCCGCCACTAGACCTCTTCGTCGTAGATTCGGTAGGAGACAAGTCTCTGGCTCCTCAGGGTCCTACGCCTGTGTATAGGGACGTGTCTCCCACACGAGATGAAAATAGTGAGGAAGAGGTAGTAGTATTCAGAGGCAGGACAAATCGAGTCGTGGTCAGGGACGACCCGCCTGTTCAGCCGAAGCCGTCTGCTGCCCCAGTCGTCTCGACAAAAGCGTCACCACCACAAGTCATTCCGGAAGTCTCTATACCGTCAGGTGGAAAGAACCCGGCGGAATTGCTGCCTCAGTCAACCGACAAAGTCACTACTAGAACTAAGGACGAGCCCCCGCAAGCTCCAAGAGTGCCAGCGGCAACCAACGCACGTGCGTTTGGCACGAATGGCAAGCCTGAATCTAAAGCCACGAACAAGTCAAGAGCTGGCCTGAAGAAGCAGAGGCGACAGCCAAAGAAGCAGAAGCTTGACCAAGAAGAAGACTTCCCCAGGGCCGCTTATGGCATGGTCATGGAGGACCCTGACATGATGGAGGACGATGTTGATGAGGCACTGCTGGAAGACTACATTGCGAACATGAGTGAGGGCGAACAGATACTCGCTGCACTTCAGCAAAGTGACAGCGAGTGGTTATCAAGCGTTATGGACGACGATGAGGAGATTGAGGACGAGATTGAGCCCACCTCTGCATCCGCCCCCAAGAACGGCACGTCGAAACGGAGAAAGAACAAGAGGATCGACTCGAGTTCAGCTCCGGCGACAGACGTTGATATGACAGACATAAGCGGCATACCCTCAAACTTCGAGGACGACGATGACGACGACGAAGACGACGAGGGCACATCAGATCCCGGCGACGACTCGGAGCTCGACTCAGACCTCGAGTACACCGCTGCGGAAAGATGGGAAGATGAAACAGATCTCCGCCAACGGCAAATCGACGCCCTTACCGACGAAGAAATCGCTCGCATCCTCGCCAAGCAAGAAGAGCTCGGCATGGGCTCCGACGAGATCCTCCTCCTCGACGACGCAGGCTTCGAGGGCGGTGACCTCGCCGAAGCCGAAGCCGGGCTCGAGGCACTCCTCTCCCGCAGTGGTAAACCGAAGCGCCGCGGTGGAGGCGGAGGCAAGAACAAGCAACGCTCGAGCTTCCCCTCCGCGTCGCTCATGGCCGACGTCCTCGACGCAGACCCCTACGGCGGCTTCGACATCATGGACTTCGAGCGCCCCTCGCTGCGCCCGGCCGGCAAAAAGGGGCGCAAGAGCGCCGGCCCCATGCCTGAAGAACTCGCGGCCCTTTCCGACGAAGAGCTCATCTCGGACCTGCAAATAGCGTGGGCGAACGACCGCTCCAAGAAGGCAATGAAGAAAGCCGAGCGCGAGGAGCTCCGCGCCGAGGGCCTGCTCGGGCGCGGCAAGGCGAACAAGTTCCGCCCCGATCCCCAGGTCAAGTTCGCGGAGGGCATGACGCTGAACCAAGTCCGGCGCGAGCTGGAGGATTTCCTTGAAGATGACGACGTGCAGCAGAAGGCGTTCCCGCCGATGGAGAAGAAGGAGCGGAAATTGCTGCATGAGATTGCCAATGTCTTCGATTTGACCAGCACGAGTCGCGGGAGTGGGAAGAATCGGTTTACACTGTTTTCGAAGAGGGCGAGGACGCCGGATTGGGACCCCAATCGGTGGGGACGGGTGGAGAGGATTGCGCAGAGGGGTTTCTTGAAGGGGGCTGGGAAGGGGAGGCCAGGGAGAGGAGAGAGGCCGCAGAGGGCCGGCAGGGGTGGTGGGTTTAGTAGTTCCGCGGTCGGGTATCGAAACGGTGAGGTTGTGGGGGCTTCTGCGCCCGAGATTGCGGAGAGTAATTTTGGGAGGAAGTTGATGGAGAAGATGGGGTGGGAGAAGGGGATGGCGCTCGGTAGGGGTGGGGAGGGGATGTTGTTGCCTGTTGAGGCTAGGGTGAAGAGTGGTAGGGGTGGCTTGGGTTAGGCACTCAGGTTCGCCGTGGTGAGGTGCTCGTACGAGGTGGTCGAGGACGTAATCTATGCATCGCTACTGGTGTAGCTCAGGGGCATAGCTGCATATAGATGGATGGCACATGGATCATTGTGCATGGCTGGCATACGGAACGCCTGTTTAGACCACTGCATGTTGTGAATATATATCACTACTCTCGAGTTGTTGGTGCATTGTTCCCTGTCTTGAAAGATCTTGACCTGCAGTCGTGCGTGCCATCTGGTAGTCCTGCAGAGCTCATGCCAAGGCTCCGCCGGTCAGCTCCGCCGTCAATATACATGCCACCACCAAGTTGCTATCACTTCCAAATACAGCTGTATGCATCTTCCGGCATGTCTTGTTGAAATCGTCAGGTTTCGACGTGACTACTAGCCTGCTTCGTCGTATTGGTGCTTATATCATATTCTTTCATGAAGTCCTGTACTTCCATTGTCAAGTCAAGTAAGGATGTTGACCGAAAAGCATCAGAAAAACACCTCAGGCAATAATAACACATAGACAACACGAAACCACACCAAATTCTGATCGTATTTTATCTATATAGATAGCTTTCTACCGGATTGATTTTTGAAGTTGAAAAAGTCGTAAGTCGACCTCACCGTCGCCCACGCCCGGAAAGTCTGGCTTCATGACAACGTCAATTCACACCACTTCAGCGCTCAGGGACACCCTCCCGACAACAATAGCGAAGCCACAAAGGGGTACAGTGTGAATTAGAATACCACAAGAATTGATTCGAATGTATAATTGTATAATTACATGCAGTTCCGAGGCTCTACTGCCTCGTGAAGACCACCATAATCCCGGGGTCTGCCTGGCAACCATGAGACTAGTCGATCCCAATAGATAGCGTAGAGCCATGAAATAAGAAACGTATGTCATCTTTTGAGCAGGAATCTATGTACATCACCAACATGTACCACCAAGTGCGATTACAATTGCCACATCTGCAGTGGCACATGTAGCAGCCACGTCAGTCAAGCTGTATCATGCAAGAGGGGCGTCAATGCAAGGGAGACGTCCGCGGAGGTTCACCAGCAAGAGGCATGTAGAATACGAAGCCGTGTTCACCTCGGAGTGAGCCCTGTGCATGTTCTCGTTGTATATAGGACAGATGAAGAGCACCGTGGCGACACTTTCACAGGGCACCGCAGCACGAAGGACATCGGAGTGGACACGATTGGAGCATCTCATTGAGCTATCTAATTACGACGACGTGTCGGTCGACCAACACCCGCGAGTAGCGGCGCGTGCTGAGGCGGAGCAGGCCAGCCGTACCACAAAGCCTGCAGGTTCGTCTGGCAGATATTGCAAGGACAACGCGACCATTCAAATACGAATATTTGCTTCCATGAGCCTGGCAGCGTCATACAATTGAAGCCCTCGTGGAATTGAGGTTGGTGAATCTCATCATACCACCAAAAATCGTGCTCGCGAAATCTTGGTTCAAACATGTCCATCTCGACAGCCCACAGCCATTGGCAGACGCGATGAAGGAGATCATCAGAGGTCAAAGAGCTAGCTGGCGAACGGACGTGGCCACTCTCCCGTACATATAAATCGAAGCGACCGTGGATAAGTGTGTCGTATGCCCAGTACCGATTGGCGACTATCTCGGCCTCATCCGGGATGTACCACGAAGAGTCGCGCATCTGTGGAACGTAGTCGTACTGTAATCTGTTTGAATTGGTCGCTGGTACACTGGAGTTGTACCCGCCTCGTGGCAACTTGTTAACCACAGTCGAGTGGGTCCGTTCCTCGCTAGTCGGCTGGAATGACTCCTGGGCCCGGGCTTCGCACCACAAGCGACCGAGTTCAGCAGAAGGCTGCTCTATGACAAAGCGAGGTGGTGAGTCAACAGCCTCCTTCTTGGGCGAGGCAAGGCGAGGCTTACGGGACGAGCGAGCGGTGATGACACCATCAGGAGTATCAGGCTCGCGATTTCGCCTCTGCCCGGTCTTACTGCCTAGAGCGCCGGAAATGTCCTACTCGACGTTCAAACCAGCAAGCTCCTTGCGAACGGACTCCTCGGTCGAAATCTTCTGCACCTGAGTCGCCTCGAGCTTCTCACCGCCAGCCTGTCGCATCTTGAGGTCATCGATGGCACGCAGCTTCTTGTACAGAGCGCGGACCTTCTTGTCCTGCGGGCCGCCGCCACCAGGGCTAGTGACGGTGAGATCAGGTGCCTCAGCCGGAGCGGGAGCAGCGGCCGGGGCACGGGTCTGAACAGTCGGGCCCTTACCAGCAGCGGGCTGTCCTCCACGAGCCTTGCTGCCATCTCGTCTCCTAGATTGGGTGCGAGAGTTGTCATAGCCAGTCTTGGACCTGCTGCGAGGGCGGTCACGACGCTCTGGGCTCCTAGAGGGCGTGGCGTGTCCATTCGCACCTGGAGCAGCGAGATTGCCGTTTGCGCTTTGTCCTTCGGCCTCCTTGGCCTTCTTGTTCTCGCGCTTTTTCTTGTTCTTGAGTGCGGCTTTGCTGAGATTCTCGTCACCGGTGCCCGCGAGGCTAACGCCACCACCAGGAGCTGCTCCGGGAGGCAACTGCTCAGCAGACTCTGCTCCGGGTACCTCGCGTCTCCTAGGCTTGCCGAAGCCGTTCACTCCAGCGCTGGTGCCAGTGCTGCTGATACCGTCACGAATGTAGGCGGCACCGCCCTCATCCTCGCGCTTGAAGGCCAGAGGAGTCGAAGTGCCCCTTGCACCAGGCGGCCGGTATGCGCCGACGGGCTTGGAAGGTGTCTTGACAGTACCGAGGTATGTGACTGCAGATGGATGCGGCTGAGGTGCTGGGTTGAAGGGGTCACCGAGAGGGAAGTCGGCGGCAGCTCTTGGTCTCCAGTAGACATTATACAGCTCAGTCATATCCTCAACATACATGATAGCGCCTCCAACGTGATAGATTTTGACACCGTTGTCGACGCGTAGACGGGGACTGGTGGTGGCAGTCAAGATGTGCTTACCATCAGGGCTCCACTCGCAGATGCTTGCGTTGCTTGCCTTGATGGTGCTGACCTTTGTGTAGTTCTTCTCCAAATCGTAGATGTCAACATCGCCTTGAAGGTTACCGAAGCCAGCGATGAGGACGAAGCGACCGTGAGGAGAGAAGTTGATGGTGTTTCGTGGTGCAGCGGGAAATTCCTTGGTAGCGACAGCACGGGCATTGAAGATGGTAGTCTTGGCTGGCATATAGCCGTAGACAACGCCAAACTCCTTTGAATTGGGAGACCAGGATACATCATGGATTGGGCCTTCTTTGTCGAGAGTGATCCTTGAGTCAAAGCCGCCGTTAGCGCTCAGAATGTACATATTGGTTTCTCCGTAGTAACTCTTGTTGGTCTTGTCTACGTCGGTCTGAGCCAAGACAATGACGCTGGTTCCTTCCTGGTTCCACTTGAGCTGGACTTTGTCGCCTTTGAAGAATGTCTTCTGGGAGACTGGGGCGGTGAACTGAGGCACCTTGAAGACCTTGACAGAAGCAGGCTGACCCTTCTTCTCAGGCGTGAACACGGCGACAGACAGGTTCTGGCTGCCGGGAGAGACAGCAAAGTCAACTACACCCTCGACGCGAAGTCTGTTCCAAGTGGTGCCGAGATCGTGCGACTCGTAGAATTGAATTTCGTTGGTAACGCAGCGAGCACACAATTTCTCGTCGGCCGTGTACTGAAGATTCCAGCCAGTCTGGGACTTTTGAACGTATCGACCAATGGGTGTCCTCTCGCCTTGTTCTCCAGCGCCGTCATCTTGCGTCTTCCATACTTTCAAGTTCTTGACAGCATTGCCGTCTTCGTCCTTGGAGGGTCTTTGCCAGGTGATGATGTAAGTACCGTGCGGTGAGAAGCCAAGTTCGAATACATTTTCGGCTGGAAGAGTGGTGACTACATGACCGTTGGCGCCGTCGACTACGGTGACGCTGTTGACAGTGTCAGTATGGTCACTTCCATGCGGCCTTCGCAATATCCTTACCGCTCTGGGGATGCCCAAGCAAAGAAGCGACCATCAGGAGAATAAGTGGCACAGCGCAAGTTGCCTTCGGGTCTATGGAGCTGTCAGAATTCTCAATTACGGAAGAGTACAATTGATCAAGCATACCTCTCAAATCCAGACAGAGGCTCGTATACAGGAGTGGCATCTAGAATACCGATATGTTTGGCGGTGCGGTCTGTAGTGAGTCAGCTGATGGTCAAGCGAACATAAGAAAACGAGTACTGACAGGCCAATTGAGTGCTTTGAGCCATGGTGATGGCAGTTGTAGCGATTGATTTTGGGTTGCTCGCGTGGGTTGCGGTATGTTGTATAAATTCGGTCCGGGTGACGCGATTGTTGATAGCCAAGGTGGTAGCACGAGTGTTTTAAGAAGTGTGACGAGAGCTTGAGGCTGGGCTGCTTGATCAAGGTTGAATAGCTAAATCCACCTTGATGGATGTTGACGACAGTACAGTCTCTAGGGAAGAATATGGACTGGGTCCGGCGAGTGGAAGGGATGAAAGAAGCAGAGGGACGTTATTTAGATTTTCGCGTATACATTTTTCAGCCTGGGGAAGGCACAGGCATGAGCTCAGGACCACGTAAGGGCACATGCAGGCAGAGCTCCACGTATGTCAGACACGACCAGTTACAGGTTCAGATGCAGCAGCCAATGAACGCTACAACCATTGCCATCGAGCACACATTCTACACATGAATACTCGTAACAGGCGATGTGAGCATTCCAGTGCCCATTGATGTCCGGAACGCCGCGCCAGACCGCAGGCGAACCAGTGGGAGAGAACCAGATGCATGTCATGATGACTGACGCCGTCGGCGACGTCTTCGGGTAGATGGCTCTGAGGTTTGTTATGGCCGGTTTCGAGTATCTGATACAGCTCATGGGGGTTCTATATCATTCCGTGATATCTATTCACATACATGTCACCATCCACCATTGCGAGGCTCAAAAGATCTCCATTCGACATGGCCGAAAGCGGAAAAGTGTGCTTATGTAACGCACTGTGAGCGTGACGGTCGGAGCCAGCTGTTCTCCCCAGTCTGCTGTTCTCCCCAGTCTGCCTTGATTCTCGTCCCTCTGCGCTTCCACAACCTCACACGCGCGACCGACAAGCCGACCGTTACGCTTCATCGTCCCCCATCTTTTTTCACACTCAGTCACGTCGTTTCAAGATCATCGCTGCCCTATAACGCGTATCTTGCTACGAATTTTGAGCACGCGCTCATCGAGGTTTGAGGCTTGAAGAGTTGGTTGTCGTTCTGGCCCTTGCGCTTTCAACCCTCCTCGCACCACACACCTTCCTGCAAAACAACATCACCTACACCTCTTTGACCCTACTCTGTCGCACAATTCGATATCCTCATCTCTTCCGCCCCGCCATCAACGATACCGACACCTCCTCTCGATCACCCTTCCTTGCCGTCGAATTACCGATTCACCTCTTGCACCATCTGCCCATCTTTTGCTGGACATTGCTTCCCGCACATCACCTTGTTCCTTCACAATCTTCTCTATACATCACCTACCCAACCCTCCTCCGCCCCGGTAGATACCTCCGTACCCATTTCCGATCCGATCACTTTCCTTCCCCAACACCACCTCCCGAAGCCCCGTCGTGTACATAAGACGCCGAAATAGAAACGAATACCTACAAGAAACTCTTCCCTCCAGCGCGCAACTGAGTTGCTGTGCTCCTTTCTCTACAAGTTTCTCCCCACAGCACACACGAAATGTCTGCTTCACCAACACAATCGACTGCGCAGTCGCAAAAGCGTCCTCTTGAGGATCCCTCATCTCCCGCCGGCCCCACCGAGCAGCCTGATGCAAAGCGTCCTGCCCTCGACAAGGATTCTGAGCAACAACCTGAAGAGAATGGGGCTGTGGAAGCTACAGCAGCCGATACCGCCGCTGTAGATTCAGCTGTAGAGCCTACTACCGCTGGGGCGACAAACGGAGATGCTGCTGCGGCTGTCGACACTGTAGTGCCGGATGCCCCAGCCGGCATGCCCACTGCCGCACAAGTACTCGAGACTCAACCCGCTCAAGCCACCGCCGCCAATGGCGCTGAGGCTGCTTCTCTGTCTGCTCCAACTCAACACAACGATGAGAGCCAGTGGTTGCATCTTCGCTGTATCATCTCAAGTGCTGAGGCTGCTACTGTTATCGGTAAGGGAGGTGAGAATGTCTCCCTTATCCGCAAGCTGTCTGGCGCAAAGTGCACAGTCAGTGATTACACACGCGGAGCCATCGAGCGTATTCTCACAGTCTCTGGTCTTGTTGATGCAGTAGCCAAGGCTTTTGGTCTGATTATCCGCACACTCAACAATGAGCCCATGGAGGAAGCTTCCACTCCCCAGTCAAAGACGTATCCCCTCCGCCTTCTCATTCCTCACATCCTTATCGGTTCAATCATTGGCAAGGGTGGTGTACGCATTCGAGAGATCCAGGAGGCTTCCGGTGCCAGATTGAATGCTTCTGACCAGTGTCTGCCACTTTCCACTGAGCGCTCCTTAGTCGTTCTTGGTGTTGCCGACGCCATTCACATTGCCACCTTCTATGTTGGTAGCACTCTCAAGGAGCAGCTCACGGAGCGCTTCAACGGCCCTGCTGCTTCAGCATACGCCACTCGCAGTGGTGCTCCTGCTGGTGCTGTTCCTGGCGGCATGCAAGTTGTCCCATACGTGCCGCATTCTGTAGGTGGCCAATGGGGACAACCGGACTATTTCCGTCGCCAACAGAACCAGCGTCCCCCTCCACAAGCGGCAGGCTACGGCGCTCAGGGTTACGGTCAGCCAGCTCCTATGCACGCTCAAACTCCTGTTCCCTATGGAGGTCAGGGTTCTCCTCGTCAGCCATACGCGGGCGCTGTTCCCCAGGCTCCCACTCCATACGCAGGTCATGCCGCGCCTCACGCTGGACATGCGGGTCCCCCACAGCAGCCTGGCGCTATGCCAGGTCAGCCATTGACTCAGCAAATCTACATTCCGAATGATATGGTCGGCGCAATTATTGGAAAAGGCGGCGCCAAGATCAATGAGATCCGTCAACTGTCAGGCAGCGTGATTAAAATCAATGAGCCACAAGACAACAGCAATGAGCGTCTCGTCACCATCACAGGCACTCAAGAGTGCAACCAGATGGCGCTGTACATGCTTTACTCCAGACTCGGTCAGTCTACCTTTTAGTCTAATGAAGAAAACTGCTTGCTAACAAGTACTAGGTCAGGTGCAGTCCGGACAGAAGTAGAATGAGTTGTCCTCTTGTGATACCCCGGCTCATTCGGACGTGAGCATCTACCATCGATTGGCTTGAAGAGCCGTGGGAGGTTGTGGAATGTGAAGAGCGGCCGGATCCGTACATCAACATTCCACTTTGATTTTTCTTCTTGGCGAAAAGGTACTCCATGCGAATGCATGCAGACATAGGTAATCGAAGAAAGCGGTTGTCTAATCATCCTTGTCCCGTGCACTTCTTTGTTCCTCATACAGACATCTCCATACACTGTTTGCAGGAGGATATTCCGGATACACGTGCTTTGTCATCTACCTCGTCCTTGACCATCTCATGTCAAAATGCCTCCTTGTCCTCTGTTTCCACATGTGCCGCTTGTCTTTTACTTACTTGTGCCCGCAGAATCTACAGCTCGTGCTTGCCGAGGTACAGCTATACAGCACCGCCTATACAGTCACCGCCACCTCGTGCTCTCGCTCTCACCCGGCACGCAGCCTACTGCAGTCACACCACCACAGTCACTGCCTTCGGCGGAGCTGTGATACCGCGTGCAACCGAGACCCTGGATCTATATAGGCAGCTCTTCCTCCCTCCAAATAATCGACCACCACTACCTCAACAACACTACCGACACCCCTTTCCACTCCACCAAGTCACACTCTACAACTCAACACTCAACAGTCAATACCTAGCACTCAACGATTGATACTCAATCTGATCTGCAGACGAACTCAGGATGACAAACGCAGAAATACTCACACCGAATGCTTCTTCGGATTCCGAATTAAGCCCTGAACTACGCCGTGCTCCCACGGTCCAGTTTCCAAAGACAAGGGTTATCCTCAGGACCAGATTCCGCCAAATGCACGAGATGGCGACAGTGCTCGTCGGACCAGCACAGGTGAAATTTGTCCTCCACACAGATCTCCTCATCTCCACATCTCCTTTCTTCGCCGCTGCCCTCCAGGGTCACTTCGCCGAGTCCAACTCTCAGACCGTCGCTCTCCCAGAGGAGAAGCCAGACATCTTCGAGTGGTTCGTCCAATGGCTCTACACCGGATCTCTCATGGTCGCCGGGCCCACAAACTGCACACCCCCTGAGGCAGAGCCCGTGATCGGTGCTCGCCGTCTTCAAGACCCAGTCAAGCGCTTCCAGGTCCAGGAGTCGCATTCTGACGGAGACCTGCGCAACTCTCAAGGCAGTCCAAAGTACTTCCTCCTCGTCGACCTCTACGCCCTGTCCGACCGCCTCCTCACCACAAGTCTGAGCAACCACATCATCGACACAGTCGCTCGCTTATCCGAGACCACAAACTCCGTGCCCACGCCTAGCGACACCTGGCTCCTCTACGGCGACTGCTGCTCCTACAGCGGTCTCCACCACTGCGCCTGCACCACCCGCCGCACCAGCACCACCCACAACCCCACCGACACCATTCAACTCCCCGGCACCACAGAAGTGGAAATGGAAATCGACCCCTCCCCCGCCACCAAATCCCTCAAAATCCCACACCCCTGCCCGTACCCTCCCACTGGTCCCAACAGCGGCGTCCGTCCCTCCAGCCCCCTCCGCGACCTCATCCTGGACCTCTTCACCTACAAGAAAACCGACCGCCTCCTCCAAACCCACAAGGACGACTGGCACCCGCTCTTCCTCCGCGACCTCGTCGTCAAAATGAAGCGGCCCGGCCGCGACATGTTGGCGCGCCACAAGCTGCGCGAGTGGCGCCCGCGCACCTGGCACGAGGCGAAAGCATGCGAAGGGTGCCGCGGCGTCGTCGGGCCGGGGACTGGCTTCTCTGCTCCCGCGGGTCAGGGCATCGGCGTCGGTGTCAATGGCGCGGGCAGGGGGCCGGCGCAAGTCCAGGGTCAGGGCAGGGGTGCCCACGCCCACGCCCTCCACGCTGCCCAGCTGGTCAACCACATCGATCGCGTCCTGCCCCATGTCCCGCGCGGCTCCCCCGACCACCAGCGTCTGACGCGCATGCGCGCCCGCAACGTGGGCATGGTGCCGCCGCCCGCCGACAACGAGAACGCAATCGAGGACGGCGACGAAGACGCGGAGAGCCAGTCCGGCGCTGCCACGGCCGAGGTGCAGCAGCTGAGGTTCCTGGGGCCGCAGAAGTGCGCGACGTGCGAGAGGGTGTATTGTCTCGAGTGCATGGTTAGTGCTGTCGAGGGACGGGGGCTGGAGAATGGGGATGGGAAGTTTGCGTTGTTGGGAGGGGATGTGGGGCCTTGTAAGCCTTGGCTGAATTGGGAGGATTTGTTCGGGGAGGGCCATGAGGGAGTGGAGGATGGCGAGAGGATGGTCGGGGGCAGGGTTGAGAGGGGGGCGTACGGGGGTGTTTGTGGGAGGTATCATGAGCATGGAATGTTGGGGGCTAGGGTGGAGGTGTGATTGTGGTGTGTTTAGGGGGACGATTCGTGGGGACAATGAAGGGCGAAGATGGTGGATGGGCTCAATTCACGGGACTGGAATGCTTCTTTACAGGCAAAGAGGGGTGTACTATTAGTGAATCGGACAGGAGTATCATGAAATTCTCAGCATTGAGCATTCTGCATCAGGTCCTCAACATCCGGGACCTAGCATCATTTATTCAGCATATCTTAACAACAGTATCATCGTCTCCCCAACCATCACCACCTCCAGATCACATAGCAAGCTTAATGGCAAGACTTAATCAAAAGATTCTGTCGTAAATGCAGCTATGCGGACCTATCCAATGCATGATCCATTGCGTGTCCGTAACCTTTCCGTCCATCCCATCCTTTGTCATACCAGAACCCCGTCTCGTTTGCTAGAGTATACCTAAACCCCATTACGCCACAAGTTCCTCATGAGCCATATCAAAAACAAGCACAACCCCCTTTCCCTAAAGAACAAGCACATCTAACCCCCTCTCTCCCCAAACTCAGCCGCCCACTCCTCAAATTCCCTCAACCCAGCCTTACTAACCGAAGGTCTAATATTCATAAGCGAAGCCTCAAAGTCCTCGAACGAAATCGGCCGGATCTCATCAGGCGACATGTCGAGCAATCTCTCGCCAAGGGCTCTCAGTGGTCCCATCGCCGCATCCTTTGCCAGAGAAGTGATATCCGAGCCCGAGAAGCCTGTCACCTGTCAGTAACCGTCCTAGCAACCCCAAACCTGCCCGGACACGCGTATCTCCAAATGCATGACAAGGAAGACAAGAAAGACTCACCATCCGTCAACTCCACCAACCTCCCCAACTCCCCCTCACTCAACTCCGCCTTCTGCCTCTCCAACAACTTGCCCAACTGCGCCTTCCTCGTCTCCCTCTCGGGCAGCGGGATATACTGTCTCCTGACAAACCTCCTCCTGGCGGCTTCATCAATCAACCAAGGCAAATTGGTGGCCGCCAGCACCAGAACGCGACTCGCGTCCCCCTCCTCATCCTTATCCCCCTCACCCCTTTCCTTCCCCGCCGCAGCCCTTTGCAAATCACTCCAGCCCACCAGGAATTCCGTCTTAACTCTCTCAAGTGCATCGTGCCCGCCCTCTCCTCTCTTCCCAAGCAACGACTCAATCTCATCGATAAAGACGATACTTGGCCCGCACAGTTTCGCCACGGCGAACAGCGCACGGACCAACTTCTCGCTTTCGCCCAGGAACTTGCTCGTGAGGCTGCTGGCGCCGATGCTGAAGAAGGTGCTGCGGCTCTCGGTCGCCAGGGCGCGCGCGAGCATAGTCTTGCCTGTGCCGGGGGGACCGAAGAGGAGGATGCCGCGGGCTGGTTCGCGGAGGCCGCGGAAGAGGTCCGGGCGCAGGAAGGGGTAAATTACATTTTCTTTCAGGGCGAGTTTGGCGGTCGAGAGGCCTGAGATGTCGTCCCAGCGCACGGGGTCGCCGCGGATGACGACTTCGTTGAGAATCTGGGAGGCCGAGGCCTGGTCGATGTTGGGCGGGAGGTGGGAGAGGACGGAGGCTTTCTTTGTGGCCCAGATGTCTTCGGCTGAGGGAGGTGATTCGGGAGAGGAGTGGGGTGGTGAGGGGTCGGGGGAGGAGGAGGGGGGCGGATTGAGAGCTTTTGGTTTGGCGCGGGGTTTGGCAGGTGCTGTGCGTGAGTGTTCGAGGACGGGAGGGAGAGGGTCTGCGGAGTCGAGTTGTTGTCTTGCTTGCATCGCGGCTACTACGCCGACTGCTTTTCGTGGTATGCTGGCTGCAGAGGCGCGTTGCGCAGGTGGAGATTGAGGTTGATTGGTATTGGTAGGAGCAGACGCTGCACGCTGATCCCAGCGTCGAGGAGGTGTGGCAAGTGGTGGATTCTTGTATTTGCTTGGTTGTGGTGTCGGATATTCCTGTCTGTAAGCTGGCATGACCATATGCGCCTTCACGGGCCTTGAAGGTGAATCAGATGCGTGCGCGGATGGGTCATCAGCTTCTTCGTGAGAGAAACTACCCGTGCTGCCGAAGCTTGCTGCTGAACTTTGGTGTCTCAAGGCGTGTGGTCTTGACGGATTGTCTAGAGACGCCCTATTGCCTCCGCTGTCTTCTGTACTCGCATTCCGACCCCGGTACAAAGCATTGAGATATCCGTCATCACTGTATTTTCTCAATACATTGGGCACCGATGGCCTGTCAGATCTTTGCCGAGAAGACCTGCTCTCTCCATTTGCGCTCGCCAGACTGACCTCGCTATTGCCGAACCCTGTGCCAGTCCAAGCTTGTGTCGCAGCTTTGGCTGCAGCTGGTGGTTTACTCCTGAGACTACTCGCCATCTTACCCGAGTCTTTCCGGTCCTTGCCTGACCGGAGAGTACGCAACATCCCTTTCTTCTCTGGACTCGGCGTTCGACTCGATTTTCGCGTGGCCTCTGGCCTTGGTGCTAGACTCGCTGAAGGCGCAGGGAAAGTGGATGTGCTTGTCGGCTTCGGGCTGCTCTTCGTTTTCACGTCCTTGGAGCTACTATGTCTGGAGGTGAAGCTTGGCCGTTTCGAAGGCATTGGCCTGGGAGGTAAGGTCGGAGGGGCCGTAGGCTTGGGTATACTCGCATAGTCTGCAGCCGGTACTGTTCCATTTCCAAGCCATCCAGGTGTTGGCGGGTCGTTGTAGCCATCTAACAAGACGCCTCCTGCCAGACCTGGTCCCGATCCCGGCTCCGAAGCTATCACTCTTGGAAGGTCTGAATTCGAACCCTTCTTTGCCTCCTCTCGACTCTCTCTGAGCGCTTCGAGCAGATCTACTCTCTCCTTACATCGCACTTCCATTTGTCGTAATGAATCTTGCAGCGCCTTTTCCGTTTCGGTCCTAGGTCGCCAGCCGGAAGGAATCCTGTAAGCATTGTGGTAGTAGATGTTGTCGAGTGCGGAGCGCCAGGAGCGAAGGGCTTCGGGTTCATTGTTCTGGCATCGTCATCAGCACAATTGCATTCACATCTTGAGCATGAAAGGACGCTCGGCGCTATCCACTTCTTTCTGCCTCTGAGGTCGCGTGACTCATTGAAGTAGGATCTGAGGGAGACGATTGACTGACCTGGCTTTCAAAATACACGGCCGTAGAGCACATCAAGTAGCAATCATCATACGTCTTCTGCATGGAAGACGAAGGCTTTGAGCGTATCATGTCGGCGGGGTGAGGGGCCGCAAGGGCAGAAGGCAGGATGTGAATTGCCCAGTTCGCACCTTTTTAGCATGCCTGATTGCCTGAACGGATGCGTGCGTCGTCTTCTGAGGCTTGGCCTGATCGTGACGGTGTTTTGGGTCGAAGTCAGGCATGGTTTGGGTGCAAGGCAATAATTCGCTGGTCGTCGGACGTGTGACGTCGCCGCGGGACACTTCCCTCAACGCAGAGCCGCATGACGAATGGGGAAAGATCGACCGGCACCTTCAGAGTCTGTGCAACCACTTCACCTCGACAACTGCCCCTTGAGTACGAGACAGTAAAAGCTAGAACCAGAATACTTTGTTCTGTTCCCGAGGCAATTGATTCTGTTTGCATGGACTACACTTTCTACTCGCCAAAGACTTCTCCAATCCATCCCGCCTGCACCGCAGCCACGCCCCTCGCATACGTTCTGTTCGTATAAACAAACTCGCTGTAAATAATCGCCTCCACTTTTCTCCCAAACAGAACAGAGCTCGGGTGTATCGCGACATTTTGGTTGCCCACGAACGTCCTGTAACTGCCGTCTGGCATCAGTCTAGCTGTGTTCTGCCTGAAGCCGCGAAGGAAGCACTTCAGCACTCGTTCCCCAAGCCGCTCATCGCTCGACGCTGATCCACTCCGGTCATACTCTGCAACCTGATCCGATGAAAGGAGCTTCTGCCCCTGACACTGTGCTCGAAGTTGCTTCCGAATGTCCATGATTGCCTGCATCGCCCGGTGACTGATGTGGCGCTTGTAACACCATGACTTGCGGTCTGACTGCTCGCTTGCGTATGCCTGCACCACAGCAAGAAGTGTGATATGATCGCCTTGTCGCCTGATTACACCTGCTCGTGCGGCTGCTGCGTCTTCTCGCACTTCCTCCGTGTCTGCGTTCATGAAGACAGTATTGTCTGCGCTGAAGCATGAGATGATGTCGATTACTGGGAGAAGGCAGTCCATTTCGGGATCCGCGGCAGCCAGGAGGACACGCCCATACGAAGGCGATAAGGGGAAGCGAGACATGGCGCGGCCGATGTCGTTGATCTCGCCAGAGTCGGAGAGTGCGCCTAGCTGGTAGAGTTGGAGTAGTGATCGCGCCATTGCTTCCTTGGAGGGTGGTGTGAGAAGCGGGAAGTTGAGCACGTCGGATACACCTGTAGCTTTCATCTTGAGCACTGCGTCCGCCAGATCACAGCGCATGATTTCGGGAGCCTTGGTCTGTTCGAATGATTCGTAGTCCTGTTCTGTGTAAAGCCGCCAGCATTTTCCGGGTGCCTCACGTCCAGCACGACCTTTCCGCTGGATGGCGGATGATTTGGATAGAGACTTCACTAGGAGAGACTCCAGCCCCAGTCGCGGCCGGAACTGCTTGCGCTTCTCCTTGCCGCTGTCAATAACGAAGCGTACGCCAGATACTGTGATAGACGTTTCGGCGATGTTGGTGGCTAGGATGACTTTCCTGGTATTTGGAGGAGCAGGTTCAAAGACTCGTTGTTGGGCTGCTTGAGGGAGGGCTGCATAGATTGGTAAAACAAGCAACTGTCTAATGTCAGTAATTTGCGCCTGATCTCATTGAAGGAACCTGAACCTACTTTTGGGAATTCTGATCCAAGGCTCTGCGCGTACTCTTCGATATTCCGCTGCAGGCCCTGGATCGTTTCCTGACCAGTCATAAAGACCAGTACATCGCCTGGCATTGGCTCCTTGCAATGCACCTGAAACACTGCTTTGAGTGCAGCCTCAACAAAGTCCTGTGCTGGCTCCGGGAGATATGTGATCTGTACGGGATACTGCCTCCCCTCAACCTTGACCGTCGCCACGTTCTCATCCTCACCCCCCTTTTCTTCCTCATCGCCCTCTGTCTCTCCGCCCTCTCCGTTCCCATCTCCCAGATCCTCCCCAAAATACCTCCTCAACCCCTCCACATCCGCCGTAGCCGACATAACCACGACCCTCAAATCCTTCCTCCCCTTCTCCCTCCGCTTCCTCGCCCCTTCTCCCTCACCTCTAACCAGCGCCCTCAAAAACCCCATCAACAAATCCACATCCACGCCCCTCTCATGCACCTCATCCACCACCACAACCCCATACCCCATCAGCCCAGGATCCCTCAACATCTCCATAAGCAACATTCCCTCCGTCAAATATACAATCTCATTATCCCTCCCCACATTCGCGTCAAACCTGACCGAGTACCCCACCCGCGCCCCCGCCGCCTTGCCCAGCGGACATCGCAGCTCCGAGGCGACGCGCTTCGCCAGTGAAGTCGCAGCCACTCGTCGCGGCTGTGTGACCGCAATTTTAAGCTTGGGGGCGTTGGTACCAAGTTTCGAGGCGGACAACAAGGTGGGCGAGAGGAGGTACTGCGGGACCTGTGTCGACTTTCCGGAACCCGTCTCACCGTTCAGGATCAGGACGGGATGCGTCTCTAGCGCGCTGATGATTTCCTGCTTGTGAGCGGCGATGGGAAGGGTGGTGGATCTGCCCGGGGCGGAGCGGGGGGAGGGGGCGGAGGGTGTGCCGTTCTGGTTCTGGGCAGGTTGTCGCTGTCGTCCAGCATTTGCCGTTGACTCTTGGGGTCCTACTTTCTTCCTGCCGCTCTTCTCGGTGATGCTACTGGCGTACGTGCCCCCTGCACCGTGCCTCTTGGGCTTGACGACTTTGTCATCCCCTATAGCCCGCTCTACGTCCCGCGCTCTGGCCTCCTTAAAAGCCTTCCTGTCCACCTTCTCCCCCACATCCATGTTCTCGTCACGCGCGTGCCTCTCCCTTTTGCGCTTCGTCCCGCGCGCGTGGTGATCATCCAGCGCCGCCATAGCGAGTACAGTCGACGATCTAAACAAGACCCCGCCCAAGATCCAGATCTGAATCCCTCCCACGTGGAAAAAAGTGTTTTACAGCCGGATCAATCAACGTCGGGAACCACAGCAGTCGCAGTCCCCGTCCAGCAGGTCCAGGGCCGTCGCACGCAAACGCAGATCCGATCTACGACTCCCAGACTTCGATCCGGCCGATCTCAAGAACCTCCCTAAAAAAAAAGGGTTTCTGGTTTCGTCCCAAAATTTCTGTGAAGCACCACACGCACCTGCTCAGGTCGGCGAGTCGGCGAGTCGGCGCGTCGGGGCCCATGACGTACCCCCTCCCTTCCCTGGCGAGTTCAGCGGGCGGACGAACTTGTGCCCGATAGAAGCTTGGACCATGCCACTCCTCGGAGGTGGCTCCCGTGGTTCGCTGATTTGACAGGCGCGATTCGCTTTGCCTTGCGCCGCTGCTGGGCTCGGCGAAGTGAGGCACCGCACGATTCTCGGGTCAGGGCCCTGAGACGTCGCGATCTCGAGGGATGGGCTGTGTTGCAGATCGTGGTTTGAGGATGGAAGATATCAGTTGGTATTTGGAATTCTCGAGTGAGGCTGGGTTTGTCGATCATGGAAGATGAGCGGTAAGCGAGACAGGCATGCAAGCGACAGGAAACAGAAGGTGAGGGTACATGGTTTGCATTGTGCGAATGCTGTGCCGCTGGGCTGCCTGAGCAGATGCCGCGGACAGTATCGCGAGAGCTATGTACTTCAGGCATGACTGGCATGCCAAATGGTTGCTCTATCGTAAAGCAAGCTTCTGCTTTGCAGAGCGTAAAAAGACCCCGAACTCCGGCACATATTTGTCCTCGTATCCATGAAATAACAAAAGGGGTATACAATTCGGCCGTGAGACAATAAGAAAAAGTCGTGACGGTCTGCGTCAGGCGTCCCGGAGGAGCCATGCAGACGCGAGCGAGGCAGCCTAGCTGAGAGCAATTGTCGTGACAATCGCAAGGACATCGATGAACAGACGCGGTTCATCTCTCCTCGCCGCATGCTGTCTTGGTTCATGCGAGGTGGCATGTAGAAGACGGATGCGAAGCCGACTTTCTCGTGTGGCGAGTCTGTTGAAGCAGGCTTGCCGCGGTCGAATAGTGGTAGAAGTAGAGCATCGAGACTAGCGGTGAGAAGATGCTTAGCGCGGGTCGATTATGTCGTAGTCTGCTCGTCCCAAGCAGTCCCATCAATCATGCTCTGCCAGTCTCGCTCGTTGGCAGGAGTCACCTCACCGCTGTTGAGGCCACTTGCGAATGACGAAGTCTTGAAAGGATTGTTGAAGGCACCGTCGAAGTTCATGCCGTAGCCGCCAGCCGAGTTGGCAAATGGCGAAGCGTCGGTGAAAGCAGAGCTAGGAGCAGTGCCGTTGCCGAATCCTCCAACTGAGGTGTCCAAGAAACCAGGGGCCAGAGTCTGGTTCATTCCCTCAAAAGTGGTCGTGGGGGTGAACTCGGACTTGACCTTCATGTCATTCATGCTCTGAGAAGCCTTAGTGTCATACTGGAAGAATGGCTGATTGGGCTTGAAGTCAGAGCCCATGAGCATTGAAGTCATGGGGTCGTTCATGTCGAAAGCGCCTCCAAGAAGCTGCTGAGACTCGAGAGGGAGAGCAGTTGACCATGGCATAGCTCCCATACCGTTCGCCATCGGGTTTGATGACATGTCGAATGGGTTGGGGAACTCAGAAGCCTTGAGCTGCTGAGACTGGGCCTGAGGTGTGGTATTCTGGGAATTGCCAGACTCGGACTTTGGCGGAGAAAGCATGGAGTTCGCTCCATTGTTGGCATGCTCGTACTTGAGGTTTGCGATGCTTGTAGTCTGCTTGTTATCCTGTTGGCCAGGAGTTCCAGGCATGGCATGGTGAGGAACTGAGCTCCGGCGAGCGTCGACGTTGAATTGATGCTTGTTCACGTTCTGGAGCTCATTGGGCGAAGCAATCGAAGCAGACCTGCTGTGCATACCAGACTTCATACCATGCTGGGGCAGAGGGTATGGCGACTGTCTGTAGGCTGTTGGGGATCTGGTCTGCTGGGGAGGTCCCATGTTTTGCAAAGTGAAAGGTGACTGGGGCTGCATCTGAGCTCCCTGACCTTGTCCAGCGAATTGAGGAGCATTGGGGTATCCTTGGTTTTGGTTGACGGCCTGTCCAAGGGCAGTCCTCATGGCGACGTGGTTTGTGAGATATGCAGCCAATCTCCTGTCAAATTCGGCATTGCTTGTCTGCAGGTGTGCAGTCAGACGCCTGTACTGCATGGGCAAATCGTCGTCCTCTTCTTCATACATCTCCTCATTCACAACATCTTGCTCGGTGACTCTCAACGATCGACCTGTGCGTCGCTTGTGAATCTCTGAAGCTCTGCGTGCAGACTCGACACGAGCCTCCAAACTGCGGTCACTTCTTCTCGAGGCCGCAATGTAAGCTCTAATAAGCTATTAGACAAGCCATGTCGAGCTAGATTGCACTGGCGACATACCTTTCTTGGTTCTCTTCGTGTGTGCGCTCAGTCTTGATGGGCTTGACCACCGGTGCTGTCCTAAGAGGAGGCATATTGTTTATCCTGTGACAGAAATGTCACTTGCTAATGTGTTGGAGCTTGGAGGTGACGGCAGAACAACAGCTGCCCAGAGTAATTGGTTGTATCGAATGCTGACCAGTGGGAGCGAAAACTAGCAGATCGTTGGGTTTGTGAGGAAATTCAGTACAGGTGGATGATCACAGGTAGATAGGCAGAGGTAGTGGCAAGAAACAAAGCGAGGTGTTTCCGTGCTAGTTAGGTACTAGGTTGCTCGCAGGAGCCACACAGGCAAAAGTGGAGTGGTGCGGTTCGGAGATTGGGGTTGTGCGCAGAGGGGAAGCTCGACTAGCTTGCGATCTGCTCGTGCAAAAGGGTCGAAATCTCGATCGCATGCAGCGTGAGACGGTTCCTCGAGACCCGCCCTCCGATTGAGGGTTTTTTGGGATTTGGTTCGTTTTTGTGGAACGTGGCAGGTGCTTTGTGGTGGTTTATTCGACGAGCTGCTGCTCAGTTGCACTGACTGATATTGCTCGCGGGCATTTGCTTGGTCTTATGACATGGCGAGGCACGGTTCAGGAACCATCAGTCAGGCATTACAAAACACTGCATCGCTGGCGTGGGAGGCCCTGAGCACTGCCAAAAGGCGAAGACGCGGCTACAAAGCAGACCGTGGGTCACGTCCGATTCAGTTCTTGGTGGTGAAGCTTCTGGTAGCGCTCGCCAGACAGATCTCAGCTTCTCAGAGCGTGCGCGCAAGGGTCGGGGAGCACGACAGCGGGGCAGGTGAGAAGATTTTCACGGCAAGAGTGCACGAGGGAAAAGCGAACAGCTCCCGAGATTGGCGATGAGATGAACCTGTTCTCTGCCAGATGGTGAGATTCGACAAAAAAGAAGAGGAAAATCTGTAGTGGGGAGGTCTGATTACCCAGTCGTTTCGCAGGAGCTTCTCCCGCCCACCCACGTTGCGTGTTCCAAGCGATCGTTGGCGCTGCATGATTGGCATCCTTAGCCGGGATCTATCCAAACCTTATCACAGCTTGACGTGAGAATCGAAATCCTGGTTTTCTTCCCAGCCAAATTGCCTCGCGTTGGCCCCTCTTTGATGCCCTGGCGATGGAGTGGGTTGAAACAGCGCGTTGCCAGTCGGGAACTGTTGCAAATCGATGGATACCGAGAGATAGGCTTTGTGGTCGCCAAATCGCGATGCGGAACATTTCTCAGCAATGAACGGGTGTTGTGACGCGCAAGGGCTGTGCGCGCCGCTGCCGTTCTCTTCTCGTTGCGACCCACAGAACTACCCCACACTACCAGCAGCTGCGAGAGCTCTGAGCTCTGTAATTCCAATTCCACGAGCCCGACGTCATTGCCTTCACCCAAAAGGGACAGCTTTGGGAGTTGGGTTGACTAGGATGTTTATTCCCCGAGTGCTTGGTCTGCTTATCCATATTGCTACAGACACAGACAGCCTCGTCCAGGGTGAAGCTCCAAAACCCTGACAGTCTGATGACCAGGGTGCAGCATCTCTGCACTCCTGAAGTTCAGCCTGTTCACGACGACCGAGACTTCCGAAGTGCGCCATAGACCATTGGTCCAATACCTCTGTTCGGGTGTACCTTGGCGATCAAATCTGTCATGCTTGTGCAACCGCGGATCCGATCGCTGGGAGGGTGTGAGGCCGGGTAGATTTCTTTCAAGATCAGCACGCAAGGTCAACAGTCTGCCGTCAAAGGCGTATTTCTGTCGTGGTACAGGAACATCAGCTCCCGCTTTGTGGGCGTGCAAAAAACGAATCTCGAAACGCTTTGGCCGCTGTGGAGATCTGAGGGTTCGCTAGCTGTTCCCATTCGCTGCTTTGGTACGCCAGCAAAACTGTATCTCGCGTTCAATGCCGATCAGATCTGGGTTTTTGCTGCTGGGTAACGCTGCCGTCCCTCTCATCTAAACTGACGACCATTGACCTCAATTCCGCCGTCGATCCCTACGTCGAATTTCTGTTGCTCTCCCGTGGTTATACACTTTCCTATTGCAGACTAGAGGCCTACCAGCTGGTAGACAATCATTCGAACACCCTGTTGCGTCAATTGACGTTTTGTGAACTCTGACAGATTAAAAGAGCTGAGGCATGGTGTCAGCGGCTCCTGTAGCCATGTGCCAAAAGGGGTTTGCGTCACACGCTGCAGGGCCTCCGCCAATCTGCACCGGCCAAGAGCGATATGCCGCCCTCAGGACAAGCCTCGGCATCAAATTTCGTTCGTAGAGACGCTTGCTGTCACAATGCTGCAACACAGCAGTCGCTTAGCGAACAGTGTAATCAAGGGATGAAATTTGCCGTCTGTTGAGACCAACTAGCGCACTTTATTCTGCTAGAACGAACTCGAGATTGACATTCCACGCCGCCAAAGACGTTTTATGGCGCCCCTCCATCACAGCTTTAAGCCATACAGTATCAGCAGGCCGGCTTTCCCCGTCGGACAATTGTGAGGGGAACTCCTGCATCGCATAAAGAGTTTTGACAGCAGATGCGATCTTAGCGCGCCATTGGTATGTGGGTACAGCAGATCTGACTGGAGGGTGTTCGCAGGCGCTTATCATGCGTTCCTTCTCGACCGAGATAGGCCAAGTCCGCGATTACAAGCCAATCTCTGTGTAAGCCTTTCGTTCCTAGAAGCACACGTGGTTTCTGGAGGGAGAAATTTTCCTTTCTGTAGGCGCATACCATAGCATGCACCCACGGCAAAGTCCAACGCCTCCCTTGCAAGTCCGAAATCTGGCGGTGGTCATTGGCGTCCGGCGTTCATAAGATAACCTCCTGCATCAACCCCTCATTCCTCTTTGCCACGCTTGTCCAGCATAGCCCTGCCTATCCTGACCCGGTCCTCCTTGTCGAACGTGGATTGTCCCTGCTTCAATCCTTCAACAATCACCTCGATGCTACCGTCTTTGAAGTCTGGTGCTTTTTGCAGCTTTGCTAAGTCGTCTCCAAATTCTTGCGTGGCATGTTGCAGGTAGAAGTCGGCGAAAGCTGACTCTGCTCCTTTGGCCGATACCTTGGAGATAGTGTTCGATTCGTTAGACATGTTGACAAGACAGACTGGATTGCGCGGAGTGATTCAATGCACGGCAGGTTGGTGGTAGAATCAGTCTTCATTGATCGTGAGAATTTGCTGTGAGAGCGCGGATCACGTGACATGCGCGTCTTGTTCAAAGTATTCGACCCAGATCTAGTTCCTTTCGATAAAAATAAGTTACAGGACGAGCAATGCAAATGCCAATTTTCCTGGTCGTTTCATGTTTCCCAGTCTGCATAAAGAATCTAGCCAATAACAATCTCGCACTTGCCCGACTTGGGTGCGATCAGGAAATGGTTCACTATCTCCATGCTTTGTGGAGTCGTCGACGACGCAATCCTTGCGTTCTTGCATTCACGTATGAAAACGGCAGCTGCTAGCCTCAACTCCATCTTCGCTAGATGTATGCCCATGCAGATGCGCGCTCCATGGCCGAACGGAGCCATAGCTTGCTTTGCAGCGGGAGACACTCGTCCAGGCTCCAGCCATCTTGTGATATCGAATTTATACGGCTCTGGAAACAGGTCCGGCTGCCTGTGTGTAGTCCATGACTGTGTACTCACCGTTGCACCTCCGGGCAGGTAGTATCCGCCGAGAGTTGCACCGCCGTCAGGTACTGATCTGGGCTCGCTGGCGGGCGCAGCGCCGTACAGACGGAGTGTTTCCTCTACGCAAGCACCTAATACTGGAAGTTCCTCGAGCTTAGCATCAGATAGTGGTTCCTTGACGGTATCAAGCTCCTGCTCTAGTGCGCAACGGGCCTGAGGGTGGTTCAGGAGTGCCCAGATCATGTAAGTCGCTGTGTTGGCGGTGGTATCGGTGCCGGCAAGGATGAAGTTTGCTGCTTCGCTGACGACGTCCTCTTCTGTCAGCAGCTCATCTTCTTTCTCCGACTTGGCCGCCATTTGGTCGAAAATACTGGAAGCGTGCTGAGTCTGCTTGATATTCCGCATAGCTTGTTTGCCCTGTTCGAGGAGGATGGCGTTGGCGTAACATATACTTCTCAGTGCTCCGAATGGGAATGCTCGGAAGATGCGCCACACTGGCCACAACTCCGTCATCAGCACAGTTCCAAGAAGCGAATGCTCGATCGCTCGGATATAGTCCACTTTCTATTCACGGTCAGTAGATACCAGGTAGTGCGGAAGAGGCATCCTTACCTGACCAGATTCCAACATGTGGAACGAGTCACCGAACATGACATTCGCTGAAACATCGGTTGCCATAAACATCCACCATTTCAGAATGTCTGTGGCGCCCTTGGCCGCGGATTCCTCCTTCATCCTCTGGACTGCAAGGCGCACCCTCTCTTGCACAAGCGGCTCCCACTGCTCCCTCAATGCGAATTGAGAGAAGCCTCGGGCAAACAGCTTCCGGCGAGCGGCATGCTGCTTCGGGTTGACCATTGAAAACAGGGCGTCAGGCCCATCCGGGGCTCCAGTCCGCATGTTGCGGTAGAACTCTGCCTTTAGAAAGCCTCCACCAATCTTGTGAATTTCCTTGGTGGCCTGCAGATCGGCAACTGCAACCTCGTCTGGCTCAATTCTGACAAAGGGGCCATACCGCTGGTGTAGGGAATGTATGTACTCTGTACGCGTTCCGGTGACAATGGCATACTTTAGCCGAAGATTGGAAAATTTCGCATGCCATGGTCCGGGCACCTTCCTCAATGGTGTCAAATATGCCTTTCTTATGGACTGTATCATCTGATCAGCAGAATCCCTGCATACTTAGAACGTACTCACGGCAATGAGCTTGTATACTACCAGGGCGATCGCCCAGACTGCCGTAGCTAGATAGAGGGAGATCATTTCGGGGAGTACAGGAGCAGCAGGACTGAGGGATGAAGTCGAGACAGCTTGGGAAAGTCACTTATCCTTTATTCAAGACATCACGGAGCTTGAGCAACTCCGTGCTATGTAACAAGCAGATGCTGGCCCAGGCCTGGCCAATCAAGCAGGAAACGTTAACTTTACTACGGTTGAAGTGTCCCCGGAATGTGGAGAGGAGAGTGTGGAGAAACAAACCCGTCCGCCCACGAAAAGGACCCCGGCTTTGTTGTCAACCAGCAGCTGGAGCATGTCTCGGATGGTTTGTTTGCTAGGAACCAGTCCTGGAGATATCCAGTGTATAGAGAGTTTGACAGTAAGAGTTCACTAACAGGGACATCTGCTGCAAGCTCGGGCAAGTATGTACCTTCCTCTTAGGTCTTGTCAGAAGCAGCTAATGCTTTTGTGTGAATCACGGCATACGAAACTCAGCATCACCTTTCGTGTTCCGCAGGATCATGACTCCATCAAAACTAGTATATGAAGGAACGCCTGAGTGTTGTGGCCAAACGCGTTGATGTAAGTTATAGCAGCAGAGGTGGAATTATGGGCCCTTAATCGATAGCGGCAGATCATTGGAGGGCCATACGTCACGCGTTCGACTTGTGTCGATAAACAGGTGCAGATGGAAGCTGCCCTGCACTGTTCCACCTGGGCCAATTGCAGCGTTTCCCATGACTTCTGTTAGGCACTTCCGTACAGAGCTTCACGGGACATTTTGGGTGCTTGTGCGCGGAAAAAATGACGAGCAATAGCCCACGGACGCGTGTTTTGTGCAGTGCTGAGTCGTCATGGACAGTGCGGAGCGGGCTGTGACATGGAGGGGTCTTGTCGGCGATCTGCGGCCCAGTCGATCCAGAGAGGGACCGACCTCTGCTTTAATCTACCGAGCACACGACCTCAGTCACTGAACTTTGTGCCATGACTTGACTCTGGAATTGAGCTGATAACATTATCTTCGCCAGAAATACCAGCTGCAGTTCCTCTCGTCAAAATGGATTCCAAGCCTGACAAACTGACGTCCCCTCCTTCCAAGACGCTCAAGATTCCAATATCGCACGGCAGCAGCCCAAATGGAAGTCAATTGCCCTCACCTCGTACCTCTCAAGCTTCCAGTCCCTCCATCTCACAGCGATCTTCCTTCATAGACACAATGCGCGGCATTCACCACTCTCCAGGCCAGTCGCGCAGCCCTTCTGTCTCGCAGCAGGCCCTCCAGGACCTCATCAACAATCCGCCAGTCGGCGTGCACGATCCCAGTGATGCGAAGTTCGCAGGAAGAGATTGGAGGACAATCAAGGTCGGCGAGATCATAGCACCTGAAGAGACCAGGTTTGTTCAAGTCGACACGAGCGTAGAAGAAGCTACAAAGCTTCTTGTCACATCTGGCGCACCAAACGTCGTTCTGATCCGCCAGAAACCGGATACCAGGGTCGCTGTAGGCGCATTCGACTATGACGATCTCATTGCATACCTCTTGCTGGTGACGGAACTTGCACTGCCTGTCAATGCTGCCGACGACGAGATTGCCGACGTCCTGCAAAGAGCGAGAGCCAACAAGCCAATTCCCCTTGAAGACATCAAGTACTTGTTGGGTCGCAAGGAGCCGCCTGCCTTCCTCGACCATACTGCTACTCTAACCAAAGCGGTAGAGATCTTTGGGTCGGGCTTTCATAGGATCATAGTCAGGAAGCAGGGCACAAACGAAGTCGCTGGCATTCTAAGCCAGCTCCGCCTTGTGCGATTCTTCTGGGAGAACGTCAAGAGTTTTGGGATTGTGGAGGAGCTGCATGCACTCTCATTGAAGAACCTCGAATTGGGAAGTCACAATGTGCTGTCTATCAAGTAAGCTTTCTTCATCCACGAAGGCCAAGTATGATACTGACTGGTGTCAGCGGCGATCAACCTCTGAAGGAAGCTTTACTCCTCATACACACCATGGGGATAAGTTCACTCCCAGTCCTCGATGCGCAGAAGAATGTTGTAGGCAACATATCACACGTCGATGCACAGGTTGGTTCCCCTCTTGTCCATCCCTGGTACTCCCTGTGCTAACCCTGCCTAGCTCCTGACCACGACGGCTGCCCTCCCTCTACTCGACTCGAGCTGCACTCACTTTATCACCGTCATCCTCTCCGAACGCGGCATGGTCAACGGCCGCGACTCATATCCCGTCTTCCACGTTGTCCCTCAATCTACACTAGCCCACACCGTCGCTAAACTGGTCGCAACCCGCTCACACCGCATGTGGATTGTCGAGTCGCCGTCCCCTGCCAACTCCGTCCCCCCCTCACCGAGCCTCAAGCCTTCCTCCACCACTGCGCCACCTCCCCTCTCCCTCAGCCCCACTCGCAACGACACCCACCACACAGGCCCCCCCTACACGCCCGCAAATCCCGGCGTCGGCATCTCAAGCTCCTCCCTACCAGGCGCCGCTCTAAGCGGTCGTCTTACAGGCGTAGTTAGTCTGACGGACGTGCTGAACCTGTACGCCAGGGCGAGTGGACTCAGTCCAGCGGATCCGGAAGAGACACGACGGCGGAGGAGGACAAGCAGCAGCAGTAGCGTGAGGAGCGGTAGCGTAAGGGCTAGTCTGGATGGTGGAGGCAGTCGGACGAGCATGGATCTCGCGAGGAGCGTAGGCGATGTCAGTGGGCCGAGGAAGTAGATCTTTCCTGGTCCGATGCCGGGCTCTTTGCTCGAGGAGGGAGAGAGCGCTGATCCCTTTGGCTCTGGGCTCCCTGGTAGTTCCTGAGAAGCTTCGCGAGTGGGTGACGAGGTGCAATAGGGGAGAGAATGATGGGCATGAGCAAGTCTCGTTCTGGGTTGCTTGATGAAAGTGGGTTATATAGCATGGCGTATGGCGTTGCAGGACAAAGCGGGCGAGGGCATCCTGAATCATTGGCGACAATTTGTTACGGAGTAAAGAGATAGACGGCTGAGGGTACGAGCACTGCTGCTTCACAATCCTTTTCGCAGCACAACAACGAGTTCTAAGTGACAATGGCTGGAAACCAAGCTAAATAAAGCAAATAAATTCGATCAGACGATTAATGACACTCAGCTAGTCACTTGATTCTATGAACATCAATGACCAGTGCAACACCAATTATGTGAATCGATACTTCCATTTCATCTATCTACCGAACCAACAGAAAGCTATGCTCAACACCACCATGCACAAACCCAACCCAATCCAGTGCAACCCAAACGCCCAAAACAAGAACCTTCTCACCACTGATTCCCTGTCCTCAAATACCACCCAACAACCCCTCCACCAGTCCCCCAACCATCCCCAACCCCCACCACCCAGCCGCAGACCCCACGACCTCCAACCTCCTCACCATCTCCCCGCGATCAACAGTACACTCCCACTCGCCCGCACAACTACAGTGCTCCATGAACTCATTGACCCTCACCCTCTTGCACTTGCCACACTTCAAGTCCTGCGTCGTCCAAGCGTGCACCAGCCCTTGGACGTAAGCGATCAACCTTTCCTCGATCCTCAGGTTATCGAATTGATGGTCACAGTTGCCGCATCGCACTTCCAGTACCCTGCCCTCTTGTCCCTGCCCTGCCGCCTCTCCAACATTGCCACTGGTAGTTCCAGCATTCGCGCCTCCCAAAAGCCCTGTATCCCGACACAGATCCACGCTCCTCGGCACGCAGCACTCCTCGCACGTCAAGTCGCCGCCAGGCAGCGGCAGACTGGCGCTGGGGTTGACGAACGTGCCCTGGGCGCTGAACTCTCTGATCTCGAAGAGGTGGAGGAGTTCCTTGCGAAGGAGGCGGGCCTCGAGCGTGATGGTGCGGTCGAGGGAGAGGACCAGCATTATGGATTTGGTGAGTGACAGGACGGGGTTGGATTCCTTCTCTGGTTGGGATCTGGAGGAGGATTTGGCGGGCTGGGATGAAGACAGGCTGGAGACGCTGCCGGGTAGGGAGGGGTAGAGCCAGTCGTTTGCGAGTTCGGGGTGGAGGAGCTCGGTGCGTTGGCGCTTGATGAGGGTTGCGATGGTCTTTTTGAGAGGGGTGGAGAAGGTGGAGGCGAGGACGTCGCCTGGGGTTGTTTGGTCGTCGGATTCCGAGGCGAAGAGGGGCGCGTGGATTGGGAGTTGGGTTGGGCGGGGCGTGCCGTCTGTGAGGTTCTGCGGGCGCTTTCGTGCGTGCATGAGGTTGATGTAGGCGATGATCCATTCGTTGAAGATAGGGAGGAGGATCGATGGCAGTGCGGTGGCGAGCTGCCAGTGCATGATTGACTCCAGTTGTTGGTCTGCTTCGCCGACGACTTCGGTACAGCCCTTGCCGCCGTAGTTGAACTCGTCATACCAGACTAGGTAGTCCCAGTATTCTGTGATGGCGAGATCGAGGAAGTTGAAGGCTGGCTTCGAGTTGACTGTCTTGAGGATGTATTGGCTGTACGCGTACGCATTGCCCACCTCACTCTTGCTGGTTTGAAGCAGGAGACGACCTGGACTTGCAAACACCACGTGCGATCCAACACGTCGGAACTCGGCCATCAGCTGTTGCAAAGCCTTCTTTGACATCATCTGCACAAAGTAATGCAAGTTGCGGTCGTATAGGAATGAAGACGGTGATTCGATCCAGCGGACGAGATGCTGCACCATGACATCTGCCATGGTAGATCCGGTGCATGCTTCTTGCCACCACGTTCGAACCATTTCTCGTAGAGCGACAATGCCGGCCTGGGCGAAAGAATTCTCCGACTGGATCTGTTGAGCTTCCATACCGGAGTCCTTGTCGTTTCCGATAGCCATAAAGCCCATCGAGTCCGAACCTTCAGCATCGTTCAGAACAGCCGCTGAAAGGATGGTGTTGATGGCAAGGTTCTTCACTGACAAGTCAATGCAGACCGACGAGTAAGTGCCAGGGTTGTTGACTGATGGCATCTCGACAGTCTCGAGCGAGCCGAGGATGTCGTCCTTTTCGTATCCGGCATGATCCGGCTTTGGCGCAGCTGACCACCATAGTACAACTCGCTCTTTCTGCAGACGGCGGGCATAGGCAATGTCGATCAGCAGCCTAGGATCGTCGCTCTCCAAGTTACAAATAGGAACATTACCATACCGACTCAAGCCAACAAGATGGGCGATCCACGATCCGAGGTCAAGGTAGTGTCCGACGATCCGCTTGGCCGCAATGCTTTGCCAACCGAGAGGTGGAAGCTGTTTGTCGGCGTGATGAGATCTTAAAGGAAGTGTCGGGAAGGTCTGCAGGATTGGCAGATCATGCTTCAACATCTGCGGCTGCTGCGACTGGATGATGAGCATCTGTGCCATAGTCTCGTCCTTCTGGAAGGCTTTGACAGCATCCCCAAGCTCCTGCAATGCTCGTCGCTTTGTCGTCACTTGAATTGTCTTGAAGTGGAGGAACTCCTGGTATTCAAACACGTCCTGCCAGGGCTCTCCCTCGTTCATGTCTTGCCTTTCGATCAAGCCATCGCGATAGATTCGATCAATGTTGGGCATGGTCTGCTCGCTTCGAGACCGGTTCAACACAATGACTTTAGCCTCTTCCTTGGTCGTGCTGAAAAGAGCATAAATTTGTCTCTCGCCTGCCGTAACGTGATAGAGGTAGAGGTAAGATAGAGGAGCTTCGTCGAGATATGGGTTCTTTGGCGGAACGTGGTGGAGCGAGTGCAAGTCGAAACCCTGCTCCAAACCCTTGCCTAGAACACCTCTATGAGACTCGTCAAACGTGCAAGTGCTACCAAGTTCGAGGAGAGCACGAAGCTCCAGGGGAACCTGCTTCTCGTACACGCCCTCGACACTAGAGTGGTTGAAAAGCATTGTAAGCTTGGTGGACTCGCTCACGTAGACATCCTCGGGCATCGTAAGCTTGAACAAGTGTGCTGAAGGGTGACCATTGGGTAAGGCGTAGTTGGTAACCTTCTCTGCCGAGACTCCTTTGATGGTAACATCTGGCAGATCGTCTTCCTTCAAGTTGAGGAATAGCTGACGCGGCACGATGACCTTGAGCTGATGGATTCTCTTGTCGATGAGGACAAACGCTCTGATCTCACCCGGCCTCTCGGTCTGGCACAGCTGTAGGATCTGCCATGTCGAGATATACAGCAATTCGGCCTGGTTTCGGAAGAAAGATCCAATAGCGTCTGTCGCATCGACACGCTTCTCGCCGAAAAGCTGTCGTCTCCTTTTCCTAGCCTGCTTTTGGATCTTCCACTTCTGCTTTTGATATTGCAACCATCCTTCGTAGTCTTTGGTGATCGACGGCATCTTCTCTGGAAGACTGTCGTAAGGATTGGCTGGAGCAGCAGCCTTTGCATTGACTTTACGCTTCTGGCTGCCATGAACTTGTGTGACAGCTGCGATCTTCGCCTTCTTCAAAGCGGATGATCCAAAATCCTCGAGATCCAAAGCTTTCCGAGCCTCCAGGGTATTGACATCCACATCGGCGAGAGGCTGCTTCGTGAAGAGATCAGTCATCTTCTTCTGCTTGAAAATATCGTCCTTGATTCGTATTCTCCGATCAAGCCAGTCAGGGTGAGCTACGCGAGGTACTGGGTTTCGCACCTTTTGCAGGGCCGCAGGTATGGTGATCAGCTTCTGAATGACTGATCCAAGACGTTCCAGATAGTAGTCCCAGTCGATAACGGTCCTTGGGTCCATGTCACCCGGGTCATCCTTCATCCACTTCCGGAGGTAGTGCCTCTTCACAGACTCCTCTGACGAGAAGATGGCTACCGGAATAGCTCGCTCTGTTACTGGGGCATTCTTTGGTCGAGATGATATAATATACTTGCAGTTCAAGCCCTTGTCCTTGATCATTTGCTCACCCAAGAACTCAGCCAGACGCTTTGCTGTAGTAATGGCCGTGGACTTCTGTGCGCCATACTCTTCCAACGTCTTGGTCATGCTCTTGTTCTCACAAATGAGCTCGATCAACTCCTCGTCTACCATTGTCGAACCGTGCGAGTGCAGAACATCAAGCCACTGGTTGGCAACCTTGGCGACCGAAGCATAAGTCTCTTCCAGAGTCGATCCCTCAAGGAAGAATTTGAAGATTTGGGTTTGGAAGATCTTGATGAGCTTTAGCTCACCACGACGCTTTACCTCGAAACCTTTGAGCTCAGCAAGACTGCCGTCGTGATTGAAGACTGCGTAACGCTTCTTCAAGTTCTTGTCCTCTTCCTTCGACGTCGGCAGGATCATGGCTTTGTACGGACCATCAACTTCGAAGAAGATAGAATTATCGCTATGCGTCTCGTATTTGAAGGTCGATGGATCCGTGAGCGTTTGATATTGGTGGTTGGTAAACTTGGCGTGCACCAAGTGGTTCAACATGGCGCAAGGATAGGAGATCGTAAGCTTCTTTCCGTTGCTCATCTTGAAAGAAAAATTCTCGGGGAACGTGGCTGGCAGGATACACCAAATGCCATCCGTGTCCAATTCGAGTGGCCGCCCAATGCGCTCCACGATCTGTCTGGCCATTTGAATGATCTTTGCGCCAGTCAAACAGGTGACACCGGCCATCTCCATGGAATACCATCTTGACCCCTTTCGCATCACATAACCGTAGAAACTGTTCAAGATGACCTTGTGAGCTAGTTGCAGGGAGTCGAAGAGAACAATCATCTTCTTCGCCTCCTCCACCTCCAGTGAGCTTGCTCCTGAAGACTTGAGAGCCTCGGTCTTGCCTTTCCAGACCTTTTGCTTGCCCTTGAAGTCGTAACGACGATCTCGGAAGTCGCGCACGGTATTGACATAAAAGGGATTCTCGCGCTGGCAGATGATGGCCTCTCGTTCCATGGTCTTAGCATCGTGGATCTTGTGGTAGATCTTTTTGCTGTAGTCTTGAAGTCGTTTCTTGACCATTCCTGCTTGCTCGTCCAGTGAGAGATCTTGGAATGTCCGCGCGAGGCCATTGGCGTACTTTGCAGGAAATCGCTCGTTCTCCAGTGCTTGCCGGATCATGTTGTATTCGTCGCGTTTCGCTGGCAGGAACTCTCCTCTCCATGACCAAGGAAGTCTCCTGTCGCAAGTCTTTCCAGGTCTGTTGAAGTCGCAAGCTGCGCAGTCTGACTCTTGAACCATGGAGTCTGGCTGAAGTCGGTTCGTGGTCATAATATTAGGGTACATGGATGCTACATCCAAGTGGTAGATCGAAGGGCATTCGTTTCGGTTCGGGGTATCTTTTAGTTGCATTAGGCGCTCAGCAATCTGAGACTTGACTTCTTCGTAATTCGTAACGTCGTCCAGCGACTTCTTCTCTTCAACTGTGATGCAGAATTTGAGGGCTGAGTCCAGGTCGTGCAGCAGCTCATCAATGGCGGTGGTATCAATCGCAAATTTGCAAGGGATATCGCTGCGGAAAACTCCAGCTTCAATCGACTCGACGTGACCTCCCACGTAGGTCTCTGACTCCAAAAGGTGTCCTTCCCAGAATGCCTCTTTCGGACTTTGATGTTTGTTTGGTAGAACAATGTTTTTCTGATATGCTTGTACCATGAGAAGCATTTCGCAGAGAGTTCCGGTTCCTTTCCGCAATACGTCGTCCGGTCCAAGGGGAATGATGGTGCACAGAGAGAAGATGAATGGATGTACATACTTCATGTACAAGTAGTAGGTGGCCACAGCATCGGAAACAGAGTATTCGGCAAGCACTTGTGGTCGTTCGCTTGCGTATGGTGTCATGAGTTCAGGATCGAGCTCGTCTGGATCGTAGCCGAGTTTGGCCACTGTGACAGCCTTGAGACCTCTACTTCCTTGTGGAAGATATGAATCTCGGTTCACCCAGGCGAATGCGTCCATATGTGCGCAATAGTTGGACACATAGATGTCCTCGCTGTTCTTCCGGAAACCGATCTCCTGGTACATGTCGATTCCTAGGATGCTAGCTCTTGCCTCGACGAAAGGCCAATCGAAGAAGTCACCGTTATATGTGACGATGACTGTTGGGCGTGCCTCTTTGATGCAGTCAAAGAACCGCTCGAGAAGGGCTCGCTCGTCGGGCTCATTGAAGACCATGAACGGACCGTCATATTCGGGCTTGGGCGTGTAGTCGAAGTCTGAGATGTTTTCCGAGACGATTTCACGATTGGTGATCAAGAATCCTTGCCCGTCAATCATATATGAGATCATCATGATTTGGTCAAACGCTGAGTCCGGAAATTTCAGGGGGAGTTTTGTCGTCTCGATATCGTAAGCCATGACTACGGGGTCAGCACGCTGCAAGTGCTCTTCGTTGCACTTTAGGCTGACTTTGCCATGTTTCGCCTCTACGAAGTACCATTTCCCGACCCGGATATCCATGTCAATGGCTAACCGGACGTGATATGGCACGTCATACTCTCGGATGTCGACCACGAAGTCGCTTGCATCCAGGATGCTACCGGGTCTCGTTTCATATTCCGTGTCGTTATCGAACATGTCGATTCCTGCTGTCGCACTCGCCATCTCAGCGTATGTATCCATGGCGTTCATTTTGCCCTTGTTCTTCTCCGCAATCGGCTGGATTTCTCTCCTGACTGTGAGAAGATCCGTAACATTGGCGAAGCTGAGTTTCAGGAAGGCTCTCTTGTAGCCCAGCAAATGGTTGGGCATTTGAAGGTCCTCTTTCTCCACTCGTTGCACAGTCTTGACAAGCCCTTCGAAGCCTCTCCGACACCATTCTTCCACTTCCGCCTCTTTGCCGTGTTTTATGGCGATCAAGAAGTAGGGGTCGTACTCGACAGTCGCTTTGAAAGTGTTGCCGTCTTCCTCGAGGAAGTAGAAGTCAACTCCAGCCCTCCCTCCAAGAATCTTGCTGTCCTCTACGGAAGTGCTGTGCATGTTGACTAGCCATCCCTCCTTCTTCCTGCCTGCTTCGAAGCGCTCAAAGCCCATGGTTCCGTCGATCTTGTTGGCAAGTCGCGTAGCTTGAAGACGTTCATTTTGTGATGTGATCTCTGAAGACCGGAGCGACCCAGAGTCCACGGTCTTCGTCTTTCGAGTGCCATATGAGGTTTGTCCATTCTTCCCAACGCGACGGAAAGATTGGCCTTGCCGCCTGCCAGCTCCCTGAGCCATGTTGGGAGAAGCTCGTGTGTTTTATTAGTGATGGTGATAGTGACTACCGCATGGCATATACTGCAGGCATATCTGTCTGGAAATGTTTAGAATTGGTGTAGTAATTGGTGGGGATATGTCGTTGCTCGAGAGATTGTGAACAGCCGACGAGCGGGATACGCGCCAGAACGCGAGAGCGCGTCCATTTTCAATTTAGCCCTGGCTCGTGCTTAATCTGGCTGTGGAGCTCTAAGAAACGTCGTAGATGTAGATCTAGCTAACCGTAGATCCAAGTCGACGACATCATTCCGATAAATTTTTGGCTTGAATAATCAGATATACCGTCACCACACTCCTTTTATCATTCAACAGTGCCAGTGATCTCGCAAGCCGCACTCAAACCACAACCCCCTCAGCATCATATCTCACAGTATGGCCGACAATAATCAAAGCACCAGTCCTCAAGATGGCTACGTGCCATTCAAAGGCGAGCAGTGGAAGGACGCCCAGAGCACTAAGAAGCCGAGCGCAAACGTCATGCCTGGCGGAACGATGCACACGGCAGGCGGAGAAAAGGTCGACAAAGTAGATGTGGTCGAAGCAGCAAAGGCGATCAAGTGGGAAGACTGGGCGACATTCCCGACTCGACCTTGCGTGAAGGACTCTCTCATGACTGGTATCGGATCTGGGTTCGCGCTTGGAGGTGTGCGTGCGGTCATGTCTGCACCGGTGTTTACCGTCTGCAACTGGGCGGTCGGTACTTTCTGCTTCGCCTCGTTCAGCATGTACCAGTATTGCACATATCAGCGCAATGCTGAGCGTGAGGGAATGAAGAGGGCTATGGAGATCATGGACAGAAAGGCCATTGAGCGCAAGCAGAAGGAGGCGAGGATGGAGCGCGCAAGAGAGCTGAGGCGGCAAAAGAAGGAACAGGAAGACCAGGAGCTTTTTGGGAAACTGAGGGAGAAGGAGAGCAGCCAGGGTGGAAAGCCATGGTGGAAAGTGTGGTGAAGCGACTCGTGCTTTCTATGTTGTATTTCACTAAATCTTCTCTGGAAGACTGCTGGTGGATCTCTCATGAGGTCTCGCGGACGCCATGCACTTCCGCCATCCTTCGTCTTATGATTGCCCCTAATCGCTGGACGAATTCATCTCCCAGCCATTTTAGCTGACCGTCCTCCTCCAACTTCTTCTTCTCGGCCCAGCTCAGTAACAGCCTCACGTTCCACAGTCTCTGTGGATCCCAGGACATCGCATCGCTCAGTAGTGCAAGCCGATCGTCCAGCACTGTTCCATTCTCATCCTCATGCACTCCACTCATCGCATTCGACGGGATTGCGAGCCCCAATTCACTCTCGTCCAGGCACTCTAGCGCTGGCAGCTTCAGCAAACCAGCCCACATCCTCCACCAATCGGGCATGTTCTGTCTCTCATTCAACCCTTTTAGCGCCCTCCCGAAGAGCCCTGGATTCTCCTCACTTGCCGGTGCTCTCCTCACCCACATGACCTGGCTCTCCTTGAAGCCCTTCAAATGGCCCTCATTCCTCTCGAAGTCCAATTTCGCCTTCCACCACTCCTCGTCCACAGTCTCCACGCTCGCCACCGTTGCAAGCTCCGGCAACAGACATGGCGCCTTCTTCACCACCTCCTCTCCACTCTTCAATCGAATCCTCACATCCATCTGCACCGGCCTCCCACTATCCACATCCTGACAGACCACACACCTCGCCTCGGCAGCCAGCACCCAAAGATGTCTCAACGCCTGTAAATGCACCGCATTATCTAGCACCTCACTCGGCCAAAGCGGGTAAAACGCCATGACCAGCCCAGCGACAGCCAGATCGCCCGTACCAAATGTATATATCCCACCACCCAAGAAAAGAGACCCGATCGCCAGATGTGCCGCCATATGGCTACCGTACGTAGTCTCCGCGTCCGTTCTCCCATGCAGTCGTCTCAAGTAGCGGAACACCGTCACGTCACCCGTGCCCGCCATGACGGTCGCGGCAGACAGCGCCAACATATCAATACACCGTCTGATGGTCGTGCGCGCGAGCTGCGCGTCGTAATACGTCGCGGGCTGGAGCGAAGTAGACCAGAAGACGTCGAGGTAAGCGAGGATCTCGTCGCGGGCGGCGGGAGAAGCGGTGCCTGCGTATTTGAGGGCGAGAGACCAGGCGTGGCCTGTGATGATGTTGTAAAGAGGAATCTCAGAGGAACGTAGAGGGAGGATCGGGATGAGAGCGCCGGTCTTGGGCGAGAAGTAGTGCGAGGCGTAGGAGTGCAGTTGGGCGCGGATCCAGTGCGGGGTGGCGGATATGGAGTCCCACATGATGAGGTTCTTGGCGAGGGCGCGCAGGAGGAGGATGTCGGGACGGATGTGGTCGTGTTGCGAGGGCGTGTATGGGACGTCGATCTTGCGGGCGATGGTCGCGTCGTTGGTCTTCATGTAGATGAATGTCAGAGCTATGGTGGCGCCTGCGGTTGCTTTGTCGACCACGTGGACGAACTCAACGGGTCGAGGACCGATGGCAATGGAAAGAAGTCGTTCGAGAAGTCCCATGCCTTGCAGACCTTGTAGATTGTTGCCTTTGCCCAAGTTCATGAGACCGAGTGAGAATCCTGCCGCAAGTCGATATGATTCGTCCCGCAGGTTGTCTGCGGCGCTGCCGGGTTCCTCAATCTCGCGGTGCTCCAGCTCCGAAATCATGATCTCGCTCATTCGGCGATGCTGAGTGTTGTAGTAGAGCAGGCCAATGCCGAGCAGGCCTACTGTCTGTGTCAAGGGAGACACGTTGAGCTCAGCCGCGCCGGCGGGGAGCATTCTTGTGATGTGGACCGAGAGCATGCGGGTAATGAGGGAGTCCATAGTGCCCATGTAAGAGGCCGATAGACCAAGCAGTAGACCGATAGAGGTCATTGTATGCTTCGGGGTCAAGTACTTGAACGCCAGCCATTTAGCCATAGAGCGGAGATGTCCGTTGAGTCCAAGAGCTAACAGAAAACCTGCATGGCGGTTTGTGAGATCGTCCGGCTTGTTGAAAACGATCCAGGAGGTGTCAATTCCTGCCGCTTTCTTCGAAATATGCAGACCAGCAGAAGCACCAGCATGGAAAAACGACCAGCTTAGCTTCTCTTCGGTGAAACCAGTCTTATCAGCGCTGACAGTATTGTCCATGGGCTTCATCTGGCAAAGGGTACTGAAGCCGGCCACTTGGAATTTTTCCGAGATCAATGGCTTCTGGCTTTCAAAATGCACCAATGCACTGCCAGCGGGCAAAGATATGGTCCGATTCATCACCCACTGCATGACCTTTTTCTGTTGTTCCAGATGCTCCTCGTCCGACATGCCCGGTTGAGGAGGGCACTCCGCAACTTGAAGAATGGCAGAGTTGGTGAGTCTAGCTGCGTCCACAAAACGGCGGTCTTCTGAAAAGATCTGTGCAATGACAGCATGCCGATCAGCTTCATGAGATCTGGTTGTAGGGACCATCCTCTCCGTTGCGTTAAGGATGCTCTGCAAATCGGCATTCGAATTCTGCATATGTCTTTGTTGCGAAGATGATCGTGCAAGGCCGGGGTCGCTTTCTACAGCTGGTATAAGGTCCTCTCGGTTCACCAAACGAAGAAGCGTAGGAGGCCATATTGAAGGTGGCGAGCTCTGACATCTTGCAATGAATTCCCTCAGATATCCAGCAGTCGAGTCGGATAGCGTGGTGATGAAATTTGCCGACATGCCGCTCGACTGCATTGCCTGCACTGCCTTTGCTGAACTGTTCTGTGTAGTCGCTATCCTAGCAAGGAAGCGATACAGTGTCGACAAACGAGGCAAGAGCATAAACTGCTCTGTGTGGAGTATTTGCAGAGATTTATCGGAGCTGCCCAGTCCAGCTATAGTTTGAAGATCCAGGGGCTTATCTGCTGTGCCATTTACGAGCGCCTTCTCGAGCCACTGATTGACCGAAAACGGACCAGCTACCTGCGATCTTGCAAGACCCTGTATATCAGATACTTCAGATTCCGAAAACCCGAAATCTGCGAAAGCAAAATCTACGGGCAGCTGCATTCCTTGTTTCCAGTCCCAAAGCTCTTGGTGCAGATAGTGACCCAGCTGGGCCAGACACGCAGCAAGGACTTGACTCGTTTGTGCTGTATGAGGATCTACACAGCTTGTCAATTTGAGCTCCTCTCGAAATAGTTGAATGGCAAGAAGCAGCTGGATCGAGATGTTGGCTCGAGAACGAGCTTCAGAAGGCTCCATAAGCCACGAGATACCCCCAGACTTCAAATGATGGAGTAGGGATCTAGTCCTCGCTTCCATGTCCGTCATCGAGAATTTTGCGCCGAGATTTTCTGTAAATGTGTTCCCATCCTGTCTGGTCTGCTTTGGACTCCTTCCCTTGCCATTGGCAGAGACGGTGCTTATACTGAGCCGCTTCCACGGCAAAGACAAGGTTTCAGCAGCATTACCCGTTGCCATCTCTTTGCGAGACACCAGGTGAGCTGGGGCATTATTACTACGCGCTTGGCTTCTGCGAGACTTGACACCAGAAGCCCGACCGAGCGAGCCAACCGCGAAGCTGAACAGCATCATGATCAATGCTTCGAGTTCCAGAGCTTTTGCATCGTTCGCCGAAAGCTTTTGGGATTGAAGGTGAATGTATGCCAATGCCCATATCTGTGTCACTGACTGCTTTGCCGTCCCACTGAGTACAGACTGCGCAATGCGAAGAGCTCGATGTATTAGGGGGTCGCGAGGATGAAGTCTCAGTTGTAGATCAAACTTCTGCTTGTTTGAGTCGATGGCAAATATGCGGCCTGGCTTTGCAGATTCGGAGAGTTTTATGTATGAATCAGCCAGCTCAATCGTACGCTTCATCCCTACCTCTCTGGCCAAGTGATTCAGATGGTAGCGGACATCAACACTGTCGAAGAATTTCATTTTGCGAGGAAAGCTTATCGACCACGGCAATCCATTGTCAGGAGCAATCGTCAATTCTAGTGTCGAAGATGAGGAGACAAGTGCTTCCATTGATTCGTCTCGCGCCTTGGCGATGTCGTGAACAGACGTTTGCGTCTCTTGGTTCCTGAACACTGGAACGGCGACCGTCGAGGCTGGACAGTTTCCTGGACTTGGAACGTCCGTGGAGATGGAAGCTATAGCAGTTTCGAAGTGGACTTTGACCGTATGTTGCGCTAACTTGTCGTGAACCCACAGTGACAGAATCGCATGGCTGTCCAATTCGTCCGTCAGTTGGTAGAGTGTGCGAACTTTGAATCGCTGATCAGAAGCTACTTTACTCGGTGGATACCGTTGACTTGACAGCGGTAGTACGTGAATCTTCCGCAGTACGAGCTCCGGCTTGATGCCCTTGCTACCGAATGAGAAAGTGGAATCTACGCTTGCGAAGTCGTATGTCGCGAGGAACAGCTCAGTGACTCTTGATATCTCAGTATCCATTTCAGTATTCAGAAATGAATCGTCGCCTAGATCCATGGAATCATCTTCGTCAGCGCCGATACTTCTGCTGAACGTACTGCCTGGAATCGAGCCACGACTCTTGCGATAGATCGATGTTCCAAAACTTCTTCGGTCCTGAGACATTCGCATTGACGGGCCTCTCCTTGCTGTCGCTGCGTGAGAGGCGCTTCCTCCAGCATGCCCGCGGTTCGGATCACTCGTCGCCAAATCCCCTCTGGATAACAATGAACCCGCTCTACGAGTGCCTGTATGTGTTTGTTGCGAACGTCGAAAATCCGGGTCCATCCTTGATGTCATGGCTTCTTCTTCATCCACGGCCAGTTTCACTTCCGGTTGGGCCTTCTTCCTCCTCGTAGTCGTCGGCTTCTTCGTTGGCAGCCTTGCAGATGCGGCGAAACTTTCTCTGCCCTTGTCGTGAATCCTGACTGTCGGTATCGGACCAGCATTTGATGCGGCATTATTCACCGAGCTTCGTCGACGAGCTCTTGACTCCTTGACAGCTTTCCGCACCACTGTCAATGCGCTGAGGGACTTAGGTCGTAAATACCAGCCTTGCCAGATCGTAATTTGATCGAGATCTTCATTCATCGTAACGAGAAGCATGAGTCCCACATTCCCAGCGCTTGGTCCTGGGGGCAGCTCATCATTAGGAGATACGTATAGCAAACTCTCAGAGGCATCGATATCATCATATTCTACAAGTAAACCAGCATCTTCGGACCTCAAGTGTCTGGGGAAAGGCGCTACTGTTGCCGAAGCACATGCAGAAAGGTCTGACAAAGGATCGGTGAGTGACCAGAGATTGGGTAGATCATCCTCGTCGCCGTCCATACCTGTCCCTGTGAGCACGGAAGACACTGAGAACCGCTTCGAAGAGGGCGAATCGAGAAGTGAAAAGTTAAGCATGCCCCTTCCTGGCCCGAGAGGAGATTTCGGGTAAGGGGACGCCTGAAGCTGAGATGAATAGAAGGAATTGGGCGGAACACCTGGCGCACCGCCAGACGACTTTGGTCGCATCGTATTGGCTCTCTGAACGACAACCCCTTCTGCGGTTGGAAAGATATTGGTCACATCGAAAGGGACGCTGATGATGTGTGTCGTGCCGGCCAGGTAGTGGACATGACACTGCTTTCCTACAAGAATCACCAATGCGCGAGCCACGCCATCTTTCCTGCTCTCATCCGTAGTACTGGCGGTCGTGTTTTCGAGGTCTGCTGTACCAGTGCTGGATCTTCGACTCTTGCGCCGTATTCCACCAAATGGCCTAGTATCATGCTTGAAGGCATCAAGAGCACGGTCGGAAGTCCTCCCTAAAGCTACACCATGGTTCGAACCATCACCGGAGGCAGAGAAGTTCGTCACTACCGCAAAGTGGACAGTATCGTCCTTTGCGCGATACGTGAACACTCTTTGAATGTAGCCATCTCTTGAATAGACCACATGGTCCTTTGTCCAGAGTATCTCTTCTTCCGTTTGATCAACGGGGGACACGTAGCTCCTCCAACTGTAGCTGTCCTGTGGGGGATCATGAGGAAGAGCACCTTCGGCGACAAGATAATGTAGTGCAGACGGCGCATGAATTCCAAGTGAGATGATTTCGGCCATTGATGTTATCCTGTATAGCTTCACGTCCTTTCATGATTGCTGAGAGCCTCTGAAGATCGTTGGCGTACGCAGCTGTGCGCTATGTTTGTGAGTTCTTGCAGTGAAGTTGGGCGCGTGAAGTCAAAACTTCGACGCGCCAGTCTGCCACTGGCATCACTCACATAAATTCACCGACACTTCCAATCTGGTTCGTGGGACCTGCGAATTGATTTCATGGACTGTCGTTCACTTCTATAACAGCTACTGATCAGACTGCTACCATGTCACGGCCAAAGGTAGTCAAATCTGGACGGAGGATCCAAATCAGGTATGCATGTGAAGCCTTTCCAAAGAAGGGAGGCGACTGATCACGCAACAGCTATGACTCTACAAGAAGGTTGAATGCAACCAAAGTGTATCCAATCAGGTCTTCTAATGGATCAACAATAACCATTCATGGTACTGGCAAAGGACTGTATATCACTTGGACTGGTGGCCGCCCGTTGCATTTCACGTCTTCTAGCGAGGGACCAGTGACAAACGGAACCCACGAGGCGGATTCTGCTCAACAAATCTCAGAGCGCGCCGAATCTGACGATGAGGTACTCTTTGAGTCTGACGAAGAGGATCCCGACGATGACCAAAGCTACGCCAGCATTGTGCAAGACCTGGAGCTCAAACTTGAAAGTCCAGTGTTGCACCTTTCCATCCCACAAAGCTCTGCTTCAGAATATGACAGAGGCACGTCACAGTCACAGTCATTATTGGCCAACGCTCTCGTAGTTGCTGTCGCTTGCGAGGACGGCTCAGCGAAGGTCATTACCCTGCCTCTCGATCCACCTTCGGCTGCTTCGAAACGGAAAAGGAGACTAGGTGCTCATCTCTGCAGTTTGGAATCATTGACCCCGGCAGATCTGCCAAGAGGCATTGCAATGACCTGGACAAAGTCGCAACAACAGCTGGGCATTGGAACCACGTTGGGACTGAAGCAGACTCGCCAGTCCTCAAGGCACGCCGCTGAACCTTCGCATCCCTCTGGAGACGACCTTGTCATTGCCTTGGCGGCCTCTGAATTCTCAGGATCCCTGCACTTCTTCAGCATTCCTATTTCCAGCACAGGCTCACAGCAACATATCGCACATGCGACCGCATCACCTTTCCATTCCACATATCTCGACGCGCTCCCCACGTCCCTCTCTTTCAACCCCGCCCCTGAATCAGCCCCACGTCACTTTCAACTTCTCGTATCAGATATTTCAGGCTACACCTTGATCTATGACCTTTCTCCTGACTCTGAATCACGCCCCCCTTCTCGCTCAAACTCTCAGTCGACACCAACACCGACTCTCAACATTCGTCTCAGCGCCCCATTCTCCCCTTCGATAGATCCCTCAGTCCCCGCCCTATCGCATCGCAAGCGGGTTTTGGCCGCGTGCTGGGTACTCTCAGGTATCTCCTTCCTCGTGCTCCTCGAAGACGGCACCATCGGTCTCTACGCCCTCTCCAGTTCTTCACCAGCAAATATCCGCGCTACACCCTCACCCCTCTCCTTCGCCGCCACTGCTTTCATCGGCAACGAACCAGAACACAGCTCCACATTCACCGATAAGCCAAAACGCGCCCACCTCGTTCCCATGACACCCAACACCCGCCGCACCAAGAGCGAAGGTCTATTCTCCGGCCCGGCCAACGGCACTACCCTTCCTCCCAGAGGTGGCATCACCGTCCGCAGCACTACCAACATCCACGGCACGCCCGACGACGCAGTGGTCGTATACTACAATACTCGTGTATGCACGATCCCGTCTGTACGGGAGTGGTGGTCGCGGAATGCACAGGGACCCAGTCTACACGGGACAGGGATGCAGGACCTAGGCGGATTGGATCTTGGGAACGAGGCGATCACCGGAGTTGGGATCTTACCTGAGCGATCGGATAGGGGCGACGCAGTGTTGGGAGGGAATGCGATGAAGGGCGATGTCTTGGTCGCGGGTGAGTACAGGAGTCATGTCGTTGGGTCGGCTAGACAGAAGATTGCACGACGGATGGAAAGGGAGGACGGGAGTCCAAGCGGAGTTGATCGGAGACTGCTTGATCGGGGAGAGCTAGGGGTTGAGGGCTTGGATCGGATGCTGGAAAGTATGGAGGGGGTGGAGAGGAGGGTGGTGGGGTTCATGGACTGATTGGTCTCTGGGGAAAATGCAAGTTTCGCGATAACGATGGGGGTCTCTAGCGGTTCTATGCTGCTAATCGAGATGCGATTTCCTCACGGCACGCGTGCCACTTCTGTTCCTTGCTACTGCTATTGCTTTTGCCAACGGCTAGCTACCTCGCGCGGTCAGGTGGAGCATTCGATCAAGTTTCATGATCACTGCTCAGTATTACGCGCGGGAGATCGATGCGTCGCTCCGGCTGTCCTTTGGACTCGGCCAGCCTCTGTCCCTTCGCCTCTGCATTCATGCTATCAGATGAGGACGGGGTGAGTGACGCGCACCTTTGTGCTGCCTGCATCGAGCTCGAGCTCCTTTGGAGTGAGGACGGCTCGTGTATTGGCTTCAAGGACGTGCCGGTCTTTATGACGGCTTCACGTCTCGACGCCGGCGGCACGACGGTGACATATTTGTCAAATGCATGATGCTCATGTTCGTGTCTTGTTCAACCTTTTCTCAGATCCACGACCTGGAATTGCAGCCCTTTCAGCTCAGACACATGTCCTGGACTCAAAGCGTCCGTGTACAAATTCGACTGTGCGTGGGGGTGGAAGAGTCCCTGCTGAGTGCAGTTCAATACCGTCTGCTTGCCCGGCGGGTCCGTCAACCTGAAAATGCCGTAGTCGGGATTGCGGCTTGGTGCGCACACAATGGCTACACTTTCTGGAAGCATGACCTGATAGCCGACGCTTGTGTGCAAATCTCTGCTCGACAAGAAGCAGGTCTGAGTTGGGTGAGTGTGGATCCAACCGCACACCATGAGCTCCTGGCCATCTACGTAGTCGAAGAGTGCATTGTCTCCCTCCTCTGTTGTGTCGCACGTATCTGATGTTGAAATTTGCTCCGGTATGACCAGATGAGAGATGAACAAGGCATTTGAAATGAGGGATCCACAGAGGATACCGCAAGTTTCCAGATTGTTCCGCGTGTTTGCTGAGGCGAGGGAGAGGAAGCGAGGACGAAGTTCGGTAGGAATGAAGAGGGGTCGGAGAGGAGCGCCGCCCTCGGTTTTGGCAGTGGACTTGAAGGTGTAGTCGGAAGAATCAAGCGGCTTCGCTGAGGCCATAGTAGATGTAGTAGGAGCTTTAGGTGGCAGCGATGGAGGCGAATCGGCCGACAAAGGAGTCTTCCCCGGGAGAGCTGGTGGTAGTTGAGACGGGGAGTACAATGCTGAGGAAGACGAAGGCGCCTCCTGATGTCCTCTGACGCCTGGGTATGCAAAAGTAGTAGCGTGGCTTTGTGAGCTTTCGACAATGTTAGTCCTGTCCAGCCGTCTCCCTAGATCCCGAATGTTTTGTGCAAGGTCGTCAAATTCCCTCTGTTCATTCCGCATGTCCTGGGAGTCGCTCTTGATACCTCTACGCTTCAATTCACGATGCGCCAGCTTCAAGGCAAGATCCGAATGCTCGCCGGCATGCAGGACTTGCGAATAGCCCGCTGATACAGCGTCATCGGTAGAAGCAAAGTCTCGAGAGCCCCTGCGAGACGAGTCGCCTGACCTAGTAGTGCTCTGATTTTGTTGTTTCTCCCTCTCTCTTGCTGCAGCAATCCTCTCCAGACTGGCCTGATACCTTCCGTATCTCTTTGCGACCTCCGGCTTCAAGTCCTCCAGCTTCTCCAAATCTGCTTTGACCTCTTTCGTGATCCGGGCCACAGCTGGTTTGAACTCGGGTAGCTTCCGATCCGGATGCGTTGCGATCTGGGACATGCAGAACTCGGCGTGCCGATAGAGGAACAGATATGCATCCTGTAGATTTCCATTACGCTCACAGTTGGCAGCCTGGTTAAGGATGTTCTGCGCCGTACGTATTGCGATTCTCAGCGGGTATTGGGTCTTGTGGTCAAAGTTCTGTGCCTCCTTGACGATCTCTTCCACGCTCTTTGGCCTGAGAACAGAGGCTCGGTCCATCTTTGATAATGTGTCAGTAGTCGTATGACTCTCCTTGAGATTAGGGGATCCTGTTGGAAAACTGCTCGGTTCCAGGGTTTCGCGACTTGAAGCTGCTGCCTGACCGGTTGCTCTATTTGGTCCACATCTTCAGCTATGCCGCCTCTTTCACGCCAATGACTGCGCTTTTGAGTTCAAGTCACGCATATTGCCCGAGAGAGGTCCTGCCTAGAAGACTAACAACAAAATCCATGAGGTTGCGTCAGTTAGGAAGTCATAGTAGGTGGTAACATTTCGAGGGAGTTCCGCGGCCCAGAGCTTCAACTTCACAGCCGGATGTCGTAATTCTTGACCAACCGCTCTCACAATCTTCTTTTTTTTTTCTTTGTTCCAGCGATTGTTGGATGGCTTTATAACGGGTCTGCTCTATGGTCACTCCTGCAAGCTTTTACAAGGCTCTTCCTAGATATTCAGCAACACAAAAACTCAGTGATCTCTTCAAGGCCAATGTCCGCGCTATCAATCCGGCGGCACCTGTCAGAACCCATGCTCGAGCGGATGTAGTCAGTCCAGAACTATGTGGTGAGTTGCACAAATGGTATGTGTCCAAATTCGAAACGAAAGCTAATGCCACCACAGACGATGCTTTGAAATACTTGCAGCCACGACTGCGCCAATATCAAGGATGCGATATTATTGATATCAATCCAGGGGCTTGCATCTGGAGCGAAAGGATCCATGCTGCCCTGAAGCCAAGGACGCATCTTTTGCTAGAACCAGAGAAGAAGTACATCGAGCCCTTTGTCAAGCCATTACTCGATCGAGATGATTCGTACAGACATTCGCCACTGCTCCCGACCCATACTGCAGAGTATTGGTCTACATATGACAAGATCTATTCTGAAGGGCTCTTGTCTGCACAGAATTCCATCAAGCCTGATGATCCGGTACTGAGGCAGCCAAATAGAACACTTCTTCTGACAGGGAACTTGCACCGCATGTACAAGATTGCTGGCTATAAAAAGTCTGGCATGGTAGCAAATCTTTGCACATTGCTTGGACACATGGTCCATGGATCGCAGACGAATTCATTAGTTCATCAGTATGGTCTTATTAAAATGCTTCTTTGGGTACCAGAAGATGCAAAGCAGCATATGTTACCATGGCTTATCCAGGCTCAAGGAACAACATCCGTGACTGCTGGTCTTGCAGCCGAGATCAACCAGGTCGTCGGGCTACCTAAGGTATTCGAATCGTCTGGAGATCGCTCGACTCTTGAGACAAAACCGCGGCCGTTCGTGTTTGATGAGATCTCCGCCATGAGGACAGGACAACGAATGCAGGCGTCTGGCATGAGCTTGCAATCTGGTCGCGTACCGAAAGTCTTTGAAGGTATCGAGGAGAACGAGAGATTGCGAAGTATCGCCTCAAGCCTGGAGATCAACGTTCACAATCCCCCGGGGCAAGACACTCTTGCTGGTCTCACGTCTGCTATCTCCGACTTGGAGAACGATTCTGGCGTCTTTGCACAAGATGATCGCAGACTTGTCCTTCAGAAGAAAGACCCTATCTCGCCCCAACACAGGGACATCTTTGATCAGACTCTCTACCATCCTTTCCCCATCCCGATCCCAAACCGCTTCGCCGACTTCATGAAGCTCTCCAAGCGACAAGTCGAAGCCGAAGCCGCATTCGCCTCACTTTCGCCTACTCTCTCCGCACAAGAACGCGGGTCCATCCAATCTCGGCTCCTTGACACTGCTGCTCTGATCAGGGATGGTATCTACAGCAAAGCGACGCTCGAATACAAGCTATGGGCGGACCGCTTCCGTATCCTCTTTGACGAGCAGCGGTGTCTCTACCTGGACCCACCCGTCTTAGCATACGACCGCCGGCCGTACGAGATCCTCGCAAGCAAGGAAGAAGAGTTCTGGCCCAAAATCCCAATGATGCTCCTGGAAATCGATCCATTGGAGCGTAACTTTGCAAGCGACATCACGACGAAGGAGCAAGGAAGCGCCATCATGCGAGGCCTGGTCAAAGGCTTGTTCTTTCATCGTGCACTCAGCGTATGGGAAGCCTTGGATCATGTGGCGCCAGGTGCCGGCGAGGACATGTATGAAGCTGTGCCTGAGTTGAGAGATCCGAGACTAGGCGGAAGATTGGATCCGAAGGACTTGAAAGTTTATGCGCTGTCTAGAGCACTTTTGGAGAAGTTGACTGTTGCGTATTTGGAGTGGCCGTTTAGACCAAGTGATTTCGAGATGATGCAGATGGGCTTGATCAGTCCGGCTGCTGGGCTTGGTATGGAGGGAGGAAAGGACGAGGAGGAGATGGATATGATCGAGGAAGGGGAAGAAAAAGACTGATGTGGTTTGCTCATAGCAATTCTGTATTCGCCCGCAACTCTTCTATTGTACATGGATAAGCCTGCATTCTGCGATATACGATCAATAAATCCGAATACATCGCAGAGGAATGGTGGTGGGAGCAGCCGAACACAGACGTCATGGTACCTTCCCTGACTCTCTGGGGCCTGTCCGAACTGGTGGAAACTGCCGTAAGTAATGTCGCCTCAACTAATGTACTCTTGTCATGTTTGCAATCCCCTCATCGCATCCACTCGCTCATCATGGCCCTTAAACGCCCTATGGAAATGCTGGATGACTATGAGCAGCAGGAAACTACAATCACGAGGGGTAGCGATGACGAAGAGGAGATCGGTGAGCAGGACATGTTGGAGTTGCTGGACATCGAGCAGGCCGATACTCCTTCGAACACCACGCAAGTGCAAGTCGATTTGTCGCATCTTGGACCAGATTCGCTCATCGAGCCACTCGTTGCACAGTGTCCTCCGGCATATCGCTCTGCGCTGATGGAGTTTCTCGAATTCAGGCCTGACGATGCATCAATGGGGACCTCGATGTCGACGCCCCTCCGCGATTATGCTTCGTTCAAGCAATTCATGTCGGATGAATGCAGCATATCCGGCCAGCCGAAATGCCACCCTGTCGCTCCTTCAGGGTTCTGGTCTGCAGCACTTATGATCAAGCTGCATCACCCGACCTTCACCTGCGCAAATCCGGAGGACAACGAAGTGGCCAATGCATCGAGTCCGTGTCCTCAAATATTGATGAACGCCGGCTTCTCTCCCAGCAACACGTTATGGGTCGAAGCATCTTGGCGTCGGCAGATCCCTCATGCGAAGAGGGGAGATGCGACTCATGAATGGACTGAGGGACTCAGGGCTTGCCACGAAGCCTTCACAAGGCATTGCGAAGAGCGAGCGAATGCACGAGTCGAGTGAGTCTTGGGATCAGGGAATCGCAAGACGACTTCGAAGAATGTGGGCTTGGTCACGTACGCAGTAGTGTTTGGCGAGGCACGCTCGGTGCAAGTGTCATTGCAAGTCACATCAGATCCGGTCTCAGCTAGAGTAGAGCGTCTTCTCGTCTACGGATATCATCCAGAATACCTCCTCCGCAACCCGAACCTTGAAGTCAGCAAGACCTACGTTACGCTGTAGCTCTGGCGGCTCGTGTGGCGCGCATCGACATCGACTATGGCTATTCAGAGCGTCGAGTTCAAAGACTGGCCGCATTTGGCATCAAAGGGAGAGTCTCGGGGGACAACGCTCTCCACGACGCGATCCAGCTGCTTATGGCGGAGAAGATCTCGCCACCTGGTTCACTGCGGTTTGAGAGTCTTTCCCCTGCCATCATCAACTGGCTCCGCAAGAATTTTGATGTGGTGACGCAAGCTGACCTCGAGCGACTTCTTCTTGAAGGCTCAATCATTGTACAATTTGTACATTCAGCAATGGTTCGAGCAGGCGGACAGGCGAAGGCCGCTCTTGAAAGGCTCCAAGATAGATCAATGCCGAGTGGCCCGGACAAGATCGCAGCTGCAAATCGAGCCAAGGACAGTGCCGTCAGTCGCAAGCAAGAGAAGTCCGCCGAGACCCGGTGCGGTGCGTGTGAAGTGTAGCAAATGTGGTGGATCTGAACTCGACAATACCAACCCAGCATAGGAGATGGGTACTGGAAAATGTATCTCGAGAAAGAGAACCACTTGCGCTACATGTTGTGAGCCGTATACCTCAGCAGCTGGTAAGCCTCGGAAGAAAGAGGTCGACTTCATCACAGTAGATACGGATTTGCGATTCGTGTACGCACGAAATCTCTCGAAGAAATAGAGGAGTGATGAAGCGGACAAGGTCTGAATGCCGGGACGGACGCTCGACAGCAGCTAGCTTACTGTGTTCGAGAGCAGTATGATAACATTACACGATGCAGAACAGAGAACCGAGACGTGTGGAGTTTGGGTCAAACAAGGTCGAACAGAGTCTTCGAGAGCAGCACTCCATCTCTGATATCTCTCTGCCAGCTTGTCCCGATCGATCGATGAGACTAAGTTGACCTTCTCTGCACGCTGGCTTCTCACGACATATGCACGGAACGAACAACACTGCCTGAGCTCCAGTTCCGGACAGCACTACCACCACACCACCAGAGGCTCAGCCTTTGGTAGATTCAACAACACACCGCCAAGGCTCCGCCTTGAGCAGCACTACCACCACAGAGCCAGAGGCTCGGCCTCTGATAGCAGTGTGACCGATGGCAGGATGCTCAGCTCCCAGCGTTACGTACCATTTGTTCATGCATTTTGGCCCCTTTGCCTCCCAGATTCTATACCAAATTCTACGATGTGCTTACACATGATGCTACCTCGGCGCTGCCACCGTTCGCATTACTAAGCCATTTGAATTGACTCCAGTTGCTTGCGCTCGCCGATAGGAGGAAGATGTTGACAAGATTTGCTGGCAAGATGGTCAAGCTCTTGGACACCAGCTCCGGCGTTCTGGTTCAAGCAATCGATGGGGAAAGAAGCCCTTTGTACAGCTCTGCCTTATTCTGAGTCGGACATATGCTGCGAGACGAGGCAGTTGCCACACATCTTTGAGATGGTACTGCTAGTGTAAAAAAAGTGATCATTAGCTTGCAGTCTTACGGTCAATGCTCTCAAATATCTATGACAGATCTGCAACCTCACAAGGACTATCCACAGACACTTCAAGCTTACGTGCCTCACTAAACTTATCTTGCTTTCTCATCGCCGCTGCACTCCTGTCGAATTGGCATCTGCTTGCGAATCACCTTCACGACCGAATCACCTTCACGACCGAATCACCTTCACGACCGAATCACCTTCACGACCGAATCACCTTCACGACCGAATCACCTTCACGACCGAATCACCTTCACGACCGAATCACTGTCACGAGCGAGCTGCGTGACTGCACTGTGAAAGCTCGTTTCACGTGAGAACAGTCACGTGAGTCAATTTTACACAAAATATATTCACATTAATTTCACGTGAAACGCATGTGAATAACAGCATCCTGGGTTCATATTTCCAGAGGTTCCTTAGCTCAGTTGGTTAGAGCGTGGTAAGTGGATACAGTCATTTGGAACATCACACATAGTATTAACCCTTGCTTAGGTGCTAATAACGCCAAGGTCGCGAGTTCGACCCTCGTAGGGACCATTTCTTTTGCAGAATAGCAAAAGAGCAGTGTTTTTGTGCTCGAAAATTATCTGCTCAACGAATGTTTTGCTCGGGCCTAGATTGCTCTCGGGCCTGGTGATTCCAGGCGATTGCGGGGAAAGATGATGGTCAAAGCGCGCTTCGGTCCGGTGGATTGAAGTTGCAATGTTGCAAGCGTATCAGGCACTCGTAAAGTAATATCAAAAATTAGGTCCCCCCCTCGCCCTGGCACGCTTAAGAACTACCAGACATAATTGATTGTTCTTATTTTGATTCATTGTGTGGTGACGTTGTAAAGTAGAATTCTTACGATAGACCTTGTTCATCAATGATTTCAAACGGTGATCGCGAGGATTTGGGCAGGTTCTGGTAGTTCTATTCCATTCCCGAAGATCGTTGGGGGCATCGAATTTCTTGACATCACATTCGTTCACAAAGTTCGCGGTTGTACTTGTAAGAATGGCCCCGTGGGGAAGTGGTCTGGTTGTATAATATGTACATAGCATCGAAGCTGATCAACCATTCCGCTTTCTGGAACATGAACACCGCGTGCTTTCGTTCTCTGCTTTCAAATGCGAGCTACTCGCTGCGGCCAAGTGCTGTCCGTGAAGCATCTTACCCGCCATGTAGTACACCAGGTCGCTTCTGGCTACTCGGGGCTATGCAGATAGTCCTTTTGCTCCTTCTACGAAGGCTAGAACAGTCCCGACGTAGGACACTTCGACCATCACGATGTCGTTCGTCATGGATTTGCTTCACTGGCGAGCTCATTTCTTTCCTCCCTTCTTCTTGCCCGCCTGCTTCGACGACTCAGCCTCCAATCCATAGCCCCCTCCAATCAAATCCATCAGACTTTCCTCCTGCTTCCGCTCCTCCTTCTCCTGCTTCTCCACCTCCTCATCCAAGCTCTTGGTGGTTTCGCTGTCCCAGCCTCGTCCGAATCGTTCTCTGAATCGCGCTAGTCGTCCAGCCTCATCCTCTTCAATATTTGCTAATTTCTGACTTGAGGGGTTCCATAACGGCGTATTTTTGACGTCCTTTGTGCTGCGGTAGATTGGCTGTGGAGAGGTTGTGCGGTGGAGGAAAGTAGAGCCGTCCGAAAGGGTCACCATCTGTGTGAAGGTCCAAGGTCGCTTGGGACGCTTGAGGAGAGTCGCATGTCGGACTTGAGTTTTCGGTAGAGATGAGAGCGCTATCGATGGTCGCGTGGCTGTTCTGATCGCCATTGTGTAAGAGTGGTCGCGAAGTGGACAAACATGAGGTCGATTCGGAGGATTGAAGCTCGAAAATAATACTGCGCACTTGAATTTTTAGTCAACCGTATCAGCTGCTCGCCGCCATCTTGACACGCTGCTGTGTTTCTTGATATATCTTGCACGAGATCATCCGAAGCAAATACTTATAGATTGCATACTCCAATGGCAATCACTGGAGCTGGCATAGGCCAAGGTGATGTCAGGGTCCAGGACTACCTAGATGACAGGCTCCAGACAGGAGCGGACCTCGATTCCTTAGATTCGCTTCTAGAGAATGTTCGAACACAGCAGGGATTGTTGCGGAAACAGGTAACATTCATTCTGCATCCTACATGAATCAGGAACTGAGCTGTTGCAGCTTGTCGAAGCAAAGGAAGATTATGCCAAAGCTGTTGAAAAAGCGCAGCGACATGCAACAGAACTTCGAGAGAAAGCAAATGCTTTCAATAAGCAACAAGCCGACATTGATCGGACCCTTATGATCGTGACGCAGTCAGACTCGACCGAAGAAGCGGTCAGTCGTTTCCAGAATGTCATGTCGGACTTGCACAGATTGGAGGTTGCCACTTCATACGTGGACCTCGTCAAGCAAGTGGGCGATCTGAGGTCAGTCTGTCCATTCCTTTGGTAGATAGATCTGCTCTAATATTAGCCAAGCGCAAGCTGCTCTGCAAACGTAGAACGAGACATCGATGAAGCCATTCGAGACCATGGACGACTTACCTCATTGGCGCAGAGTCTGCTCACGCTACAAGAAACAGCCGAGGGTGCTGCTCCCCACTTGGTGGACCATGTCTTTCAAGCTACTTCGGCAGCACGAGCAGCTGTATTTGCAACTCTTGCTACCAGCCTCGAGTCGATTCTCAAGCAAGCCGGCTGGCCGAAAGCTTCCACTACCATCCGTCCCGATGCAAAGAAGCCTTGGGCAGAGCAAGTGGGACGATTACTAGTGCTGCAAGAACCCGAACTTCTACAATCAACAAGTAAGAATTCTCAGAAGACTTCCAAAGATGAGCCACATGTCCTTGCTCCTCTCGAAATCCTGGCTCGACCGCTCGCTCTACGATTCCAGTACCACTTCTCTGGCGACAGAATGACGAACCGTCTAGACAAGCCGGAGTACTTCTTCAACCATGTCTTCGATCTGATTGATGAGTACGCTGGCTTTGTGCAGGAGAACCTTCAGAATCTGCTACTCAAGCATTACGGTACTAGTGACCTTGGCTTCACTCCCGCCTACGTTGATGCGACTCCCGCCTGGATCAACGCTCTTATGCCGATGCTGAAGAACAAACTTCAAAGTATCCTACCACAAGTCGTCAAGCAGCCAAGTCTCTTCAGCAATCTCATTCACGAGGTCATGTCATTCGACAGCAAATTGCTTGAAGAATGGAATTACGCCCCATTATCAAGCAGCATACCATTCAGAGGTCTGTCACATCACGTCCTGTCTACGATGGGATACTTCCCCGCGTGGTTTGCGGTGGAGAGGGACTTTGCTCTTGCTCGATATGATTCTATCATATCAGATCGGTCGACTGGATACCTTGACTTCGAGAGCGTTGAAGCTACGGCGACCAAGCCAACCAAGGCTGCCATACGGGTCAACGACTTGCTCGAGACGATCACCGATAGATACCGACCTCTTGCATCATTTCATCAGAAAATGAAGTTCTTGATCGACATTCAAATCGCTATCTTCGATCGATTCCACGGCCGGCTACATGAAGGACTTGAAGCATATCTGACAAGGACGTCCACGGTGGGCAGGACGGTCCATGGCGTCGGGCAAGGAGATGGTGCAGACTTGACCGGTACAAAAGGACTTGATCGTTTATGCCGGGTATACGGTTCAGCCGAGTACCTTGAGAAAGCGATGCGGGATTGGAGCGAAGATGTCTTTTTCCTGGATCTGTGGGAAGAGCTGCAATATCGGTCACAGAACAGGGATCAGATCAAAGGTGATTTGACCATGGGAGAGATCGCTGCCAAAACAAGCGTAGCTGCTACACAAGGGTGGACTTCTGACGAGGTGCATGGCGCCCTTTTCGACGAGACAGCCGCATCATATCGAAGATTGAGAACTAGGAGTGAGCAGGTCATCCTCGATACGGTCACGTACGACCTGCGAGGGGCGCTCCGTCCATACTCCAAAGTCAATAATTGGACGTCCCTGTCCAGCACTGGTAGCGGTGCGAGTCAGACCGCGGAATTGGATGGTTTCATTCGAATGCTGGACGAGTACCTAGCATTCCTGTCCAAGGCCATGGGGAAGACATGCCTCCGTCGTATTGTACGACAGATTGGCCACAGCGTACAGAGTTACGTGTGGGATTCCGTCCTTCTACGGCACACCTTCGCCACAGCCGGTGCGGCTCAGCTCAGCTCGGATGTCAAGGGCATCTGGCAGGTCATTGACCGCCACTCGGAAACACGGCAAGGAGCCTCAAGCATGAACAAGCTTGCTGAGGGTCTCAGGCTGCTGTCGCTGCCGGTCAAAGGAGAGATTCCGGTGGACATGTCAGCGGGAATAGGAAGTGATGGGTATGGGATGCCCAATCTGGGGCTGTGGGATGCGGAAAGGCGGCTCTTCGACAACAATGAGAGTGCGAGAGAAGTGCTCGAAGATCTGGGCTTGGAGTTGCTGACGGAAAGTGAGGCTCGTGAAGTGCTCAAGAGGCGTGTTGAGATCGGAAGCTGATTGGCTGGACAAGTCCGGCTCTGAATTGGGCTTGTGTAACGGGAGATGACCACTCTTGTGAGGTTGTCATTCGCAACTTAGGTAGCAGTCAAAATACATATTCTACAAATCATCGATACTCGACATTTGACCACATAATGACTTGGACTTTTCTGCAGTCAGGTGCCGCAGCTTGTTCTAGTCCTGCCACTCAATGAGATACACATGCTCCACGATTTTCGATCAGAGCAGTCGACCACGATGACTGCTTCACAGACAAGTGTAATGCAAATCGCGTACCTCTGTCATTACAGAGCACAATGCAGATGCGATAGGTAAGGTGACAGCTGCCAGATTCTTGTCATTGTCTCATGATGCTATAGACTGGATTTGTTGTTGTGGCCTATCCGGAGAACTCTAATGCACAGCTACGGACTACCCCATCGCAGCCTCTGTGTATAAAAGGCCTTTGCTACTCAAAATGTTTGGTAGAGGTCGCATATCATCGATACAGAAGATCACGAGATTGACGACTGCATCGAATGATTATAACGATTAGTCGAATACATCACAATGGCTTCTAACGGTGATCAGAAACCACTACAGTTGGTGCTCATTACCGGGTCCAACCAGGGAATCGGTAAGCTATCCAGCAATGTTTTATCTTTCAGGTCAACCACTTCTCCAGATGTCCCAATGGCTCCTCTTCCTAGTCAAAGTTGATATCGGTCTTGGGCCAGGTTCTCCAATATGTGACGGCTCAATCATGTCTCAATCTACTACTGTAAGACGGAAACGAATCAACAATACTGACGCCATGCACAGGCTATGAGATGGTGAAGAAGCTCTCAACAGAACACCCTGACACACATCATATCCTTCTCTGCTCTCGGATTATCACCAAAGGCCAAGAAGCACACAAGTCCCTCGGCTCTCCTGCGAACGTGACACCCGTGCAACTGGACATCACTAACGATGCCTCGGTGAACGCTCTATTCGAGCTGGTTGATTCGAAATACGGCAAACTCAACGTCCTTGTACACAATGCTGGCACAGGCGGTCGCGAGTTCCCGAAGGACTACACAGTACGACAGACCTACCAAGGAGTCTACGACGTTAATGTTATCTCCCCAGCGTTGATGACTGAAAAGTTCACGCCCCTACTGAGCAAGGTGATGGTGCCCAAGCTCATCTGGATCTCATCGCAGATAGGCAGTATCGGGTCCTTGCAAGACGGCTATGCCTTCTTCCCAGCGCCATGGTATGGCAGCAGCAAAGCCGCCATGAACTATCATGCCGCGTATTATGCTCGCAAGTACCCGCAGTGGAGAAGTCATGCGGTTTGCCCTGGGTTCAATGCGACCAACATGAGCGGTGCACCAATGACGGAGGACACTCATCCGAGCAACGGAGCGATCAGGGTTTCTGAGCTGGTCATGGAGAATGTAGCGAGCTATACTGGGACGTTTTCGAACAAAGAGGGACCTCTGGAGTGGTAGAGACAGAAATTCGTGTACTGAATGGCTTGGAAGGGGTCCAGCTGGTCGACCAAGAACGGCCTTGTTGAATTGACTCCCCGCAGACCCCTCATCTTCAGAGTATACGATCTCCAGCTTTGCTGTTCTCTTCAACGCGATCGTGGCAGAAGAAAATACGGACTTTCAGCAAATTTGAAGCCATCTGATTCGTTGTAAAATGAAAATTGGAATCGACCAAGTACATAGACATGTACCTGAAAATCCCCTGAATGCGCCAAGATCGGCATGTGATTGTCGTTGTGCCGTCATGACGGCACCATGAAAATGCTCCCCTCGGTTCCGGGTTCCATGTCCAGCACGACTACAGCATTGAACAAACGACAACGAGCATCGAAGTGACTATCAGAACGCACGAGCTGATAGTACCAGAACGATACAAGCTCAATCCTTGCGCTTTACGATATCATAACGATCAGCAGTAAAGGTCACACTGCCGAAATAGCAAGGTGCGACCTTTGAGCAGAGTAATACAATATCGAAAGTCACAGTACAGCCACAACAAATATCATCGAATCACGACATCACCGCAGCCGAAGCCGCCTCACCTGCCAGCATCCTCCGCCCCATTGACCACAATGAGCCCCTCCAACCCCTCCACAATGCGAGCATGGCAATACACTTCCGCCCCCGGCGGCCTAGAACGCAACTTAACCCTCAACGCCAGCGTTCCCTACCCCTTCACCTCCCCCTCACCCAACGAAGTCATCATCCAAGTCCACGCCACCGCCCTCAACCCAGCAGACTACAAGCTGGCCGAAGCGCCCCTCGTCCCGCTGATCTTCCCGCGCAAACCCGCCTCTCCAAGCATGGACTTCTCCGGCGTGGTCCACGCCGCCGGCTCCACCACCGGCCTTTCCCCTGGCGACCGCGTGGCAGGCCGCGTTCCCCCGACCCAATACGGGGCGCTGAGCGAGTATGTCAAGGCTGATCGGGGGGCGGTTGCGCGTCTTCCTGACGCGGTGGGGTTCGTCGACGGGGCGTGTCTGGGCACGGCGGGCATGACGGCGTTGCAGAGTCTTGAGGGGGTGCGGGAGGGGGATCGGGTGCTGGTCAATGGGGGCAGTGGTGGGGTTGGGACGTACGCGGTGCAGATCGCTAAGCTGTTGGGGGCGAGGGTCACGGCAACGTGTAGTGGTGCTAATGTCTCGTTGGTCAAAGAGTTGGGGGCGGGGGAGGTGGTGGATTATAAGGGACGGGATGTTCGAGAGGTGGCAAGGACGGGGGAGTGGGATTTGGTGGTGGATTTGGTGGGGAAACCGTTTGGGTTGCACAAGGCCTGTGATGGTGGGATGAAGAGGAGTGGGAGGTTCGTGCAGGTTGGTGCCGGGGTCGATTTTTGGAGTCTGGTGGATGTGATGAGGAGCGCGTTATTGCCGGGGGTGCTGGGAGGGGCGAGGACGAAGTGGAAGTTCTTGATGGTGGGGAATAAAAGGAAGGATATGGAGAGGTTGGTGGAGTGGACTGCTCAAGGGAAGTTGAAGACGGTCGTGGATACGGTGTTTGCTTACGAAGATGCTCCAAAGGCTTTTGAGAAGCTCAAGACTGGTAGGGCTAGGGGCAAGATTGTCGTGAGCAATTCTGACAGGTAGAGGATATCTTGATACTTGACGATACCAAAAAAGGAGAAGCATTGATCATGGTTTGGCAGGAGTGATGACGAGCAGTGGAATTGTAAACAGGTTTGAGGCTGATAGGCTGTACGTCTGGTACTGTAGTACATGGCGTTCAATGCCTCGTACCAGAAGCATTGATCAACAGGAACGAGGCACAGCTGGTAGGGCACGGCTAGAGTTCTTGGGTTACAGCTGGCAAGGCTTGTGGGGGTGATAACTCGGACATGTGGTATCAGTGCAAGGAAGCAAAACAAACCCTCGGACAGCGGCTGGCGGCGGGAGGCAGTTTCAGGATACATATGGGGGAGAAACAAGCGGCTGTGGCTCAAGTCCGGACAGGCCGGCATTCGCGCAGGAGCCAGTGGCTTGAGGGAGCGTCGTTAAACTTCTGTTGAACTCAGCTGGGCCTGCCCTCGATCAGAGAGACACACTCGACAAGCGAACGGACGTTTGTGTTTCCAGACTTGAATGCGCGGGATAGGACCAGGGCTAGCACGGCTTCTTGGGCGACCGGGGAAGACTCGCGTATCCCAGCGCTGAGAGTGGATATGAGAGTGTGAAAGTAGCGACGAAACGGAGACGGCGGAGGTGATCTGCGATTAAAGTTTGGTGTGCCCCGTCTCGCGATTGCCCGTTCCTGTTTTGCGTTCTCGCGAGGGGAACGAGACACTTTGGATCGGGGGAAGGTAGGTGGTATCGTATTCACAGACAGGACAGCGACAACGTCGATATTGGATTCTGTGTAGCTTCAGAATAAATGCTCTGGGATGGCACATGCTGCAATATCCAAATGCAAAGTGGTCAATCGTGTTGAGGCAGAGACTCGAGTCGTGCAGCGCGCTACTTCTGTACAAGCGTGCCGGCGCTTATCCTGATTAGCATCTAGTGTAATTTCCAACAGCTTGGCGGGTCGCACTCTGTGTCTGGCGTTTCTAGCGCTCCCTGGCTCTGCCTCTGCTTCCTCTCCATCCGTCCTCGAGGCCTCTCTCGATCTCACCCACACAACAAACCACTCGATCCGACATTTCGACTCTTTTTTTCGTCTACGTCTCGACCGCTTTTCTCATCACAGTCTCATCGACAGACTCGACATTCGCTCCAACCTTCGCTCACGATTTTCAACGGCTCAAAACAACACCATCTCGGCCAAACCCCTGGACCCGGAGCCTTTCTGTCCACCTAATCAGCTACGGCACCGCATTCTTTGAGACTCAGACATTCAAAACCCTGCAACGTGACGGTGAAACACCGTCGTTCAGACCTCCTCGGCTTCCCCTCACGTCGTAGAGGAGTCAATACCACGACCCAGAAATACCAGTAATCAATTACACCACGCCCAACGGTCATCCATCATCACTACAGGCTCTGCTTGTGGTATAACGACAAGAAGAAGAGCAAGTCGTTTTGGTAGTCCACATCACAAAAGTCGGACCTCTTCCAGGCCCCGGCTGACACCACCGCGACTGCTGGTCAGTCTGCCATTGCATATCAATTAATATCCGAATTCGCCAACATCACACTGGGTACGTCTTGAGGTCATTCATCAGGTCCTCCTTGATAATAGCGCGTACGAATGGTCGATCTAACATATTTTAGCATCCCTTTGACACCAGCGTTATCGCCTTTCACACAGCAAACATGATTGCCTCGAAACCTTCATTTATGCAGGCCGCCGCCGTGCTGGCTCTGCTGACACCTGCCATGGCCCAACTCAATGCCATGACATACGTTGGATGCTTTAAAAATCAAGGCACCCTTACTTCCGGTGACGTCTACCAATACCAGACCGACGGACACTGCCAAGAGGTCTGCGTTGCTAAGAACAGCGCGCCGGTATTGGGAGTCACCAATGGCGATACTTGCTTGTGCGGCTCGCAAACTCCCAACAACGGCGACAAGGTCGACGATTCGAGCTGCAACAAGCCCTGCCAGGGCTTTCCCGATCACATGTGTATGTCGTAGTGATATCCAAATGCTTGACTCTTCTCTGACATCACTACAGGCGGTGGCACTGGTTTTTACTCGGTTTACCTGACTGGTACACAAGACAATGTTGGAGCAGTCGGTGGAGGCAGCACCTCGTCAAACGGTAACAAGGCACCGACTAGCAGTACCAACACAGCGCCTTCTGTTATCACCAGCATTGCTCCAGGTCGCACCGTGGTTGTTACTCAAAGCGCCAACGCCAACACGACACCTGAACCTTCACAAAGCGCGCCTGCTGACACTAGCAAACCTAACACGACCGCTATTGTCGCCGGCGTCGTCGTTGGCGTCGTAGTCGCATGCGCCCTCGCTGGTGCCGCGTTCTTCTTCATTCGACACAAGCGTAGAAGGCAGGCAGAGGAGGAATACAAGCAACACCAAGTGGCCGACTTTATGGCCGGCAGCAAAGGCACTATCCCAGCAAGGAAGACCTCTGGACCCGACTCCAGGTTCGATGCCGAGGCCATGGCAAACAGGCGGTTGAGTGATGGTAGCATTGCCGACAACGAGGACTACTCGAGGAGGATTCTCAAGGTATGTCCTTTCTAATTACCAGTGCATGCCCTTGCTAATCATGAATAGGTTGCAAACCCAGACAGGGATTAGTCGTTGCTTTGAATCATAACACCAATACACACAAAGCTGTACGACCTTGACGACACCCTCAGACGCTGCATTGCTCCTTCACGTCCTCTTCTTGTTCAACACTTTTGATCGATACAATATATGCGGCTGCTTTTGTTTTGACGTTTGGGTAGACGGGGCTGGAATCACAATGGACAAGGAGGTCATGACAGAGAAGAGAAGGCAAAAGTATCATGGCGACGGTATGAGCTACGTAAGAGGATATAGGAGAAGAAGAACATTAGTCTTGGGAGGCAAAGACATTATACCCATGGAATCAAACCACGGTTCGGTTCTAGTGCAGTCACTATGGGAAGGAATTCGTGAAGAATTATTACAAACACATCACACCACAACACATCACAACTACATGTCCGTTTTCACCTTTTACAACCACAAGATCAACATCAACGACAACAACCACAACCACATCATCAGGCCGAAGATTTTCACTTTCAATGTGTATGTAGGACTAGAGGATTTTGGACAATTCATGAACAGAGATATCTTACCATCAGATGAGCGTATTGCCGGTGCCATTCCTTCTTGTGTCTCTTGGCCTCGTATCTCCGAGATTCTTCTTCCCATTCGGTCCATAAAGCTGCTCCTCCCTCCACCTCTCCCACAATCTCTCCTTGCTCTCTGCATCCCACCTCCCACCCCCACAGTAGAACAGCTCCAACCTCATCAACGCCATCGCAGCCTTATTGGTACCACCATCCACCCGAAATGCCACCGCCTGCCAATCCTCCGCCCCCTCTGCCTCCTGCCCTTCATCATCCTGCCTTTCCCTCACCCCATTCCTGACCTTTTGCACAACATACTTCCTCAGCTTCTCCAACCGCTCATCCGCGCCCCTTCTCTCCCCCATCAACGCCGGTAGAAAGAACCGCCACTCCCGCCTGACCTGTCCACCAGGCACCATCCCAGCCCACTGCTCCAACCACTGCTGCACCGTGATCTGGTCCGGCGGCGTCCCAAAGACAGCAACAGCCCACTCCCCCTGCGCTCCCTTTCCCTTCCCCTCCGCTCCCTCCCCTTCCAAGGCCTCCTTCCTCACAACCTCTTCCCTTCCCTCCGCGTGCTTCTCCAACTCCCTCCTCAGATCCCCCACCGTGAAACCCCTCAATTCCCCCCTCCTCCCCGCCCTACCCAACCCCTCCGCCACTTGGTCATAGCACCCCTGCCCCGCCCAAAAAAGCGCCTCCTGGAGACTGAAACCCCACTGCCGCCTCTCCATCTCGAATCGCGTTTCGTGCTGGGCCGTCACGAGCTGCCGCCACCGTTGGGTGGAGTGCAGGGCGCGCAGCAGGGTGGCCGACAATGGCGCGTACGTCACTGGGTTGGCGGGGAGGACAGTGGTTCCTTCAACTCCATTCGCGGGGTCTGTAGGGTCGCTAGGGTCTGTAGGGCGGATGGACAGGGGGCCTTTGGGGGGCGAGCTGGGTTTGCGCTTCACGCGGCCTTGGAGTTGGCCTGAGATTAGGGGGGAGGTCGTGGGGAGGAGGGTGGGGCGGGATCTTGCGCGGGGTTCAGGGAGGGGCCCGTGGGTGGGATGGGAGGAGGGTGAGAGGGGGGGGGTCGAGAGGGCATCGGAGGGGGTGCTGGGGTCGGGGTCGGAGTGGGAGGCTCTGCCTCTGGGAGGGGATTTGAGGGGGATCAAAGCTGTGCTGAAGGGTTGGAGGAAGAAGCGGGGGAGGAGGAGGTTGGTGAGGGCGTCTTGTCTTAAAGGGGAGAGGAAGATTGGCACTGGGAGGAGTTTAGTGACGTTCTAAATCGTGGGGGCATAGAGAGGGCAACCATAGGGATTGGAGACCAGATCTTGCTGTAGCGGTGTTAGGGGAGCTTTGTCTTGGACTGGTTTGCGTGCTTGGTGTCTTCGTTTGGCGCCCTGGGCTAGGGGATCAATGAAGGGCGGGTAGGGTAGTGGCTCATCGTGGGATTTGCGCTCCCTCGTGGTTCGACGTCCGTCGCCCTTGGGGATTCGAGTGGAAGGGGAGTCAGTCGGGTCTGCTCTGATTGGATATCTTCCCTCATCTGTAATCATGTCGAAGACATCGGAGAATGTCATCCCGCTTGGTTCGGCATCATCGCTATTGGGCGGGCGGTCTTGCTTCGTGGCGGCGACAGTAGTTGTAAATCTGCGTCGGCATATCTTGCGACTGACAGCAGGTTTGTGCTGACAAATCGATCGTTTCATAGCACAGTGTTGAATTGGAATGGTGCTGTATGAAGTACATGTAAAGTCGCGTTTCGAAGGTTAGATCAATATCAAGCCTTGGCATCAACTTATATCACTACGCATCTACAAGGAATCATGAATTCTAAAATGTGATGAAACGTCATTTCATGCACGCTATATTATCTAGGCCAGCAGCTCGCGGCTGATACTGTTGATGAATGCGATGCCCTCGGCTCTGAAAGTGTCTGGCTCTACAAAGCTACCATTAGAGTTCAACACCATGTTCGTAGGACCCTCGATGGTGTACTTTGGCCATGTCGGCAAGCCGGTCGAGTTCGATGCTGTACCGTTGCCGTATTCTCCATTACCAATTGTTAAGCCGTTCGGGTTGTGAGTCCCAACAAAGTTGGCATAAGCCTTTCCAATGCTCAGACTGAGATCCTTGTAGCTCTGGTACTTTGGCAGCGGTCCGAGAGCTCCTGAGATGTTCTGGAAGCTGAAGACTACATTGTCGAAATGCTTGGATCCAATCGGCGCCGTGGCATTCCACAGAGGTACGTCAAAGCGGTAGCTATATACATCCGTGATGGAGTTGTTGACAAATTGCTCAGCAGTTTTCCTTCGCTGAGCTATGATCACAATATCTCCTCCAATAGAACCGCTACGGCGGTACTGCAGACCATAATTGGGATAAGTAGTATTCGATTTGTCAGCATACGGAATGCCGACAGACGGGTTGTTGGGATAAAGCTCCAGGATACGGCGAATGGAGGGAGGAGTCAAAGCGTAGTTTCTCCAGAACGTGAGATTGCCAAAAAGCTGCTCATCGGTATTGATACCTCTGATATTGAAGCTGATGCCTTCATCCGTGTTCGCGCCAGTGAGCAGAGGGACGTGAATGAATTTACCGGCCTTGCCGAGGTTGCTCGGATAATCGGTAAGGAAGTCGCCATCAACGATAGGATTCCAGACTACGGTATAGCGCGTTGCGTAGAGCTGATCGGATGACACATTACGCAGGCAGTCCAGCGACGCCTGGGAAGTCCACGTTGTTGGGCACCCAACAGTGCGGGTAAGGTTCTCATAAGCGACATTGTAAAACGGAAGAGGACTGAGGTTGGTACCGACCGGTCCTCCAGATTCCAGTATAGCAGCACTGAAAAGACCGTCGTCGCGACCACCATATGAGTGCAGATGAAGTCCGATACTTTGAGCACCAGCTGACTCGCCCCATACAGTGACCCTTGAAGGGTCTCCACCAAAAGCTGCGATATTCTCCTGCACCCACTGCAGAGCTAGTCGCTGGTCGAGGAGTCCTGCATTGGACCCGCCTTCGGCAAGCACGGTCGGAGCTGCCAAGAAGCCCCATACACCCAGGCGATAGTTGATCGAGACGCCAATGAAGGGGTTGTCTGTAGTAGTCGATGTATTCACAATACCCGAGATGTTATACTGGGGATCGGCGGTGCTGCCCACCGTGAGACCTCCACCATAGATCCAAACCAGGACTGGCAGTGTCTTGTTTTCGTAACCTGCAGGTCGGACGACATTTAAAGTCAAGCAGTCCTCGCTAAGGTTGAAGTTCGAATTGAATTGATAGCAGCTGTAGCCATATCTGGAGGCGTCCAGTACACCATCGTAAGAAGTATTCAATGACTGTGGTCGCCGGAATCGAAGGCCACCTAGAGGAGGCTGCGCATAAGGTATACCGAGGAATTGGTCTTGATTCCATGGCTCGGAGTAGATGCCTTGAACAGTGCCATTCTTCACCTGAGCCGTTGGAGCAGCGCACAAGACTCCAGGTAGTGGAGCAAGGGCCAGGAGGCCTATAGCGATCCTCATCTTGGTGCTGATAGACACCGGGCCTCTGTCTTACAAGTTACAACCTTTGCAAGACGATTTCTGCTACAGGACCGCCTTACGAATAGTATGTTCAAGGGTGAGTGGGCGCGAGATGTGAGTGAATGGAAACGTACTCCCCAGCCTTTACGTTACCTATTCTTACAGGCAGCGGAAGAATTCATCTAATCCCTACTGTATTTCTCCGTCCGCCACTTCGCAAGCCGTGGGGAGTAGAAGCGTGCAGTGGAAATTCCCCATGGGCATGGTCCATTGAGAGGGGTTCTGCCGATTCTTCCGGGCGATCTCCCCGGTATTTAAGCCTGGGGAAATGGTAATGACAGTAGAGGAGCTGCCTATTTTGTGCAAGTTCAGCCATGTTGCTGTCGCATCCTCCCCGGCATGACGAAGCTTTCCTATATTCGAAATGATACAATCGCGAGAGTTTTAGGTGTCGACCATGAACGGAGAGCACAAGCTGTACAGCAGAGACGAGTGGTGAGTTTCGAAAGGAAAGATTGTGGGTGAGGTGAGAGGATGTGGTTAAGCGCTACATCTCCACGCTAGTCCCCAATTGGGTTTAGCCAATGTTGTGAAATACAAACAATGCCGCGACACGCATCTTTGAAGATCCAAGAACATAATTCATATTGTTTTGCATGTGCAGCAATTGAGCGCCAGGCCTGTCGCGGCCAACTACCAATAAAACTGGAGGTTCGAAGATAGCACATTCAGCATGGCGTACAACTACATTGACTCGCCCCGCACCGATGCGGGCGACAGGACCCATCTTACTGCCGCCAATATCTCCTTCAGCGAGGTCCAAGGATATCCTTCCCCGTCAAAAGATCCTAACAACAACCTTGTCGGCCAGCTGCGATCGCGCAATGGCGGTGGAGCTCTCAAAACACCTCGGGCACGCAACGCGCTGGCTAGTCTACGCGCAGGAGGAAAGAACGAATTCACACCATTACTGAAGAGCGCGGCGGCGAATCGCTTCCGGACCAACTCGCGTAGTCCGCGCAAAGGTAGCGGTGGTAAAGAGAACATTACAGATGAGCTGGTCAACAGTATGCTCGCGCAGTCGGTCAATGGTGCACCTCAGACACCAGCATACCTAAAAGCCGGGTATAAGGAGACTGGGCGAACACCAGGTCTGCCGGTAGATAGCAGTATGGTTGACGGTGACGTCTCGAGAAGCTCTTTGACCGGTGGGAAGACGCCAGGACCACCGCCTGCAATCTCGAGCAGTACGTTGATGAGCACACCGATTCCTGCTATGCCTTCGAGGTCGAACGAGGGTCGTGCGGAGCAGGGTAATGTCCTGACGCTGCGCGAGCAAGAAGCCGTAAGTGTCCCTAGTGATTGACAAAGAAGTCTGCTAACGAGGTCCAGAAACTAGGAAAGCTCGACAAGGAGAACTTCAACCTCAAGCTCAAGATCCATTTCCTAGATGAAGCACTCAAGCGGACGGGCACCGAGTATCAACAAGGCATGATCAAAGAGAATGCAGAGCTGAAGATGGACAAGACGACCATGACATACGAGATCAAACAGCAGCAGAAATCACTCTTGAGAGCAGAGAAGGAGCTGGAAGAGTACAGACTACAGCTGCGCGAGTATGCCGAAAAGGTCAAGAGGAGACATACGGATGAGATTATGAAGGAGGAGATGGAGCGATTACGGAAACTTGCAGAGGAAAGCCAGGCTCTGGCAGACGATCGCGACCAGGAGATCGACGAGCTGAAGAGGCGCTTGGAGCTGGCAGAGCAGGGTGGAGGCGAGAAACTGCAGGATCTTCGAGACGACATTGCGGATCTAGAGCAGGAATTGAGGGCGAAGGACCAGGATCTTGACGCAAAAGATGAAGAGATCGAGGCTCTCCAAGAGAAGCTGAAGACGACAGCTGGTCAGGATGAAGAGTTTGAAGGTATGAAAGAGGACATCGCCAGCCTGGAGGCAGAACTGGAGGAGAAGGACGCGGCCATTGCGAGTCGTGACGAAGAAATCACTCGACTTCAATCTCAAGCTCGCAACATCCAGGACCGCGAAAAGTCGACCAAGAAACTCCGTGGTGATGTCGACATGCTGGAAGCTGAGATTCGTGAGAAGAACGAAGTCATCGATGAGAAGCATGAAGAATTGCGCGGCCTGCAGAAACGCCTCCAAGCAATTGAACCACAATCCGCTTCAGATGCACAAGCGATGGCTGCGGAGATCCGCGACAAGGACAGACTGCTCGAGGATAAGAAGGGCGAGATCCAGGCGCTCGAAGAACGTCTCAAGACCGCCCGAGGCAGCTGGGACGCCGAAGCTCAGCAGACGGATGCTCGACTTCAGGAGAAGGACAACATCATACAAGAACGTGATGCTCAGCTCCGTGAGAAGGCACGCGCTGTGGACGAGAAGGAGGACGCGCTTCGCGAACTCCGAAGACAGCTGGAGTCAAAGGAGTCGGAGAACAACGATGTGGCCGCGCAGCAGGAGAAACAATCTGTGCAGAAGAACGTCCAGATCTATGAGCTCCAGGAGAAATTGCGTAACGCCAACTCTGAGCTCGACTTCCATATTGACAAGAAGAACGCTGAGATCCAGAGAGTCCGAAAGGAGCTGGAAACCGTGCAAGCCGATATGCAGAAGCTGCAGGAGAGGCTCGACTCGCGCGGCTCGCCGACGAAGAAGGATGCACTTGTCAACGAACAGGCCAACCAAATCCGTGACTTGGAGTCTAAACTCAAGACCATGTCCGACGACAAGGAGGCAGAGCTCGAGGAGATGGACCGCCAGCTCAACACTTTGGAGACCGAGCTGGAAAGCTACAAGACCCGCCTCCCCCAACTCTCAGCCAGCCCAACCAGAGACAACAAGATCTCGACCCTCCAGCGCGAGCTCGAGCAAGCCCGCTCCGACAAAGAAGCCCTAGACGATGAAGTCATCGTCCTTGAGACCAACCTCGAAGAAGCGCAAAACGAAAAGTCCTCCCTCGAAAAACAAGTCATCACCCTCCAGCAAGACCTCCTCAACGCTCAATCTCGCACCTCAACCTCCACCCCCGTCCGCGAACGCAACGAGCTCCGCCTCCGCCTCCGCGTCATCGAGAAGCAATGCGAAGACTACAAGCAACAAGTCTCGCTGCTCGAGACCGAGCTCGACAAGGCGTGGAAGACGCCCGCGCCAGCTCCGGCCGCGACGCCCGCCCGCGAACGCACCGAGCTCCGTTCTAAGCTCGCAGGATCCGAGGCCAAAGTCCAGCGTCTCGAAAGCCGCATTGCAGAACTCGAAGCCGATGACACGCGCCGGGTCCGCGACGACACCCTTGCCGGCGAGCGTCGCGATCTGCATAATATGCTGCGGGACGCGCAGATTGAGATCGAGGAGCTGCAGGAGCAGATCCGGGAGAAAGATGCGAGGGTGGCGGCGTTGATGAAGAAGGATGGGGAGGCGAGGGCGCAGCTTGGGCAGGTGAGGTCTGAGCGGGATGAAAATGCTGCTGAGATTGTGGAGCGGGATGGGAGGATTGCGGGGCTGATGAGTAGGGAGAAGGAGTTGAGGGGACAGATACAGGAGTTGAGGAGTAGAGGACGGGAGGTGGAGGAGTTAGAGGCACAGCTTGGGGAGAGAAAGGGGAGTAGTTCTGGGCATGCGAGGAGGGAGGCGGAGTTGAGGACTGAGTTGAGGGATGCGAAGAGTGAGATTGAGGAGTTGGTGAGGCAGGTGCAAGTCAGGGATGAGAGGATGCAGGCAGGGGTGAGGAAAGAGCAGCAGTTGAGGGAGAGGCTGAAGAAGTCGAGGCAGGTGTCGGATGAGACGGAGATGTTTGGGCAAGATCTCAACGCTCAGCTCAATGAAGTGGAGATGGAGGTCCAGACGTTGAGGACGCAGTTGAGGGAGAGGGAGAGAAAGTTGCAGAGTTCGGTGAAGAGGGAAACCGAGCTAAAAGCCAAGATGAAGGGCATGAAGGCGGAGTTGAGAGCGCAGATGGAGACGGCGTCGCCTGGAGACAGGGCGTTGGATGTACAAGAGAAGATACACGAGAGGGAGCTGAGGGGCTTGACGAAGCAGATTCAGTACTTGAGTGCAAAGTGCAACCGGGAGGAGTCCTTCAGGAAGGATCTGGTATTTGTGAAGAAGTGGTTCACGCTCCAGGTGGAGATGTACGGTGCTTGGTATGTTCGACCTTTCTTGATGAAATGAACAGAAAACTAACAGATGTACAGTAACAAAGCCGATCTGAAGATGCTAGAGGAGATGGGCATTACACCTGACATGACTGTCCGGGAGAGAAGGCCTTCGCTCAAAGCAGCTGGACAAGCTGTCATTGCCGCAATTCGGATGAAAAAGATGCAACGGGCTTGGGCAGGCAACAAGAAGCTCCACGAAAGCTTGCTGAAGAAGCTGGAAGCAATGCGCAGGAGTAACGTTGCTTTGGTATGAAGTGATGAAAAGTTGTCTTTCACTTTGCTCTCGAAGCGTGGCGTCTAGGTCAATGGACAAAGGTCAATCATTAAGCAGGTCTTCGCACTGATAAAGAGCTTACGGCAAAATTGCTGCAGCATCTTTGTCAAATGCTTTCCTCCTAGTACAAGTCGTCTCGCTTGTGTGTGAGGGTTGCTGCCAATACAGCCACGTGACTTTGGAGATCGCTGACTAAGCCGGATCTGATCGGATCTGGTTCCTGAGACTAAAGAACGCTGAAGTCCGATCTGGAGATCAGCACGTGGATCCAACCCCGGATTGCCATCATGACTTGACGAATTTTGAGTTTTTGCCATGTTGTGATTTATATTATCCATGCTATGGAAACGAACATAGAGATTGCAAAGTCGAGAGTGCAGACATTGAGCAGTGACTCCGATACAGCATGGGATTTAATCGGCGCCCAATGGCACTGTATGGTCGAATGTATTTCGAGAAGATCGGATTGTACAAGTATTTGCATAACGGCTGAATACGTGCTTCACGACCGTGCGCAGGTACGGATGTATTTGCAATACACACTCAATGGCACTTGTCAGTCTTGTTTCTGAAGGCCACTGTGCTTTTGCCGAAATCTCACGGATCTCTCCTGGAGATCGTGATGCTTCAGAACATTTCCCCAAGAATCATTGAAACGGATGCTATGAAGCGGTCGCTCGTCTGTCATTGTGATGGCGTGAATGCATCATTTCACCTCAGCTTGATGCAGGTGGGAGACTTGAGACCTAAACGACATCACTGGCGGCATATTACCCCTGGTCCCCTGGCAACGATGCATAATCGAGCCGCGGACTCAGGTCCGTGTCGCTGGAGGACGCCGTGAGTTGAGGTCACAAATCTGTCACCCCGCAAGCCGCTTTAGGCAAGTTAATTGATTTTGTCACGGAACGCACACGTAGCGATGGCGTGCACGCGTTCCACCAACGGTGCGAAGATGTGAGATCGTCTCACGTGATGTCACCGCAGGATCACGAACGGGCTCCCGGAGACCTTGCCGCGACAAGCTTACCTACTTGCAGACTAGCAAAGATCCCGTTATGCCTTGAATCTGGGGAAAGCAGATGGATATCTGACGCCAGATGGCTTCGATCGCCGTTTGATCGTACAGAAGATGCAGCCGAGGACCGCAGGCGACATGCTGATTGACGGTTTCAATTGACCATCATCATTGTGATGACTGCAGGAAGTTCAATGCTTTCCCGCTGAAGTGCATGAGACATTTGCGAATGGTGATGGCATGCGGCTGCTCGTAACCACGAGCTGAGATGCCGCAATTGTCTATATAAACACGACCGTGGCCGACCATCAAGCAGTTCTTTCTATCAGCCAATTCACATCAATCTCAAATCGATTACTACTACAACCAAACCACTTCAACCACCCCAACTCTTCAACATGTCTGACTACAAGCCCACTGGTACGTTCAGCTCCCCTGCATTTTCAGTAACCCAAAAACTAACTTCTCTACCAGAGCACGACGGCCTCAAGCAGGACGGTACCCCCGACAAGCGTGTCGGCACTGGTCGTAAGTCTTTTATCACGCTCCAGCCCTTGCGCACCTCGCTAACATTGCACAGAGTTCGCCCAGGGCAAGGTTGACCCCCATGAGGCTGGTCACCAGGGAGGAAAGACTGGCGGCTCTGCTGGTGGTTCTGCCAGCGGCTCCAGCGGCGAGGACTACAAGCCCACTGAGAACGATGGCCTCCGCAAGGACGGACAGCCTGATGGTCGTGTCAAGAACTAAATCGCTGGCAATAATGCTATAGCTTGATTGAAATAAATCAATGATACCCCTTACCAATACTTGTCTCCGATATCTTCCATATCTTCCACATCCCTCGGTATTTTTATTTCCATGATCGTGTCTTTGCCGAATCCCAGTTACGTGGTCCTCAAGTCAGAGGCATTGTTGTTCATACGTGTAGAATCTCGAGGTTGTGGCAATCGGTGCCCAACATAGACTTTGCCGAGCATTCCATCTAGTGCCATATCGCCAGCATTGCATCAACGAGGCGACACTCCAAGAACTGACTCCCTACAATTGACTATCGCTTCATCTTCTATCGCATTCCAAGGGCTGTGTAGGGCTAATCATGTCCATTCAGAGGACACCAAATGCTGTGCCATACAACTCGACTGCATCCTTCTAGAGAAATGTCAGATCACATACTGTCTTGAGATTTGCACGATGTTCAAGTATGTCGGAAAGGGGCGTTAAACACATAGGGCAGAGTTGAAGTCCTTACCGCTGCTAACCCATGAGCCGCAGGTGCTGAGCGCTGATTGGTCAGAATCTTTTCGCAGAACCTCACACAAGAATTCCTCACAATCCAATACGCGCCTAACACCGCTCCACAACCGCCGCGAACATGGGTCAAGCCTTCGATTACTGCCCGGAGAGGCCAGAGCACATCGATGCGATTCTCAATGGCCTCGACCGATACAACCCAGAGACCACCGGTGTCTTCCAGGACTACGTACAGTCGCAGTGCGAAAACCAGACCTACGACTGCTACGCCAACCTAGCGCTCCTCAAATTGTATGTATCCTCATCCCCTCCGGAAAGGGGTCATATCACAAAATGATGAACAAACAACCACAACGTTTCCTATTACCTGAGCGAGCCGAATGAACCCGGCACGCCATGGAGTCTAATTATTAGCTCTATCTGAACCACACATGCCCCTCCATTACATTCGAGATCCTTTACAGAATCCGCGAGACTAACTCAGACGTCTCAGATACCAGTTCAACCCCCACCTCTCTCGTGACGAAACCGTCACCAATATCCTCGTCAAGGCCTTGACCGTCTTCCCCGCCCCCGACTTCAGCCTCTGCCTATCTCTCCTTCCCCCTCACACTCTCAACAACCCTTCCTCAAACGGCACAAACGGCGCTTCAGGACCTCCAGAAGGCTCCATCGCCCAAGCAGTCCAGCAGCTGAACCGCCTGCACTCGCAGCTTAACAACGCGCAGTACGAGACTTTCTGGTCCTCGCTCGACGGCGACGACCTATACCAGGACCTGATCGCCGACGTGCAAGGCTTCGAAGAGCTGATGCGGGTACGGATGGCCGTGGTCATCAGCCAGTGCATGCAGAGCGTCGAGAAGAACATTCTGGAGGGATGGTTGAACCTTAGTGGGGAGAAGTTTGACAAATTTGTCAAGGACGTGTGCGGGTGGAAAATTGAGGGCGAGACGGTTGAGATCCCGTTGAACAAGGAGAATGAGGCCAGGAGCACGGTGGTCAGGGAGAACGTCAAGTTTGAGCAGTTTGGTAGGACTGTCAAGAGGGCTTTCGAGCAGCCGGCTTAGGGGGCTAAAGCACATGTGTGGGAAAGACCTGGTCTTTTAGCGATACGGCAAGCATGGACTGATGGCATGGGTCTAACGGCCGGGGAGTTTGACGATGTGAGTGGGCGCGAGCGAGATCCTGAAGATATATCGACCCTTGAGCTGTCGCCAGCCCAGGAAGGGGAGGCAGACTGGGTTCCGGAGCGGAGGCGCACGCGCAAGGCCAGATATGCTACATGCGCCATGAATTGTGCTCTCGGACTGATCCCTGAGGATCACGACGAAGACGATGCGAGCGACGATCGAGCAGCGTGTACGAATTGCTGCTCCAGCAAGGAGCGAAATAATGCTTTTACGAATGGAAAAAGTTCCGTTACATCATGAAATCTCCTGTGTGACTACTTCCTCTTGACAACCTCCTCCCACTGCACGCCCACCCATTCCTCGACGTACCCCACCTCCCCCTCCTTCGTCCCCTTAGGCACACAGTCCTTCGAGCAAACCTCCAACACAATCGTACCCCAATCCATCCCGTCAATCCCCATCTCCTCCGCCTCCAACTCCGTAATCGCATTCGGCATCAGCTGCAACTCAAACACCCTCTCCGCGCCACACCCCGTACACCTCGGCACCCTGCTCCTCCCCGCCCCATTCGCCATCCCCGCCTTCGCGGCCGTCACCTCGCCCATCTGCGGCGCCAGCACCTTCCCCACCGCATCATCGCGAGAGTAAAGCAATGGCTGGCCACCGAACTCATACCGCAGTATCTGCTCCGGGTTCTGCGCGACTCGGTCTGCGAACTTCTGGAACGTTTTGTCCATTGAGGACTCGAAGACTTCTTGGTTGGCGTCTTTGTCTTTGGACGAGGAAGAGGAGGCGCCATTTGTGGCGGGCTCGTCGATGTCCATGTCTACTCTGGTTTGTTGGGGAATGGTGCTGGGCTGGGCTTCGAGGGTTTCGTAGTCTGCGTCGAGGTGGTAGCGGGGGTACGCAGGGGGAAAGGAGGAGAGATCGGGCCAGGGAGGCGGTGGGCCGTGAGAGGTTGGGGATACTTCTTCTGGAACTGAGATGCGCGCTTTCTCTGCGAAGGTTTGTGGGAGAGTGCTGGCTGCGTCTGGAGTGGGGTCGGGTCGCTGGGGAGGTTTGGCTGCGAGGGATGAAGCGGAGGCGAAGGGATTAGTGCTTGCTGATGATGAAAGGGGACTGGCGAAGGGGTTGGAAGAGGATGGAGAGGAGGAGCTGGGTTTGGCACCGAAGATAGACGATCCTAGATTCTGCTTCGGCTTTTCCTGTTCCTGTGCTGCTTGTGGCGGTGGTTTGGGTGCCGTCTGCTGTGAAGGGAGTCTGCTGGCGCGTGTCGCTCTAAAGCCCCTGACACTGCCTTCCTTTCGTCTGCAAGCCTTGCGTCGACATCCGAGAAGATACAATCGCCTTTCGTGTCCAGCGAACCGCTCTGGCAAGTCGCCATTCAGCTCCAGTAAAAGGCTCAGGAGTTCATTGCAGACCTTGCATTTGGCCAGGTCTCCAGATGGAGCGGTCTTGCCGTCGAGCCAAACCTGTAGAAGCGTGAGGACAAAGCTCGGATTGTATGGTAAATCTCGTGCAGACTTACAGGATGCCCTCCAAGATGGCTGATCGCATCGTCTGTGGCCTCCTTGGAAGCGTAGCCTAGGAGCACACTTGTCTCCGTGTAATCGTCTTCTCCATCCGAGGAGTCGCTGTCGTATGGAGCCATGATCTAAGTAACGTCTTATGGTTTTGGTTTGGCCTCGCTGTCGTTGCCATGAACTTTTTCTGGATACTTTCTTATCGATAAGCATCGGTGACTTCTTCGTGCCGAGTCCGAGCGGGGCTTGCTGAGTCAGACTATGCGCAGCCAGTCGCAAGTCATCCTCAACGCGTGGCTTGCCTCAGAATCGAATCCTCCCCCGAGTCCGTTCCCGGCCGTTAAAGCAGCTCCGTTATAGCTCCGTGGTGGCTGCTGGTTAAGTTGATAAGAAGCCTAAGTATCCAGTACCAGAAGTTGTACCATCACACACCCTGTCGTCTACCTTTCCACGTCTGCAAGCTTGACTTCCAACCTCAAACCACTTCCCTTACTGCAAATTGCGGCAGAAACGATCATAGAGAATACAATCCACAACATGGCAGACACAACAACTACCTCTCTGCAGGCTCTAGGCCTGTCCGCTGCATTCATTCTCTCCGGCTTCTCAGCTGGCATCTCCTGGACCACACTACCAGCAACGTACCGAATCAGCCCATCTGCCGCTCTACCTATCTTCAAGGATGTCTTCTACGAGGGCGGAGCCTTTGTTGTGCCTTTCGGGGTACTTAACCTGCTCATCACTGGCGCTGCCGCATATCGCAATGCCGAACAAAGGATCCCTCTGTCTGTCGCTGCTGCTCTTCTGGTCGCACCTATCGTATTCACTCGCATCGTGATGTTCCCAGGCATTCAGAAGCTGCTGGCATTCGAGCAAAGCTCGCCCGAGACACAGACAGCCAATGCTGGAGAGATCATCAAACTTCTCAAGGCATGGAGTGCGCAGAACTATGCACGTGCTGGCATGTTCTTTGTTGCTGGCAGTATCGGTCTCTATCTGCTTCTTGAGAAGTTGAACGGAAAGCAAAAACGCCTTTGAACGCGATAACATCTATAGATGGGCTTGGGTATCTTAACTCCAGAATGTACAATAATTGAAGAACTACACCTGCCTGACTTTACCTTTCCCCTTACTGGTCGGCTTGAAGTCCCCTTCGTCTCTAGGCATCTGTATTCCCATGGCGGCCATCATGCTGCTTGCCGGACCCGACATGCCTGCTTGTCCTTTGAAGCTCTCCAGCACATTTCTGAGCAGGTCTATGTCGACATCATTCTCCTCCATCTCGTCATCACTGCTCAATTCATGCTCGTCCAGCTCTTGCATCCTTTCCGGACCCTTGCCTTTCATCAGGCTTCTCTGCTCTCCACTTTCTGCCCTCTTCTTCAATTCTCCTAAATCTAGTGCACCGTGACCTTTCAACTCTTTCTCCATCATCTCCATAATCTTTCTCGCCTCTTCATCTTCATCCCTTTCCATCTCCTCCTCATCCTCCATCTCCAACGCCAACTTCCTCGCCTCATCCACCAGCCCATTCTTCTCCTTTTCCTCCGGCGGCATCCCCATCATCTCCCTCATTGCCTTCTCAAATTCCTGCTCATCATAACTCCCGTCCTTATCCTCCTCCTCACTATCAACATCACTACTCCCCGTGCTCTCCCCGTCACTCAAATCCACCCCGTCCATCCCGGCCTTCTCATCCTTCATAAACTCCTCAAACCTCCCCACCAATCTCCTCAAATTCTCCTGCGCCTCCTTATCCCCAAACTCGCCCTTGCTCCCCTCCCCTTTCTCCCCAGCCAATTCCCTCTCCAGATCCCCAAAATCAATATCCAACCACTTCTCATCATCCTGCCTCGCCCCCCACCCCTCCATCTCCCGATCAGAAGGCAACGCTTCCTCCCCACTCTCCACATCCTCCAACAAAAGCCTCACCTCCCTCACCACCCTCCGATCCACATTCGCCCTGTCCTGGACCAGCATCTCCATCCCACACGCAAGCTTCATCCCCATCACCGTCCCCTCCTCGCCCAGCCGCGGCGTGACCCCCGTCCACGCAGGCGGCGGCTTGAACTCTTGGCTCTTGAGCTGCGCGTAGCCGGTGCGGTTGAAGCGCACGGAGACAGTGACGAAGTCTTCGGGCGGGAAGGAGAGCGTGCCCGTGTCTTTTGTCGCGAGGGGCTTGAGGGCGATGGGGTCGCGGAGGTAGAAGGCTTCGATGGCGGGCGCGACGGACGAGGGGAGGTGGTGCAGGATGTAGGCTAGGCGGCGGGGGAGGCGGAGGAGGGCGTGGTGCAGATTGGTGGCGATGGCGGTGGGGTAGTTCCTGAGGCGGAAGAAGGCTTCCTTTTCTATGGCGGGGTCATGGAGGAGGGTGGAGGGGCTGGAGCGGAGCGTGGAGACGGCTTGAGCGAGGGTAAGGTTGGAGGACTGTGTGTTGCTTGAGGTGTCGGGGACGGGGATTAGCTTGAGCTGGCCGCTGTTCAGCCAAACGCGGTTCTCTGCGATCTCGGGGTTGAGCCATTTGGGGAGGGCGTTGGCGGCTTCGATCAGGAGGAACTCGCCGTCTGTGTCGGAGGTGCGGATCCAGGCTAAGGGGAATTGGGTGCTGAGTTCTCGGAGGAGGTACACGATCAGCCATTCGTCTGCTATAGAGTCGCCAAAGTTCGTGTTGCCGCGAAGGGTCCAGGAGAGTGGCAATTGTGAGGACTCGGGCTCGTCTTTGACGGCTCTGCTATTTGGTTGTGATCGTTCCAGTGACAAGCTGAAAGCCTCCCGCTGCCAGATATAGTCCTTCAAGTGCTTCTTCTCTAATTCTTTGGCGGCGTTTTGGATCTTCTTCAAGCGCTCCCGTAGCTCGAATTCTGTCTTGATCTTCTCATCAATCACGAGGATGATATACTCGACGCAATCGTCGGGCAGTCTTTTCGAGAAGACATCTGCATTGAGGCCAGTCCCTCCAATGCCTTCGCCGTAGTCTTGCGATTCTTCCATGATGGTTTGTTCATTGATTAAGGAACATAGAATGCGGCTCCACAAATTATATAACAGCTCGAAGCATGACTCGCGGACATCTCTACATTCTCAAGCTTCCCCATCGTCACCACTCCTTCCTCACTCACATCCCACACCATGTCCCGGAAAATAGCGCACCGCATCAGCGCCTCGCTGCCCCGAAGCACACCCACCACCTCCCTCCTCCGCCCCTTCAGCAACCTCAACCTCCCCCCACACCTCTCCCAATCCGCCGCCCCAAATGCCTCCCCCACCAGCAGCCCACGCCCGCCCTCCTCGGCCCTCCCCATGCCCTTCGTGACCGAAACCGTCGGCGGAGGCTGGCACACCTACGACATTTTCTCGCGGCTCCTGAAAGAGCGCATCGTCTGCCTCAACGGTCCGGTAGACGACACGCTCTCGGCCTCGATCGTGGCGCAATTGCTCTTCCTCGAAGCCGACGCGCCCCACAAGCCCATCAGTCTGTACATCAACTCGCCTGGCGGCAGCGTGACGGCCGGGCTGGCGATCTACGACACCATGACGTACATCCGGGCGCCGGTGACGACGATCTGCGTGGGCGAGGCGGCGAGCATGGGCAGTTTGCTGCTGTGTGGAGGCGCAAAGGGGCAGAGATATTGTTTGCCGCATAGTAGGATTATGGTGCATCAGGTTTCGGGCGGGTTCAGTGGGCAGGCGAGCGATATTGCGATTCATGCGAAGGAGATTTTGAGGATCAGGGCGCAGTTGAATGAGATTTATAGGAGGCATCTGACCAAGGAGCATAGTCTGGAGGAGATTGAGAAGTTAATGGAGAGAGACTACTTCATGGGGGCGAAAGAGGCGTTGGAGTTTGGCATTGTCGATAGGGTGTTGGAGAGGAGGGAGGAGATGCAGGAGGGGAACTAAGAGATGAGAGATGCACGAGGGGAATCAAGAGATGGGATATGTAAAGTTGGAATGGTAATCGCCTTCAGGCGGTAACTATATGGGTATCGTAGAAGGGATACTATGTATATATACAGTAAGACGAAAGTGTGGGAAAGCCGTCTGTTCGACGTGCGGACGGAAACTAGTCCTGGCTGTCCGTCGCCAGTGTCTCCGTTGCTCGTAGCGGCAGCCTTTGAAGACCGCAGCGTGAATCGGATCCAGGCCGCCGCTGAAGGAAAGTGATCAAGACCCGAAAGGCAAAGCAGTCCGGCCGCGCTCGGGGTCGCTCATCCTGGTCACAGTCAGCAAGACACGACACGTAAGAAGGAAGGATAAACAAACTTGTGGATCCTCATGTCGTTCTCAACATTGATGTTGTTCATCGACTGAGGGGTAATGAGAATGTACTGCTTGCCAGTGGCAGCACGGGCAGCCTGGATCTGGAGGAACACTTAGTCAAATGAAAACCCCATAGATCTGTGTACAATAGAGCATACCATCATCCTCATGCTTGTATCACGGTTGACATTGTCCATGAAGACGTCACTAACAATGTCAGTATATGATTTAACGGCGTCGCCTTGAATCCTTACAATTCGTCCAAGCAGCGAATAGGCGAGCCCATGGCCTCCCAGATCGCCAGCAGCAGACAGATGGTCGAGAACGACTTCTCACCACCCGACAAAGTCTTTGTCTGACGACCCTTGTCGCTGGTTTTGGTGACATCCGGCTCGACCTGTCGAATGTTAGTACCGCCACGACGCACGAGGTAGAGCTAACATACCATAATGTCCAGACTGCGAGCATCGTGATCAGACATGAGTCGACCTTTGAACTTCCGATGACGCAGCAGCAGCGCGAACATGATCTTCGCCCTTGCCATGATATGCTTGCGGAAGTCTCTCCATGTCGAGATGCGCTTGACGTATGCTTTCTTGAGTAGCTGTCGAGTTTGTCAGCACGAACCAGTAGATGGCGCTAACAATTGCGTACCTCTTTGACAGTGTAGAGTGAGTCGTAGGATGATGAGCCTTCACGGTAGGCAGCTTTGGCCGCACTCCATCGCGCCACAATTTCTTCCCGTGTGCCACCGACCCTGTTGCTGTTAGGCATGTACTGAGTATACCCTGCTGTGTGTTAAAGACTTACCTGTCCTGAGCGGCATGACGCTCCTGCTGCAACCTTTCTATCTTCTTGTCGATCCGGTCCGTAGTCATGCCCGCATCGACTTCGATGCGAGGATGAACTTTCGAAGCCTCTTCCTCATAATATTCCACGGTCTCTTTCAGCTGTGCCTTGTCCTGCTCGGCGCTCTCCTTTACTTTCTCTGCTTCCTCCAGAAAGCCAATGGCAAGGTTCTTCTGCTTGAGCGCTTGAGTCCTGGCATCGTCATGCTTCTTGATAGCATTTAATACCTTCTCGAGCTTCTTCTCCAGCTCCGCTGCCGAGGCATTGATTGTGTCGAGTTTGGTCTTGACAGTGCGTTGAGCTTCATTGAGGCGATCTTTCTCCTCGATCGCATCCTGGTAAGAGTTGCCATACATGTCGTGTGTTTCCTTAGCATCCTTGAGACTGTCTTTCAGAGAGTCGAGTGTACCGGCATCGATCTTGTAGCTCTCAAGTTGCTGTCGGATGTCAACAACATGGTCCTCGGCCTGCTGCATTGCTATGCGCAAGTCCCGAGCTTGGCCTGCGAAGCGATTGAGAGCTTGATTGGCACGCTTGAGCTTCTCCTCGAGTTGACGGAGCTCCTGTCTGTGCGAGTCTAGCTTGCGCTTTGCGTCCGCGACATTCTCACGCTGTGCGGCAATCTGCGCTTCGACATTTGTTTGCATCCTCGCGTTTCTGGTCCAGGGCTTCACTCGATCGACTCGTGATCCGTTCGCCGTTGTCGAGAATCGGTGACCCTCGCCGCGCAACGTGTCGTGCATGGTGAGGACGACCTTTACGTTGCGTGGCCTTGGAGTGGCCGAATTGAGGTCTGCACCCGTCTGACGATCCGGGACTAAAATCACCTGCTCCGCAGACTGATTAATGATGAACTGGTTTCGAATGATGTCGTGCTCAATGTCAAGTACATCAAGCAGAGTGTCGTAGTCTGTCTGGGCCTTGTTCTCACGAATGTCCAGTGGACGAGGGTTGCCTATGTAGATGTCACCATGGCAGTTGTTCCTCTGCTGCAATTCGCGAAGAATACTCTGATCGTGGGAGTTAGTGACGACAAAAGATTCCAAGACCTGACCGAAGGTAGTCTCGACAACGGAGCTCCACTCTGGCTTGAGAAGCTTGACGTGGAGCCCAAGAGGTCCGACAGGCTTATCCTTGAACCTTCTCTCGTTCTGTATAGCCCGGAGAAGATTTGATGTGTTTGGATTGTATGCCTTCACGCGATCGTTCTTGTTTCTCTGAAGGTCCTGGAGTCTGGTCTCGGCGTCCCGAATAGCTTGCTCGGCTGGCTGCATGGACTGCAGCTTTGCATCGACATCGGCTTTCGCAGTATCTCGTTCACGTTCGAGTGGGCGTTTGTCATTGAACGAATCAAACTCGTCTTTCTTCTGACGAGCATCCTCTTCCGCGTTCCGCAGTTCTTCGAGCTTCTCTGATTGTGCAGGACCACTGGCCTCCTGAATACGCCGTTCTTCAGCAGCGATCTGGTCCTCAAACTTCTTCATCTCGTTTTTGGCGGACCGAATGTCTGTCTGGATGTGGCGAAGTTGGGTCTGGTTCTGAAGTAGAAGCTGTTTGTTCTTGTCAAATTCCTCCCTTATCTTGTCACGTTCGTCTGCCACCGGTCTGAGCTCAGTTTCGGTGTCCTCTTTGACAGCCTTTGCAGCCTCGAGGTTTTCATTCTTGCTCGTGTAGTCCTCGGATTTCTGCTCGGCTTCGCGTCTTCGTCTTGCGATAGTCTCGTCTGCTTTCGTAACAGCCTCTTCCGCCTGTGCAAGATTACGCTCCTGCTCTTCCACTTGCGCCCAGGCATGCATCCATTCCAGATGCCTGATCCTCTCGCCGATCGTTTCCGCTTGCTCACTCTCCTTCTTCTTCTGCTCTGCCTTTGCTACTTGAGCTTTGAGGTGGTCAATGTCTCCTTTTCGAGTCTCAAGCTTGGCCTCAGCTTGATCGACATAGTCGGCCATCATCCTGTAATCGCGGTCCAGCTGCTCGAGTTGTGTGCCTTTCAAAAAGAATTTGTACTTGTCGTGCGGGCTAGAATTGCTGAGAAATTGTCTCGCCAGATCCTGTGAGAGGACGTTCATCGGGTTGTCAAGCTGGAGGCCAAGGTAATCCAGCATGTCTTCGAGGTCGCCCTTCTTCGTAGTGATGAGTCGGCCTTCAGAGTTCTTGATCTTGAACCCGCTCTGGCCGTTCCTGTTGAAGTGCCTCTCCACTCTGATCTGGTCACCGTAGAGATCATGCTGGTACGCCAGCTCTCCCTGGTTCTTGACCCTGACACTGACCATTGCGTTGTCCTTGCCCTCCTTAATGAAGTTCTTCAAGCTCGTACCACGATTTGTAGCAGTCGCTTTGGCGCCCAGGCATAGTGTGAGTGCTGTGAGGACTGCGCTTTTGCCACTGCCGTTGTGTCCAATGATGAAGTTGATCAGAGGTCCTAGAGTGACCGTGAGGCGCTCGTGGCACATAAAGTTCGAGCAATGGACCTCCTCAATAACACCGTATTCGGCCGGCTTGTTCGCCTTTCCGTTGTCCATCAGCTTGTCAAAGTCCTGGTCTTCCTGCATTTGTTTCATAATGTCGTCTTCAAGCACACTCTCGTTATCGTCATTGTCGTCGTTGTCGTCATTGCCGTCCATATTCGTATCGGGCTCGTCTTGTGAATCGACGTCCGAGACCGCTGAACCTCCGTTCTCATGGGCTCGAGCAATCCGTGACTTCTTCCTCTGTTACAAATTAGCTAACATCATTTGTGTTCTTCAGGTGAATTGTACGTGTGCAGAGCGCTGCTCAGATCTTGCTTGCTGAGTGTCCGTGGCTTCGTCGCCTTCTTCTGACATATCGGAGTCTCCATCATCGTCCAGCGTTCGACGGCGCTTATTGGGCGCCATGATGTGAGCTGGAAATCAGCGTGGTGAAAGAATGTGAGTGTTGTGAAGATCGACATTGCCGATTGAACTGGAGGGGACGACGCGACAGGAACGCGTTTGCGGGCAAATGGTCTGCGGCTCAATTCCGCTCGCGATATCCTGGTGAAAGGTGAAGTTGTTAGGCTTGCACAAAATGAATGATTATAACTTCATAAATTTCATTCCTTGTGTAATGCAGCCTGCTCAACGGGAATGGATCATAGGTCTCGTGTGATCAAGTCGGCGGACTCGAGCCATGTCGTTCGCAGGCAATGGCGATAGAGATGGAGGAGAAAGCGGCGGGAGCGAAATTTGTATGAAAAGGGTTTTGTGACATATGAACGCTAATATACAGCATGAAGACAGGCAGTGTTGCATATGAGCCTCTGCTCTGACTGCTTCGATTCTCCATCCATGAAGACCCTCCAACCGTCTGGTATACTGGCCGTTCCTACCGACCTTCATTAGGCAGCACCCATATGGTAATTCAGCAAAGAGTTGCCGACCTGAGGCAGCTCGATTCTTCTGCGTGCCTCGTTTTGTTCTCCCCGACCCTGGTCCTGATCTTGATCTCGATCTCGATCCCCGTTCAAGCTACCCTCCCTCGTCGATGTCGAGCTGCTACTGCTACTATCCTCGCCATCCCCATAGTCTTGTGGTACCGGCGCATGGAAGAGGTCATATCCGGCAAGATCCGCCAACAGTCTGACAGTAGTAGTCGCCGAGGGCTTCTTTTCGTCATCCATCAGCACATTATCCCCACCAGCTTTCTCAAAGACAAGCTCGGCACCTTTCATCCACAAGCAGTGCATGTGGATGTCCATCTTCATAGCCTTCTTGGCTTGTGGCTCAAGCGGTACGGGATCGAGACCGGCGTCGAGCTCTTGCCATCGCTTTATCCACTTGACGGATTCCTCTGGTTTCAGCGACTTCAGGAATGACTCTGCCCACCGGCGGCGCTCCTTGTAGTCACGCAGCCGAATCAGCTTTTTGATGGCTGGCAGGTTGCCGAATACCAGCAACCGAGCCAACGAGCACCTATCCAACGGATCGGCGGTCCATCCTCGGACTGTGCGCTCGAGTGTCCCAGCATAGGTAGGTACGGAGAGGATGGAGTTGAGTAACCAGAGGAGAAAGAGCCACATGTAGTGCACTTCCTTGAGGTCCGGTATTTCCATGCCGTCGAGCATAGCGATTGTCTGAGCATCCAGATGCGCCTGACACTCAACAGAGATGTCGTCCGAGTCGGCAAGGTTCATGACCAAGCTTTTGGATTGCGAAAGGTATGTCGAGACTGTGAAAAGCAAGGGTATCATCCGTCGACGGATCTGCTTTGCAACTGGCGCGAACCGTAAGTTGCGTTGTGCGTTGGCGTGACTAGGTGAAGCAATCAGTAAGTGTTTCCTTCGTCTGCAGGCTTCTGGTTACGGCCACTTACAGGAAAGTCTTGTACTGGATGTAATCTCTGATCACATCTGCAAGGTCGGTAGCCATCTTCCACCGCCTCGTCTGCTGTAATATGAATTGCCAATGCTGGCCAGGCTCTGGCTTTTGCCCGATCATCTTCGGGATATGCTCGAGCTGATATCGAGCCCAGTATCTAGCAATATCCGAGCCTCCATCAGTGATGAGGGAATTCAAAGATCGATTCGAGCTTCGAAGTGATAGGACATCCTCAAACTCCAGATTCGACAACACATGGATGAGCAGTTCGTTTGGCAATTCGAGTAATGGGCTCTTGGTGGCGTCTGAGACAGGCACTGGATCGCTCTGCTTCCTCTTTGCTCCTCGTAGCGCAAGTCGGGGCACTTTCATCCATGGCAGACTTGAGCTTCGACGCTCCTTGGTCATAGTGGCTGTGGTGGAAGTCGCCATGCTGTGTAGTCGTGGTGGCTGCAGGTATCAAGCTTTCTGGCAAAGCTTCTTGACGGCGTCAAGTCCAGACCCTCGGCTAGCGGCAGTCGACGAGAACTCTCCGGGGATGTGAAGGAGCGGCGCTGATCACAATGAGTGCATACTGGCCAGGTGTGCGAGGACAGGAAAGTGGATTGAGGCAGGAGTATTACAAAATTGCGAAGAAGCGCAAGGTATTCGTGTATTATATCTCATCAAGAAATGTACACGATCGCTGACGTGGGGAGGAGTAGCCGCAAAGATGGTGCACTTTGCGGAGAGATCGTGAGGCGGTCGATCCCAAAAAGGAAGCGCCGTTCCCAGCGGAGAGGAGCGTTTCTGTGTCGGAATTGGTTGGGCGAAGCGTCGGGGAACGCTCCACGTTGGCGGCTTGCCTTTTGCTTTATGAATGCTTATCGTACTTCACCTCTCATACTGCCAGAATGCTTTGTAGTCGGACCGACATACTCGCGAGGGCCATGGCGTTACCAATCAGCTGTGCGGCTTGAGCTCGATCATGATTGCGTGTTATTAACAAAGTGGGACTGTGCATCTCAGCAGTCTCAAAGGCATCTGTTATTATCGGAAGTATGAACATTCAACGCGTATTCATGGAAAGTGCACGCTCAGCGGAAGCGGCAAGATAGAAGGATCCTCGACGTCTATACTGTCGTTAAAGGCAGGTCAGGCCAACTGGCAGTCTTCTTCCGCACCTGCAAACTTGAGCGCACTTCTGAGCACTTTGGTATAGCAGTATGATTGGTAAGTATTAATCTCATAAGAAGGACATAACTCCAGACTCCCGTTGCTAATCTTGCGATCCCCACCTCCCGAACACAATTTCCAAGGGTATCATAAACGCAGCCAATTTTCCAAGAAACATATCTATACCGTCTTATAGCGATACCGCGGTCAGCGTAATGACTGAATATCCAGAGGGCAACGATCCAGTAGTCAGTTGCCAATACAAATTACTGCTGCTGTTCTGTATGATAGATCTGTACGCCGTCCCCGCCTGGTTCGTGCAGCCCACTACTTTCGTATTACTATCCACAGTACATTTGGCATAGTATGACGCGTAGGAGCTGGTCGAGGGATTGGCCCATAACGCCAACGGTGCCGAGCCCAATGGTGTATATATGGTCGCGATCCAAGCATTGCTAGATTCTATCAGTCCACCGGTCGAGGAAACGAAGGCAAAAGACGCCCCCGATGTCTTGGTGTCAGCCAGTGGAGATTTTGAGTAGTCCGCGTAGTTCGCATAATAAGTTGTCAAAGTGAGAAACTTGCCATTTAAGGCCGTGTTTGACGATGACACTTGAAGTGCGAATGGACCCGAAGTTGCCGCTACGGTGGTAGTGGTTGTCTCAGTGGTCGTGGTAGTAGTACTTGTAGTTGTAGTTGTTGTGGTTGTAGTCGTAGTTGTAGTCGGTTCACTAGTTGTAGTCGTAGTTGTGGTTGTGGTTGTAGTCGGTTCACTAGTCGTACTTGTAGTTGTGGTTGTGGTTGTAGTCGGTTCACTAGTCGTAGTCGTGGTTGTGGTTGTGGTTGTGGTTGTAGTCGGTTCACTGGTCGTAGTTGCAGTTGTGGTTGTGGTTGTAGTCGGTTCACTGGTCGTAGTTGTAGTTGTGGTTGTGGTTGTGGTTGTGATTGTGGTTGTGGTTGTGGTCGTGGTCGTGGTCGTGGTCGGTTCGCTAGTGGTAGTTGTGGTGGTAGTTGTAGTTGTGGGCGGCTTATTAGTTGTCGTGGTAGTGGTAGATATGGTCGTCGTTGTGGTCGGCTCGTTAGTGGTGGTAGTAGTAGTGGTAGTTGTTGTCGTTGTTGTCGTTGTTGTTGATTCGGAAGTAGTGGTGGTGCTGGTGGTGGTACTCGTAGTGGTGGTGCTAGTGGTGCTAGTGGCAGTGGGAATAGTAGTAGTGGTGGTAGTAGTCACGGTAGTTGGAATAGTTCTCGTAGTCGTGGCTGTGGTTGTATTTGTGGTTGTGGATGGAATTAGTAGACTACTTGTCGTAATTGTAGTCAATGTAATTGTATTGGTTGTTACACTGGTAGTTGTAGTGGCTGTACCAGTGGTCGAACTGGTTGCGCTAGTTGTACTAATGGTACTCGGCGTTGTCGCAGAAGTAGTCAAAGTTATTCTGGTCCTTCGCGTAAATGTCCTCATCGTAGTCGACGTTGAACTAGTGGTGATGCTCGAATGTGTGTTTGTCGTGGTGGATGCACTGGACGTACTACTGGCAGCCGGGGTCGTCGTCATCGATGTGAAGGTGGAACTTATCAATGCTTTCGTCACAGTCGTGACAGCATTCGAGAGGGTCAAGCTAGACACAAAGCTCCTGGTAGAACGACTAATCCTGGAGGCTCTCGGGCCTGACGACAACGTGACCGTTCTGCTTCGTCGCGAGCTCGACATGGAGGATTTCGCAGACGCACTAGCCATGGAGCTTGACAGGGTTGATGACGACGTGACCGGCTTGCTTGCTCGTATGCAAGCGCATGCGGCGTCGGTACTCGCTACTGTCAGATCCGGAATTACACTGCGCATGCGACTGCTGTGCATCTGTCAGCTGTGACCGTACGAGAGAGTTCCCGGCTCTACCTTTCAGGTTGCCAGAACTTTGTGCAGAAGTCCTTGGGGTGGAGCAAATTCGTCCTGGATAATGGATATATCCTTGGCGGAGCATGCCGAGTCACCCGTCTCGATCAGTGCCGCTGATCGGACGAATGTGCTGTCATCGTTGAGGGACTTGACTATGCATTGACAAGCTGCTTTTGTCTTGGCTGGTGAAAGTTCCCTGAATGGAGTCCGACCGCGTGGTCTTCATAGCCATCAGCTTCGACATGCTTGCATGGGGAGGTACAATCGATACTTACATGGTAACATAAAAGTCGCAGAAGTACAACGGGTGTGCAACTGATCTCCTAACAAGGGCTACATCGGCAGATGAGCATGTCAAAGCAGAGACAAAGGACGTGAAGGCAGTGAGGAGAGTAAGCAAAAGAGGAATCCAGGACGCCATGTTGTTCGACAAACCATTGAAGCAGCTGTACTTCCTACGCAGATGTATATATAACATACAAGTTTCGTTCACGGTTCGTTCGCGAAGAGTCTAAACGAGCATTCAACGGCGTCGATCCGCACGCCAACAGTATAGAAGCCGTTACATGACACAACGGCGAACTTTTCAGGGCACCAGTGGCAGTCAGCTCGTTCTATTTGGACCAATCGTCGGTTCTTTACGGTCTGGACGCTGTGTACGACAGATGGAGTATCCGAGATGGCGAACGGGTGGGATGAACAGTTCGAAGACACGAAGCGACACGTTCGTACAACGTGTGTCTTCATCGTCTAGAATTGGCATCCCTCGCTTGCTCCTCCACGGCCCAGTCGTATAGTCACTAGTCCACATGCGTTGAGATACCAGCGACCTAGATTTGCTTTGTGTCCGACGCATGTATTATTGGAGGTGGAATTGTACAGCTTGAAAGCAAGTCTGTGCGGTAATCTGGTCAAGTCTAGACGTTACTTCGATCCTCATTGTACGTGGAAATACTGAAGTAGAATGCAATGTTCTCCAACAACTTGTACTGGTTCCTCGGAGATTGTCCTAGACTCATAAGGGAAAGAACTGGCGAGTGTCGAAGCTGAGAGCAAGGAGAATGCAAGCGTGGGTACGCAGAGTCGTTGACGCCGCTGTGCTGCGTGGAGGAGAGCTTTGCGACCGTTGCGAAGCGCTGCACAATTCATTTTGGTCCCAGGGAGGGACAAACCCACCAAACGGCCAGATTCGATTAGGGAATGCGGCGCTCGAAGCCCAAGCAAGAAGGGAGTATCATCACCAAAGCTCCAGTCAAGAAGGAAGTCTCAGTCAAGTACAAGTCACAAGGCACAAGGAAGAGAACATGGGTGGCTGAACGAAGGAGGGTCTGTAGCCTTTTTTGGCTCTCCTGTGGTTTCATTCAGTCTGGTTTCCTCCGCTTAACTGCCATCGTCTCTCTGGTCAAGTTCCACCGCCGACCTCTCAATGCCGAAGCATCCCAACCGTGGCCAAATGTCCTCCACCGACCCGACAATGCCGAAGCATACCCAATGAATCCTCCACTGACACCAATTGTTCATCCACCACTGAATACCAAAGGTCCAGAACAGCACCACACTCGGAAAAGGTTGTTGATCTCAGCAGCAGCAGATGGTTGTTGAAGCAGCAGTAGTGTTTGTAGTAGCAGCAGTAAGGGTGGTTGTTGTAGTAGTAGCAGCAGCAGCAGCGATTGTTGTTGTTTGTCGTACCATGCACATGGTTTGGTTTGTTGGCCAACACGGCCCAGTCTTCGGATTGTGGGTGAAGTTGAAGTACAACATCTCGGCGCCAACACTCGGAGGTGATCTGATGACCATCGATCAAGCCTCGTGTAGACATCCCTCTCAGCGGTATGGAGAACCGGAGAAAGTCCAACCAGCCATAGGCAGGAAGGCGCAGGATACCTTGTTGCAATGTTTTTCAGCGACTCGCTCAGTACTATACCATGTACAGGAGTCAGGCTGGTGCAACGTGGAGTGGTAGAGTGTGGCGGAGATGAGGTGGCGTGAAGACCGGGCGGTGGTGGCGAAGTGGTTTGGTTTGGTTTGGTTGAGGTACCCACTGGACTGGGTTGGTCGCTTGCCAAGCGACCCTGAGGAGATTGTTGTGATGGTAAGTCTCGACTCAGGTCTGTTGATGGAAGGTTTGTTGTCCAGTGGTGCTTGCGGGATACCAGGCAGTTGTGGATGATGAAAGGCGGTGCGGAAGAGTGACAGACAGGACGTCCTCGCGGTGCCAAGATCGGGCCAGGCGATCGGTGCCAGGTATCGGAGAAGTTGAGGCCGTTGGTGTTGGTTTGGCTCAATCCGAGGAGAGCAGGGTCAATGAGCTGGTGATACGTTGCTCAAGTGACCAGGGCTGGCTTTTGCGGTGTCAACGATCGGTGTCGGACAGGCAGCAGCTGCGAAAATACGGTGCAAGCTGAGCCACGCGGTGGTTGGTATTGTTGGTTTGGTTTTGGTTGGTGACGGTTTTGACTCCAGAGGGGTTGATCTCAGGGCTGAGTATGCATAATCCTCCAGGCGATTCGAGTGGGTTGTTTGGTTTTTGGGTTTGGGCTTGACAATTCGCACCTTATGCATGAAGCGCACCGGTATTTCGAGTCGTCGAAGCTGAGTTGTGGTTGTTTGGTTGGTGACCTGACTGGTATGCGCACCTTGTGCATGGATCGCACCGGTATGTCGCACCGTCAGAGTCGGGGGCAGAACGATAACTGCCGGGTGGTTTCGTTTTTGGTTGTTGGGTTGTTTGGTTTGGTGAATCGCCGATGAGGTTGTTGCAATTTTGTGCCGAGAGTGGTCTCCAGAGTCGAAGCCGTCTGTGGAATGAAGTGGATATGGTTGTGTCCTCGCCAGTTGAGAACGGTGGATGAGCAGAAGTGATTGATGTTGAGCCAAGCCCGGGGTCTGCTACCCATGTCGCCGGGGGCTGTTGGACGAGCATAGTCAGTCGAACACGAGGCCGCTCCCGAAGCCATCTGTGCTGTGATGTGGGTTGATGTCGAGCGGAGCTCAGACGATTGTGTTGAGTTGCAAGCTTGGTACCAGTGGTAGAAGTGGGTTGGTTGTGAGCATGGTGCGATGAGATGACCTTGCGGAGCCCTTCGTTGAGCTGTTGGTATGGCTCTTGCGAGAGTGAAGTCGTCGCTTCGGTATCCGAAGGGCGTGTTGATCGCGAAGGTGCTGAAGTGTTGACCGGAAAGGCCACCGCGCGCACTAAAAGTACAGGCCACGCCGCCAGCGAATGTTGTGGGAAGGCGCTGTCGCCGGCAAAGCCAGCGATAAAAGTACAGGCCACGCCAGCGAGCGTCGGGCTGGGAGTGAGTGTCGCGCGGATTTTTTTTTGGTTTTTTTTTTGGTGAAAATGAGTGTGGTGCTGTTCATGTCGAGAGAGTGACTGTCAGGAAGCGAGTGTCGGTGTTAACGAATGGACGCCTGCAAAGGTCAGAATCTGGTTGCAAGTGCGACCGGGCGCATGGAGAAAGGAACTCACTCAGCCGGAGCCGGAGCAAGTCGACCAGCCAGCCGACGAGTCCACCGCAACCGACGACCTCCCCGCCCCCACCCCCGAGCCGGAGCACGTCGACCAACCGGCCGACGACCACCCCGCTCCTCCCGACGACCTTCCCCCGCCGGACACCCTGCCGGTCCCCCTGGACCCAGACGAGGAGGGCTGCGACCGAGGTCGCACCACAGCCTTTGGCGCTATAGAACGGTCAGACTCGCGAAACTACCACAACTGGAAAGGATCAAACTTACCCTGGACAGTGGCCGGACGCGGGGCCGGCATCACCTCTCCCCTCTTCTCCTCCCCACCGCCACACAACAACCACCGTCGCAGGCGGCACTACCAGCCATGCTTTCCGGTCTGCAGTATGTTAGCCAAATGGCCCAACGACTCGCTGGCGTAGACGATAGCCAAGAAGGCTGGGAAGAGGGCCAGAGAACTGGTGGGGACGGTGCAATAGGAAAGGCCAACAATGGGCGAAGGCATCTTGCAGTAGTAAGAGGCAGAGAAGACGCAGAAGGAAAGGCCAACAATGAATGAAGGCATCTTGCAGTGACAAGAGGTTGGTGGAAAGGAGGAGTAATAGGCAAAGGAAGAGGGCAGGGAAGAGGGAGGGACATAGGAAGGGGAAGGTGAGGGGGAATAGGTAAGAGGAGAGGAGGGATGAGAGGCAAGGAAAGAGGGAGAAGAAGAGGATGGCATTTACGTGTGGGTTCACCATGATGATCTATTAAAGTTTTTATTTAACTGTTACTATGTCAGTATACTGTGCAAAGCATGTAACAATGAGGCTTACTATTGTTGTTGCTGTTGCTGCTGCTACTGCTGTTGCTGCTGGTGCTGCTGCTGTTGCTGCTGAGATGAGGAGAAAGAAGGGGACTACTAGGAGGGCAAGCACCGGTATAAATATGCAAGCAGGCGGGCTAGCGGATCACCCAGGATCACACCTGGCAACTTGACTCATATTATGGTGACCCACCTATTCTGCTACTTACTGGGTTTAGCGGAGGAAAATGCGCTGTGATTCTGCAGAAAGGGCCATGTATCAGGATTAGCGGAAGAATTTTGAGTGTGATTCTCTGCTTTGGGACTGCAAATTTTGCGCATATCCACTCTCAGGTGGAGCGCTCGTAGAATCTGAGCGTGATTCTCTGCTTTGGGACTGCAAATTCTGCGAGTATCCGCTTTGTATGTCGATCGCCTATCGGAGACGAGCGCGAAGCCGCCCTCAGACACGGTGGCCAACTGCGGGGACTTCAACATACCATGCGACGAGGGCAACGCAAGACGCCCGACAGGACATTATACTGGTAGTGCCATGTGAATTCCTGATAAATGGATAGCAGGACTCGAGAAGGTTCATGGTACTACCAGCATTGCCCTTCGATGAAGACATTCGGTCTGGTGGTTTTGGTGCCGAATAATCTCAGCGTGCGACCAGGGCACGGGCTTCGGGCCTGCACTACCACAAGGTCCGTCTCCACAACGACCACGGTCTGGTCGTCCAGCACAGTTGACTTGAAAGTGCGCCAACAGACTGCGATTTCCGTCTGTACTATCAGAGAGCTCCATTACGTGTTGGCTATGGTCTGGTAATTGAGCGAAAGTGACCTGTATGGCCGTGCCAGGATACCGTGCTACTGGCCTGCACCACCAGAGGGCATGCCTCGGCAGCAAAATGTACAAGTGCATGCTGCACAGAAGCGTTGAGCGATTGTGACACTGCGTTCGATACCGTGGGCGGTGGGTGCGAACAATCAGGATTGCGACGGTGAAGTTCATAGAATATTGCCCCCGGCGTGATGCTCCTGCACAGTTCATCCTGCAATGAAAGCGAACTATGCAAACGGGATTCCAGTGTGTATATCCTTTCATGCAGCTCAAATTGCTATTCTTGCAGTACTGATGTTTTGAGAGGTTTGCGAATGCTCGAGTCATGCGCGAAAGGGACTGACAGAAGAGAAGGGCACCTACAGACGATGAACGACTTGTGCAACATACGATGTGCGATCTAAGGTCTGTGATCTGACCTGAAATGCAGTAATGATGTCTTGTATGCTGCCTGGTTATATCTGGTATCAGCCGTTGGCGTTTTCGGGAGTTTTGTATAATACGTCGAAATTTGAGGTGCGAGGTAGTATAGAAGAGAATGAGGTCAGTTGTCCATTGAAGTCCGAATAGAGTTGAACTCTATTCGTTACCCCAGACTATGCAGCCAACGAATGTGACAACGCTCCCCGCACTCTCGCAGAGCCGCACAACACCCCTGCTTCCTATGTCCGGACGCAAGAAACATTCAATATTCTCTGCAAGTGAATGGTGTCATTTGTTGTGTTTTGCCTCCTGATAGATCGTTTGAATTAAAATTTCATTCTTGATCACAACGCAGGAAATGACTAATGCAAATCGTTGCGAGGTATCAATTCCATGCGGTCGTTTGCCAACCTTTGAGTCTCTTTGCAGGCTCGGGTGTGATGCCAGGGTCAAAACTGCATTGGATAGACAATGATCATGGCTACATAGATAAATCAATCTTGATATATCTAATACTGATCAGAAACACACCTAGTGGCTTCAAAGTGTCATTTTCTGGTCGTTCGGGGCATGCTCGTGCCCAGCAGCCATGTTCGTGGTGTGATTTGGTGCTAGAGCACGAGCGAAAGTTCCCAGATTATGACATTTTGTGTCAACCATGAACGCTTCAACAGAACAAGCCCCAAAAGATTTAATACTGTGATGGTATATACTAGAGATCATTCTCTATCCATCCATACAGTTTTCAGCATCGTATTGAGCAGCAGCTATGCTAGTGAGGCTTGCAGACCTGAGGAGCCAAGCGGAAACAGTGCCAAGCGGCCGGGCCTCTGTACTCTTGCAGCTAAGACAGTCACGTAAAATATGCTTGCATGTGTATGGTCATAGTATATCCTAGTCTAGTCTAGTCTATACCTCGACGTCCTTGCCGATATCCTCAATCGCCTTCAGAATGCCATCAACAGTCCCCTTCATGGTCTGTCCATTGACCACGACCCGGAAGAACCTGCCCTCATCGCCCGGAGCATAGTCAATCATGAATCCTCTTGGCACAAGCTTCCTCGCAATGATCTCGGTCATCTTGCTGTTCTTCTCCTTACTTCCCTGTCCGGTCTGCTTGTTGTAATAGAAGCAGACCTGCAGACATGGCGGTGGGTTCTCCGAGATGAGTGTGAACGCCGAGTTCTTCTGCACCTCGGTCGCCATGTAGGTCGCCGTGTCGAAAGCATTGTCGACCAGCTTCTCATACCCGTCCTTACCATAGTAGACCCAACCGAGCGCCATCTTCAGCGAGTCACCCTTGCGCCCACACTGCGGCGTCAAGTCCGCCAAATCCCAGAACTCCTCCGCCTTCTCCTCGACCGCCACCTTCTCATCCCCATCCACTCCATGACCACTCTCCACCGTCGTGTCATCCTCGGCCGGATCGTGAAACAGGTACCCCGCTGGCAGCGTCATCGCCTTCTGCAGTATCCTAACATCCTTGACAATCAAGAAACTGCAAGTCAACGGCACAGCCAGCATCTTATGCGGCGTGAACGCTACCGAATCCACCTTCTCAATCCCCTTGACCTTCACCCTCTGCTTCTCACTAAATACCACGGGCCCACCCCAACTCCCATCAACATGCAACCACAACCCCTCCCTCCTACAAACCTCACTGACCTCGTCAATCGGATCAAAGCTCCCCAACACCGTCGTACCCGCCGTAACATTGACATAAAACGGCGTTTCCCCCTTCTCCCTTGCCTCCTTCACCATCCTCGCCAACTCCCTGGCCCTCATCCTCCCCCTCTCATCAACCGGCACCCCCCTGACCGCCCCACTCCCAAATCCAAACATCTGCGCCGCCTTCTCAAGACTATAATGCCCATGCGCACTAGTAAACAGCACGAACCGCCTCCCTCCCAACCCCTCCGTCTTCGTCTCCGGAAACAAGTGATTCCTCGCAACGACAATACTGCTACTATTCCCCGCCGAGCCCCCAGGCTGACTGACGCCGCCCGCATGCGCACCCTCGAACCCACACAGGCGCGCAATGGCGCGGCTCGTCTCCTTCTCGACGACCGTGAGCGCGGGGGAAGTGGTGAAGACGTGCACGTTGGTGTTCAGGACGGCAAGGACCAGCTCCGAGATGACGCCCACCGGATTGGTGCTGCCGTACAGCTTGTCTAGGAAGCCTTGGTCCCACGTGTTGACGGAGTAGGAGAGGAGGTCCTCGATCGTGGAGACTAGGGCGGGTTTGCCGCCGCCGGTGGCGGGCAGGGTGAGGTTGAAGAGTGAGGCGAGTTTCGTGGGCGGGTGGTGCTCGACTAGGGCGGTGCGCGGGCCTTTGCCAGGACGTTGGAGGCCGTGCCCGGTGGATTTGGAGGCGGCGTCCGTGTCGGCGGCTGAGATGAAGTCGTGGAGGAGGGATTGCACGGCGGAGAGGAGCTGGGGGACTTAGTGCGGTATCTTGTATGGGTAAAAGGGGATACATACATCGTCGAGCTCGTCCGCTCGGTTTGGTGCCGGACGGGCAGGGAGGGATGTGCCGTTTGAAGCCATGCTGGGTAGTGTTGCTGGAGGAGAGCAACTTAGTACAGGCAGGGGTTGTGTAATTCACGCCAGTCGGAACAAACTATCCCAGAAGAGATTGTGTCAATAACGGGCCGCGAAAAATATCACACTATACAGGAGGTGTAGTAGTCTGCCATCAACATTAATGTCGTCGGTGTTTGTCATCGGCTCTGAAATTTGTCGACTCAAGACGCCGACCAAGATGACGACATGCACCAATTGCAGATCACCCGAGATGTGATGAGATCCGGGGTCTTGCATGTTATAGATTCACTAGTCGACCTCTAGTCCATATCGTCGCGACCATCTGTCATCTATGATCGTACTCTAATGCAACTGTACATTCGTGACATAGTAAATTCGCTTCTAGAAGATAAATATACCCAACCCAATTTGATATCCGGTCTTATGCACATATGAGACCTATTGAGGAAAGTACATGCTAATACGGACAGACAAGAGAGAGTATCTTGCGAAACACGAGCCCAATCCCTTCATCCCAACGTCTCTGTATGCGAGATCCCATCCTGTTACACTCTTCCATTAGACAGTCGTCTTGCTTGGTCCGGCCGCACCAGACGCTCCACCACTGCTGCCACTGGTCTGACTTCTCCTCTCCTTGCTTTGCTGTTTCTTCTTGAAATGGCGTTCCCGCGCCTTCTCCAACGGTGTCTTTTCTTTCACACCGTCCTGTTTACCATCTTGCACTACGTCGACACCCTTTCCTTTCCCTGATCCTACGACCCCTTCCATCTTCTTCTTATTCAGGTCCAGCTCTTCGAAACTCTGGAACCCGTCGTTACTCGCTTTGTTCCTGCTCTGCATAACCCACTCTGGTCTTCTTCGCTTGTAAAGATCCATCTTCCAATTCTTCCAGACTGCTCGTCCGCAAGGGGATTCGCGAAGGCTGGCCTCGTTCTCTGCCAGTTCCTCGGCAATGCGTTCACGGATAAATGCCAACCCATGCGTGCCTTCCCAGATAGCGTCCACAACATGCGATGCCGATGTATCAAGTGCCATCTCACCGATATGACCGTAGAACTGTTGCACCAACTTTCGGCGCGGGATGATACTGGCATTGGTACTAGTCATGGTGGCTTGCAGAGTACGGGAGGTGACGGGGTCGGTAGCCATGGCGATGAGGATTCGAGGAGGCAGACGTGACATGGATTCGAAAATGAGCCCAGAGAGGGGTCCGGCGACAAGGATCATGGCCTGAGCGAGGATAGAGCCCTGAACCTTGCCTGGGTCCTGAGTAGATGATTGGCGAGTGGCCTGGGCTGGAGGTGGAGGTGGCTCGGAAGGTTCGACAGAGACCGTCTGCCGGGCTGTGAGACTACCCTCAGGAGGGTGCCGGACACGAGGTCGGCGGTGGTAGCTTTCCTCGAGCTGTGCCTTGTCGAGGTGCAGGAGTTTGAGAACGTCAAAGTCATCTTCCACGCCGTCCGTGTAGTAGGCGCTCAAGGCGACGGCAATGGCTTGCGTGTCGACGTTACGGACCGCACAGCGTTGAATGAGCGTCTTGATGACGGAGATACGGTTCCTTTCCAGAAGATCCGGCATCACGGCAACTATGGCTTCGTGTGCTTCGATCAGGTCATCGCGGCCAAGACGCTCCAGGAGCTTACAGACGATGTACGCAGCGACTTCGTTACGAGAGAGAGATGCCATGCGGTCTTTCCAAAACTCTTTGTACAAGTGCTTGAACATCTTGCCAGGAGCATTTTCGATGATAGCCTCGAGTACATGCGAGCCAACGGCGTCGTAGTTGAGCCCGTTCAAGAACCCAGCGCTCTCTGTCTCCTGCGTCACTGGCTCTTCCGGAATGAGTGTACGGATAATAGAGTGCTCGTCTTTCGCCCTCTGTTTACCGAAGTGAACAAGCTCAAGACGGACAAGAACTTGTAAGATCGGGCTACCAAGCTGATGTGTTGCCAGTGTTCGTAGACCGGCGGTATGTAGGCCTGTAGCGCAATCGTTCAGGATCTTTTCGAGTGCTTGGTTGAACGACTTTGGCACCGTTCGGCGTTGGTCAAGGCGTATCTCGCCTTCTTGCGCTGGCGCTGGTCTCCCACCTGTGACATTCTCTTTCCGCTTGCTTTGCAGTATTGATTTTTGCGACGAGCTGGTGAGGGGCTCGCCGGCTAACACCAGCAGGAGGACGCGCAAAGCATGAGAGCCAAAGCGATCCGTAATGAGGAACCCAAGATTGCTCTCGAGCTCTGCAACTGTGTGCAGGAATAAATCTTCCATCGACACATATACATCGTCTCCATTCAGAGGTTGCGACTTGTCTTTCCGGAGGAGTTCCTCGGTGACGATGGGAGCAGCCTTGACGAACAACTTCTCAGAGCAGTGCGACGCAAATCGATGCTGTACGAGATGGAGGAAACTATCGTGGGTTAGGCCTGACGCGTCAGAATGATCGAACGACTTACTGTCCGTTGAATTTCTGGAAGAGCTTGCTCAGTTGCGACGGTGACGAGAGATGGATTAGACGTTCCAGCACTCTCGAGCAAGATTGACTGCAAGCCAGCTTCAGTTCCTTGCCGTCCGCCTCTTTATATACATTTTCCAGGAATTGCGCCTTGTCTTCTGGGCCCTCAAAGTCGTCCAGTTCAAGACGCTCGTCGGCCTTTTTGAAGAACTCCTGCTCGTCTTCGTCGAGCATGCCGAAGAAGACCTGTTCCGTCGCAGCGCCCGAGTAAGCTTCCTGATGGTCGCCGTCCGGTTGGTCTAGAGCCATGTAATCGTTGTTGTCAGCCAGACCGTCAGCCGCATCTCCGTTGGTCGGCTCTCCATCCTGAACCCTCGTCCTTTTCGCAGTTTCTGGTTCGTCATCTGCTACTTCGTCGTGCTTTCGTTTGCTGCCGCCACGCTTGCCTCGCTTCTTGTTTTCGCGAGGCATGTTGTGTGTCGTGCCTCATGCGGCGTCTCTGAGAGCTTACGGCGATTCCCGAGGTCCGGAGGTGAGTGGGCGACGATGTGAATCCGGGCGCTGATCGAAGGAAGAGATCCCAGCAACGAGCTCGGATGATGCACCGAGATACAGATGTCTGCTTGTTGGAGAAGTAGAAGAGATTGGTGTGACAGCGAGCGAGGCGTGAGACGGAGATTGCTACGTCACCAGGAGTGGTTGTCGAAGATTTCTGAACGGCGGCGATGTCCACGTTTGGATCAAAAGTCGGTTAGGAGCTGCGGGGCCCACCCAAACCGATGCACGAGAAGGGTGCGAATCTACAAATTATTCTCGATCTCGATTGGGCCGAAGGCCAACCCGGTTACTGCGACCTTGCAAGATAAATCCGACGATGTCCAACAGTGGCTTGTCTATTCGCAAGAACATCCAGTAGGAATCACAACGGGCACGTGGGCGCACGGGAAATGGTGTGTCGAGGCAGAACGAGACTGGAGCGGACGTTCAAAAATTTCACGAAAAAGGACGGTTGGATCTGAAATTCATCGATCTCGAGATCAAGATCTGTTTCGGCGAGATCTTGGACTGCGAACACGCATCGTTTCTCGTGCGCGCTCAGGCGCTCAGACAGTCCAGCAACTCTACGTGCCACGACCTGCTGCAACAAATTCTCTTGAAGCGCCGAAGTGCAGTCCTTGCTTTGCCGCTGTTCTCTTCCCTGTGCCTTACATTCGGGGACGCATCGGAAGATGCAATCACGGACGAGCTTCTGCTGCTCTCAGATAAAGTTCGGCGTGCTAATGCTGTGTTCCGGGCCGGAAAACGGATGCGCTCGAGTCAGGATGGGCCTCGGCTTGGCTTGAAGCAGAGTCATCCGCTGGCTGCACTTGACCCTTTCACTTTCATGCAGTATGCAGCGCTGCATGGCCCGCAAAAATAGCAATGGTAACCATAGTACTGGGTCAAGTATAATCCAACATCAATTTCGACACTTGAATCTGTATGGTGCACGTGCAACATTAAAGACGAGCGCTCGGAATGCTTCACCCTACGAGAAGTAACACTCGCAAGAATATCGCACTGCACGATGTGTTTAAACTGAAATCAATTGTGTTCAAGAAGCTACAGACAGCGGAGCTGCGACACGTCGACAGAACATGGATGGTATCTCCATCGATTGTACATCACACATCTAGATCTTCTGGTGAGCCTCAGGGGCAGGCTCGCCAGTCTCCTTCGTGTCTTGTACAACGGCTGGCTTCTTCCCCAAGAACTGAGTAGTCTGCAACATGTTCCACTTGTCCTCATCCTTGTCCAACCCACGGAAGCAGTACCAGAAGCCGCATCCACCGAGGAAGGCAAGGACAGCCACAGCACCGTAATTCCAGACGAGAAGAGGGTCGGCGGAGAGGGCGACGAGTGCCTGAGCAAGCGCGCTGGAGAAGGCGTTCATGAGGTAATTGATGGAAAGGACGAGTGACCTCATGTTGGTGGGAGCTTTCGAGAAAGCGTACTCGAGACCGACGATGGAGGTGAAGATTTCGGAAATACCGATGAAAACGTAGGGGAGTGTCTGCACCCACACGTTGATGTCGGCAAAACGGGTGTTTCCCTCCTCGTCCTCACAGGTGGCAGCTTGGTTGCCGCAGGGTGACATGCGGTAGACGTAGACCTGGATCACGCAGGCGGCGACCATGGCAAGGGAGGCGAAGAAGAAACCAGTAGCCATACGCTTGAGTGGGGTGAAGCGAATGCCGGCCTTGCGGAGCGCTGGGTAGATGACAAAGTCGAAGATGGGGATCATGATGACAATGGAGATGGGGTTCAAGTTCTGGATAATGTCGTTGGGAACACCGTTAAGACGCATGACACTGGAAAACGATTAGTGAGTTTCTATAAGAAAAGAATGGAGCACTAACGCAGCTTGAGAGGTCAAGTTGGCGGTCATTTGACCATACGCGAGCCAATAGAGAGGCAAGAACAGGAAGACCTTGCAGGCCTTGAGACCGCGGCGGACTTCATCAACCCAAGCATCGTCGTAGGTCATCCAGTTGGGGCGCTGTCCTGGAGCGTGGTGGGAAGGACGAGCAACGTCCCAGGTGAATTCACGCTTCATCTTGGCCACGTTGAGGGACCACTTGCCCTTCATGGTGTAGCCGAACATGGTGAAGAATTTCGACAAGACGGAGCCAGTTGGAGGTGTGAGGATATACTTTTTCTTGCAGACGAGCAGGACGATAGGCGCAATGCAGAACAGTACGGTCGGAAGCATGAAAGACAGCCAGAATCCGACATACTTCTCCGCGTAGACCATGGCAATCTGACCGGTCAAAGAGCCAACGTTGATGCAGAGGTAGAAGTACAGATAGAGACGGGAGGTCGTGATTGCGGGATCGACGAGGACACGCTCACCAGACTTGAGTGTCTCGACCCGCATCACGTTGTCCGTCTGTTGCTCGGCGACCAAGGGCGCAATGTTGGCCTTGAAGAAACCAGTACCGACACCAAAGATGATCAGCCCGAATGCGAAAACCCCGATCGAGGTGTTTGGCTTTGCGATGACCGAAGGCGCTGCGGAGGCTGTGAGAATGACGTGTCCGAAGATGGCGATAGCGATGGCAATGTGGATGGTCTTATAACGTCCAAGTTTGGCATCAGCAATCCAGGCACCGATCAAAGGCATCACGTAAGCCCAGAACTGGTTGAATGTGGTGAGACCGGTGGAAGCACGCTGTCCTAGACCAAGAGCTCCTGGCTGACCATCGCCTGCAGCACCAGTAGTTGAGCCCAGAGGAAGGTCCTGCTGGATGAAATTGACGAACACGACGGTAGTACCATAGTAAGAGAAACGCTCGCAAAGCTCGACAAAGGCGATAGTGTAGGCCATCCAGGTCAGCTTGCCGGAAACACGGCGAAGAGTCTGGAGATCTTCTTTGGTGACATCCCCGTGGATTTCAGAGGAGGTATCGGAGGTGACATCCTTCTCATCGGCCGCAAAGGGCTTTGGAGGGACCTCAGCCTGGGCGATGACAGACGCCTCTTCGGTACCGGTGACAGGCATGACTGCAGGTCTTCAAAAGCAGCGAAGACGGGGTGAAAGAAGGAAGGGTTCGCAAAAGGGAACGTTGTCGAGGCCAGCGACACTTTAAGGCTTACAGTACCGGTACATCGTGAGGGTCCCTCCAACAATAGGTCTCGAGACCACACAGACGGGCTCGCTCAAACGGGAAGGTAAATCTTTGCAAATGATAGCGGAGGGAGCAATGCTTGGCAGATGGCGGAGGGAGATAGACGCACGCGACCAATCCCAGTGCAACATTGAGAGTGGAAACAACGAACCCTCAATCTGCGAATGCTACCATGTCGCCTTGGCGCTGATCTAGCGTATGCCAAGGCCTCGGTTGCCGGCGGTCTTGCACATCCACCGGCGGCGTAGCTCGACATTGGTCTGCTCAGGTGGATCAATCGCTGCTTTAGTCGATAGCGGCACCGTGCGGCGTAGCGTCAGATGTCGACAACATGCAGACGGAAGACGAAGAACATTCGATAAGAGCTGTGGACGAGTAGCGGAAATCGACGCGAAGCAAGAAGAGGAGCTGTCGTCCGGAGCTTCGTGACCCTTGGCGAAATCTTGGCTGCGCGGAAAGTGGCTTTGATTTTCAGATCGCGTTAGACGAAAGGAACCCTATCCGGCATGGCGCACATCTTGTCCGGGAGAAGGTCGCCTCTTGTCGCCTGCGGTTCTCGGAAGGTGAAGCTTTGGGCGCCTTGGGCGTGTCTTGAAATTGCTTCGTCCTGGAGGCAAGACGCTCATGGAAAATCATCCCCACCTGCCACTCCAAAACACGACCAAAGCCCTGTCTCGAGAAAAATTTCACCTTGAGATCAATGCGACTCTTTGTGAGGGTTTGAACTCAAAACACGAAGCCGAAATCGTATGCACAGATGTCAAAGAACATAGGGTCCAGTGTGAGGTGACTTTGCGCAATATTTGGTAACTGCGCCGCTCTAATGCGTCGAAAGGAGACCTGAACGCGGATCATCGCTGGGCATGCAGTAGTTTCTCAGGCCAAATCCGTATTTGATTGTTGTCTCGCGACCTTCAACTGCTCGTGCAAATACCAGATAATCAGAAGATAGCAAGTATCGGTATCGATTTTTATCTAGACCATCATGTTGCGATGATTAGTGGTACGGCTATAATATTACAAGTATCCACAATACTACCGACTTGCCATGTGGTCCCATCTGTTCGGTGGGTCAAATGATCGCTCGGGTCGCTACCAGCGCTAGGAGATTTGCTGTTGCACGAGCCTCATGGGCGCCGACCTTTAACCAGAGTCCGACCAGTAGTCAAAGGTATAGACCACTGCCAGAATGAATAGCGCATCCTCTGCATGTTGAGCATTACTCGGCCAGCTCCGGATCACTGATATTTCTTGGCGTCGCGCCGACAGCGTCCCGCCATGGACCTGGGCAGTAAAAGTTCTCCCATAGTGTAGCGTGTATCTCTGTCCCAAAGCGTTGTCCCGTTTGCCCTTGGTCCTGCAGGTCGGATGTGATATTCGTTCGTTGGAACCCTCTCAGAACTTTTTAGCCTGGAGAAACGCTTCAAGCTGCGGCTTCACGTGTCCTTTGACGACCACTTGCTTAGTCAATTGGTTGATCACACAATCCTCTCTTCTCAGCTGTAGGTGATTTTGCACCTCATTACGTAGTGCTTCCACGTTGCCGTCGATCCTCCGTATCCTTGTCAACTTCTTGTTCCCGCCAGCCTTATGGAAGTGATATATTGGCAGTTCGTTCGAAGGTGTCCGCGTTACAAAGTATGGCAGATTGGGTGCGCATTCTGTCTCCGCAGGCGACACAATAGGTGCGACTGAGTGCTGAGCCGGCGCGCTGTCCGGGTAGTTCTTCGTCCGTGTTGGCTGCGATGTTCGATGCGATGACCGAGACTCCTTTGGTCGGGGCTGTGATTTAAGAGATGGTGGAGGATACGATTTTGGTGCTGTTCGTGATGCAACGAGGTTGGGATCTTCGACGACTACAACTTTCAGTCCTGCTATCCTTTGTATGCATAAAGGAACCTTACCTCTAGGTTGCGCATTTGTGCTTTGTAACCGTCTGAAGAAGAATCGCACGGTGGTAGGCTTAGGAGCAGGTAGTGGAGACAGCAACGCCATCAGAGAGCGTGTCTGCGCCATATTCGGTGGGTTGTAGCTGATGTGCTTGTCGTTCTCGACCTTTCAAGATGGACGTTCGAAGTGCGTTTGTAGCACTGGTTCAAGCTTGCCAGGAAGTTTTTAGGGGTGAACTTCGGCTGAAATCTGGGCGACGCCAGTCGCGAAATCTCAAAGTGCGCTCTACCACCACATTGCCTTGCGACAGCGACCATATCAACTGAGACACACAGCATGGCCGAACAACAGGGCTCGCAGGATGTTGCGAAAGAGTACAGCATTCTTCCTCAGCTGATTCCTCATCTGGACCGACACCTGGTGTTCCCGCTTATCCAGTTCCTCGAGGAAGAAGATGAAGAACCACAACCCGAGCTGGTCAAGCTCAAATTCGAACTGCTTAAGTCGACGAATATGACTGATTTCGTTGGAGATCTCGACGCTCAAATTCACGGACACAACGAGAGGCCACAGGAGTATGCGAAGAAGAGGGAGGAGGTTCTTAAGAAGCGGGACACTTTCCAGGATGAATGTAGCAAGATGCAGGACCTGCTTAGCGACGAGAACGTCATCAACAATCTCAGGAGCGATAAGGTGGCCAACTTGAACTATCTCAAGGAGAACCACGGGGTTACACCGGAGATGGTCAACGCTCTCTACGACTATGGTTGGTTTCAGTACAGCTGCGGTGACTACAACAGTGCCTCCGAACTGCTGTACCAATTCCGTATTCTGGTAAGTGCACACTAGAGCATAATCGCAAAACGGTCAACTAACAGATATCCAGAGCACCGACAACGACAAGGTTGCATCAGCAAACTGGGGTAAGCTGGCTTCGGATATTCTTACAACGAACTGGGAGTCGGCCATGGAGGAAGTTAACAAGGTCCGCGAATTGATCGATACCCGCCTGTTCAATAACCCTCTTGCACAACTCGAGCAGCGCTCATGGCTCATCCACTGGGCCCTATTCCCCTTCTTCAACCACGAGGCTTCCCGTGACAGCCTTACTGAGCTGTTCTTCTCTCCCACTTTCATCAACACAATCCAGACCAACTGCCCCTGGATTTTGCGATACTTGACTGCTGCAGTCATCACAAACCGCAACCGCCCAATTGGACGCAACAGCACATCGACTTACCAGAAGCAATTGAAGGACTTGATCCGCATCGTGAGGCAAGAGGGCTACGAATACAGCGATCCTGTCACGAGCTTCGTCAAGGCTCTGTACGTCGACTTTGACTTTGAGGAGGCGCAGAAGAAGCTTGTGGAGGCGGACGAGATCTTGCGAAGCGACTTCTTCCTCGTATCTGCAGCCGACACATTCAAGGATGCAGCAAGGCATTTGATTTCGGAGAGCTACTGCAGAATACACCAGAGGATTGATATCAAGTAAGTGCCAACCGAGGCAAATCAGGGGACGCATACTGACCAAACGCAGGGATCTGTCAACACGCCTTGGATTGTCCGAGGACGAGGGTGAAAAGTGGATTGTGAACTTGATCAGAGATACCCGTGTCGACGCAAAGATCGACTACAAGGAGGGCACAGTAGTCATGAACCACCCGCCGCAGTCCGTCTACCAGCAGGTGATTGAGCGGACGAAGGGTGGCTTCTTTAGGACGCAAGTGCTTAGCGCAGCTGTTGCTCGGTAGAAGTCATGATGAGTGTCTCCTGAGGATGTCACTGAGGTCATAGCCTGGCGTTTGGGTGGTTAAAAAATGGCATCTCGGAATGCTTTGACGCGACGAGGCAAGGACCCTTTGTTGATAGATAGGAAGATGCAAAGTCTTCGAAATGAAATCAAGTCATGAACCCATCTGTACTGTGTCGGTACCCTTTCTTTGTCTGCTACATTTGTGATTTCAACTCCCTTCTCACAATGTGGCTTGATGCCAACGATGGCAGTGGAGAACTCACGTGAGAGGCTTGACCAGGCGTGATCGCCGCCACGCTTCGCCTCCAAATGTGCCTGTCCAAGCAATACTCCATGCATCGCAAACACGGATCTGTCAAATTCTTATCGGACTAGGATTACAGAACAGTCATGTCAGCTTCTCTCGCCCCGGAATGTAATGAGGTCAAAGAGTAAGTCTCTTTTTCGCTGTCTTCACGGTACCTCTATCCTGTTCATTCCACGAAAAAGAATCCCATTTGGCTATAAACTCGGACGTAGCAGGTCACTCGATTTGATGCACTTCGTCTAGAAATATCGGCCATGTGACCTTCCACTGACCTCCTCAGGCGATACGACTCCTGCTTCCTGAAGTGGTACAGCGAAAGTAAGCCCCCGCGTGTACATCTCTTCACCCGACACTGTCACCAATGAACCCCTGTATCTCCAACACTAGAGCTGTCGCAGACACTACTGCATCCCTTGCCACCACTGTACCACACCTAACAAAGAAGCAGAATTCCTCCGCGGCACAGCAAAGCAAGACGAATGCGAGGGCCTCTTCAAAGAGTACAAGAAGTGCCTAAGTGTACGCTACACCCATTCTCCATGCACGAACCTTCAACATTGACACTACGAAACAGGTAGCGCTAAAAGAACGTGGTATCGACAAGATGCTTGATGAGGCTCGAGCCGACAATCAGGAGAACGATATCGAGAACATGAAGCCGCAGAGCTAGAAGCTTGCGGGTGGTTATGGCAACTCTCCACTCACTACTCTGCCGCCCGTGGACTCTATAGCAAGAGCTGCGGGCACTTGCGGCTGCGATAGGCAGAAACACGAAGCCTCCGCCAGGATGGAGCTGATCGCTGTGCCGCGGTGGTCCCATCACATATGTCTCCAGAGGGTGCGGCCAGCGCTATTCATGCACAAAGCAGGCCTCCCCCAGTTCTGCAGATGCTACCGTGGCAGCGGTACAGTAGCGGTCGCTCATGGTTACCCTGAATTCATAATCTCTTGAAAATCCCATGCTGTACCAATACATCTCACGTGGATGCTCGAATCTGTGCTCGCGTCCAATCACAGATAGAATCACATACATTCATTGCCTCACTGACAAAGGCAACCAACAGGTTATGTACAGCCAGTCATGTATCCTGACCCATATTCCACCAGGTATACCCTCAACCCCAAACACCACGCTCAAAAGAATAAGTATCACCGTCCTAGTAATCGTCCGCTGACTTTGCGGCATCTGCCCAGCTTTACCACGTCTAGCTCTCAAACCACCCAGCCCATAAATAGCACAATCCAAATTACCAAAAGGAGACCAGACTAATCCAAGTCCCCATCAACATCAGCATCATGATTGAGCCTCCCAATATTCGCCTGCGCCTTAATCGCCATATCCACGACCCTCATAAATCGCTTCTCATCAATCCTAACCGGCGGCCGCCTCCAATCCCCCTCTTCATCCTCGGGCGCCCCTGCGCCATGCAAGCTGAAATAGCGATGGCCCATGAGGGACGCCAAGTTGCGGAACCCACGGTGCCAGAATTTGGGTGGGAGGAACTCGACGACGCTCTTGCGGTCGGGCATGAACATCTGGCCCGTGAGGCCGGCGCCGTGGGTGCCGACGAGCACGTCCGTGTCGCGGTAGATGGAGAGGGAGTCGACGAAGCTGGTGGCCGAGAGGTCGAGGAGCTGGAACGTGACTTTTGGGTATTTCTTCTGGAGCAGGTCGAGGAAGTGTTCGAGGCCGGGGAGTTGGCGGGTCTTGCGGCGGTTGAGGATCGTGACGACGAGCTGGTCGTCTTCGGCTTTTTCGGGCTCGTCGATGTGTAGGTGTCGGAGGACGCGGCGGCGGAAGGCGTCGAGGAGAGTGCTGTTTGTGCAGTCGAGGGTGTGCCAGTCACCTTCCCAGAGCGGGTTGGTGTGGCCCGGCAGGGGGATGATTACGCGGTCGAAGCATGAGGTCTCTGGATCTACGTCGTTAATGTGGATGGTGGGCTTGGAAGAGTATAAGGACCAGAGATCGCTGTAGGGGCCAGGCGCAACATCGTCGGTCCAGATGACTTGCATGTCGTTCGTGTCCTCCTTCTCCACGAAGTACGGCTCTCCGTTCTCGTCCCGTGCTATTGACAGAATGTCGAGAGACATGTAATATACCATAACCTCCATGAGCGAATGCCACATATTGGCGCCAGTGTCCCGCATGAAAAGAACGGCCGTAGACTTCTCGGATCGGCGCTTGTCCTTGCTGCCGCATTGAAGCGATTGTAGCTTGCTCTTGACCGATTCATCGTTGCCCATCTCAAAGTGACCGTCCAGAATCTTTCTCACGCCTGTCCAGTACATGTACTCCGGAAAGCTCTGAATCTCGGCCTTCTTCGCTTCTGACAACTCGCACGACATCTGCATCTTTCCGTCGGTCACTGCGACACCTTCTGCGACGCAAAAATAGTCGAATGGATGAGGCGCATATTCCCCTCTCTTGCCGTAAAAGCACTGCAGAGACGAGAGACCGTCTGAGCAAAATTCGGTGTGGTTGGACGCATATCTCCTCAAAAAGTCTACTCCATATCTATCCTCACAAAAGTCGTTTCGTGAGCCCGGGCTGTAGTCAAGAGGAAGGACATTGCTGACCTCCGTTGAGGTAGGGGTGTCCGAGTTTGCTGTCGGTGTTGAATCAGCTGGTAGCGCTGGTCCGTAAGATGTGCGAGGAGAGTCATTCCCCAGAGCATCGTCGGCCTGGGTTCTAGCGTATGGGCCTTCAGGAGTGGGTTTCGACCATGTCGAGTGCAGGTGGGGGCCGGCTGGAGCGGCGCTGTGACTGGATCTTATCTGTACATAAAGGAAAAGAGCCGTAAGTGTAGCTGCTAATATTATGTATGACTTTGTACGATGTTTCGTGGAGGGGCGTGTAAGCAACATGGCAGCGTTGAAGCCGTTACATGCGATCCGAGACCACCAAGTGGGTGTGCTAAGCTGTGAGGATAAAAGAGGGTCGCTAACAGCTGTTTGCTAGAATTGCACTGTAGATGAAGGACTAAAGCTGGGTCGCGGAGGTGAATAGGCAAAGAACGGCTGAAGTGAGGATGTAGATGCGAAAGGCCGAACTGCAGTTGGAGGAGTGAGAAATAGTGGTGCAGCAGCAGCAGAAGCAGTTCAGTTGGTGGTCGTGCTTCCTGGGTTTGGTCCCGGCGCTGAACCGCTGGTGCCACAAAAGATGCGCGAAGCCCTCGGGGGCTGCGGGCACGGGAGATGCCATTGGCCAATTCCTAGACAAGCCTTTGTACCTCGACTGTCTCTCGTTCCTTCAAACCTGTGCAACTCAGGGACTTGGACAGATTCGGAGTGGTGAGACCATCGCAGTCCACTTTTTCTCTCTTTCTCGTCGCAGCGCTGTGTCTTCAGCTCAGACGTGCTCAGGACTGAGAATCATCCACGCGTGCTGCTGCACTGTGACGATCAGCAGGCCCGGCACGTTGAATCAAGCATCATGCACAATGTCCGTTTCATGGATGGGGACCATGACGAATGCGCAACGCTTGTGCATCGGACGTCCGCTCTGTGCCTGGCTTTGAGGTCATGTCACGCCCGTTGCTCTTTTCATCTGGATGTACCAACAATGCTTCATTGCTTCTCAATCTCACCTGCGGAAGGAAGCATTTGCGTACCAAGCACGGCAAGATCACCAGAAGCTTTCGTTGTGACAGGCCCAAGCCCCGAAGGATGTAGGCAGCAATTTGACCAGTACGAATTCAGCCACGGCTGGCGAAGCCTCACGGGACTACGACAACGTTTCTTCCTCATGTACTACCAGCAATCCGCCTCAACCATGATCAAGAAACCACTTTGTCGACTTCCTTGGTCGCCTGAACGCTCGTTCGGACGTCGTAGGGACACTCGAAGTTCTAAACCCGCCTAGGTAAGCTGACGGTATGTCGACATGGCGTATCAATATTCCTTTACACGCCTCAATGCTTCCAATCAGCCATCTCCTTCCTTACGCAAGGGTGGGCATAGCATTCAGGTGCCCAAAGAATTGCTCCATATCGCTTGTATATTCTTGTCTGAGCTCTGCTCAGTCCCTGTCTGCTCTTCGGTGATCGGTGCAGGTAAGCAATACCTATATAAACAGGTCATCAACTCTTGTAGTCTGAGATTTCTTCTACACACCTCAAAGCTTTCCTCTACCACAACCGATACCAATCTATTAGCACCTTCGCCCGCCCGACATGACTTCTACCACCAGCAACCCACCCACTTCGACCAGTACAGGAAACATTGGTAGTGATTGCGTGACTGTTACGCCCGGCAAATATGGCAATGTGCCAATCTCAGCATGCAACTCCTACTACAACTTCAATCCCGAATTCGCGTCCGCCGTGGCCGTCACGGTCCTGTTCGGTATCCTGACCATTGCGCACCTCGTACTAGCCATCATGTATCGCAAGGTAAGCTCTCAGCATGGCTGATGAAATAATATCTGATCGATACTGACAAGCAATGCAGAAATTCTGCTGGGTCATCATCATGGGTGCCACTTGGGAATTTGTTAGTTTCGCAGCCCATGCAGCTGGCGCTCATGACCAGCAAAACATCGGTCTAGCTACCTCGCATCAGATCCTGTTCCTACTCGCGCCATTGTGGATCAACGCATCAGTCTACATGACCTTCGCACGCATGGTCCACTACTTCTTACCGGACAAGAAGATCTGGCGCATCAGAGGCGTATCGCTCGCCAAATACTTTGTCTGGGCCGACATCGTTGCCTTTATCGTTCAAGCCGTTGGTGGAATCATGGTCTCGCCCGGCTCTTCCCCCGAGATCATCAAGACTGGCATCAATATCTACATGGGCGGTATCGGGTTGCAAGAGGCTTTCATTCTCTGTTTCATCGGGCTCATGATGCACTTTCACCGGTCGGCATTGCACCTTGAGAAAGTTTGCATTCCTGTCAGAGATCGCAGTTGGCGACCCATATTGTATGCTCTGTATGCCGTGCTCGTTGCCATCACCGTGAGTCATCAGCTACTTTTGCATCTGTCTAGAACCACTGACACTGCCCTAGGTCCGAATCGTCTACAGAATTGCGGAATACGCTGGCGGCGTCAAGCCTTCCAACCCAGTTCCGTTCCACGAAGCTTACTCGTATGCACTTGATGCATTCCCAATGATGGTTGCTATATTGCTTATAGCCATCTTCCATCCTGGTCGGTATCTGGTGGGGCCGGACAGTGAGTTCATCAAGGTATCCCGTAAGGAGAAGAAAGCGATCAAGATGCAGAAGAGGGAAGAGAAGAAAGCAGAGAGACTGGCTGCTAAGCAGTCCAAGCAAGAGTCTGTGTAATTAAGAAACATATGCATCACATAAAGCTGGTGAGACGTGCTCTGTAGCTGCTGTCAGCTTTGCATGTCAAGTGCTTTCATCACTCCTATGCAGGTTGTAGATCAAGATCATAACAAGTACGAGACATGGCTGCTTTTCCATCAGTGTTTCTACTTAGAAGTGTTTCCACAAAAGACTGAAACGGTAAATGCGAATACGCTCATATGCCAGAACATAAGCCGCCGGAAGCAGGGTCACAAGCATGACGTAGCTTTGGTGCCGCGTGCGCTCGACTGACAGCAGGGCAGCGCAATTCTCCAAACACCGCCTGCTTGAGCTCTAGACTTTATTCAACTTCTCTTACGACCCTCAATTCCAACACACTACCATTGACTGGAACAAATTGCAAACAGCTCTGCTCTATTCCTAAACTAAACATTGCTCTACCGCATGAGGTTTTAGAACATATTATAGCAACTCCAGAGCTCCACAACTACAGCTCGCACCTCACCGTCTCTCCCATTACCAACTACCACAACGCGCGACTGATATGTCGCGACGAGTGAACAGCATGGCCAACGGCGGCAAAAGCGATCCTCTGCCCACAGAAGACAAGCAGAAGCGCATCCTCCAATCCCAAAATGCCGGCCACTTCTCCATGATCCGGGCCCTTCATCTCGCCGACGTGATCACCCTAGGCAATGGTACGCCCACCTCCCCCTCCCCTCTCCAATACCCACTAACCCCCTCCTGCAGGCTTTTGCGGCATCATGTCCATCTTCTCCTCCCTCCGCTACTGCCTCGACCTCTCCAGCAACTCCAGCCTAAACACCATTTCCCCCCCGCCCAAAACCAACCTCTGGCTCGCCCTCTCCTTCATGCCCTTCGGTCTCTTCTTCGACTTCCTCGACGGCCGCGTCGCCCGCTGGCGCGGCAAATCCTCCCTCATGGGCGCCCAGCTCGACTCCCTCGCCGACCTCATCTCCTTTGGCGTCTCGCCCGCCTGCGCCGCCTTCGCCCTCGGCATCCGCACCCCGCTCGACCACGTCTTGCTCACCTTCTTCGCCTTGTGCGGGCTCGCCAGATTGGCGAGGTTCAATGTCACGACTGATGACGTGCCTCATGATGCGAGCGGGAAGGCGAAGTACTTTGAGGGCACGCCCATCCCGAGCAGTCTGGGCATTGCTGCGTGGATGGCGGTCTGGGTCTATAATGGTTGGCTCGGGGACGCAGTGCCGTTCGGCGTGGCTGGAAAGGGACTGAGCTGGGAGTTTCATCCTGTTGTTTTGGTGTTTGTGGCTCATGGGTGCGCGATGGTCAGCAAGAGCTTGCATGTGCCGAAGCCGTAGTGGCTCAAATGGCTGAAGAGGAGTGAGGCGATCGGAGAGTCAGAAGCAAAGAAGGACATCAAGTTAGTAGAACTTTTTTACGATGCAAGGAACGCGGAACGAGAGCTCGATGAATCACAGAATCAAAATCTCGTCATGATGGAGAATGCTTTTCATGCCTCAACTGTGCTTCATTCTATGCTGCCGTGTATCGCCTGACCTGGTTCAAGGCTTTTCATGCTGCGTGACTTCATCCAGACGCGACTTCATCCAACGCATCCCCAAATGCAGACCATCCCTCCTTCCTCCACGGCGCCAACATGACGCTCCTCTGCGCGTCCCCCACCACCCCAGTCCCGGCATATGCCCCAGCCAAGTCATCCGCCTCAGTGACACCAAAAGGCGGCACACTCCTCTTAGCCATCAGGAGCGCCATGTCCGCCGCATACCCGCCGTCTTCCTCCCCAAGTCGACTCAACAGTCCCCACCCGCCCATCTTCTCAGGCGCGAGCATCACGCCCCTCTTCACCTCCTCCAGCACCGCGCTGCCCTTCTCATCCCCTTGCATCCCTGTCCCGGCCAATGCGACCAGCACCCTCCCTACCCTTTCCTTGTCGGCCTCGCTCACACCCTCTAGCGCCTGCAAACGCAACAGATCCTCCCTGATAGCGTCCACGGCGTCCGCGTCGTCTTCCATCCCGCTCATCGCGCCGAGCAGGACCCACGCGTCCACGTGGTCCGGATGCTCCTCCACGCACCCCATCAGCTGCTCCTTCGCGACGCCGCGCTCTTCGTCCCCGCCGTGCGCCCAGAGGACGCGACTGAGGAGGCAGATGACGGCGGGGTCAGCATCGGACTCGGACAGAGCGGCGCGGAAAGCAGCGATGCTGTCGTCCAGGTTCTTGGTGTAGAAGTGGGCTAGCCCGAGCGTGAGGTGGGAGGAGAGGCGGATCTTCGCGACGGAGATGGAGGTCGGGACCGAGGGGGAGAAGTCGGCGGTTAGGTCCAGGGCGGTGGTGGCGTGCTCTGTTGCGGAGTCGAAGGAGGAGTCGGCGAGGAGGTTGCGGGCGAGGTCGCTTTTGGCGTGGGCGAACTGGAGCAGGGTGAGCGGGGATTCGGTCTCTTCGTATTGGGATTCGAGGTGGGTGCAGAGGGTTGAAAGGACGGTGGTGGCGGAGATGTGGTCGGAGACGCGCTCGGAGAGGAGGGCGGAGAGGTGTTGAAAGGTGAGAGAGGAGGGGATTTGGGAGTGGAGTTGGTGGAGGGCGAAGAGGGGCTCGATGAGTGAGGTAAGGGCTGGTGAAAGGCTCTTTAGGGAGATGAGGCTGTCGAACACGGAGATAGTGTAGGCCTTCTTTGCGATCAGGGAGGAAGAGTCGGAGATCTCGAAAGCGTGCACGAAGTGGGAGAGTGCTTCTTGCTGCTGGCCGACGGAGAGGGCGATGAGACCTTCGCCGATCCATGCGTGTGCAAAGTCTGGATCTGTGGACTGAGCACGGCCAAAGGCCTGATGGGCCAGCTCGTGGTCGTTGTTGTTGAAATAGAGAACTCCGAGATTTGTCCAAGCCTGTGCGCTGCGCTCGTTCAGGTAAAGTGAACGAACGAAGGCGTGTTGTGCTACCTTGACATTGAGGTTGGAGGTTACCACGCCCAAGGAATTCCAGAACTCTGAGTTTCCAGCCTCCATCTCAATGGCACGTTTGAAGCATCTCACAGAAGCGAGAGAGAAGCGCTTTCCGGTAGAGCCTTCGAGATCGCAGTAAACCCTGTACTCGGCCCATCCAAGATTGTACCAGGCGACCGCCTGAGCGTGGATATCATTTGAGCAGCAATGAATGGCTCGCTTGTAAGCCAGCAGGGCGGTCTGGAGGTAATCCAATGGGGCTTTGCGCTGAGCCATACCATTGCTAGTGCCGTTCGTAGTCCCATTGGTGTTGCCATTAGCTACCGAAGCACTGACATGATCCACATCAGCGAGAAGGTCAAAGACACTTGCATGCACCTGTCCTGTGATCAGGCTTCGAACTTCGTCTGCTGAGAAGACTTCCGCACTGCCCTGCGCCCAATAAAACACAGAGCATGCATCGCCAACGGCCTTCCACAAATTGAAAGCTTCAGGTCTTGACTTCGCAATGGTGCCTGCAAGGTTCAATGCTTCCTTTGCGCTACCTGCAGCTTTGCCGAAGAAACCGGTGTCAATTTGCTTCCAAGCTCTCTCGACATAGGTCTGAAGCAGAGCAATGAGAACTCCAAACTCGTCCGATCTCTCCTTTAAGACAGTCTTGAGCCGGTCGATAGCCTCATCATAGTCGCCAAGCTCGCGGTGAACGTTCGCAAGCATGTACTCTGTGAACCATTTCTCACCAGAGATCTTCATCTTAATACCGTCATGTGGCTGTTCGGCGTAATGGAATGTCCTGCTGGCAGAATTGTAGCGCCCAGAGTTGTGATAGCTCTCCCCTAGACCGACGTAGGAATGATAGTCGTCTGGACTGATACGAAGGGCAGAGAGAAACGAAGTGATAGCCTTGGTGTACTCTTGCCTCATCATTTGAACAACACCGAGCGCGGAATATGGCCAGCTGATACCCTTCTTCTTGGATCCTGGAGGTGGTCTTGTCTTGCCAGAGTCTACAACACGCTGGGCAACCAACTCGACAATCTCCCATTCTCCTTGATCTGCGAAGGCGCGGGCAAGTCGTTCAGCGGCTTCCACTTCAGCTGCAGAAAGTTCGAAGGCCTTCTGGAAGCATTGTCGTGCTCGCTTCTTATCTCTGGCATAGTCTGCGTAGTAGAAGCCCAAGTTGCTGTAGGCGGGCGCGAAGTTTGGGTCTGTCTTAATGGTAGCCAGGAAATGTGAGTATGCCCCGTTGCGGTCCTTGCGTGCGAGCTTGGAGAGATCGATTTCCCAGACGCATCGGCCGATGCGGAACTGTGTTAGCGCCTTGAGCGCTCTTGACTTGGGATCATCCTTATTCGTTCTCTGCTCGTTGAGCTGATCGAGACACTCCTCAAGCTCGTCCAGTGCTTCTTGGTGATGCCCCGACAGGGCATTGCACCAAGCAGCTTCGGCTTTCACACGGATGTTGTGAGGGTCGAGCTTGAGCGCCTGTGTAAGGAGTTTCACAGCATCGGGATAGTCTTCCTGCTCCTCGTAGATTAGACCGAGACCGACTAGCGCAGGCGCTGAGTTTTTCTTGCGATCTAGGATATCTTGTAGGAGTTCTCTGGCTTCTGGGTGGTTCTTTGGCGATTGATAATGGACAAGGCAAGTGGCAAGAATAGTGTTGAGTGCGTCGCGATCCTCTTGCAGATCTATGTCTGCTTTCTTCTCTTCACTGCGCAGTAGATTTAGCCCGTTCCTAGCAGTGTCGATTGCACTCTCGAACTCCTCGAGCTGTAGGTAATATTCGGCGGTCAGTCGGTGTGCGAGTGGAGACGACTTGCCATCCCCGAGCCCTTCTGCCATGAGTAGTAGTCGATCTTCTGATGTGAGCTCCTCGGCTTTTTCTGCTTCGTCTTGGTCTGATGGCGGTGGCAACGAGAAAGGTGAAATTTCGCAGCGAAGGAAGGCGCGGAGGACTTTGGTGAGACCAGCGTCGGGAAAGAACTCCACATACTCCAGGAGAATATTCACATCCAGATCCGCAATGTTTGCTACATCATGCCATTCCAAATGCACATCCCACGCTAACCGAAACGGGTGCTTGACAATCACCATTCCCTTAGCCATGTCCACCACCTGGGCCCGCTTCATCTCCTTGATTTCTTTGGGCATGACAGTCAACGTGTCGTAAGCGCGTTGAAATAACCTCTCCTCATACTCCCGTCGGACAGCATCGTCGTCAGTCCAGTCTATAACGCCTCTGTACAAGCCCTCAAGATCACTCCTCTCAAAGACTTCTCGCTTCACCTCCTCCGTGACCTTTCCTAGCCTGGCTCCAAGCCTCGTCCGTCGCTCTGCAATCTCCTTGCTGATCGTGGCCTGCTCGTCCTTCTCTGTGATCTCCACCAGACGCTTGAAAGTGTGGCTTGGATGGGGAACCCGCCCTTCAAGGAATTCCCATATCGAGCTACCGGGCAGCAACACTTGTAACGACCGCTTGTATTGGTTTGGCGTCCCGTGCTTCTTCGCGAAACCTGTGAGCTTGTCGATTGTGGTCTGACACCTGTGGAGATCACCAGCTTGACCGAATAGTACTGCCAACCGCACAGCTACCTCTCCATATTCGTCTAGGTACTTAGATCCTTGTGATTCGTACAGCGAGACAAGACCTTGCCAGGCTTGTGTGTCGTCTGGCTTTGAATTTGCCGCCTCGTGGTAGACCTTTGCCGACTTTTCGACATCGCCTTTCTTTTCGTATGCGCGACCGAGAAACAACTTTGCAAAGTGGTTCTTCTTGTCTGCTTCTAAAACAAGCTCTGATTGCTTGATCGCTTCGTCCCACTCTGAGTTGTCAAGCGCGGATTTGGCTGCTTTGAGAGCAGCTTTGGTTCCAGACATCAGGAATGGTATTCGCGCTTCAGGACTACTCTTGATTGGCCATACTATCTCCTCATCAAAAACCGACCTCAGACCAGGAAAGCTGCATTAGTCTTGTGCCACCGAGCACACTATCAATCCCGGACATGTGAAGTTTAGATATTACGGTCAGCCAGATCGACAAGACCGCAATCTCACTACGTCATCACTCAAGCTGCAACCACTTTGACGCGAGCGCGACACGGAGTGGTGATTGCCAATCGACTCTTTCGTAGTGGATCTGATGGGATGGATTCGATGACACAGCTGAATACCTGCACTCGCAGGTGGTGATTGCAGAGATGAGCACTCCTACGAAGCGCAGGAAGAAGAACGACTACCAGGGTTCGCAACAGCCGGTCAGGAGTCTGGACTTCTTTTTCGGGAAACAGAAAGATGCCAAAGTGAACGGAGCTGGTCGACCTACGAATTCGGAGACTAAGAATCATGAGTCAGATGCGGCGCTTACGGACGAAGAGCTTGCAAGGAAGCTGCAAGCAGAATGGGAGGAGGAGGATAGAAGGCCTGTGAATGCTCCTGAGACCAGTAAGGGAGAGCAAGACGACGTAAAGGCAGAGGCAGCAGAGAAGGAGGGTAAGCAGCAAGAGGAGGAGGCAGATGACCTCTATACAAGCTCGTTGAGGGCGAAGGGCGAGTCGATGGTCAGTGAAGGCACCCCGGCGCACGATCAGCAGGAACCTGTAGTCAATGGCAAAGAAGACACATCTGCTGCGCCTGAGCCAGCGCCTCCATCAAAGAATGCCTTTACTGGATTGGGAAAGAATACGTTGTCTTTGCAGTCCGCTACTGCGGAAGATGACATTGTATCTAACACTGTACCATTCGACCTTTCTCCCCTTACTTTCAACCCACAGGACTATATACCAGATCTCAAACGCGAGTGGACCAAAGAAGGAGGTAATGCGACTTACTCTCTTCTCACAAGGTGTTTCGTACTTGTCAACTCTACTCAATCACGAATCAAGATCGTTGATACGCTCGTCAATCTTCTTCGGACCATCATCGAAGGTGACCCAGACTCGCTACTACCTGCGGTGTGGTTGGCCACGAATAGTATATCACCTCCGTACATCGACATCGAGTTAGGCTTGGGGGGAAGTGCTATCTCCAAAGCATTGAAGAAGGTGTGCGGTTTGGATAATGCTGGCTTGAAAACGCTCTACAACAAGTACGGAGACGCAGGCGATGTTGCGTTCGAAGCAAAGAAACGCCAATCTCTCACACTCAGAAAGCCAAAACCATTGACCATCAAGAGTGTCTTCGATTCTTTGCACAAGATAGCAGACGCAAAAGGTCAAGGGTCTGTAGAGGTCAAACAACGGATAGTGGAACGCCTTGTTCAAGATGCTCGAGGAGCTGAAGAGAGCAGATACATCGTGCGGACGTTGGTGCAACATCTGAGGATCGGAGCCGTCAAGACGACCATGCTCATAGCATTGTCTAGAGCCTTTATGCTCTCCCGTCCAGAGGATGCGGAGTTCGACAACAAGGATAGAGCACAACTCGCAAAACTATCCAAGCAGGAACTTGCGGAAGTCTGGTCGAAAGGCGAAGAGATGGTGAAGGCCTGTTTTGCGCGAAGACCAAACTATAACGACCTCGTTCCTGCATTGCTGGAAGTCGGCAGCACGTCTGACGAGCTGCTCCTTCGATGTGGCCTTTCTCTCCATATACCATTGCGACCTATGTTGGGCAGCATCACACGCGACATGGGCGAGATGCTCACAAAGCTGCAAGGCCGGGACTTCAGCTGTGAGTACAAGTACGATGGGCAGCGTGCGCAAGTCCATTGCGATGCGAAGGGGAAGGTTACTATCTTCTCACGACATCTGGAGGTCATGACGGACAAATATCCGGATCTTGTAGCGCTTGTCCCTCAGATACGTGGAGAAGGTGTCAGCAGCTTCATCATGGAGGGTGAAGTCGTGGCTGTCGACCGAGAGACCGGCGAGCTCAAACCCTTTCAGATCCTTGCTAATCGAGCGAGAAAGGATGTCGTGGTACAGTCTGTAAAAGTCGATGTGTGCCTGTTCTCATTCGACCTCATGTACCTCAACGGCGAGGAGCTACTGAATCGACCATTCCGGGAACGAAGATCTCTACTGCGTAGCATGTTCGTGGAGATCCCCAATCACTTCACTTGGGTCAAGAGTCTAGATGCTACCTCTGGAGATGTCGAAACAGTGTCCGAGTTCTTCAAGTCAGCGACCGACATCAAATGCGAAGGTATCATGGTCAAGATCCTGGACAATCTTCCCAACCCCGAGCTGCTCGCAACTCTAGATGAAGATACTGCCGCAGCAATATCCGCCGCCCAACCCAACCCAGACGAACCAACAGCTTCTACTCCTCCCCCAGCGCCGACCACCGACTCACCCCTCACACCATCCAAGAAGTCCTCATCCTCCGCCCCTACCACGCCCTCCAAGAAACGCACCAAGAAAGCCAGCACAAGGCCCAAACCCAACACCGAGGACTCCACCGCTGAACCCCAAAAAGGCACCCGCCGCAAAGCGCTCCTCGCAACTTACGAGCCCGACAAGCGCCTGGACTCCTGGCTCAAAGTGAAAAAAGACTACTCGACGACCTCGGACACGATCGACCTGATCCCGATCGGCGGATGGCACGGCCAAGGCCGCAAATCGGCATGGTGGTCACCGATCCTGCTCGCGGCGCGGGACCCAGAGACGGGCTCGCTCTTCGCGGTCACGAAATGCATGTCCGGCTTCACGGACGCCTTCTACAAGGCCAACAAGGAGAAGTACAGCGAAGAAGGGGACAATACCCTCGGCAGCCGGCCGGGTTACGTCGAGTATGTGGGCGAGCCCGCGGCGTGGTTCGAGCCGCAGGAGGTGTGGGAGGTGGCGTTCGCGGATGTTACGCTTAGTCCGACTTATACGGCTGCTATTGGGCTGGTCAGTGAGGAACGGGGACTGAGTCTGAGGTTCCCGAGGTTTTTGAGGGTGAGGGAGGATAAGGGAGTTGAGGAGGCGAGTACGGTTGATTTTTTGGCGGGGTTGTACCGGAAGCAGGAGGCGAGGGCGCCGCAGGGTGGGAAGGTGGTGGAGGAGGGGGAGGGGGAGGAGGAATAGTGGATACTTAGATACCCTAGTCGAGAAAGCGGATTTTGTATGAAGACTCAGAATCCGTTTATTGCGATTCTGCTGTTGTATCGCCTTCTTCTAGCTACGGTTACATGATTCTCGCTTTCTCACCGATGCATCATCCTCCACCACCTCGCCCATCTCTGTCCCTGAACTCATCAGATCCTGCTCTCCAACCTCCTCTCATCCCTCAACTGCACCAACTTCTCCACCATCTCCTTCAACGGCACCAAATCCCCCATCTTCTGCGTCTCAGGCAGATCCCTGTTCCTGATATTCACAGTCCTAGTCTCGGCCTCCTTAGCCCCCAGCACGAAAATGAAATTATACTGCGCCAACTGGCCAGTGCGGATCTTCTTCTGCATCGTGTTGCCCGTGATATCCACGTCGGCGTGCATGCCTTGCTCTCGCAACAAGGACTGCACCTCCAGGACGTAGGGGTTGACGGCCGGCATGACGGGGACGATCAGCACCTGGCGGGGCGAGAGCCAGAAGGGCCACTTGCCGGCAAAGTGCTCTGTCAGGATGGCGATGAAGCGCTCGTAGGAGCCGTAGATGGCGCGGTGGATCATGACCGGGCGGGCGCAGCCCGGCGTCAGGGCGCGGCGGTAGTGCGAGTTGTCCATGGGGTCTTTGGGTTCCTTGGGCGGCGCCGCTATGCTGTCTGCTTGGGGCGGTGCGGCGGTGCCGGCGATGGGGTCTTTCTTTTCTGCCATGGCGGAGGCGCTGGCTTCGCGGCCTTCCACGCCGGATTCTGAGGCGCGGTACTCGAGGTTGAATTGTTGGGGGAGTTGGAAGTCGAGCTGGATTGTGGCGCATTGGAATTCACGCTTCAAGGCGTCCGAGATGGTGATGTCTATCTTAGGACCGTAGAATGCACCGTCGCCAGGGTTGAGCTCCCATTGTGATCCACCTTCTGAGGTGAATTGGTCCAACGCTTTGGTCAATTGTGCTTCGGCCCTGTCCCAGGTGGCAATGTCTCCCAGGTGGCCTTCTGGACGTGTAGAGAGCTTCATCTTGAATGTAAAGCCGAACTTGCCGTAGACAGTGCGGAGAAAGTCGAAGAGGCCAAGAATCTCTTGCTCAACCTGGAAGCTATTAGTACGAGATCCGAATTGTCTCAAACACAGTAATATCAACTAACCTGCTCCTCTGTGCAGAAGATGTGCGTGTCATCCTGCTGGAACTTCCTAACTCTCGTCAAACCCGTCAAAGCGCCAGAAGCCTCATTCCTGTGCAGCACACCAAAGTCAGCAATCCTCATTGGCAGCTCACGATAACTCCTCTCTCGGTGGGCGAACAACAACGCGTGACCAGGGCAATTCATTGGCTTGAGTGCCCATTGGTCCTTCTCGACCTCGAAAGTGAACATATCCTCCCTGTAGTGTTGCCAGTGACCAGACTGTTTCCAGAGCGCTGAGTTGTACATGTTTGGTGACTGGACCTCCTGGTAGCCACGCTTCCAGTACTCAGAGCGGAGGAATGATTGAAGGGCGTTGAAGATGATCGTACCGTGCGGAAGGAAGAAGGCTGCACCGGGCGACATGTCATGGAAGAAGAAGAGCTCCTGATCTTTGCCTATCCTGCGGTGATCACGCTTTGCCGCTTCCTCTAGGTACAACTTGTGCTCGTCCATCTGCTTCTTATCCGGGAAAGACACGCCGTAAATGCGCTGGAGTGAATCGTTCGCGGCGTCACCCAAGAAGTACGAAGATGAGTTCTTCATAACCGCAAACGCCTTGATCCGTCCCGTGTGTGGCACGTGTGGTCCTCTGCAAAGATCGATGAGCGGACCATTCCTGTACACCGTAGTACTCGTTCCATCCGGAATCTTGTCCGAGATGATGTGCTGCTTGTACTTGTTGTAGGCAAACATGTCGAGCAATTGCTGCTTGGTGAGCGTCAATCTCTCGAACTTCTGCTTCTCCTTGACCGCCTTGTCGACGATCTTCTCCAGCGGCTTCCAGTCAGAGAATTGTACTGCGCCCCCGTCTGGCAAAGCCATCTCGTAGTAGAACCCATCCTCCACTGGTGGTCCAATGCACAAGCTGCACCCGAATCGTCGCTCCGCCGCTTCGCCCAGGATGTGCGCCGAGCTGTGCCAGAACACCTTCTTGCCCTCGGGGTGCTCAAAGTCCAACAGCTCAAGCTTGCAGCTCTTCTCCAATGGCCTCTCCATATCCCAAAGCTCCTCACCATCTAACCTCGCGACCACAGTGCGCTCATACAAGCTCTTACTGATGCCCCTTGCGATCTCTCCTGGCGTTGTTTCCCAAGCCTTACCAATCCTCACGTCTCCCGACCCAAGGGTAATCTGAATCTCCTCACGCGGCTGCTGCGCAACCCATTCATCGTGCTCGGCCTTGACCTTGTCGAAGAGATCGATGCGGTCCTGGATGTACGAAGGAGGGGGTGTGAGTTCGAGAGGACCAGAGTCAGAGTCGCCGCCCTTTGCTTTCTTCTCCTTCTTCTGCCCTTGAGGCTTCTTTTCAGCCTTGTCGTCTGCGACGGAGAGGTTCTTGACGCCCTCGACGGCCTCTTCTACCTTTTCCTTAACGGCATCCATGTTGCATATGCGCCGCGGAGAAGCGGTAAAGTTTCGACCAGAATTGGATTTTTGAGCAGTGAGGGATGTCAACGGGGCGAGCTTAGATACCCGCGAGGAGAGGAGATGAGTCAATGGCCTGGGTATGAGCAATCGAGTAAGCATAGAGGGGTTGCACAGGAGCGGGAGTCATGCTTCCTTTTCTTAAGCTGTGGTGGAGGTGCTCCCTTAGGGTTAGCTTAGGGTTATCTTGCTCCTCCCAAGAATATTGAGCTTTTTGCGCAGAGCTGTGGAGAAAAATCAAGTCCGCACCTCTCGAGCGCACCCACTTCCATTCACGAACCTCTCGGACTCCGCGCTCACCTGTTACATACCCGAAACCCCCTCTTCAATCTCCCGACCAGAAAATCTAAACCATGTCCTTCCGCGGCCGCGGCGGCGGAGGCTTCTCCCGCGGCGGACGAGGCGGTGGTGGTTTCGGCGGCTCATACGCACCTGCGGGGCCCCCAGCCCAGGTCTTCGAGATGGGACGTTTCATGCACGCCTGCGAGGGCGAGATGGTGTGCGAATCGATCAACCCGAAGATTCCCTACTTCAATGCGCCCATCTTCCTGGAGAACAAGACGCCGATCGGCAAAGTGGATGAGATCTTGGGCCCGCTGAACCAGGTCTACTTTACCGTCAAGCCGCAGGAAGGCATCGTCGCTGGGAGCTTCAAGTCTGGTGATAGGGTGTATATTGGTGGAGACAAGCTTTTGCCGTTGGAGAGGTGAGTACTGGTGCCCGTAGACGGAGTGAAGGGGGAGCAGAGGGAATGAACGCTGACGTGAGTAGATTCCTGCCAAAGCCGAAGCCGGCTCCTGGTGCGGCCAAGGTCAAGAAGCCTGCTGGTGCGGGCGGTCGTGGCGGAGCGCGCGGTGGAAGGGGTGGATTTTCACGAGGCGGCAGAGGTGCACCAAGGGGCCGCGGTGGTTTCGGTGACAGGGGAGGCCGTGGCGGTAGCAGGGGTGGCTTCTCAAGAGGTGGGGGCAGTTTCGGTGGTAGGGGTGGCGGCAGGGGTGGCTTTTCGAGAGGCGGTGGAAGGGGCAGGGGTAGTTACTAGAGAAGTATTGACACGGCACTGGGGTTCACGGCGTTTGGGTTTCAGCAAGCTAGAGACAGCTTGTAAAAGCGCGGCGTCTTTATGTATTGCAGGAAGCAGGTCGACTGCGGTACATTCGTTGCACGACTGGCCATGATGGGATTGTCACATGTACTCCATATTGCAGTGGTAGGCAGCGACAGCGAGAAATGTAAAAGACGATCGTAATTCATTTTGTGTGCTATATGAATCTTGAGTGTTCGGGGCAAACGTCCCTTCGCTAATGCAAAGACGGATCTACTTGCTGAGGGGGAAAAGCAAGTCATTCATCCATGCACTTGTCCAAATCATGCCTTCGTAATCTTATCTGTCGACTTTGGGAATTCTCCTGGAACATGCAGTGCGCTGACACTGAAGTCTGTATCTGTGCGAGTCATGGGATTCTTCCTTGGTGCCGCTTCACTGGTTGCCAATCCTGCACTCGGTGGTGTCGAATTGTCGGTCAGGTCTGTATCAGACGTGAGCACTGATGGCTGAGTTGACGTCGAGAAGCGACTGGTCGGCTTCTGGGCCGGAGCGAGATGCTCCTTGGTCGCTGCAGCACCAATGCCTGCACCGGCTGCACCGGCTGCAGCAGGTGCCATCCATTCGCCGTAAGAGCTGTTGGGTCTGTCTTGGACACTAGAATGAGCAGGAGGGACCAGGCCGTTATATCCACCTCCAGATATGTTGGGTGTTTCTACGGCTGAGAATTGACGAGGCGCTGCCGGAACATCTTGTTGGTCGTGGAGAGCGCTTGGACTGCCCTCGGAAGGCTGTATCTGGTGCGAGGGCGCCTCAGAATGGAGCGGGAGGACGAAAGTCTGCGTGGGCACTGCATTCGAAGGTTGAGGATCATCGACAAGCTTGGATGGCTGATTCTGTGTAGTGTCGAATACATCACCACGTTGGTCCTCGTAGCCGGCGCTTTGATACGGTTGCTGGTAAGACTGCTGCTGGCTGGTCATGGGCGCATACTGGGCAGCTCGCTCACGGTCCTGAGCCGGGCTACTCTCATGTGTAGCCACTCCTCTAAGAGCGTAGGGGTTCGCATCGTAACTGTCGCGACTCAAGGGGTCTTGTTGTGGTGTCTTTGGCCGGCGAGTAGATTCACCAAAATGAGACTCGGTCATTACGTTCGGGCTACCAATATCTTGGTCAGGGTCGGAGGAGTAATCAGAATGCGCGTTTTGGTCTCTACGCGGCAACGCTAGATCGGACGGAAACCGGCCACCTGGTTGAGAATAGAGGTCAGCAAACTTGCCAAGAAGATCTGATAGCGTCTAAGGGGGCAAACGTACGCACCTGGTTGAGGTCGCTGGGGCCTCGGCTGCTCTACGGGCTGAGTCATCTGTGTGCTGTTGATACTAGCAGCGTATGGGACTTGATCGGCTTCGTCTTCTTCCAGCCCGTCCGAACTGATTGACAGAGCTCGCGCAGAGTTGCCGCTGATACTACGAGAATGCTTCCTTACGTATTCAGCCTTGTCTGCCCCGGTCTTTTCTGTCAAGTTCTTGATGGCATCGAACCAAGCCATCATAGTATCGTACGACTCTGCGCGGAAGACCCAGGAGTGACCACGGTGCATGCCACCTGATTGTCGTCCCTTGAGCATGAACTTGTGTGAGCCGGAGTCGGGCCCCGAATGCGAACCGAGTTTCTGCTCAGCCAGATAGAGGGACATGACTGGTGGTTGCGAGTAGATATTGTCGGCCGATTTGAATTCATGGAGATGTGTTGGTGAGAGCACATACCATCCGGCTGTGTAGCTCTTCAGGTATTTGCTCTTGCGCTCAAGCATGCCAGCGCGGATTTCTGCCGCAGCAGGATGCCATTTTCCAGGATAGTCGATGTCTTGGACCTTGCGGAGAGGCATATTCGGGTTAACCATGTGAGGGTCCGACTTGACAAAGTGGTTCCATTCAAAGTCCTTGGCCATGGAGATTGGTCCAGTGCGGAGTAGGTCGACAGTGTTGTAGGAATCGTCTGCTTCACGCTTCAGAATACCTGCGTACGCATTGTATGCTTTCTGAATCTCGCCCACAACAATGGACTCAAGCTCGCGACCGGAGCTCTCCAAGTTTAGATATGCCTAGAGAAGTCAGTGATAACCACGACGGCAGTGCTCAGAGATACTTACGCGATGGAGGTAGTTCTCCTCGTCAATCTGGCGCTCAACGAAGCGATCTACGTTCAGACGCACAATGAACGGGTCATTGCGGCCCTTGTCGTGGCCGTCCGCATGGTCGTAGTGCTGCAATGCATCTTCCAATGCAGAAATGGCCTTCTTGGTCCCTTCCTTCTCCTTCTCGACAGAGTTCTTGAAGTCGCCATTGAGGTTCTTGATCTCCTTGATCTTGGCACCCAAGTCGGCGCGCAGGCCATTGAGGGCTTGAATAACATCTTGCTCAATGTCTCGAGCTTTGTTCGACTCATTAAGAGCGTGCTTGTGGTAGTCACCGAGGATTCGAGACGCATCGTTCAGACCGCCGTCCGTCATGAAGACGGAAGGGGCCTGTGTGTTTGAGATGACATTCGAGACTTTCATGATAGCTTTCGAGCGGGTTTCGTAGGAGGTCTGGATCTCGCGGAAGTAGGTGATGAGCGACTTGAGGAACGACCGCCACGCTGCATAGGATTAGTGGTGATTGAATCTAGAAACCTTACGCGACTTACCTTGGAAGCGGTTTGCAAGCACATCTGTCGGCGAGCCATGTGTAGGAATAGGGGTATGGAAAGCACTATTGTAGTCCTTGTCCTGCTCTTCTTCGCCGACATTGACACCCTTGATGCTTCCTGCCCTCAAGCTCTTGCGACTACTGCTGCGCTTCAGCGAGCCCTTGCGACTCAGGCTGTTCCTCTTCTTGAGGGTATTGCTCCGCGACACGCCGTCTCCTGCGGTAGTCGAGGCACGAGAAGCTGAACGCGACAAGCCGGTCGAGTCGTCCATGATGTACGAGTTCCGCTTGCTGGGCTCGTAGCTTTGCGCAGTCGAAGGACGAGTGTCTGTTCCGTAATCTTGCAGGTCGGTAGAGTTGCTGGTGGGTGTCATCTGTGCGCGCGAAGCTGGTCCGTACCCTCGACTGATTTGAGTTTGGTCGGGTTGTGGGTAGTTGTTCGTCGCATGAGAGTCCTGCAAAGCAGAAGACATATGTGGTGGGTACGAAAAGGAGCGACCAGTGGTTCAGTATGTGGAGAAGGAAAGAATGCTGGAGGGAGGAAGGAATATCATGTAATGATGCCTCACAGTGCTGTGCCTTCATGTTTGCGCTGTCGCATTGGGAGCCACTCGACGAGCCCTCGAGCTTCTGCTCGGAACACGGCTGAGCGGGCATACGTCATTTCCCGGTCGATCTCAATACCACGTCGTAGCATAGACAGTGATATGCTCCCAATACATGCAATGCAAGAATGCCATATGATGCTCATGTCTCAGCCGTAACCTTCTCCACGAGTTCTGGTCATGAGACGTGCCGTTAGCAAGCAATACCGCAGTCCACTGGATGCTATAGCTCATGTCCAGACTTCAATTTCTACCATCTCCCGCTGTTCCCCAGCTTGGCTGACATGTGATCGACGTTGCACAGCATCATCCACTAGCCACTCAATCCTTGTCTCCCGCGCTCAAAAGGCTTCCACCAAATTGCTGGAAAAAGTTTGACAAGGTCACTGCCTTTGTTCGGCCCTCCTTCGGCCTATTTCATACCGACGATATGGTCCTCAGCAGCGATGACCCTGCAGCGCATCGAAAGCAGTGTACTCTGTGTGGAACGCCCCGCGACGTGTTGATTCGTTGCCAAGTAGATGACACTACCAAGTGGCATATGATATGCCCGGGCAAATGCTGGCAGGACGTGAGCGGAGGAATCGAGGATGGTGACGGATCCAATCCTTACTACCGGTATGGGGGAATGTGGAAGAACAGGCATGCAGACGTGACGGCCAAAAAGCCGAAGAAGGTCAAGGAGAGGCAAAAGACCATGAGCAATCCGTCTAACTGGACCGACAACGAGCACAAGTACACAACGAACGACAGAGTCCTCTTCAAAGGCCAAGTCTGGGTCTGCAGGAAGACTCACAATTCCTCAGATAGAGAAGCCCCTGACCAGGCGATTGCGCTCTGGAAGCAAGACGACAAAGCCACGGTCAGCGACGGAGGATGAAAAGCTATATCTCACATTCAGACTGGGTCTCAAGTGTTGAATAAGACAGTACACGAAACTGTATATCCCCCCAACAGGCCACTCGCCGCCCCCCTGGCCTGCACCATGGATCCAAAGCAGACACCTTCATCATGCGTGACACAAGAGGAAAACCCGGCAGAATCAACAACTCCCCATAAACGGCATCAAAATTGACAAGCACCATGTTTGAGCGGAGCTTTGTAGAGCGCTTCGAGGATGCCACCGTGTCCAGTGATTGCTGGTCTCTGGCACTAAGTGGTCCAACGCTCCCTTTTACTCCCGCCCGTCATGCACACACCTCATGCGCCACCGCGTCTCCTCGATCTGTCCAAAGGTCCTGCGCCAACACGCCTTGGGCGCAAAATCCGATTGGTCGAGGTTGGCGTGGCCTTTTCGATACGTCCTAACGTTTCGAAGGCCCAAAGTCCGCCTCAACAACTTTCTTCTCCTTTTTGCCTTTGACGACGTATTCCGCGAAGAGGGGCAGGTGATCGGATGGGAAATGCCAAGATGGGAACCCAGGTACGCGTTGTAGATAACTACGATCGATCTCTCCAAGTAGACCGGTGTTTTGTAGCGCATTTGTCGAATACCAGATGTAGTCCACCACGCCCTGCCATGTGGCCGTGTAGTTGGTGAACTCCAGTTCTCCGATGTTGGCGTACGTCGACTTGAGGCTGAATGGGTGATGCATGCCGTCCCGCGTGAAGGACCCGTAACTGCGTCCCACAAGGTCTTCGTGAGCGTTGGAAAGAGATCCGTGGGCGATCAGGTCGTAAGGTCCGGACCCTGGGGTCGAGTTGAAGTCCCCGCATAGAAGCATCGGAATGTCGGTAGGGTGGGCATATGTCTGGGATGGTGCTGGCTTGACCACGACTTCAGGCTCGTCCGAGTCCCCATTAGCAAATTTGAAGACCTCCTTGTCAGTGCAGGGCTTCCATTTGGCATAGCCTTCAGCCAGTCGGGCAACCTGCTCCATGAGAATCGCGATCTGGACAACCTTGACATCGGCAAATTCGGGGTTCCAGAAGACGTGAGTGTTGACCACGATTATTCGTGATCCAGTCAAACGATTCTCCAGAAAGGTAACCGTGGCAATATCGTCTCTGGTCATGACTCTGTTGAAGATGTCGTGTTCACCCTTCATGTCGGCACGGTTAATGGCCATCTTTCGGAAGTCGACCATCTGTTTGTCAAGCATAATATACTTGCTGTTCTTCCAGAAAGTCGCGCATCCATCGACCAGCTTCGCCTCCCGTTCAGCCATCGTCTGGGCTCGCGACTTTTGCCAGAAGATACCCTTGTAATCATCGCTGGCAAGCTGGGGTCTGAATTCCTCGTTGAAGCTTTCTGAGTCGATTTCCTGTAGGCAGATGATGTCGGCATTTCGATCTCTAATCTCCTTGATGACCATCTCTCGCCGGCGATCCCAGGCAAGCGCTCGACTTGGGACATATGGGTATTGAGTGACCGTAACGTATTTGGGACACAGAATGTTGCAATCGAATACCGTGAAGCGATCCTCCTCAGGGCGAGGAGTCTCATCGAGACTGATCCACTCTCGAGGGGCAGGTCGATCGAGCTCTGTCTGAGCATTAGTTTCCATTCTTCAAAAGTGATGGGAAAGGACTTGCCTGGCCCTGACTCTCTTAGGGAGCGGATGAGCTCTTGCGTGCCGCTCTCCGCCAATGTGTTCCGTATGTCATCATTAAGAGGATTACCTTCTATACCCAGGAATTCAAGCTGGTAGAGATAGCCCATTTCGTAAGGAAGCGTTTGCAAGTGATTGTCAAAAAGAAAAAGACCCTTCAAATACACAAGCATGCCGATTTGTGGTGGAAGATCCTGAAGATCGTTTTGTGAGAGATCGAGGAAAGTTAGGTTTCTGAGTTGTCCGATGTCAGGCGTTAGGTATCTCAATTTGTTATGATTGAAATAGAGCTTTTCCAGGAAGGGGTAGCGAAACAGAGACTCTGCAATCACCCTCAAGCCTTGCCCACTAAAGTCCAAAACCCGCCAGGGCTGCTTCTCCTGCGCTTGTCCATTGATCGGTTTTCTGTCCTCATCATCGTCTCTGAATGCTGCTCTTAGCGCTGCCGGTATTGCCTGCTTGTTTCCGCCAGACGAGGTCCTCGCATAATAGTGTGCCTGCGTAAGCTCTCTTACAGATTGAGCCACGCGCACCTGCTCGTTCCAGAATTCGGTATCCGGCCGTGACATTCCTCCTTGACTCCCGACTGGGGTGCTACTTTGCAAATGACTTGGCGTAAAGTGAGGTGTCGCGCTAGAAAGAGTACCGGATGACATGTTGTGCTGGTGATTGTAGCCATTTTGAAGAACGTGATCAGGAGCGTGGTTCTGGTGATGGTTCGACTGATGTTGGTTGCCTTGAGGGAAGTGCTTTGAGAGGTTCATCTGCATCTGATATCGCTGGTGAGGCTGGTTGCCATTAAGCAGCGAATGCTGGCCTTGGTGATGACCTTGACCGAACATGCTAAACGCGGGTGAGTTTGTACCTGGTGAGCGATTGGGTGATGGTGTATCGTTATTGTGGAATCCTGTGCGCTGGCTGTTAACAGGAGAGCTCGTACGCTGGTGTAGATGTCCACGATGCGAGTGTTGGTTTTGTCCTTGATAGAAATGCTGCCCGGCCCCTGTGAACCGGAATCCACCATCTGCCATCTAATGGCGGTGGAGGTTCAGAGTATAGGTTTTCGCAGTCAGACAGTGACAGGCTCGTCTCAGTCAGCGGTGAGTTGATTGCGTAGTTTATGTAGGGGAAGAGCTGAAACGGCGTGATCTTCTCTTCTTCAACATGGGCGCCAATGCAATATCTCATGAAGCCGTGTTGCCCAAGTCAGCTCCGAGCTGCAGTTGGTGGGTGTCCTCCCCTGGCTTGCACGCACGTGTATTGCTCGTGACGATACAGGCGTCCAGTCCGTACCAATTCCTCCAGATCTTGACTTGTGAAGGAGTGCGATGCAGTTCCGAAGCGTTCGGCAGCGTGTGGATGATTGCTGTAGGCCGTGCGGACTTGTGTCGAGAAGGTTGGTGCGACGAAGGAAGTTGAACTGGACGAAGTTGCAGAGGTAGATCGCAGACCCAGATGCCGCGAAAGAAGCTCAATCAAACGCTCAGCAATGCTGCGAAGATTAGAAGGATGACGAAAAAAATAGAGTTGACCTCTATACAGGTGTAGATGATTGATCCTGCGTGATGGAGAGGCTGGCTCTGTCACTCTTGCGGGCGTTCTCTTCTCTCGATTGTGCCAAGTCCAGCTCGAAACGGAATTTGCCGTCTCCTAGATCTGTTCCTGCAGCGAGCGGCCTAGCGCTGAATACATTACCTGAGGTACTACCATCAAGTACTTTTCACTACAGGTCTTCATTGGGGCGTCCAAGGTCTACACTGAGGGACTTGAACACGCGTATGTACTCAGCTCTTGTCTGTATGGCATCAACAATTCCTGGTCATCGGACGAGCTCTCCAGGCGGTCTTTGGGCAAGGTCACCACCATGCGGTCAGCTTCATTTTGTTTATACAGTATCGAGCAGTGCTGCTCAAGGTCCAAACAAGCTGGTCTTGACGTTTTGGAGCTCCAAGATCCATGACGACTCATGCTAATAGATGCACTCTCTGGTATTACTACTATTCTGTCGCTTTTACTGTAGCCCTTCGATCTATTCATCAATGTTTCCAGCGTGCTATCGAAGTGCGCTGCCCGGCGACAAACAACCATGATAATGTTCCCATTATACACATACCATGCACCGACGCTACTAACGTATGGAACTTTATCCGACATTGACGACGTATGTCGACCGTTCGAACTTGTCGAGCGTTTACATAACACGAGCGGTCGCATCGCTGGTCTGACAGATTGCCCATGTGACCAACAAATGGTTGACTGGATTTCTTCAGACATGCAAAAACCTGATCTTCGGATCTGCGTATGCTCACTAGCTCCTACCAAGATACGGACGTTAGTGGTAGGAGTCAGTGTCCCTACAAGCCGTGGTACCCGTGGTATCAATAGGAGATTGTCTCATGTCTAGCACCTGTCTAATCGAGCCTGGGACATACCGTAACGTAGATCGCGTCTGATCGCAGACCCTCAGCACAAGATTCTTGAGTACTCGGTGCTCGGCAATCATGACTTGCAGACAGACGAATGAGTCGATATTCCTCAAGGCTTGTCAATGGCGTGGGGCGTATCTATCCAAAATTGTCCACTACGCACGCTGCATGTCCCGTGATCGTCATTGGCTGCGAAACAGTTGAGCCTCAGGGCCGAGACATGAGCATATCGATGACAAGCATTGGGTACGCTGCGGTTCGGTAGGATGCGCAAACGGTCGCCTCTGGTTATCTGGCTGTTTTCAATCTTCACCTCCAAAATACCACTACACAATTCACAACGAGCGATTATGCGCAGCCCTGAATCGGAGCCCCTGTCATGCGGCAGTCCGTGAAGCATCAGACCCAAAACTGGACAGTGCAAACCCACAATTCTAGGGTCTCGGCCACGCGGAAACCCCACTAGTGGACTCTTGGGCCAACAGGCCCAGTGCACGACAAGCAACATGACGACCTTCACCATGGAGGCCGGATTCGCATATCTGCTCTCCGGAGCCCACGAGCAGGAGCTCGCGCTCGCAAGAAAACGAAGACTACAACAGCAAGCAGAAGCCGCCGCCGCCGCAGCTCAACAAGCAGAGCTGTGGCCGCCGGGAAGCGAATGGAGCGGGCCTTCTCCTCCAGCATTGACGCCCGACAGCCCAAGTATAGGTAAACAACTATTCCGTGGCGACAGCGTGACGAGTGGCATGGACGTCTTTACACCTCCCCCCATCGACCCGTATGCTTTCAAGCATAACCCGCTTGTACGACAAATTTCAGAGACGAGCCACAAGGAAAACGAGGATATCATCAAAGTCCCGCCGTCGCCGTATGAGATCCGTCACGGGAAACGATATCTGCGCGACCTCCCCTATCTTTTGCCATGCGATTTGTCTGAATTGCATCGTCAGAGCCTACGCACGTTACTCGGAGAATCAGTGTTCTCAAAACCAGTTTGTGCGCCAGTTTTAGACAATGGTCCTCCCAAGCGTGTTTTAGAGATTGGCTGTGGCAGCGCATTCTGGACCTCGACTTGTCACGAATATTTCAAGTCACTCGGCCACGACAAAGTGTCTTTTACAGGATTTGACATTGCGCCGCTTGCACCTAATCTGAGCGAGCAAGGCATTGATTGGAAATTCATCCTTCACAATGGACGACAATACCCCTGGCCTTTTGAAGCCGAATCATTTGATTACATCATGGTCAAAGACCTGAGCCTTGCGATACCCTTCACAAACTCCCAGCGCTTTCTCGAAGAATGCATCCGCATCCTCGCGCCAAATGGCTACCTCGAGTTCTGGGAATCCGATCATGTTCTCCGCTGCCTCATGCCTCATCATCGCCCGCCCCCAGCCGGCACAGATGAGCGCGATGAGGCCAGTGCCAATTCGACACGCACCTTTCTCATTACACCCGGCATGCCGTTTGCGCCTGCGCAGAACAAGTTCATCCAAGACTCGAATAGGTGGATTGAGCTCGCGTGCGACAAGCGGAAACTGCCACCTACACCCTGCGCACGAGTCGCCGAAACGCTATACCAGGAGCCGGATCTCCTGTGCGACTTCGGCTCGCGGCGCGTGGCGATACCCTTGACTGAACTGCCGTGGGAAAAGGAGCGCAGCACTTCGATCTCCAACTCGTCTGGTCGCAAGTCCAGCCGATCTGGTCCAAGTGGGAGGTCGAGTAGCGGCAAGGTGAAGACCAAAGGGACTGGCGGCTTGTTGACGGCAGATCAAGCGGCGATCCGATACACGGCGCTGATGACGGTGGTGCAAAAGATCGAGAGTCTAGAGCCAGTGTTGAAAGAGTTTAGCGGGAAGAACACGGAGGAGTGGGCGACTTGGTGGGCGAACATGATGAACGACCTGCTGGATCAGGACGGCGTCAAGACGGGCGAGTGTCTGGAAATTGGCGCTTGGTGGGCTAGGAAACGAGGTTGAGAAGAATGATGTAGATAGTCGGGGTCCTCATTCCCAGGGCTTGTACGTTTGCCGCAGGGTGCGGTATTTCTTGAGATAGTACCTGGCGACAGGATTAGTCTTCTTTGTATGATTTGGACACGACAGCGATGGCGTTGGGAGGCAGTACATGGCTTCGATTTCTGGACACAATTAGCTCTTGCACATAGTTGAGTGCAGATGCCCGAATACCTTTCTTCACGAACTCTGCCCGTTCGATGCCTTTGCGAATTTCCCCCTCATCGGTCATGTTTGCTTGACTTGCAAACGCTTTGTGGAGTCGAGGTCGGAAGTAGTCAAGCCCTCTAGGGTAGTCTCTGCCAAGATAGAGAAGCTCTACTTGCATATTAGCTATGCGGAGCAAGGGGTGGGTTGGACCTTGAAGAGGAACCTTTGTAGATGCGCTTCACGTCCTGCCTCAGGGCTGCTCTGCTGCTCATGATGTTGGACAGATATTAAATGCGAGAGATATGAGCAACAATATCTGGTTCCGGAGATTATGTACAAACGTATAGCAAGTCTATGTGATAGATAGATTTAACTACCTTGGGTATCTAGATGTCCAAAGAAGATGTCATGTCCATGCTGTCATCTCCGTGTCATTCCCGGACGAGCTCCCCGCATCCGAGGTACGATCGTCTCTTGTCACACGATAGTCTTGCGGCTTAGGTAACTATTTGTGAATTCTCCTTCACTAAATACAATCTGCGTTGATCTGCGCAAATATGCGATTGTCAAGCTCGAGCCGGCGTGCTATCGTTCTGCCTGCGCAGAACATTCCATTGGCAAACTGGAAGTGTTATCGACCATGGCTGGACCACAGTCGGAAATCGTACTCGACAGCACAAGCGACCCAACAAGAGCCTGCAACAGCTGCACTGTCCTCACGGTGGTTGTCCGATGTCAAGACACGAATCGGAAAATGTATCACATTCGGTATGGACCAGAAGCAGACAAGTGAGGCCGCGACCATTCTAGAGAGCATAGCAAGAGACTGGAGAGAGATGGTAGCAGGCAGCGAGGGCTACTTGACAGAACCAGGTAGAAGGGGACTGTACAGACAAGCGGTTGTATGGGGAGAAATGGACAGCATGGTAAGTCGGCATGCGCCCTGGCTATAGGTGCCAGAGTCTCAGTGCGCCCTGGACTAAAATGCTGCAAAGGGTATCTATTTCTACTGGTCGTACACGTGCAAAGTAGCTGACACGACAAAGGCCATGTGAACAATGTCATGTACAACAGATATGCAGAGTCTGCGCGAGTCCTGTGGGCCCAGAACTATGCTACACATATTGATCCGGAGCACAAAAAGGCCTGGACGGAATTGTGGACATCCAGAGGAATAGGCATGATCCTGAGAAGCATGAAGACAGACTTCAAGTTTGTAAGTCGATCTTGACGTGTTGGTTGTATTGGCACACGGCAGCTCACGTGCGAACAGCCCATGACATTCCCCGATCGGGTGACAGTCTATCACAAGCTGGGAACAGAGCCGACGTCAAAGACAGACTCTTTCGTCTTGGATGTACTTATACTGTCTGAACGTCACCAGCGGCCAGCCGCACGATGTGTAGAAGATATCGTGGTATACGACTATCAGAAGGGCAAGAAAGCACCTTTGCATCCGTTCATGGCCGACGCGTTCAAAGAAACCTGGCGCCTTCAGGAGGACGCAAAGACGGCCAACAGCAACCGAGTGCATGAGCTTCTTCAACGCGTCCGAAATCTGGAACAGCAGACTTGGGACAGGCCAGACGCGGTAGAGGATCTTGGAAGCGGAGCCAGGTGATGCCTACCATTCGGCGCATATGCCGTGCCGAATTTTGACATGTCTAATCACTACATTATTGTCGACGTCAGGTGAGCCATGTTGTGACACGCTGCCCCGTACCTTGTAGAGGAATAGACCAGACAGGAAGGTTGAGCGCGATTGCCTGTACATAAGATAAATGTGTCACATAAAAACATGTAGAGCAGGGATCTTGTCATGGCCGTCACCGCTACCTCTGCATGTCACGTCTTCCCCGCTGTGAGGAGCGGTACTAGCTATGGGATTGGCTTGTAGTGAACAAACAGCTGCAGCGCATAACGCGACCAAAAGTTTCGCCCGAGATTCCTGCTTAGCGTGGTGCTTGTTTGATCGTCGCAGAGCATGACCAATAACAAAACGACGGCAATTTTCGACAACACACGGCCCACTGAGCTGCTGATCGACGGTGCATTGCGGGCAGGAAAATCGCTGGACGGGGAGGGACAGGGCATCTGGCGGCGCAGCAGGAACGAGCACAAAGATGCATGGCTCCTCGCTAACCACTCCAGTTGCACAGCAGTTTCGCAATGCTCGTAGACGTGCTCCGAATGGAATTGCACCAAACAGCACTAGCGACGACTGATGAACACTCAAAAGCCGGCCTCGGCTTGTCTGCTCCAGGACAAATACCTGTCGATCATTCGTAGATCAAAGGCCAGGGAGGAAATCGCACCACGCCAAATCTTTAGCAGCTGGTAGCTCAGCATGGTAGACAAGGCCCAGCGCGCGCGCAGCCCAATCTACGGTGAGGAGACGTGACTCAAAAAAATTCCGCCCCTCTGCCGGACGCAAAAGCTTGATTGTGTTCCCGCCTGTGCCTTCATCATCCGCCCTGCGAGTCCCCTGGTAGTTAGGCTGGTAGCAGGAAAAGTAAAGTCACGTGCAGGCATGCGTTCGGCGTTCTGAGGAGTGCAGCCGTTTCAAGCATCCCTGGTTCGAACTAGACCCAGTCCAAGTATTTTACACAATATTCCCACAACACCACACCCACACCTCACTACTCCTCAGATCGTCACACTGGCTTATGCTGTCTCGTCCAGCATACCCAGTGAGAGTTTCTGAAGAGCTGGCGGCGCGCTGATGCCGCCGAAGGGCAGGATTAAGCACGCAAATCAGCACGACAAACGACATGACACTGGACTGGCTGCTCCTGGCAAACGAATCTCAAAGGACAGGGCCCAATCCGCTGGCAGTACAAACGGACACTCAAATGGAAAGGCACCTCAGTCTACAGTCCCTCCTCCGCTTCCGTCCACGAGTCTAAACCAGGGCATCACGTATCCTCGTCCAGACTACCAGTCGACCGATTCTGACGCAAGCGGGACGCCGGGAGACAAGGCTGTTGATGTTTTGCAAGAAGCGAAAGAGCAAGGATCTGACGCAACTGGGGCAGGTGCGGATGACGAGGCAGAAATGAATCACAAGCTTGCTGTCGTCGACCGTTCCGGCAGCGAAACAATATGCACCAGGGACGCTTCTTCTCTCAAGGCTCTGGCTTCCCAAGCTACCTCTTCAATGGCGCTCGCAGCCACGATTCTTGCTGCGTGTCCCATGAGAGATGCTATTGCTATACTCATTCTTCTGCTCTCTCTACCTCCGACCCTTCTGATTGTCATTCACGGACTGTTCATCTCTCTCACCCTGGTTCCTCCCGCGGCAGGCATATCATCGGCCTCTCTATTCACCTTCCCAACACTTTCACCATCGACATGGTTTCACGGTACTGCAGGTGGTGGGCCTTCACCCTTCACGATGATGTGTACAGACGTCGTTATGATCGCCATCTACCTTCTTTGCACTCTACGCCTCCGGAACATCCTCATGGATCTAGCTCAAGCTGTCATTGCGATATCGCTTAGCGGAGCCGCTGCTGGGACCGGGAGCTCGACGAGGAGTATAGCAGTGTGCAGCGCTATCATTGTCGTGTCACATATCTATCGCTACGAAACTTTTCACGTCACATCTCTACAGTACTTTGGCAATTTCGCGCGAAGTCTGGGTTTCAGCTTCTCAGCGGACTCATTCTGGTCTTCTCAAGGAGCACCGGATAGTCCGATCAGTCACGGCTGGTCTCGACTCATTCTTGGATGTCACATACTTGCTCAAGGACTGCTGACTCTGATACGAAGATGGTTCGCTGCATCGAATGCGAGACGACAAGCGAGTAAGCTGGATGCCGAGCAGGCTGCCCTGCTTAGCTCCGGCAAGCTCGCCATGCTCAATCTCGACACTGCCGACACCTCCGCTAGTGCGAGTACGGACGGCCGGTCGCCGGGACCTTCGCCAGCCGTCCGTGACAACAAGGAGAAGGTATCAAATAGCAGAAGGAAACGCAAGCAAGCGAACCAAGTCAGGAGCCAGCAGCCTCTATGGGCTGCCATTGCCAGTACAAAAGTAACTTTTATGAAAGAAATGGAGCACAAAGCACTCTTAAACGACGCTATCGAGACGACAGAAGGAACACCTCTGGTTGATGGACTCGCAACGTTACCTCCGACGAACGACAGAATGTGGATAATCGATATCAGCCCGACTCAGATCAAGTTCAAGGCGGACCTCTTCGCTTCCGCTTCCGAGAATGCTTCGGCGCAGGCGGATGATATCGTGCCGCCAAGTCCTGGCATTGACAAGCAAAAGCCATTCTTCGTTCGTCTGAATGGTGCAGACTGGGGTTCCACTAGAATCAATGGAGCGGCAGGTGACAGTGGTGCGGACGGCGACAATATTACCTGGTCTGGTGAGATTTATGGGCTTTCACCCATGACAAAATATTCTTGCGAACTTGTGAGAATGCTTGACCAGCAAGTCATATGCCGCACCAATCTGATCACTTTGCCCGCTCCAAACATGGAGCAAGGTATTTAGATTCCCCTGCTCAAGATTAAACACTCACTGACTTTGCATCAGCCGTCGCTATCCCAGCAGCACCTCAGCATCAGTCTCTCAGACCCATGTCACCTACGTCAACTCTCAAGCAATCTATCGCTGCCGCCGAAGCCAAGCGCGAGGAAGTCCGCAACAAGCTCAAACGCAATCGTAAGGACCACAAGAATTCTGCCGCAACCATCCGACGCGAAATCGATCAGTTGCAAGCCAAAGTCAACTCTGCTGGTGGTCAAGATGAAAAGTCCAAACAACGCCACATGCAAATCCAGCAGCAGATCAAGCAGACCAAAGAGTCCACCGAGGCCATCATCGAGGAGATTGAATCGATGGGTAAAATTCCAAAAGATGATCTCGACTTTTCTGCAGCTCGCCGCAAGTCTTACGATGCCGCTATGGAGGCAAAGGCTGCCGCCAAGAACGACTTTGACACGACCAAATGTGAAGCATCCAAGGAGGTAGCAGCTCTGCAAGCGGAGGTTTCCACCATTGCGCAGAAGCGCGATCGCCTCATCGCTCGCCGCACCAAGCTACAGGAGCATCATGAGCGCCTCCTGTCCGAGCAGAACGCAGACATGACGATCCGCCAACACCGCGAGCAGACGCGAGCCGAGATCCGCGAGGAGCGAGGACGTCGGGTCGAGCAGATGGCCTTTTGGATCAACACTTCTCGTGCGCAGGCTGAAGATTACACCATCAGGGCGAACCAGTTCTACCAGCAATACGAAGCGGCAGAACAGAATGCGCACCTCCAGCAGCCGACCACACCCGAGGGCAACCTTCCAGGCACTAACGGACCCCTCGGACCTGTCCAGCAGCCATTCGAGTTCCCTGCTTTCACGAACCTCGTGCAGCCTCCACCTCAACCTCAGAAGTGGGGAGGTCGTCAACGCAGCTCGTCCATGCTCAGCGGATACAGTGGCTTCACGGACGACTTGGACATGCCTCACCAGAACGGTGACTACGAGCGCAAGGGCAGTGGTGGTAGCGGGTCGAGCGGACGGTCTGCCAGCGATGGTATGGCTCATTGGGGTCATGGCATGAATGGTAATTCGGGTCCTGTCAGGTCTGCATCTACCGAGTACAAGGGCCACAGCTGACGCAGAGGAGCGTTGATAGTCAGATAGCTAGTCCGAGAATTGCACAAGCTCTGTTTCGTTCGTTAATCAAGTGCCGCATACGTTGCATGTGATGAACACCCGAGGTCTCCGGGTAGTCCTGCAGGGTGCTGACAGCACAACGATGAATGCTTGAGGGCAAGACTTTCCAACGTAGCAGACCGCCGCGCTGAGTGAAGCCAGACACGCTGCACCCGTCAGCACTTGAAATCCAATCATCTGCCTAGCACGGTCCATACAAGCCCTTGACCGCTGATATACAACGCCGCTCTTGAAGTCAAACACACCCGCCAAAACTGCTCGCTTGGATTTCGCAAGGTAAGTGTAGGCAAAAATACACCATCTCAAGCATCCTCAGCCAAACTCCGGGAAGGATTTGACGGGCTCAGCCTCAAGTGCGCGCCCGCAAGCCCGCCACGGCCGCGAGCTCTCCCCGAAGGCGTCGGCGGCCTCGTAAAACGGCGCGCAAGGACCGTTGGCATTTGAAACTTGAATTTTTGCGACAAGAGCTCGTCATTGACGTAGAAACGCATATCAGTTGCCAGCTATAACACCACAAGCTTCCAGTCACTCGCTCCAAACCATTTGAATTTCCAATCAACAGAAGTACTCTTGTACCCACAAAGTCTTGACGTTATCACGCGCCGGAGATCAAACAAACACTACCGCACAAGGCGCACACGCACGCAAGGACACCCCCAGCACCGGCGACCGAGACAGCTACGAGCACTGCACCTGCGCCCTCCTCTCGTCAACCTCCTCTTCTCTGTCTCCCAGGCACAAACACCCCATCCCGAACCATGAGCGACTCCATCACCGTGACAATCTGCGGCGACGGCGGCTGCGGTTCGTGCCCCCCCCACTCCCTTTACCCCTGTGCTTCCCCCTTCTAACACCCAAATCCCAGGCAAGTCCTCGCTGACGCTGCGCATCGTCCGCGGCGCCTGGACCCACGACTACGACCCGACGATCGAAGACAGCTACACGGTGTCGCGCACGGTCGACGGGCAGCCCTTCTCGCTGCACCTGACGGACACGGCGGGGCAGGAGGAATACCGCAGCATGTTCAGCGCGGCGAACGTGCACGCGGACGCGTTCTTGTTGGTGTACAGCATCACGTCGCGGCAGTCGCTCGAGATGCTCGAGGTGTGGGAGCGGATGGTGGAGGAGGAGTGCGAGAACCGGCGCGAGGACGGACGCGTCTGGCCTGGGATCATGGTCGTGGGGAATAAGTGTGATCTTGGCGGGGAGAGGGAGGTGAGCAGTAGGGAGGGGTTGGAGTGGGCGAGGAAGAGGGGGTATGGGTTTATGGAGACGAGTGCCAGGGAGTGTGTCAATATTGAGGAGACTTTTAGTGGTAAGTTTTTGAGGATCTGATTTGGGATTGGGGGCCACGGGGCTAATGATACACAGCACTGGTTAGGAGAGTCGTTGAGGCGAGGAGGATGCATGGGCAGGGGTATAAGCAGCCTGATAGCCCGATGGTGGGGAAGCACAACATGGACGGCGCGAGCTATAGCGAGAAGCAGAGCCCCAGTCTGAAGCAGGGACCGAATGGGTATGGGCAGGGGCAGGAGAAGCCAAAGAAGAAGGGCTTCTGGTCAAAGTTGAGCTGCTTCTAGGTTGCACGAGCGTAACGACTGTTTGGCTTCTTGTCTGGCATCTGTTTTCAGCGCATGATACCACTTACGATACTGGATATAGACTTTTTGAGAGCCTCGTTTGGGAGGATACTGAGTATATGGCATAGCGAGCGGTGCTCTGGATCGAGATACATAGATATTACAGCTTCACTACTTACCAGCTTCCGACTCACAATTTGCCGTCCGCAATAGTGACTATTATCACTCTTGAAAGTGTCACGCACACCATATACAGTACAGGTCTCTTCAGGTCAAGAATAGGCTGTTCATCTCTAATCAAGATCATCCGCGCTGGTATCTTTCGCCTCCGCCTTCTTCTCCTGCGGGAAGAACTCGATCCTCCCCCCCTCATTAATCATGCCTATTCGATCATACAAGCTCCTCCCTCTCACGTACGGATCTAACCGCCAATAATTCTCCCTCAACTTGTCCGCAAGTCTTCCCCTCTCCTCTTTGGCTCCCTGCGCACCCTCTTTCACCCACCCAACCGTCAGCTTCTCATACTCCTCCCAGAAGCCCTTTCTCTCCTTCACCAACTCCTCCGTCTTCCCGACGTCCTTCATCCGATCGTCCTCGCCCGCCCGCGGCTCTACGTACTGATACTCCCAGTTCTCGTCGCCGCCCATCTCCTTTGGGATGTGTTTGCGGTCGACGTACTGCGACAATTGGGACTCGTCGTCGCAGAAGTGGACTTTTGCGGCGACGACCGGGTCGAGCCAGCCGCGGATGATCTTCCAAATGCCTTGGAAGATCCAGGGGGATTTGTAGACGAGGACGCTGCCGAGGGATTCGGGGTAGTTTGCTTCGAAGCACTTGATCATGAACTTGACGGGGGTGTAGTCCATGTTGGACATGCTGAAGGATGTCATGTCGAAGATGATGGTCTAGGGGGTGGGATTGTTAGTAGCTGGTTCGGTGTGCAGAGTGGTTATAGGATGGGAAACTTACAGCCGTATCCACGGGCGCCTTGAGCAGCAGTCTTGTCGTCTCAATCACATACACAGTGTACATCTCCATCGACCTCTCCGTCTGCTGACCCGGCATATGTTTCCTGACTCGCACCATACAGACCGGTCTGCCCTCCTTATCGCGTCCATGAAGGAGACTCTTCCCCATTCTCAACTGCGCCATAAAGTCCTCGGCATCCTTCTTCGTCTCCCCTGTCGCAGTCTTGCTCCGCTCCACGAATCCGCTCTCACCAGTGCTCATGACCTCCTCGTCGACCTTCATCTCCACCATCCGCCAATGCAATGTAGCAATCATCATGACCAGCGCATCATGCACGTCCCACTTCCTTGCCCGCAAAAACCGCAGCATCAATGCGTCCGGATCGTCGTGCTTCGTCATGCCCCAGAACGCATTACGGAAGCTCTCGCTGCTCTGACTCGCCAGCGCCTTTTTAAATTCCTTGTTCTGTCCATGCTTATCCTCAGCCCCTCCGCTAGAGCCTGAGTCGGCATCGCCGCCCGCTTCATGTTTGCCGTGGCGGCCAAACCAGGACAGGCGCGATTTGCGCTTCGAGAGATCGGGGGACTCGGCGGTGAGAAGCGGAGAAGGAGCCGCATTGGGGTTTGGAGATGAGGCGGCGGAGGGGCCGCGGGAGAGACCATTGGCTGGGCGGGAAGACTCGAGGACGCCAAAGACTTCGAATGCTTGGATCCAGAATTCTTTCAGCTTCAGCTCTTGCTCAGCGGTCAGGTGGCCGGGACGGCCGGAGAGGTCGGTTGCGGCCATGATCTCGTCTTCCTCGTCGAGAATCGGTTCTGTGTTGACAGGAGGGGTTGGAGAGGGGGGAGAGACGGGTTTAGGGGTCAAGGGTTCAAGAGGGTAGAGGTATTCTGTAATGATATAACCAGTTGCAGATGTGATTGCGACCGCGACGAGTATCGATACTGGGTCTATCGCGTGTCTAATGGGCTGGAACCGGGAATACTGCGTAGAATGTGCTTTATTATGGTAGCGGCGGATAGGTAAGATTCGATTTTGCGCCGGTCGCGTGAGTGGTGTCTTCTGAGCTAGGTTGAGAAATTGGAAGGACTGATAGGGACGATTGAGTATAGAGGAAGGCGACCGCTGTGTCAGAGAGCGCATCTACGGCTGAGTAAGTGTTTGCGCAAGGTACCGGATGCGCAGAGTCGAACAGTGGTGCGAGGCGGAATGAGGATTCGAGATTATGTCATGATCAGGTTGGAAGAACCTGGGCGCGGGGTTGATTATTGGTAGTCGTCAAGACCTTGGTAGCAATTGGCTTGTCTTTGATAGTAAGCTGTTTTTGAATGTGAATAGTATTCGATACAATGCCCTAATCGTCGACGCTGGAGATGTTGCCGAGAAAATGGTCAATCTGTGGTGCAACGGTGTGTTTGAGGTAGGGAGCTCGAAATGCGGATCTTCGTCATGCTGAAGATCACCAGAACCCATGTCGGACCTTTCAATGCAGAACCCCGACTCCACCAAAACAACCACAGCGCGTCTGTCTACACTTCTCCAAATTGATGATCATCTGGAGCAGAACATCGCAGCAGTAGCACCAGAACTCGATGTCATAATACCACACAGCCGCGACACTTGGACCTTCTATATTCAATACAGCGACCACATCCTCCTCGCGTCCCAACACGCGTAGCCTCTCCGTCCTCACCACCACCCACACCCACCATGTCCAGCACAACCCCCACGACCGATCCACCCCGCCAGCGCTCAACCTCGCGCACCCGCCGCCCACCGACACGGCCCACGACCCCCCTGCGCCCTCCCTCCCGCACCAGCCTGCGCGCCTCAACCACGACCCCCTCGCAATCCACGACCTCCTCGGTACCCTTCCCCCTCGACGCGCTAGAGCCCCAATTCGCCGAGCTGACCGACGGTCTCGCGGACCTGGAAGCAAACTTCATGCACCTGCAGCTCCTGCACGAGTCGGTGAGCCGCTTCAACGAGAACTTCGCTGCCTTCCTGTACGGGATGAACATGAGTGCCTTTTGCGTCGACTTCCCTGAGGCGCCGTCGGCGGACTCGTTCAGGCGGTTCAGGGACAAGATGGCGGAGACGCCGAGGCAGGGCATGGGCGGTGGGGGCATGACCGGCCGGAAAGGAGCGGCGGATGTTGACGCGACGTTCCTGACGAGCGATACTAGTTTTGTGAATGATCCGCCGGCGAGTGTGAGGGCGAACAAGTTTGCGACGCCAGCCGGGAGCGTGGGGAGTCGAGCGGGGGCCGGGGCGGGGGCGAGGGGAGGAGCGGGGTCTGGGTCTAGAGGGAGAGGAGGGATTCCGGCTAGGGGAGGGTCGACGGCGGGGAGGGGCGTGGCCGGGGCGAGGGGATCGGGGATAGGGAGGGGAAGGGCGAGAGGAGTTCGATGAAGGGAAAATGGCGTACTTGACAATGGTCACTGAATGGCAAGAGAAGAGCTTTGGCGTTTTACAGAGATACCCACCAAGTCGGATCGGAGAGGATGTTTAGGAGAAGATATATCCATTGCGAAGCAAAAACGCCTCGTGGATCGCGCTTGAGGGAGCTCTACAATGTCACATCCTTGACTGCCACGGCGCGGGAAGCAGTGAGGGCACACGAGTGCACCAACTTCACGATGAGGCATCGGGTGAGTATATGCATAAATTCTATACAGATCGATACCTGTCTATGAACTCCTCGAATCGACTAGGCGCCTAGGGTATCATGTGCTAATAATTCGCAAGAAGTTCGTAACATCGTCAGTGTACAACAACGCCTGAGCGCAGATCATAGTGGATAGCTCAACGCGCCCTTTCAGCCTCTCTCCTGGCAGCCCAGCCCTTGATCGCGTACAGCGCAACGGTCCATACCATGATAAGGCAGGAAAGTCCCACCATGATGGTGAGGATGAATATGGCATGCAAATTGTTCCTATCCAGCATCTTGATCACGTCGCGCGTGCTTGCCATAAAGACCAGGCCACCGCAAATTAGGCAGAAAGCAGAGATCAGCTCGGTCGGAGGTCGAGATGGGAAGTAGGAAGTGGGTGGCTTGAGGTACATGAGAAGATAGGTGCAGATGCGAGCCAGCGCGAATCCGGAGAAGAGCGTGCCCCATTGGGCATGGATAGTAGTCGAGGTCGCGCTGTCCTGGTGGTGGTTGGACATCATTAGGCCAAGCAGAAAGATGATCAAGGCCGGTAGAGGGTTGAGGCTAGTCGTGTATGCCTTTGGAGTCTCCCATTGCTCTGCATTGTCATGTATTTGCCGAGCACCATGCGCGGTCTCCTCTTGCTTCAACTCCACGTTGGTGTTCAACAGCTTCCTTGCTCTTGTACTTTCCACCAGCATGCCCAGCAGGCCGCCCCCGAAGAACATGATTGTGATGCTGAGATGCTCGAGATCCATCATCGACCATGCATTACCCCAAGCTGTAAGGTGTTCCAAAAAGACATTGGTGGATCCGTACAGGAATATGACGAAGCTCTCGGTGAACTCAGCCGACGGCATCTTTGCGGCCAGGCAAGAGATCTTATGTCTGGGTCGTACGTTCCAGGCCCAGCCCCAGTCAGACCAAGCACCCATCCAGCGACCAAGCGTCAACAGCCCGTACCAAAAGAATATGCCTCCCTTGACCCAGTGCGCGAGTCCATTGAGCAGACCGTCCTCATGGAAGATACCGACCCAAGTGACGAACCCAGTCGTTAGCGCAAGGAAAGCCAGCATCACTTGAAAACGCTCAAGGACGAGATATGTGAAGTTGATCGCGGTCCGAAGGCGAGCAGACTCGAGGTCCAGCAGGCGGAGGCGTTTCGTAACAAATCGGTCGACACTACTATTGTTCAAGAAAGGATTCGCTTCATGGTCCGCCGGGTCTTCTTCATCCTCGTGCTCGCTATCAGGAAAGGAAGGAAGATGCGACTCTGGTTTCTGTAGCACATCCTCTGCGCTGTTCGTCCGGGTTGGGCCACTCAATGAGGATGAACCACGCTCGGTGCCATGACCTGAATCACGCGAGTACCTGTAATCGTGATGGAGGTCATAGCTGTTGAGTTCCTCATACTGTGCCATCGTTTGAGATGTTACGGGCAGACCGCTAGTCGTGTGAGATCTGATCTGTTTGCGCTGATTGAACAGATTGAGTAAGCCAAGCAAGACCCACACTACTGCAATCCAAGTGACAGCCCAGCCAATCTTGTGGTGCGAATTGTTCGGATACAGATCTGGTGTCTTTGCATCGTAGACAATGCTAGTGAGGAGCCCCACTGCGTTGGCTAGCAAGAAGAGGAACTGGACTGGAACAGCCAAACGCGACTTCGCCGTGCCCATGAAAACAGCTATATAAGATCAATCTTGTGCGCCGAAAGACATTGTATATCAATTGCTTACCGAGAGGAAGAATGACCGTCCATGCGATCGTCATCAATGCAATATGCGCATACAGCCAGGCCGCAAACTCGGGGTGGTTGAAGTAGGTCGGGGGAAGCTCGAGAGGCGGCCCGGATCCTGCCATACTTGCACCATGCGCATCGTGACCTGACGGATGCGCACTCATCCCAGCTGCTCCTTGTCCATGCTCTTCACCATGAGCGACTACAAGCGGCAGAACCGCAAGTAGGAGCGCTTTTAAGGAGGGGCAAGAACCTAGAGCTTTGGGCATAGGTATGCGATAAGCTTAGTGAGACTGCGACGAAAGAGAGGTGAGCCCGTCGTAGCTAAAAGCGATGCGAAGGGGCAGGATGCAGTGCGATGGCTTCAATTGATTGTGATGTGAATGGGAAGTCGCGTATGAGTGGAGATAGTTCAGCTATTCGAGCACCGAGAAAAGATGAGATGTAATATTACCACATGGTGGACGATCGGTGAAGGTATTGGTAATAAAGGTCCGGTCGACGGAGATACAGCAGAGCACATTGTGTCATGGTCGCGGTCAGCATCATACCCTCGGTGCTCTCCACAGCTTCCGGTCGAGCCGACAAATGCAGCAGATCCAGCACATGATTAGAGTATGAGTCGAATTTGTCGCGAGGCTGCAATATGGTTGCCGAAACGAATGGATGTCAGCATGGAGCTCACGGAAGCTGATGGATCCATGACAACGCGTGAGGTTCCAAAGTTTCATACCGATGCATGACGCAAAAGAATTAGCGGGCCACTGAGACTGCAGATTGGCCGGGGCTGCAACCCAAAATCCGCCGAACCATCGCTAAACATCGAAAGCTTCCGCAGCTCCCGGCCATAAGTGCCTGTTGAGATCAAAGTATTCGTCTCGATGAGCTGAGAACTACAGTACAATGCGTACCTGTTTCCTAGCGCAACAGTGGACCTCTGTTTCCCGAGTGTATGGGTATGCAGAACGACTCCTGACAGACGCCATTACGCAGACCCATTTCATTAGCGTAGGCAACACTTTGTAGGGACAATGTGTGGTCAGCGAAGAGCTATGAAGGATTCGAGTTCCCGTCTATTCCATTCCGCCCTGCACACCTGACTTACGTTCCCTCATATGCGCATGTGCCTGAAGCACGTCGCACAACATTTGAGATGAGCAGAAACTTTGCCCAGATCTGTCCGAAATCTTGTTCTTGGACGATCATCGACGAGGTGCTTCTCTGGCAACCCACTCCTCACGTGGCAGTCAAGACCTCGGCGGAGACGGACATTCCTGAGGCCGTGTACAACCCAGAGCAGAGACTTGTCCGACTCCCGACAAGCAAAGTGAATTTATGCATGCGTCGCCTACTTTGTGATGTCTCTGTCACATGCTGCTCATGGAAGTCCCGCTTCCTCCTGGATGGTCCGCATCGCAGCCGCCAGCTTCCGAGACTCAATTTGGGCTTTGCTCGGCTCATTTCTTCCGGCAGAACATCTCCCTATGGATCAGGTGATCATGCGCATACTTTTGCAGTAGGAGAGACCATTTCAAGCTCCAAGTCATTCGCGACGCCAATGATCGCTCAACCTGCCGCTGCGTACGGCCTCCGATCTTACGACATGTCGTCCCTGTGCCTCAAATAGCAGTCCATCGCAGAATATGCGTGTCATTGTTTGCTGCTGTTGCTTGCCTCCGTACGCTCCTTGTTCCATACTGCGACGCGATATGGTTCCGGTTGCCGGCCTTCTAAGAGGCGTTTTGGGGCGACAGATCTGGGGAAGGGCCTTTCCTTTAGCCGTCGCGATAGCTGTCACCGCCAGTTCAGGGTTTCTCGTCGTCTTTCCCCATGATGTTGATGCACTTCATACGCACATCATCGGCGCCAGGGACGTCCTTCCATCGCTCCAGTACAAGTGAAACCTTTTCCCAGTCCTGTTTGGCTGCAGTCGATTCTCCCTTATCCTGTAGCTTTTGGAGTCGAGACGGTGCGTCCAAGATGTATTGTACTGCCTGCCGCTGTTTTGCTTTACTGTCGTCTTGGGCACTTGTTTCGGAGACGGCCACAGCAGAGCTGGATAAGTCCTGCGCGGTATTCGCTATATGCGAAATGACCGGCGTGAGCGTGGTAAAGGTGGGCTTTAAAGGGTCCATATTGCCACGCATCTGAATGGAATCAGTGATTTTTCATCTTAGTCAGGCCACTAAGCATACCTTGCGAATGGTATCGGTAGCCCCAATCAATTTCGAATAGTTGTCGTAGACCAATGCCTTTTTCTCACCGTCAAAGCCCCTGATGTCTCTCAAAAGACTGGCCTCGACCTTCAGCACCCCTTCCAAGCCTTCCCTCTGCAGAATATCTTGAACATATCTGTCCGCATCAAAACCTTCCCTATCGAGCTCGCTCACAGGCGTGGCATCGTCCAATGATAGCGTGTCTGCCGAGTTCACGCTTTCGTTCTTTGATTCATTCTTCAGCCCATAGAACTCTCGCAACGCCGCCCGATTTCGTCTTTGCGGCGCTGCTCCAGGCTGCCTTGACGAGGATTCTGAGCGCACATTTGTATCCGTGGATGTAGACGTCCGTCTCGAAGATAGAGTCAACGACGGTCTCGGCGATGCGATGGTCGTCATGTTCCAACCCGTATAGCACACGACTTCCTTTCCGTTAGACAATTGACGCTTCTCGACCTCGGAATTTATCATTTACTTCATGCACATTTAGCTAGCCCTTTTTGGGAATCGGCTGGGTGTGGTTCAGATGAGCAAGGGAGATTTCCATGTGTCGATGTAGAAGTAATGTTGACAGATTGTTCATTGATCAGTGTCGCATGCTCTCGCCAAGGCCGACATCTCCACAACAAACTTGTCCTCCTTCGCAGTTCTCCCTCGACCTGATTGCTTTACATCAACGACCTGCAATCGGTATTTTCATGTGACGCCGCCAACATGAGTGGGGATGTCGCTAGTGATGTTCGAAGTCACCTGGCATCCAAACAGCTGCACCCCCAACCGGAATGGCTCGCGTCTTTCCTCGCGTCAGCGCGTCCAAACACCCCAATGCCGGCCCTCAAAAAGTCTGCAGAATGGAAGCTGCTGGCTGCGGACATTACGCAGAGTTTGGACAAGAATCTCTCACCAGCTCTACCAGCTCGAGTCACCGACGTCACGATTCAAGAACAACGTCTGTCAAGCCCGGTCGTAGTCCAAGTCCTTGACATTGAGGATATCGGACGTTCTCGCTGGTCACAAATTGAGCTGATCGAGCAGCAAGAACGAGGCGAGATGACTCGTGGCCGAGAGATTATTCGTCTTGCCCCTGATAGCGAGGACGCTACGAATCAGAGCACGGAAACTTCTAGAGGCCCTCATAAGCTACTTGTCCAGGATGCTCATGGCACCAAAGTCTATGCTTTCGAGCTTACACCCATCACTGGTATTGGATTAAACATGTCCATTGGTGCCAAACTCTTACTTCGCAGTGCTTCTGTCGCTAGAGGGTTGATCATGCTGGAAGCTGGTCAGGTTGAAGTCCTCGGTGGCAAAGTGAATGCTTGGGCCGATCAATGGGCTAAAGACCGCAAGGAGATGCTGAAGTCGAGATTGCCACAGGCGACAAATGGAACGAACGATTGAAGTCATTGAGGTAGGTTCAAGATCTCTGCCTATCGGAGAATCATCAAGGTAAGTGATTTGACAGTCGTATTAGGCTGTTCTCGAAGCATGACCGAGATACTTGATGCACCCCATCTTTCAAAGACACTTATATCGCTGGCATCCCTTCATGCCTCACAGCAAGCATGTTATATCGAGCCTGCCGATGGCGTTTTCGCTCGCGCCAGTATTTGTAACCAGTACAGAGACTTCCCGCCGCGGACTCATTTTGCTGGCCGCCCGATCAAGAGATGCTGGTCAATCTGGCAATGCCCCCTTGGGTTTCAACGACTCCAAGTCCAACCTCCTGTCAATTCCGCAGGGCGCCTTTATATGAAGTCAGCATAGACTATACGCATCGGTATACCATCTCTCCTCGAGCTACTGGTAGACTCAACGAGGATGGCAAGGATTTGGAGGGGCCATTGAACGAGTTGCAACATGGAGGAGACACAAACGGCGCTACAATTGAACGCCCTTGCTACATGCGACTGACTATACCCGGCGTACACGTTCTGCATCCCTTACGCATGGTCTTGGACGAAGAAGAACGCCTCGAATTCCTGCTGCCCCAGTGCAAGTCCCTCTCGCTTGCCGTGCCCATGAACCGTGACACATTGTTGCAATCCTGTAGACTAGAATTGTAGCGTAGAATATTGCAGGGGGATTTGGATCCTGGTGTGAAATAATCCAGACGCAATATCAAGCAATAGCCAAGTCTTCTCGTACGTAGAAGAATCCTCAACGGTGAAGCTGGTTCACGGCAGGTCGAAGCACGTGGGGCTGCTCCAGACAGATGGAAAGAGGGGCATGACGAAGATCTCGCCAAGCACAGGCAGAACACTTGACCTCACAGGGCCAGACCTGTCATTTCGCTGGGCCCGGCTGCTGAAGCGTCACCGACCACAACAAAACCACTTTACGATCCCAACCTCACCTGCTTCTAATTCAATTGACCAACGAACGACCTTAACAAACCTTCCGCCTGTACAATCTGATCACCGTACTGCCACAATGCCGGAACTCAAGCTCGATCCAAAGTATGACAACTTCGACTTCCCCACAACATCGGCCACGAACCAGCCAGGTCACCCAGGACACTTGACAGGGGAGCAAGAAGCACAAGTCAACCAGCTGAGGATGATGCTTGAGCAGGCGGGATACACTGAGCGATTGGACACCTTGACGCTGGTACTACTATCTCTGGAGGCGCGACTGAATGAAAGCTGACCTTTTCTAGCTGAGATTCCTCCGTGCTAGGAAGTTCAATGTTGAGCTGTCGAAGCAGATGTAAGTTGGAAGTCGGTAGCTGTGAATAGGCGGAAGAAGCTAATGTAAGGAAGGTTCATCAACTGTGAAAAATGGCGGAAAGAATTCGGTGGTGGCATCGACAATCTCCTGCAGACGTTTGACTTTACTGAGGAGAAGAAGAAGCTCTCGCACCTCTATCCACAGTACTACCATGGCACGGATAAGGTACGCATACCGAAACCGTATCAGAGCTGGCAAACTGACATGTGCAGGACGGACGACCAGTTTACATTGAGCAGTTGGGCAACATCGACCTAACAGCCATGTACAAGATCACCACTGAAGAACGTCTGCTTTCCAACCTCGTTGTAGAGTACGAGAAAGTCTCCGACCCACGTCTCCCAGCCTGCTCGCGCAAGTCTGGCCACCTCCTCGAGACCTGCTGCACGATCATGGATCTCAAGGGTGTCGGTCTCTCCAACATGGGACAGGTCTACGGGTACCTGCAGAAGGCATCTGGCATATCACAAAACTACTACCCTGAACGACTGGGCAAATTGTACGTAATCAATGCGCCATGGGGATTCAGCGGTGCTTTTAGTGTGGTTAAGAAGTTCCTCGACCCGGTCACCGTCGCCAAGATCCACGTCCTCGGTAGTGGCTACAAGAGCGAACTGCTTAGGCAGGTAGACGCGGAGAACCTTCCCAAGGAGTTTGGCGGGTCCTGTGAGTGCTCTGGAGGATGCCAGTACTCGGACAAGGGACCATGGCACGACCCGCAATTTGCCAAGCCCCCTGCGTGGTTGAAGAAGAAGGAGGGTGACAACACGATCAACAACGAGGCGAGCGCACCGACAGAGGCAAGAGCTGGGGAGGCCGAGACGCCTGCAGCTGGAGGTGACAAGCTTGCGGAGGGTGAGAAGCAGCCAGCGGCGGCATAGAAATGTCCTGCAAAAGAGATATGATGAGCAAGTGCATATGCGCAAATTACGGTGTTGAGGAGACGCAGGAGACCTGGACAGTCACAGTACAGTAAAGGTCGGCGTGAGCTGTATAAGATGAAGACGACTAGATTCCCAAAATTGCATTCTGATATTATCTTGTTTGACGTTCGGAGTGATAAGCATCCGCTAGCTAGGGGATAATTATGCATGCCCAGGGCTTGCAACCTCGGGTGCTGATGGCGTCACTGATATGCTCCTTGTAGAAATGGCCATCACTCTCTCTTTTCAAAAACACATGTTCACTCTACTGCACTATCTAGCTTCTCTGGTTTTATCCCGCGATACCGTACATCGAATCAAGAAGACCTTGTAGAAAATCACCTCGCTTGGAGACGGCCACATCACGGAGCTCTCGATAGCTTTCTAATCACAACTATCTCCATCAACACCACCCAAGGACCCCACCTCCAACAACTCGCACATCTCAGGACCACCACACCCAACAATGGGCAATGCACTAAGCCAGTCCTTCCGCATCCCCGCCCCAACCCTCACCCAAGACAACCTCCCCGACCAAACCGGCCGCGTCCACGTCGTGACCGGTGGCTACGCGGGCGTCGGCCTGGAGCTCAGCAAGATCCTCTACGCCCGCAACGCGACCGTCTTCGTGGCCGGGCGCAACGCCGACAAAGGCGCCAGCGCGATCGCAAGCATCAAGTCCTCATCCCCATCCTCCAGCGGCAAGCTCGAGTTCTTGCACCTGGACCTGGCGGACCTGTCCAGCATCAAGGCGTCGGCGCAGGACCTGCTATCGCGCACCGACCGCCTCGATGTCCTGACTAATAACGCGGGCGTCATGATTCCGCCCCAGGGATCGAAGACCGTCCAGGGCCATGAGTTGCAGATGGGCACGAATTGTCTTGGTCCGTGGCTGTTTACGCATCTCGTCATGCCGCTTGTTAAGAAGACGGCGGCTACCTCGCCCCCGGGGTCGGTCAGGGTCACGTGGGCCGCGTCGTTGGCGACGGAGATGAGTCCCAAGGGCGGCGTGCCGATGGATGAAGCCGGGGTGCCGACTTTGCCGTCGGATAACAGGAAGGCGTATAGCATTAGCAAGGTGGCGAATATCTTCTTGGCGACGGAGACGGCGAAGAGGTTCGGTGGTGATGGTGTGGTCAGTGTGGCGTGGAACCCGGGGAATCTGAACAGTGAGCTGCAGAGACACATGAGTGGGTTGCAGTCTGTCGTGACGAAGCAGATCTGCTACCCCCCTGTTTTTGGCGCGTATACAGAGTTGTATGCGGCTTGCTCCGAGGATATCAAATTGCAGAATAATGGCACGTATGTTGTGCCTTGGGGCAGGATTGGGTCGTACAGGGCGGATATCGCGGAGGGGGTGAAGGGGGGCCAGGCGGAGAAGTTTTGGGGCTGGTGCGAGAAGGAGACGAAGGAGTATGCTTAGGTGATATGGTTGTGCGTTCTTGGGAGTCTGTTTGGATATTATACCCTTTGTCTTTCTGCTGTATCACTCTAATACGATCATGCTCGTTATTTCGTGGCAATCTAGACTGGATCTATATGCACTGTTGGCGCCCATATGCACTCCATCAAAGCACTTTCCTGACCTTCACTGACCATGATATTTGCACTCCTTACCCGGGGAAACCACCTCGAGCCATCTTCCTTGCCCTCTGATCCCTCCTATTATGATTCGCCCTACTTCCCTTCCCAGCTTCCTTCCTCTGCCTCGCAGCCTGTGTCTGCGCATCGCTCGGCGCCCCTGCCACATTCCCACCTCTACCTCTTCCACCACCGCCCCTCCCTCTTCCTCGTCCCCTCCCCCTGAACCCTCCTCTCTCAGGCCCATCGCTATCCGTCCCTCCCTCCTGGTCCTCCGGCCCCTGCCGGAAGGCCGTCCGCTGGATTTGACTCTGCTGCCCGTCAAAACCAGCGTACTTCCCTTCTAGCCTCCTCTGCTTCCTCGTGTCCCGGCCGAGCATGATCGCCCATCCCTCAATCGCTTCGTCCGTCATGCCTGTTTCCTGCTTCATCTTCTCCCGCGCTTTACTGCGTCTGACCTCGTTGGCGCGACCGAAGATACTAGCGTCGGCACGCCATGCCCGATACAGCGCTTCTTCATTGACATCACTGCCTACGTCGACGTCGGCGTTCTCTTCTCCGTCTGGCGCCGCTTTGTCGACTGTGCCGCCTACGTCTGCCTCGTCGTATGTGTCGTCACGTTCATCGTCGTCGGAGTCGAATGCGGCCAGGGCGGATAGGATCGAAGCTTTCTGTGGCGCTCTAGTGCGATCGGCGAGTACGTCGTCGGCGGTGTGCTTGGTGTTGCTGCGGCCGGTGTGGAAGCGGGAGGAGTCGACCTCTAATCGGTCAAACTCGTCGTTGTCGTATATATTGCGGCGCTCGAAGACGGGCGGCGGCGTTGAAGAGGGTATCAGGGTGTCGATGGCTGCTTGAGATGATGGGTCTGGAGCGTGAGACTCCGGTGAGAGTTGCAGAGAACGATCGAGAGAAGCGAGATCTGGTGGTAAAGAGTCTTCGAGAAGATGTGATGTAACGAGCTCAACATCTTCGTTATAGGAGTCAAGCAGACGTGCGACAAAACCAGATCCAAGGTCCGGGAAAAGGTCCTGGATTTGCGTGATTTTGGACAAGAGGTGGATGTGCTGTTCACCTGTCACGTCTGTCGGCGCAATCTCCTTGCCTTTTTTCAGCCGTGGCTGCTTCTTTGGTCGATTACGAGCAGCCGAGGAGGACCTGAGAGACTGAAGTGACGCAGCAAGTGTCCGCGCTCGCTCTGCTCCCTTTTCACCAGGCGTACCTTGGAGCTTGACCAGCAGCGGCGTGTTGGTGACTAGATCTACAAGAAGATTCGTACTCTGCTTGTTGTTCTCCACTTGACTCTTCAGACTATACATATGATCCAAAAGAGCCGAGCGATTGGATGTTTCTCCCTTGGTGAGGGCTATAAGCGATAAATAAGAGACTGGCACAAGTGCTGCTCGCAATCCCTCGGAGCCTCTATTATACGCCGTGAACATAGCATCTATAAGCTCTGACCCCTCTGTCATGAATGCACCGGCTTGAGGGAGAGAGTGCAGCAACGGCGCAAGCCTTCGCAAATCCATTTCCGCGGCATTCGGATTACCAGACTCCAGCGCATTCGTCACGTTCGTTCTCGTCTTCTTCAAATGAGGCAGGATGCTAGCCTTACGTTCTCGCCACAACTTCTGTAGCAGCTCCGCCAAGCTTTGAGTCTTGAGATGAGCAAAGCTGAAGGATCCCAAGAACTGCACATTGAGACTCAGGTACTCGGTGAAGTCCCTAGATGATGCAGACAACAGTCTATGTGCCAACAGAAATGCCCGCCTTCGAAGTTGTTGCGCCTTTGGTGACTCGAGGGTCGAGTCTCGTCTTGGAGAGACGAAAAGCTCATTGTAGAATGATACCAGGAACTTTGAGAGATGACCATCCTGACGCTCAGATCCATGGAATTTGCTGTCCGGAGCGTTCAACCAGATATCAGCAATGGTAATCCAAAGATCCAGAGCTTCCTCCCATTCTCCTGAACCGAGGGCCTTTCGTACAGATGATGGCGGAAACGCCGCGAATGACGGCAAACTCATATTTCCCCTCTGCGCATGGCCTGGTTGGCACCTCGTTCACACCCAAATCTGGACTTCTATAATTTAATGTTTGAAAACAATCGTGTCTGAGAAACATCATGACTATGACAGTGAAGTCATGAAATCTTGGCGCAATCCGGCTAAACTTTCCCACACACAGAACACCGAATATTCCACCTCTGCAAGTCGCATACCATCTTCAAACTTTTCTTCACACCACACCACAACGCCCAATCATCACTTTGCCGGCTCTCACCAGATCCGAGTCTTGATTGGAACCTCCGCCTTCCACACCACCTTCCACCCACCAACCTCGCGACACCAAAACCCGCAACCATGTCCTTCCAAGACCCCAAGAAGGGCCAGTCCGGCGACGCCCCCAAGATCCACAAGATCCGTATCACCCTCACCTCCCGCAAGGTGCAGTCCCTCGAGAAGGTCTGCACTGAGCTGATCGACCGCGCGAAGAGCAAGGACTTGCGCGTCAAGGGCCCCGTCCGCCTCCCCACCAAGGTCTTGAAGGTTACCACCAGAAAGACCCCTTGCGGTGAGGGTTCTAAGACTTGGGACACCTTTGAGATGAGGATCCACAAGAGGCTGATTGAGTAAGTCCGAAGAATGCAGGTGTCAAAAGGGATTGGAATGCTAATTGCGCAACAGCTTGAACGCCCCCACCGAGGTCGTTAAGCAGATCATCATCAACATCGAGGCTGGTGTTGAGGTCGAGGTTACTATCGCCGCATAGATGGACATCTTGTAGGAAGGACTGAGAACGGGGGACGGGAAGCTATGGGTTGCGCGTAGGACGGAGTGGCATGTGTAGCAGCACGTCAATGAATTCTGCTACCTGCGAAGCGCTGAATCTGCACTATCGGTCTGAAGCGCTCTGTGCCTTGATATCGTACATGAGCGGCTGTATACGTGATACTCGCTCGATCCGTCCGTCTGCCAACCGACTTCTTTCCCTGTCTGTACCTTTCTTTATTTGTAGAAGTCGAACTTATCAGCCTCGCTCCCTCCCTTGACCTGGCTCGTGTACGCGTCCTCCAAATCCTGCTGGATGATGTTGTACCTGTTCTTTCTGACGGCTCTGAGACCCGCCTCCTGCATGATGGCCGCAATAATAGCACCGCTCAGGGGGTCGTTCCTGACAATCAAGCTGTCCAAATCCACCTCCGGGCTCAAGCTCATCTTCCCAGCGATGGTCGAGAAGATCAGTCTCCTCTCCCTCCTGTCCCTCAAGCTTGGGAACTCAATCTTCCTGTCCAGACGTCCGGGCCTCAGCAAAGCTGGGTCGAGCGTGTCCGCACGATTTGTTGCCATAATAACCTTGACGTTGCTCGTCTGGTCGAATCCATCCATCTGATTGAGCAATTCCAGGAGAATACGCTGCACCTCTCTGTCTGCACCGGTCTGCGCATCAAAACGCTTTGTTGCAATAGCGTCGATCTCGTCGATAAAGATAATCGCGGGACTGTTCTCGCGCGCCATTCGGAAGACGTCACGGACCATACGTGGCCCTTCACCTAGGTACTTTTGCACGAACTCAGAACCAACGACGCGAATGAAGGAGGCAGTGGTGCTGTTGGCAACGGCCTTGACCAACATGGTCTTGCCAGTTCCAGGAGGGCCGTAAAGAAGGACACCGCGAGGTGGATCAATACCTATGGACGTTAGTCATTGCTGACGAGTGACATGGCAGAAGAACGCACCGATTTGATGGTACAGGTCGAAGTGGGTGAGAGGAAGCTCGACGGCCTCACGGATCTCCTGCTTTTGCATGTCCAAGCCTCCAACGTCGGCGTACGATACATCTGGCTTCTCGTCCTGTCCAAGCATAGCGATGGTTGAGTCTGATTCTGGCGGAAGGATGTCAACCAGCGAGTTTGAATGACGGTGAAGAGCGACAGAGGAGGAGGGCTTGAGAAGTTCGCGATCAAGTGTAGAGAGGATCCTGACGACGTAGTTGGAGCCAGTTGATGACTGCACAATACCGGTATTTTGGTCGATAGCCTCCATGAATTGTCCAATTACCAGCGGCACACTTTGTATCCTCTTGATCTCCTCCTGTGCTCGGACGAGCTCGCGCTTAAGACTCCTCTGCTCATCTTTGATGTACTCCTCTTGCAAGTTGATGTATTCGAGTTGCCTCTGCAAGCGCTTGAACTGCTGGTATTGATCGTCTGTGTCCTGACCAAACCCTTCTAATGAGTCGATGTTCGGTATTGATGAGGGTAGCTGTTTCTTGTGAGGCGCAAAGGTGTTTGCTGGGTTCTCTACAGCGGCGTCCGCCATCTCTGCGTGATGCACTGGTGACTAGTCTCAAAGACAAAGTATTGAAAGCTTCGTTCGGAGGCTGGACGTTGAGTGGAGGGGAGAGAACTGTTGGAAAGTGGTTGTGTTGGTGATGAGTTGTGGCTGAAGATTGATGAAGCTGTGTCAGTGATGTGATTGAACCTCGCGAATGTCCCGAAGCTTCGGAAGTCCGAGCTTCACTAAATGGCAATACAGGACCAAGAACCACATGCACGACAACCAAATATAGGAGAGACCTCAGCGGCTTCGATAGTAAAATGCCATGACGAGTCTCCCCGTCCCGTATGGCAATTATATGCGGATATTTGTGCCTGTCCGTGTGGCCTCACGCAGCCAGTTTCACGGAACACACGATCTATGGGCATCACAGGAGTTATACATGTACATCTTTTGGTACAGAACGTTTTATTTGCCCTTCTTCACCCAGTCCTCAACCTTCTCTCGAGCATCTGACACTTTCTCCTCGGCCATAGCCACACCCATCTTGCTATGCGCAATGCCGGTTTGCACAAAGTGCGTGATGGACTCCCTTGCCCTCAAGTGGTTGTCACGAATGACGGGGTACTTCTCCTCGTACTTCCAGATCAAATCGCCAACATTCCTAGTAGTAGTCGGCAGCGCATAGTGTGATGTGGTAATTCCCGCGGCTACAGGTACCGTAGCTCTCAACAGGATGTTTCTGTTTCTCGTGACGATAGATCCTGCCATAGCAGCAACCAGAACATAGACAGCCCCTGGGAGCACCCGCTCATTTGATCCTTTCGGAGGTGCTAATGAAGCAATGGTGGAAGTGAAGTCCGATTCGAGCTGAAGAAATCTGGTCATGGTATTGTTGATACCATCCTCGGCTTTGACGGCATATTTGTGCAAAAACAATCTCGTCTCTTTAACCTGTTGAGCGAGTCTATCGGTCGGAGTAGGTTTCGAAGGAGCAGGTTGAGGAGGAACGGGAGATTCTGTCGCTACGGTAGTGTCGTGCACATCCTGAGGTGTCGCGCGAGCGTCGAGAGGCACGTCGTAGATTGGTTTCCGCTTTGATCAATTAGCACCTGAACGGCCGCAGGAGTAGTCTTTGAGGTTCATACCGAGTTTCGCGCGTCTTCGAGGCTTTCGGCAAAGACAGACCTCTTCGGGTAGAAGACCAACCCAGCTGTGAGCACAGCCAAAGGTACGGCGCGCTGCAGGCTTCCTGTCAGTCCAATTGCTTCTTGCCAGATCTATCAGGCTATCGCGACTCACCTGCCGTATTACAGGGGCGAAAGCCATTCTGTTGAATGGTGGAGATGTGGAGGAGGGTAATCAAGGAATTTGTCGGAAGAGCAGCTTCTGGGAATCTCGAATGCCAAGCCGCCGCTTGTAACGAGCGTCACTGCATGTGAAAGATCTCACCCTCGATGCCCCTGGTCATCCTATGCACAACTCGTGACTATGAAACGGCTAATCCGATCAAGCTGGATATGTCCGACATGTCAAGTGCATCAGGCACGGTATGTTTCGAAGCGTACTATCACGACTGCGGCCGCCACTGCGAGCATCCCGAAATCATTCTTCCCACCCACGCATGCCAGTCCAGCTACATCGCAGGACGATGACATTTTGAGGCAGATATTTGACTCTTCCGCGGCCTGGAAAGATTTTGCCGCTCGATCGCAGACGCTCAACAATGGACAACCCGCAGGTCTTTTTCGGAATCGTTACCTTACCAAACCAGAAGGGTTCGAGAAATACGCCGCCTGGACACTACAGAAATGTAAGAAGCTCGTCTCTCAGATTGCAAGCTACAAGTCTGTGGAGCAGTATCAGCGTATCGTGAAGGATTTGGACCGCCTGAGCGACCTGCTGTGTCGAGTTATTGATCTCTGCGAATTTGTCCGTTCTACACACCCGGATCGAGCAATCCAGACGGCTGCGACGAAAGCATACCTTATGATGTTCCAATACATGAATGTTCTGAACACCACCCCAGTCTTGCATACTCAGCTACAGAAGGCGCTTTCACTACCAGAAGTGACGAGGGTTTGGTCCGAGCAGGAACGTGTAGTGGCAAACATCCTTGCCAGGGACTTTTCCAAATCTGCTATCGATCTCCCTGACGGCGACCGACAATCGTTTGTCGAGATTTCAGATACCGTCAGTCAGTTAGGCTCTCAGTTCATGGATGAGATGGAAGCCGCTAAGCCTGTCCTCGAATTTCCGAGTAGCAAGCTGAAGGGTATGGATCCAATGGTGGTGAGGCAGCTGACTAGATGGGGCTCAGTATCTCTGCCGACTGCTGGTATGCCCGCCAACCTTGCACTAAGATCTGTAGAGGACCCGGATGTACGACGCGAAATATACATGGCCAATCGGACAGCTTCGAAAGAGACAGTGGGTGGTCTGGAGCGAATGCTTGAACTCAGAGCTCAGCTGGCAAAGCTATCCGGTTTTGATTCTTTTGGGCACATGACACTGGCAGATAAGATGGCCAAGACCCCGGAAGCAGTCAATAAGTTCTTGAATGCCCTGCATGACCAAAATGTGCCCCAGTCAAAAGCAGAATTGCAAGACCTTCTGGAAATGAAACGATCTGATGCAAGGGCCAACAATTTCCCGAACGAGATCAATGCATGGGATCGAGACTATTACTCAGCGAAGTTGCTTTCATCGCTAGAGTATCGAGCGAGGAACGATCATCTCTCCTCCTACTTTTCTCTCGGCACGGTCATGCAAGGCCTCTCCCGGCTGTTTCAAAGGCTGTACGGCATCAGGCTAGTTCCACAGGAGACGCAGCCAGGAGAGACATGGAATCCTGATGTCCGACGGCTGGATGTGGTAGACGACACTGAAGGTCACATAGCCGTAATATATTGCGACCTCTTTCAAAGAGCAGGCAAGAGCCCAAATCCAGCTCACTTTACAGTGAGGTGTTCTCGCGAGATCTCGCAGGAGGAACAGATCGAGGCCCGGCATATGGCGGCCTCTGAACCGAACCTCTTTCCGACAACCGCAGAGGCTGCTAACGATGGTCTCTCTGTTGGCGTGCGAAAGACAGGCGACGGCCAAGCTCTGTTCCAGCTGCCCACAATAGCTCTCATTTGCGACTTTGCTTTCCAGCAAGCATCTCGAACTACCTCTAGCAGACCAGCACTTTTATCTTTCCGAGAGGTCCAAACTCTGTTCCACGAGATGGGTCACGCATTGCATTCCATCTGTGGCAGGACGACTCTACAGAACGTTTCCGGCACGCGATGCGCCACTGACTTTGCAGAGTTGCCTTCCGTACTGATGGAACACTTTGCCTCGGCTCCAGAAGTCTTAGGCCTCTTCGCAAGGCACTGGGAGACCGGTGCGCCCTTGGATCCTTCATTGGTCCGGGAAAGAGTCGATGTGGAAAAGCGGATGCAAGGTGCAGAAGTTGAAGGTCAGATTCTCATGTCGCTACTCGATCAATCATACCATTCGCCGGAAGTGATTCAGGCCGGAAGTCGATTCGACTCCACAAGGGTGTACCATAATATCTGGAACAAATACAGTAGCGTCCCCGAGCCAGCAGGGACGACATGGCAGGGCTTCTTCGGCCATTTGGTCGGATATGGAGCAACGTATTACGCTTACCTGTTTGATCGAGTCATTGCTGGCAAGATCTGGAGAGATGTGTTCCAACGAAGACAAGGGGGAGCAATAGATGAGAAAGCTGGTAGGCTTTTCCGGGAAGAGGTATTGAAATGGGGTGGGGGACGAGACGGATGGTATTGTATTGCTGGAGCCCTAAAGGACAGAGACGGCATTCTAGCAGAAGGCAAAGATGGCGCGATGGAGATTGTTGGCCAATGGGGACTCAAAGATTAGACGGGGACACGTAGATCTGTATATATGTAACTCATAGAGATGTACAAATGATGGATATGGTTTAAGTCAGTATCGAACTGGCCCTGGTGCCTGATCAAGTGCGTGGTCTTTGAGTGAAGATTCGGAATCGCTTGGCGAATCTGTATCGTATTCTGCACGCATTGTAGCATTTACTTTTTCTAATAACCACTAATCAAAACATGGACTTATTCCGAACACGATATAGCTGTAATTAATCGCAGATGGAAGAGAACAAAAAACGAGGTGCGCCAGACGAGGGAGGCAGGCACGAATCCAAAAAGGTAGGATCGCTTTTCCAGTGCTATGGGACCTCACATCACTGCACCTCACATTGCGATGTCATACATCCAGGCAAAAGTCACATCACGTTGAGCCACATCTTCCGCGATTTTGCACTTGACGTTATACTTATACATGGATCACGCATCATCGAGAATCTTTTTACAATGCCGATCGATTACAGCTGCACTGCGCAAACCTCCTCAAACACGAAGACTCATATCGAGCAGGCCAAAAAGTCATGGAGAGTCCCCAACAAGAGTGGCCCTCCTCCCCGTCAGAGCTCCTTCATCAGGTTCGGAGATGCTGGCATCTGGGTCACATGTCACAAGAACCAAGAGAAGAAATGCATCGGCGAGATTCGGGACCTGTTTGGCGAAGTATGTTCACAGCGCATACAGCTTGCGAGCGAGTACTGATTTGCGCTAGTACTCTGAAGCGATATCACCTGGGACTGGATCGAACAAGCCTTTGAAGGGTGAAGGATCCGAGAACGGAGATGAGGACGACATTGAGAGAGAGATCAGACAGGAGGTGTCCGACATTCATAAGCCTACTCAGCCGACTCCGTTCGAGGCGATCTTCCTAGAGGTCCCCTGCCGTACTTACAATTATTACCCGCAATATAGTACTTCACTGACACGAGTAGTTGTATTCTTCCGTATCAACAACAACTCGATCGACCCTGTCGCATTTGTGCGCAAGATTATGGAAGACGCAGCAGCCGATCCATCGAAGAAGCGCACCCGTTGCACGCAGCGTCTTGTTCCCTCGACTCTCATCGGACACGCTTCAGAGGAAGGGCTGGAGAGGACCGCAAAGGAGGTATTGGCACCGCACTTTCACGCCGAGAATCAGCAGTCGAAGAAGGTAGGAGGTGACATGACCATACCGGACCAAGCACTGATGTTAAAATCCCAGTTTGCCATCCGCCCGACCATCCGCAATCATACTCAGCTCAAACGTGATACCATTATCAAGAAGGTGGCTTCGATGGTTGGGGACCAGCACAGCGTTGATCTCAAGAACTATGATGCCCTCATTTTAATCGATATTCTCAAGGTCAACACGTATCTATGTGAGATGCATAGTAACCTAGCTGACTGTTGAGCAGAACGTGGTCGGTATCTCTGTCGTAGGTCCGGAGTACGATCGCTTGAAGCGCTTCAACCTACAAGAAATCTTTGAGCCAACTCCGCAACAGCCCAAGGAGCAGAAGCCGGAGAGCTTGCAGCAAGAATCTACAGCAGGTGCTACAGCAGAGCAGCGCGCTCGGGATTGATGTTGATCTGACAAGAAGGTCAGGGAGAACATGCAGATGGAAATGGTCAGGAGAAACGTGATTCATTTGCTGCATTGCAGTAGTCTGCATGACTCGACAGAAGAGTCCCTTATCAACGACAGAGTCCGAAACAGGAAAGGTGTCCGTCGCACGCCCGACTTCGCATCCGACCTCCCACAGTCAGTTCGCGATAAAGATTACGCTCCAACCAATACCAATTTTCCCATTATGGAACACAGTGCTCGAGGGCTTGTCCAGTCAATTGAAGATGGTCATGCTCGATGACCTGCAAGCAGCATGTAATCGTCAATTCAGATCGTGGGCGAGGTCGCTTCGGTGAGAGCTGGACCACATATATTGATTGTCATGCAAATTTCCACGCGATCTCGCCGAGAACGTGGAATAGAACGCCTTCGCATGGACACGGGATGGTGAACACAAATCTTGCTCTTCAGTCCACCGCGGAGAAAGCCCATTGTTTCTTATATGCCCTTCTTGCGTTCACATGTCGTGAAAAGGGCTGGGGAACACGACCCCGTTTTGCTACTGATAAGCTTTACCACGTTCGGAAGCACCTCGAGATAACAACCATGTTGAGTGCCTATCCTCACCAAGCTATGCAAGCTTCTGCCACCCGGCCTGGCACACCTCAGACCTGTTCCTTCGAGTGTCTTTTGCATCTCCGGATCCTTGGTTGATCGCCGACAAGCACCGACCTATATGGTATGGTCTAAATCTTGTCTCCCGTTTCACATCGACTGTCGGGTACTTAAGTCTTGAGCATTAGCAGCTTCTTTCTTTGCATTCATTGCTGCTTTACATCAGTTTCTTTGAATAGACACTAGCGCTTTGCCTGTGTTACATTGACTACTATCAGACAGTCAGTATCTTTACGATATCTACCGGAGAAGCAGCATTGAGACCCGTTCTGAGGCTGCAGAGGGGTGCAAGATTCTTATCAGAGCCGCGTGCCTGGATCCGCAATCGACTCCTTACTGGACAGCCACAAAGCGCCCAACTAGATATCGACAAGCACTCTGGGGTGTAGATCCCGCGGACTTGTTTCTCAGTTCTGCGTCATTCCGGAGAAGCATAATCGTCTCTGTGCTCCTGAGATAGTGGATAGAGCATTAAATGTGGTAGTTCCTCCACTCGACCACTACAGTCTCTTCCAAAGGAGAACACTCGTAGGACCATCGGATTGCCCTGAGATCGCTACATCGATCTCCTTTCACTGTCAAAATATCCTATTGTGCTTGAAGGTCTATCTTATTTCTCAGAATGGCACTTTCAGCATTGTGGTCGGCCCCTGAGGTCAATCCAATCAACCGAAAAGCACGATCGGTCCCAATCTTCAACCCCATCAACCAATATGGTCGTGTGTTCTTCTTCTCGTGGTTCTCCTTCCTACTGGCTTTCTGGTCTTGGTATGCCTTCCCACCGCTGCTCTCGGACGTCATTGCTGGGGACATTCACGTATCTCGCAACGTCGTCAGCAACTCCAACGTCATTGCCCTGACAGCAACGTAAGTCGTCAGCATGTCAGTGTGTTGTCCTTGCTAACATTCATATAGACTTCTTGTTCGCCTCATAGCCGGACCCAGCTGCGACAGGTTTGGTCCTCGTCTCACCTTTGCCGGCTGCCTGTTGCTCGGTGCCATTCCCACATTCCTTGCTGGAACCGTCAGCAATGCAGGAGGTCTTTACGCCATCCGCTTCTTCGTTGGTATTCTCGGTGGCAGCTTTGTTCCTTGCCAAGTATGGACAACCGGCTTCTTCGACAAGAACATCGTTGGCACTGCAAACAGTCTGACTGCTGGTCTTGGTAACGCAGGCGGTGGCATCACCTACTTCGCCATGCCCGCCATCTACAACGCTCTCCGCACACAGTCGGGTCTCTCAGCCCATGTCGCATGGCGAGTCTCCTTCGTCGTACCCGGCATCATCATCACCACCGCCGCAATCTGCCTCATCCTCTTCTGTCCCGACACCCCCACCGGCCGCTGGGCCGGCCGCATGCAAGCCACTGAGAACAATCTCCGCACCCACGCCACCGAGGGCGCCGTTGTGTCCATCCCAGGTGACGTGACCCAGACCCCGGACACCGTCAGGTCCCCATCCGGCAGCGACATCGGCGACGAAGAGAAGAAGATCGACAAGTCTCAAGACAGCGGCATATTCCACGACCGCGAGGTCCAAATGGGCGAGCAAGAGATGATCGACATCGCCCGCTGCGAAGTCATCCAGAAGCCCAGTTTCGGCGAGATGCTCCGCGTCATCCTCTCCGGACCCACCCTCGTCACCGGCGCCGCCTACTTCTGCACCTTTGGCGCCGAGCTCTCCATCAACTCCGTCCTCGGCAACTATTACCAGCGCGACCTCCGCCTCGGCCTCCAGGAAGCGGGCAACCTCGCCGCCATCTTCGGCCTGCTCAACGTCATCATGCGGCCCCTCGGCGGTATGGTGAGCGACTTTGCCTACCGCAAGACGGGATCGGTGTGGTCCAAGAAGATCCTGCTCCACGTCTACTGCGTCATGACCGGCGTGTTTTGCATTATCATCGGTGTCACGGACCCGAGGAATAAAGCTGCTCTTGTGGGCTTGGTCTCTGGTGGCCTGGCGTTCTTCCTCGAGGGCGCCAACGGACTCAACTACTCCCTTGTGCCGCACGTTCACTCGTACGCTAATGGTATTGTGTCTGGCTTCACTGGTGCTTGCGGTAACTTTGGCGGCATCATCTTCGCCATCATCTTCAGGTATAATGGCACGAATTACCCCAAGGTGTTCTACATCATTGGTGCGATGATTATTGGGATTCAGGTCGCGACTTGCTGGATTAGACCTGTGCCAAAGGGGCAAAGTGGCAAGTAGGATCAAATGGTACACAGCACAATTATGACTGGGATATATGGTTATGAGTTATGAGATAGATTTGTTAGGCTTTGAATTGTACTATCACATGTTGGTTCAGAACATGCTACTTCCGCTGTCCTTTCCACTAGCTTGATTGCGTAGAGCATCGACTAACCCTTTTCACTCATTCGTATTTCTATCGGCATACAGTTAGTACACCACCGCCATCGTAATCGGCAAGCATAGCGTACCACCACAACCGTGACCCTCCGATCCTCACAAACAGGGCACTCCTCCCGTCCATTCAGAGAGATCTCAGGATACGACGCGATCTCCTCCGCGTCCCAGCAATGTCGGTCGTCGCCCTTGGGATCTGGCTCTGGCTCGCGGCACAGCGAGTACTTCCTGCGAAGCACGAGGTGCTTTGGGTCCTCGCGGCAGTCGTCGTATGACATCAGGCAGTCTTGGTAAGTACACATGTCGATGCTCTTCTACTTCGTGAAGATACTGGGGGATGATAGAGGATGTTGAGAGGAGGAAGGGCACGCATGGTAAAGGAGCTTCATGTACTTGGCTTGATGTCCTTGTGCGCTGGGCTCCTATACGGGAAGCGTGGATGCCTGATGGACCTGTCTGGGTTGCGGGTTTAACACTAGACTTGCTGCGCTTGTATGCTGTGCGACCATAACCACATCATCGGCTCGTGGTATGCTTGTGCTCAGGAACATTCAAAGCGGGGTTGGAAGTCCAATCCTCTGATGGCAGGATGAGGGGTCGGTCACAAGGATGCGCTGGCGAGCAGACATTGCTTTCATCTTTTGCAGTGTACGTAGCGCATTTCAGACAGGATTGACGAAATTCTGAACGGCATGCGATTTTGGAGATGGGGATCCTCTGGAGGCGCGGCTGGATCCTGTATAGTCCTGAGGGGGTGTAATGGTTGTACACCAACCAGGACGAACCACTCCACAGCGTCACTGGACGGGAGTCTGGAGGAGCGTAACGCAGCTTTACAGACCAGATCGTGTAGATCAGACATTCAGGAATGAACGCGGAAAAGGAGTGACTCCAGAAGCGAGAAGTTGTGCAAGCTGAGTCGTGCGCAACTTCCCATCAAAAGCTCCTAGATTGATATTAGGGTACTTACAGAACTCATAAATGACCATGACATTCCTCACCAGCCATATGTTCACACAACACCCCCCACTCCTCGTCACTCCGGCGCATCCGTCAACGGCACATACCTAACCCCCATATCCTTCCTCCTCTTCACCTCCCCCCTTCCATCCTTATCCACAACCCAAATATGCTGCAACCCCGCCTCCTCCACCGGGACAAACAGCCTCCCAGGCCCTTTCAACTGCTCAATCAGTTCCTGATGCCACCCCTGCGCCGCCGCCCCAACATGAATCGCATCCCACCCCTCCTCGCCTCCCTTCCCCCTCCACCCCTTCCTCCCATCGCCCGTCACGAACACCATCCTCCCCTCCTCCATCAGCTTGGCGCCACGGTCGCTCTTCCCCGCGTTCCGTGCCCCCAATTCGGCGAGGACAGGGATGTGCTCCAGCCCCACGACGGTGCCGCCCGGCTGCACCAGTTCCGCGAGGACGTGCGTGAGGTAGCCGCTTCCGGAGCCGATGTCGAGGACGCGCGAGCCGGGGCGCAGGTACGGCAGGAGGGATTCGCAGGCCGAGGCGTGCATGTGCGGCGCGGAGATGGTGGCGCGGTGGCCTATGGGCTGCGGGGAGTCTTCGTAGGGGAGGGCGGGGGCGTAGTGGGCGCGGTCGACCTGGCGTTCTCATATCAGATTTGTGTTTCCAAGGTGATATGGTTCGGCAGTGTATGTAGGGGAAAAGTAGACGTACGTTCATCATGGCATTCTTGACTCGTTCGGAGGTGATAAGGCCGTTGTCCCAGAGGTTTTGGATCAGCTCGCTGTTGGTGGCGCCTGAGCAGCGCCAGGCCATGGTGGGGCGGGTTGTGAGGGGGGCGGAGGAGGTTGCTTTCTGGAAGAGTGCGGAGAGGGGGCGGACGAGGCGGGTGACGGTGGGAAACGTAATGGCTGCGATGGAGAATGGGAGCTTGACAAGAGGAAGTAGACTGTCGATGACAATGGAGTAGTAGCAGTGACCTTGATTTGATTGTTGAGCAGGTTGGAATGATTATGATGAAAAGAACCATGCGATCGTAGAGTTGTTGTCGCTATGTCGTGCAGGTGAGGAGGGGCAAGTGGGGTTGCCACTGCGTCAGCGTAAGCGAAGCTGCAAATGACAATCAATCACCATTATATAGACTTCCAACTGGAGGAACGTTGTTGTTATTTTTATAATTGATTCTCAAGGGTATATCTACATAGACCAAACCGCCATCCCTGCTGGACATTGCCAGTATCAGCCAGTATCTGCTACTTAGTATAAAGAACATCAGGCAAGACAAGCTCGCTTATATCATCTGTCCCAGCAGCTTCAGCTCCACCAATTCCTGTTCCCAAATGGCTTCCAAAAAATTGGTAAGAAGATAGTGAAAAAAGCAAAAAAACATCATCGACTAAAGGACATAAAACGAGGCTGGATATCTCCGTACAATAAGAGTGTACCTTCAACTCCAGGCTCGGAAACATTGAAGCTGGAAATCAATGTCATGCATGCATGATGCGCGCTGCGTAAATGCTGCGACTAAAATGATAGTGGTAAATTCTCTTTCGAGACGGGGATAGAAATGAAGTTTGTGTTGAGAAAGGTTGAGGGCGGCGAAGACGATCAACCAGATGGAGCGGTGCCCATAAGACCGAACATCTGCTCGACACCGTCGGGGCCGGGGTTCTTCCACCAGTCGTCAAAGGCGGAGAGAAGGACGTAGCCCTGGCCGAGAGCACCAGTAATGCTGCTGATGGCAGTGGATTGGTCCTCTGGCGAGCAAACGGCCTTGCCCTTGGTGGCACCGCTGGAGGGCCAACCAGTTTCGGAGATGACAAGAGGCTTGTCACCGCAGAGACTGCTGCTCTGAAGGTCGGCAATGTTGGTCTTCATGAAGTCGCCAGCACCGCTGGAGGCAGTGTTGTAGTCCCAGTAAGGATGCATGTTGACGGCGGTGTAGTCCGAGGCCTGGCAGAGACGGGGGTCTGCCTTTGCGGTCATGAAGGTGTCGACGGCAACCACCCAACCATTGTAATTCAACGTCTTGAGGTAATCCTTTGCCTGCTTCAACGCCGACAAGACAGAGTCCATGCTCATTCCCTTGTGAACAGCCTCGTTACCGATAGAGATGGTGTGGATGGCGTCCCAGTTGCCCTTGAGTGCGGTGGCCATGATGTCGATCTCAGCCTTCCAGTTGTTGACATCGTAAACACCAGCATAAAGTCTCATACCCTTTGGCTGGGCGGCGGCAAGCACATTGGCGACTTGGTTGCAATCGGTACCATAGATACGGACAACATCGTATTTGCTCGAATCGATCTTCTCAAAGTCCTGCTTGACGTCGTCGGCGGTCCTGCAGTTGACATTCTGGCCGTAGGTGCCCTTGTAGGGAGAGTATGCGATACCGCGGAAGGAGACTGGGCTGCCGCTGTTGGAAGGAGGAGAGGAGGGGGCGGGTGCCGCAGAGGAGGAGGGGTATTGCGTTGGTGCAGGAACAGGCACGACAGGGGAGGCAGACGAGGAAGTAGGAGGTGGAGCTTGAGTAGTAGAGCTAGTGGACTCGACCAAGCTTGTGGAGGAAGGAGGGGGCGCGACACTGGTGGTGGAGGTTGCCAAGGTCGTCGACGGGATGGTCTTAGACTCTGTAGTCTTGGGTTGTGTTGACGCTTTTGATGATGCTGAGGCGGAAGTGGTCGCCGGGCGGGTCGCAGTGTAGAGAACTTGACCACTGTCGTCGACGTAGATGGTCACACTGGGTATCTTCTCGGTGACATACTTGGTCTCGGTGATGAGGACAGGATCGTCCTGTCGCTTTGCGATGTCGACTTGGTGACCATGAGCGTGCCCGCCTTTCCAACTGTCAGTGACGAATGCCAACCGATTGTGAAGATCGTGACATACGGTGTTTACTCGGTACAGCAGCAGCAAGTCCGACAACGGACAGGGCCGCGACGATAGCGACAGACCTCATGACGTGAAGGCTTCTGAAAGAATGGCACGGCCACTGGAGAAACAATAGTTAGCAAACTGTATGCGCAAGATCTACCTGGTGCAGGTAGCTAAGCAGGGCGTTTCGAACGAGAGTTCCCAGATCTTCGATCGCAACCCCAAGCGCGGGATCGATATTCCAGTGGCAAGACTCTAGCATGAAAACATCGGGGAATGGGCTCGAATTGAAGACCCTCGAAAGCGGCGCCCAAGCGAGGAGGAGCAGGACTTGAAACGTACGGTAAAGGGCCCAGTTGGAGGGACTGTAGCTGGACTGGACGCACGAATGCGCGCGGCGCTCGAAAAGGAATGGACGCACGATCAGACGCGCAAGGGAGTGAAAAGAGAGGACGAGAAGGAAACGCGGAGGTAAAAGAGAGTGGTAGGAGGTGGTGTGTGTGTGTGTGTGTGTGTGTGCGGTAGGGTAGCAATGCAAAGTAAGGAATGTGAAATTGTGGTCTGGCACGCAGTGAAGGCACGGCAACAGAAACCAGCTGTGAGGCAAGGGCAATCACTCCTGTGTCAGTAGCCACAAGCGCAGTGGGGTAGACTTTATTAAAATTGAGCCATGATCCAAGATATCGCTGGGTGGCTTCTCGTCGTGAGACAGTTGCTGGAACACGAGAATATCGATAAGGGGTGGACAGCGTTCATCGTGTCCACCGTCCATGATGCAAGCACGGTGAGGCACGATATGCGATCTGGCCATATCGTTGCTTGTCAAAAGCCATGGTCGGGCGTTGCAAGGAGCATGTTGTCGGAGCGAAGAGCCCAAGAAACGGGTTGGGAGGGAGTAATCAAAGTGTTGCAACGGCGCAAGGGCCTCTTTCAAGCCACACGTCCCGGCAACAATCCTGCTGCGATGGAAGATGCACTACCACATCACTGGTCGTTGGCCCTGCTACAGTTCGCATTGGGCGGCATAGTTTCTGTCTGATGTAATGCTTCAGTGACTGGCAGTCTGACAGATCAAGTGGTTTGGAAGTCGAGACTCTCGGCGAAGCATCGACAGCAGTGTCTGAGTGAGCCATTAATGTTGTTTCCAATTTCCTTGGATGAAGCCCATCAACCCCAAATTGCCAAACCGCGCTAAATGAGCATCACTTTTCCCCATTCGCTGCCCTGACACTTGATCGCAGCGGGCCGTCGCTAGCCTCACGTGGACTCTGATCGAGTGCATGCTCCGCTGGAGTTCGCGCAGAACTCGCAGAAGTCCCAGCTCAGAAATGCTCTCGGTCACCGAAATGCAATCTGCAGATCTCGCATTGCAGCTCGACACGATGAACCACTGGAGAAGGAGAGCCGCCTACAAAAATGGCACTGTCTCTTGCTCTCTCGATCTCTGCTCCCCCGGTCATACTGCGTGTATCGAGACTCATTCACAAGCCTTTTGCACTCATTCTATCTTTAAAGCAACCCATCTCGCTGCACGCGGCTCGACCGACTATCACAATTGTGGGCCAAGCCTAGCCGAAACCTTGGGGAAATTACCACCCACCGTCTAGCCCTCTGTCCACTGAGAGCTCCAGCGCTCGACTCGAGTCGCCAGTCATCTTTTCCGCCTCAGTCCGGTACGACAAGCTAGTCAACATCCGCCCCGTCGTCCCGCCGCCAGTCATACCACCGTATCGCATCGTGTCGCAGCAGCAACCATGCGTTCCTACTCTAGGACCATGTCTCCTTTCGAGGAGCCGAGGGACAGCACGTCAGATGCCGCCTCCATGTCCTCCGTCTCCTTCATCCAGCCGCCCAGGTCGGCCAAGCAGCAATGGAGAGACAGCCGGACGTCCTCCATGGCGAGCATGTCTGCGTCGCTCAAGTCGACCTCGTCTAGCATCCGCCGGCGAATGTCCGGCATCTTCTCCAACACCAATTCCAGAGGCCAGAAGCGTGTGTGCATGACTTGCATTATGTGCTACTCTGCCGGCATCCAGACCGAGCACTGCAAGAAGCCTCAATGGCAAGCCATCTATTAAAAGTCGTCGCGACGCGTGACAAAAAGATGATGTTATTGGAAGTTGTGAAAGTGTAAGTGCAAGTGCATGCTATGCATCCCCGTTCCTGAGCTTGAATGGAGACCCTGAATCTGACCTGCCAACCACAGGCCCGATTTAGCCAATCGTCGTTGGTCTCCCCGTCGGCTGCCGCCGTTCTCTTCTTCTTCGTCTCCTTCCGCGCGACTCGCGTCAATGCTGGTCCATTGCTGGTCTTCTGCCTCTGCGCAACTGGTTTTGCAGCAGCCGTGAACGCTCTCGTCTACATTCCTTTGGCTCAACCACCGTTTTCCTATGTCCTGCCACCTCCGGGCTTGGGCCCAACCAATGCATACCCTGCTCGATATGCACCTTATTCACCATCCCCACGACTCGTCTCGCCATTTCATCATGGCTGAAACGGCGCATGTAACCACTTGTGCCACCGCCAAACACGTCAGGAGTACGGATCATGCGCATGTCTGTCAGATACCAGATACATTTGAGATAGCTCACGACGACAATGAATTTCATTGCCTGATTCTAAGAGTGTTTCCTCAACCAGCCCCAACACCGTCGCCATGCAATGCTCGCGCTGTCGTGATGTAAATGATGAGTGAAGAAAACGGCCTCGCTGATGCCAATTACGCTGCCCATGCTCGCTATGAGACCTCCTTCTTCTCGTTGACTGCTACTGCCATCTTCTTACCAATCTCGTAACTGCTGATCATGATGGCGCATGCGGGTGCGACTTTCATGCATCGAGCTGCCCACCCCTTGAACAGTCCAGCCGTGCCTTCCGTCTTGAAAATATGCAAAAGAAATCGAGGCATGGACCTGTCCTCCGGGCGTACTGCTGGTATCGATCCGCGGCCGGCATTGAGGTCGCCTTCGTGAGAATGCCTTGCAATTTGCTGTCTAGTTTTGCCGACGTCGAAAGGTGTGGTGACAAACGAGGCAATAGCTCCAGAAATTGCTCCTGCGGTGAAGCTGTCGATCAGGACCGTCTTATGGTCCAGTTCGTTGTCTCTCGATCGGCCCCTCAACGCAGATGCGTTCTTGTCGGCGCTCCTCCCTCTTGCCTCGTGCAGTGCTTCTCTCCCATATTCGTATCCCCACCAATATAGAGCGGAGAAGGGTACATCTCTCCAGAGCGTGAGACCAAGCCCCCTCCATAATGATGCATACCCCTCTGCCAATACCATCTCTCTTAGGCCGACGATCGTCTCCCTCATGACCGCACCAGTGCTCGTAGGATGACTGGCCTGCATCCTTGTCCTCAACATCTCGATCGGACTGACCACGATAGCAGCCAAAACTCGTGCCGCACTCCCTGCTACCAAAGGCGCATATGCATCGCTGACCCTACCTCTCATCGGACTCAGCTTGTTCTGTCTCAACCAGTCGTACCCAGCAAAGTAGATGACGTTTCCAGGTATCGCCATCATAAGCGTCGGGCTCAACCCCCTCCATAGGGTCCAAACCCCTTCATTCCTCGCAATCTTCTTCAATCCATCCAGTGTCGAGTTGAATGTCCGTCGCTGCGTCTCTTCTGCGGCACAACCATTCATAAGCGACTCTTCAATAGCAGAAGCGGAAGCGGAAGGAGAAGGAGAAGCTGCCGACGTGGCAACGCAGAACTGAGACTGGTTTTGGACCCAAAAGACTTCTCGGCAGCAGGTCGAGATGCCGAGATTGGGGGGCAGACGGACGAATTCTGAAGAGGAAGAAGAGACGGAGGGAGACGGACTGGCTTGAGATTGTAGGCGGACGCGGACAACGTCGAGGGGTGTTACTGGGAGACTATTAGAATGGGGGTGGAAGATAAGGAACGGAAAGGAGTATACCGAGTAGTGATGTGAGAAGACTGCCTGTTACTGCGGACAGCATCTTTTGTGAGAGGGACGTGTCGACCGGGTCCTCATGGCGGGACGGTATTCTATCGTGTCGCTGGCCATCTGGGTTGTGTGAGAGGTTGTCCGCCGACGGCGAGCCGGACGGCCTCGAGAGTGACATCTTGCGACCTGCAAGAGCCGCAGATAATTTTGTTGGGATGGATTCTTGTGCTATCGTATCGTCGTGCGCCGTGTGAACATGTTGCAGGGGGGACTGTGGAGCCAGATGTGTGGAGGAGAAACAGATGTAGTCACCACGGAAGCTTTGGTCGATGACGGAGCTGCGACGCGACCAGACTTTTTTCCCACCGCCCCCCGTCCGCCGCTGTTTGCCGATCGCTCCATCTAATCGTCCCCGGCATCGGCCGAGATCTGGACCTGGATTAGCTAATACAGATCTGTGGCTAGACGACAGCGAGCATGAACGCCAACATTTCCTCTAGAGTCTGACTCATCTCTGGCCTCAATAAGATACCGGATCCTCTGGCACAAAGCTCGTACCTGATCGCTGTGTTCCCCCCGGAGCGTTTGTGCCTCACCCCACAACTCCGCGACGTCATCCTCTGATAAACCTCACATCACCCGGAAAGAGATCCCGATATCAAGGACGGAGACCAGAAACTGCTTCGATAACAATACGGAGTCAGGCATGGGCGTGAAAGTCTGCGTGCATAACCGATAGCAGTGACTCGACGAACTATTAGCCACCATGTCAGACCCGTCAGCTACCGAAGCCGAGTTGGAGAGGTTCAGACAACAATGGAAGCAAGAAGTTTCCTCTCGGAATAAAGCAGGACCTGCAGCTGGCCCCAGAGTACAAGGTACAGCGACGAGTAGCGTCGACAGGAGAAAGCCCACTACAGCACCAAGAGCCCCAGTCTCGAGTGGCAAAGCCGAGGAAGTACTGGACCAGTCAGAAGGTCGTACATTTCATGACCTGCCAGACAATGAAGATGCCTTGAAGCTGGGTGCTGCGGAAAAGGGTCTTGTTCGACCTACGACTAGCAAAGAGCCGAAGACTGCATTGGAGCATTACGAGAGAGCCGTCGAAAATGAGACAGCAGGAAAGCTAGGGGAAAGTCTAAAGCTGTATCGGAAAGCTTTCAGAGTATGTTCTCTGCCCTACCTACGCAATCCGCATTGCTGACCTGCCATAGCTTGACGACGGTGTTCACGAGAAATACAAGAACAAACATTTTCCCCCATCAGCCTCCGCGCCGAAACCTACTCAACCCAACCCATCCAATGCGTCTGCAACGGTGCCGAATCCTGCTCATCACTCCCTACATGGCCTCCCACCTACTATCAATCAGCTCATTGAGGAATTCTCTGCACTATCAATACCTGGACAAGAGCCACCCACTGACGCTTCACCCCCTCCACCATGCCCAATTGCCGAATTGCCACAGGAGATTTTGACACACATACTGCACCACGCTGCTCTGTCCAACATCGCAAGCTTCTCCCGGTTGGCTCTTGTCTGCAAGAAATTCGCCTACTTGACCATGACCGAAGAGCAGATATGGAAAGCGGTCACACTAAGCGCCGAACAAGGATTCGGCGATATGCGATACACATACGGCTCCGACGTCTTCGGCAAGCCTCTCCCTGACGACGACGGCGAGCACATACTGGGTACATCAACGCCACCAAGTCTAGACGAACCCCTCCCAGAAGCCCTCCCTACGCCATCCTTCCTCGACATCTCCAACCACCTCCTCACCACCACCTACGCCTCCTCCTGGCGCCAAATGTTCCGCTCCCGCCCCCGCATCCGCTTCCACGGCGTCTACATCAGCACAGTAAACTACTCTCGACCCGGCGGCGCCTCCTCAACAATCAACACGTGGTCCTCCCCCGTGCACGTAGTGACCTACTACCGCTACCTCCGCTTCTACCGCGACGGCACCTGCATCTCGCTCCTGACCACCACCGAGCCCGTCGACGTAGTCCACATCCTCACAAAAGAAAACCTCACAGAGCAGACCTCAAACCCGCACCAGACGCGCCGCAACGCCCACAAAGCCGCCGCCATCTCCGACCCCGCGTCCCGCCCGCCCCCAACCGGCATCGACAAGTCCGGCTCCGGCCACGGCAAAGCGGGCCCAGCCAACCAGGCCTCGGCCCAGAAAACAGAGCACGTCCCCGCCCTCCCCGCCAGCCAGATCATGAAAGACGCCCTGCGCGGCCGCTGGCGCCTGTCGGGACCAGGCGACGGCACTTTCCCCCCTTCCCGCTCCCCCTCCTCCGCCAGCCAGGCACCGGGAACGGAAATCGAAAGGGAAGCAGAGGGCGACCTGCACGTCGAGACGGAAGGCGTGGTACCCCGGTATACCTACAAGATGCAGTTCGGGATAGGCAGCAGCAGCGCAGGCGCGGCGGCCAACACGGCGGTGCAGGCGGGGCAAGGGGGAGGAGGGGGTAAGAGGGGCAGCAGGAATAACAGACTCCAGTGGAAGGGGTTTTGGAGCTATAATCGGTTGACGGACGATTGGGGCGAATTTGGACTTAGGAATGATCGCGCGTTTTATTTCAGCAGGGTGAGGAGTTATGGGGTTGGGGGTTGAGGGACTTGTAGGGGAGGAGAGGAGATGTGGGAATGGCTAAGGGGAGGGAGATGGCGGATGGATTAGTGGGAAGGAGTGGTGTGTTCGGGCGGTGCTGGTGGGTTGTGTATATAGATGTGTCGCACGATGTAATTAGAGGAATATGCGCGGCAAATGTGTTGTTCAATGCAGTGTTAGTCTTGGAAGGTGACGGTCGTGTTTGGGACCTGGTCTTTGTTGAGAGGATACAGCCATCCTTTCACTCACTCCCTATTGAGGACGAGCGAGAGCTGCGGCAATACCGTTTGTACGAACTATGAGCAAGCGTCGCCAAGCGATGGAGGTTTTCCAGAGTGACAAGGGCAGCCAGGACCTCAAGTCGGATGGATAGGACACTGGAGATCACTGCGAGTAGAAACTATTTGATGCGAGAGAGGAAGGGGGCGACCAAGTCTTGAACTTCTGAGTTGCAGGGACTGTAGCGTGAGAGGGGGGAAGGTCAAGATCACAGCACGCCGGTAGATCCATATCGAAGCACAGTGAGAGGAGTCAAAGTAGAGCACAGCACCGACTGCACAAGGAAGACCAGCAAGGTAAATCTAGAACAGAGCTCAATTGAAATGCTACATGATATATTACGCCCAACCCAACATCAACCGACTGCAGTCAACCTTTTACATGCAAGCCGCGCCATCAATACCCAGCACCTTTCCGTTGATCCACTCGCCGTCCTGCGACGCCAAGAAGCCGCACACCCTCGCGACATCAATTGGCTGACCAACCCTGTTGAGCGGCGACCAAGTAGCGGCGTACTCGTCGACCTGCTCGTTGGTGAGGTTCTCTCCGTTAGGGATGTACTCCTTGCAGACAGCGTGGTACATATCGGTCTTGATGCCGCCGGGCGCGACGCAGTTGACGGTGATGCGCTTGTCGCCGCAGTCGATAGCCATGCAGCGGACGAAGGTCTCGATGGCGCCCTTTGAGCCGGAGTACAGAGTGTGCTTTGGGACGCCCTTTGCCTGGCCAGTGATGGAGCCCATCATGATGATGCGGCCGCCGACGGAGAGGTGCTTGTAGGCCTCGCGGGCGACGAAGAACTGGCCGCGGGTGTTGATGGACATGACGCGGTCGTACTCCTCCTCGGTCACGTCCTTGAGGTGGCCGAAGGAGACGACGCCCGAGTTGGACACGGCGATGTCGAGCTGGCCGTAGTGGGCGACGGCTTCGTCGAAGAGCTTGATCGTCTGCTTGACGTCCGACACGTCGGCCTTGAGCGCGATGGCGTCACCGCCGTTCTTCTTGATCGCTTCCACCACTTGGTTGGCCACGTCGAGCGAGTTGGCATAGTTTACGACGACCGAGGCGCCGCGGTTGGCGAGCTCCATAGCGATGGCCGCGCCGATACCACGGCCTGCGAACCGTTAGTGGGCGGCGGCGTGGTCTTGCGCCAGAGATGCTTACCGGAGCCGGTCACGAGGGCGACCTTGCCATCAAGGCGGGAGGTGGAGAGGGCCTGAGGAGCAGACATTGTGATTTTTTGTGATTGGGGGATTGAAGATCTGATTGAAGGCTTGAGTGTAAAGGAAGATTGGTTGCTGATACAAGCCTCTAGAACGAAGTGACTGGAGCACCTTTATACAATCTCATGGCAGTCACGAATATAGATCTGTCCCCAAACAATTCTCCGAAGATGCAGTTGGCATATCGAAAGTCCGCTGCGGGTCCTTGCAGATTGAGTGGAGATGCGGCGGTGGTGAAGTCGAGTTGAGCACTACGGCTCCCCTCCCCGCAGCTTGTCCGTTCCCCAGCGATGGTAGCCCGCGCAGTAGAGGCTCGCGCATTCGGCATCCGATCCATTACTGCTTTCATTATCGACAGAGATGGACTCGACAAAAAGGCCGAAGCCGTGCACGCTCGTGCCGATGGCAGATGTGCGAAGTCCGAGGGTCTTGGTTTCGTTGATGAATATGTTGATAGACCGTAGAGGAACCCGTCGTCGTGCGGCTACGTTTTCGTCCCTTCATCGCATCACTGACCGTCGGGGCTGTCCAAGCATTGCCGTCGTGGACATACTAGTCCTTCTTGACGGCAAGCTATTCTTTGTTTTCAAGGTATGGCTCTTACGCTGCGACGCTGACATGCATCGCCCGCACTTGAGGTTCACGAGCAAGAGCTAGGAAATGGCACAGGAATTCTGCCAGACAGCCAGCCCCGGATTAGGCTAGACCAGTTCCCAGCAGCGCAACAGAGCCGTCAGAGCTGTCCCCTTCTGGAATGCGTCTCGGCTGGCAGAACTTGCGCCCATGATTGGTCTTCTCACGGCGACGACCAGATGCGTCCCATGGCGCAGGCCACGGCGCCGCAATGGCGCAAACAGTGGAACGAACTGCAGATCCTGAGACATGCCATGGACGTCTTGTCCTGGCAGCCTCGCCAGGCACGCCGGGGTGTGTTTGATCTTCGCATTGCAGCCTCCCAAGACGATGGTGAGCATCTTGTCGGCAAGCATTGTCAAATGGCACGACGAAGATTGGGTTCCATGGCATCTGCTCATGATCGGTGTTGCGACATGTGAAGCCCTTAGCGAGCTCTGGCGCGAGGCAGCAAGGATGTGTGGGAGCGCTTTGGATTGGTCAACTGACAACCTCATGAGCCAAGTAAGAGTTGGATTGCGTGTCTTGCGCAAAGAGGGAAGGCATAGCATATCGCAAATGGCTTTAGGCCAGCTGCCGTGATCATCCAGATGGAAAGAGTCAGGTCGAGCTTGTCCCTCGGTCCAATATAGCTAATCTATCAGATATTGAACCTTTCTCGCTTACAACTTTTGTGCCACTCTGAATGAAATATCCCTGTCATTTTCTGGACAAACTTCATCGCAGATCTCAATCATGTATTATGCACCCAAGACGCGTGAAACTTTCCCTGTTTCCTCATGTCCCATGAGCAGACAAGTATAGAACTGTCAACCAGCTTCACGCTATATATAGACATGATATTCAGGGCTCGGAGAATTTCGAGAGCATTTGTCACGGTTTAAGAGTCTTGGACCTACATTAGCCCGGGATTAGATGAGCTTGCCTGTGGTTCCTCGGCCTTGGTGCTGATCAAGGGACTGCCATGAGAGTGTCTGAAGAGGGGTCAGCACACTTGGTGACGAGACAGCCAGATCCTGCCGCAGTATGCCCCTCAATTGGTCATCTGCCTAAATCTCATCCTTCAGCTCATCTACCGAGTGATGGCTGCCAAACCGTGCCCATTCTGCCCTTTGCAATAGGAGAGTATCGTAGAAGTCTACTCGTGCCTCACTTACCAAGAGTTGAGCACGCGAAGTCCCAAGAATCATCAGACAGCCGTCTCGAACTTACGTTAATTGACAATGCCGCTCGATGCCGCAATGACAGCCCTTGAATCGTTATTCAGGAGCGCAAAAAGCGTCAACCGCTCTTGAGCAGACCGCACACATGAGCACGTGGTCCAAGAAACCGAGACTCGGACGTTCATGCTAGCATGTGTGCGGGCGAACCTGGCTGGCACATCTCAAGCTTCCATTAGTAAAACAAAGAGTGGGTATAAAAACGGAACCATGGCTGTCATTCAGATTCCGCCATTACTAGTCAGTCAAGGAAAGCAAGGATAACGTTTGCCGCGCGAGGCCGGTGTGGGGACAGCTCTTTCGCCTCTGTGAGGGTGTCCCTGGTCATGAGCTCGCTGGGATAGCTTCCGGACATAACACCGGCGTGCACAACTGTCGAGGGAGTGCAGAAAGCTTGACCCTGATCGTCGTTCCCCACGCCGAGTGTGGATGTGGTCGGGTCCAAGCCGTAGCCAATCGTTCTACTGTTGTACTGAGCTGAGATCCTCCCAAGGTAATCTAATCTGCGGAGATCGGCCCAATCAGGTTAGATTAGTCACGTGACCACTCCCAGTGCTCCTCCTGGATAAAGGCACCTCCGGCCCCTTGTAGAATTAGTAATCCTTATGTAATCTATTATTGTTTCTAGCTATGTAAACGTGTACCATAATAGGTTATAAGCCTAGCGTAATGCTAGAGTACTTAGTAATTAAATAAGCTAATTAGAGTCACTAATATTAATATAAGCTATCCTCTTAATAGAGAAGTTGCCTCTAGAATTAGTAGTTATAAGGCTAATTGTGTTAGATACGCCTACTAAGTCTATATTAGTATTTAGTAATTTATAAGAACTTCTAGATTATTATTAATAATTAATTCTATTAAGCTAGTATGCCTTATTCTATTAGTAAGCCTCTACATATAGTAAGCTAGTAGCTAGATAGCTTCTAGGAGCCCTTAAGCTATAGTAAGCCTATTAGTTAGAGTAGTAATAGAGAGGTAATATAGTAATAATAATAAGTAGTTCTATAAGAGAATACTTATACTATACTAAGGTATTCTCTTTTACTCTTAGGCTAGTGACCTTAAGAGAGCCCTTACTCTTAAAGGCGTCTCTAGTCACGTATTCTAAGGTAATCTAATTAAGGCTAAACTATAGTCTATAAAGAATAATAATAAGATAAAAAATAACTATAAGAAGTACCTTAAGAAGTAAATAAAAAGTAAGTTAATTACTATCTATATTATTAACATAATACTCTACTAGAGTATTAGGCTAGAACTAGAGGATAGCCTTATAGTATACTAACTATTCTAGAACCTCTAGAAGGCTTATAAGCCTTATATTATTATTCTCTATTATAAGGCCCTTAGTAAATTCCTTAATACTAAGTTCTATACTACTATAGAGGCCTATTATACTAAATTTAATATTAATCTATAATGTCTATAAGCTACTACTAGTATAGTTAATAAGGCTAATAGCATTAATATTAAATAATAGCCTACTAAGTTAGTATAGCTTACTAATACTATAATTACTATAATATTCTAGATAGGTACTTAGTATGTTTACTAGCTAGAAAGCTAGAGAAATAGTAACTCTTACTAGTCTAATAAGTTCTTTATAGATCTTAATATAATAATAACTATACTCTAAGATTATATAGGCTAACGATACTAGAACTAAGTAATAGGCTATCGCTCTCTTATAGTAGCTACTACTAGTACTAATAATAACTAGTACTTAGTTTACTCTTAGAGCATATACTATAATAAGGAGTACTATAGCTAATATCCTAAGCTATAGCCTCCTTAGAATAATAACTTATCTAATAAGAGAAGGGATAATAATAAGAGTAAGAGTAATAAGCATAGAAAGAAAGCTAATACTATAGTTACTAATACCTCTAATAGTAAGTAATCTAGTAATAGTAATAGTAAGGCCTTATTTAGAGAGATAAGTATAGTAGCAATTATAGCTATAGCTAAAACAACTTATCTATCTAGCTCTAGTACTAAGCTAACTAGTATGTTAATCCTCTTTAATAACTATATAAGCACTTATATAGTAAGAGATTATAATGCCTTTACTAAGCTCTATAAGTTTAATAAACTAGTTAAATTTAATTAGATAGCTAATACTACTATCTTTATATATAGAGAAACTACTATTATATAGCTTAGAGTACTTAATATTAAGCTCTATAATACTATATATTCTCTAACGTCCTTATATATACTAATCTCTAGTAGTAGGCTTTATAAGGCTAGAATTATATAGTAGAGAGAGCTACTCTATAAGACTAAGAATAGTAAGCTTACTCTAATTACTTATATTCTCTATATTAACTACATTACTATACTACTACTACTTAATAAATAAGCTACTATAGCTTTAGCTACCTTTAGTATTATAGCTCTAGCTATTATATATATTACTAACACCTCTAGTACTTAATACTAGTATAAGTAGCTTAGCTATACTAGTACTATACTCCTATCTAAAACTTATAAGTATAGTAAAGAGCTTAAAGAAGTAGAAAGCTTAGAACTTACTAATTACTCTTGTTACTACCTTAGTAAAGCTTAATATATAATCTTATATAAGTCTTATCTAATTCTAAACATACTCCTTAATAAGATATTTATTAATATAGTTAGACTAGTAGATATAAGTATCTATAGTAACTATTATATTATAATTTAAATAGATATCTATATATGTATATAGTAGACTATTTTATCTATAACTAAAGATTAGATCTCTATGTAGATATAAGACTAGACTCGCCTTATATAGTACTAATATAGTAAGCTTATATGCCTTATCTTCTCTAATAGTAGTAGCGAGATCTAGAACTTAGTACTATACTAGATAGTCTAATAGGAGAGTATTAGGCTTAATATATTGTTACTCTATATACTAGAGTAAAACAGTCTATTAGAAGCTACTAACAAGGTTATTATTACTAGAGTACGCTCTCTTCTTATATATATAGGTATAGCTCTAGCCTATTAGGACTATATAGTCTAACATAGCTATTTTATTACTAATAGACTATATAACCTCTATACTAAGAAAGTGCCTCTTACTAACTTCCTCTAGAGCCTTAACTAGCCTTACTATAAGAAGCTAGATCTCTCTAAGATACTAGTATTTAGCTATAAAGTCTATAAGTATAATAATAACTATATAAACAAATTTAGCTCTCGAGCTACTAAAGGCTAGTTCTTAGGATTCTAATAGAATAGTAGTATAAACTATCTAATCTATGTCTCTTATCTTACTCTAATAGACTAACTCCTTTAGAAGTTCTTTATAATACTATATGTCTCCTTTAATAAGAATATACTATTTAGAGTATAGTACTCTAGGATTACTAATTAGTAAATTTATTAAGGTTATGCCTCTAGTAATAGCTTTAATCTCTTCTAATAATAATACTCTTCTATACTAAAGAGAGCCTATACTAATAACTAGTAATAATAATAAGAATAAGAATAAGAAGCTCTAGTAGCTCTACTATAATAATAAGATCTAATAGATCTTAAGAGAGAGACTATAACTATAGCTAAGTAGCCTCTACTAGTTCTACTAGATCTTCTAACTAAACTAGAAGATCCTCTAACTAATGTTAAGTAGCTAAACAACTCGAATTTTAAGCTAACTAAGCTTAAGTAAGCCTTCTTAGAGCCTTAGTCAGGTAACATATAGTAAGAATTAGATATTAGAGAGAGCTAAGACCTTCCTCTATTACTAGCTTAGGCTATAATACTATTATAATAAGGCTTAGATCCTTCTATTAAAGGCAAAGAGTAATAGGATACTCCTATACTCTTCTTTAAGCCTATATAGCATGCTAGCTAGAAGTATTATTACTCTTTACTATCTTCTCTAGTATAGATTACTATAAGCTATAGTCGAACTACTTAGTAGCCTAATTATAAGCGCCTCTATATAGGTAAGGCTACTATTATAGAGCTCTTATCTCTCTAAGATCCTAAGACTCTTAGCTAAGTAATATATAGTACTAATACTAATAAATAGAAATAAGCTACTAATACTAAGTTTAACTTACTAATATTAACTAGCACCTTAGAGATAATAGCTTATAAAGATGTTCTAAATAATTAAGTCCTTCTTACTAGCAAATAGGTCCTTACTAAGAAACTAAATTTAGATAGCTCTCTTAATAAATATAAAGCTTAGTAGATAGTAAGAGGCTTTACTTAGTATAAAGAGATTAACTATTATAATACTTATACTCCTATGCCTTATATAGAGACTAGTAGACTCCTCCTTATAATAATAATCTATTTTAGCTAGCATAGAGTCTAAGCTAATATTAAATCTATCTTCCTAATACTAAATCTTAATGTTACTCTCTATATAGAGATACTAGAAGACTATATATAGTAAGGTAAAGCTATAAAGATAAAGAAAGGCCTATATAGTCTTAAGTAGAGCATAGCTCTATAGTATAGTTATACTAAACATAGACTAGAACTAGAAGGCCTCTAGTCTACTAATAGTAATAGCTATCTTTATACTAATAAGAAATAAGACTTGTTTATTATTATCTATATTAATGATTTCTAGTCGTTTAGCCCTTACTATAGCAAGATTATTAAGCTATTTAAGGCGCTTAATAAGAGGTTTCTAATCTTAGCTATAAAGAGTAATCTCTTTCTTAGACTTAAGATTATAACTATAATAAATTAGCTTACTATTACTTAAGACTACTATATATATAAGTTACTTAAATATTATAATCTTAAGAACTATAAGCTAGTAGCTACTTTACTTAAGTAGCTTCTTAAGCCTACTAATAACTATATTGTCTCTAGCTATAAGAAGGAGTATAATAGTATTATTAGTAGAATTTAATACTTATCTTATAATATATAACTAGATGTTACTTATGTTACTAACTATCTTATATACTTTAATAGTAATCTCTTAGAAGAGTATCTCTATACTACTTATAGACTCCTCTAATATCTAGCTACTAATCTAGATAAAGACATTACTATTTATAAGAGTAGTAAGCTAGAACTTAAAGTCTATACTAATTCTAACTTTAGAAGTAATCCCTTAATAGCTAAATTAACTACTAGCTTACTAATATGCCTTAGTAGACTAATTAGCTAGATCTCTAAGCTATAAAATAATATAGTATAGTCTACTATAGAAGCTAAGTATCTAGTACTAACTAAAACTTGCTAAGCTCTCTTATAGGTATACTAATTACTAAAAGAACTAGATCTTATTAGCTATATAAAGAATAGTAAGTAGCTAAACATATATATTAATAATTAGTTAGTAATCTTCTTAGTTAAGAACTATGCTAACTATAAATACTCTAAGTATATTACTATCTATAACTATTACTACTAAGAGTAATATAATAGTAGTAAGATTAATATAGTATATATACTAATAATAGAATAGCTTACTAACGCCTTTACTAAGGTTAAATTGCCTATAGTAATTAGATAAGCTAAGTTTAGTTACTCCTTTCTATTTCCTATTCTAGTATTAGTAGCATATATAAAATAACTACTAACTATAGTTATTTATTTAACTATTTAACATCTATGTCTAATATTAGAATAAGGACTAGAATATACTAGCTATACTAGAGTAGCTAAATATTAGTAACACTAGTAGTTATAACTATAGCTATACTAGCTAGTATACTATTAAATTAGCTAGTAGTAATACTAGCGACTCTTTTACCTTCTTATTAGTATAACTAGAGAGCATACTAGCTTAATTTAGCCTTAGTTTAATAACGAACTCTATAGTCTCTTCCTCTATAGCTACTATATAGCTAGCTAGCTATATCTATTAACTAGAATAAAACACTAAGGCTTAAGAACAACTTTTATATCTAGTTTCTCTTTCTATTTAGGACAAGCTAAGCTTAGAGCTAATATTAGACTCTACTCTTTTACTATATTTACTAAGAACTATACTAAATGCCTCTAATCACTCTACTAATTTCTATAGTTTAAGCCTCTATAGCTACTATAATAAACTAGTCTGTTTAGCTAAATATCTCTATAACTATACTCGCTTTCTGTTTTATTCTAACATAAGGCTGTTTAGTAGCTATTAAAGAGCAAGGAACACGTAATTTAGATACTATGCAAGCATCTTAGTGCTAGAGATACTGCTTTAAGGTAGTAAGAGAGAGTGTTATACTAAGCTAAGATCCTCCTAAGGTAATCTAATCTATAGAGATCGGCCCAATTAGGTTAGATTAGTCACGTGACCACTCCTAGTGCTCCTCCTGGATAAAGGCACCTCCGGCCCCTCGTAGAATTAGTGATCCTTATGCAATCTATTATTGTTTCCGGCTACGTAAACGTGCACCACAACATCTACAAGATCTCGCTTATGCAGCGGTCCGCACCTAACGTCCCTTCCACATGGTGGGGATCACAATGAGGGGTGCAGGAAGGCGTGCCGCAGCTAGCTGATGCAGGTGTGGCAAACGCAGGTGTGTGAGCTGCAAGATTGAGTTGTGCTCGGCTGCTCGTCAAAAACTGTAGCTCTGAGCCGTCTGAACGGTTCCTCGTGGCTTGTAGACCTTGTAGTTCTGCCAATCCGATTTGGCTGTCGAGCACACAATGTGTTCCTGGGTTCGCCACGAGTGTTGGCCCGCAGTCCTTGGTCGTAACCAAGCCATGGGGCCTTGTGTATCATCCAATGCATTGCCTCGGTAAGGTACTTGGCGAACCTGGGAGCGAGGACTCGTTTGTATTGGAGCACATGCCGAAGTCCAATCTCGAAGTGCTTGTCCCGCAGCTGCAAGGGGTTGTGTTCGGGAAGTCCAATCCTCGCACAGCAACGGGAGGCTAGATCCGGGATAGATTGTGATGGACGAAAAGTTGGCAAATTCAAGAAGACGAGCAAAGGAGGTGCATCGGAGAATTTTCAACATGCCATGGCCGCCGAGACCTGTAGCAGCTGAGTCAGTCGTGTGGGTCGGTGGTAGCTGGGCTGGGATGCCCAGAGGAACAAGACAGCGGAAGGTTCTCCGCTGATATTAACTGCACCCATGTCACATTAAATACCATCTGTCTGACCAGTCATCGATATGGAGAACCCTCCATGGGATTTTATATATGGTAATGACCCCAGGTCAGGGCTGGTACTGGTCCAAGAGAAATAGATGGCAGCCAGAAAATCCTCCGAGCCTCGGTATGTCGCCTCGCTTCGGTGCTGCGCTATAGATTGCTGGGCATGTCGCAGATCCAGGTTCATTTGATTTCCAGAATGTCGGTAATGGTCGTGAGTATGGTCCTGTGTTCCTCGTGAGTAGAGCTTCAGGCTATCTTGGTGACTAGTCACACTGCATAGACAGCCGAGGCCCGACTGCAGACCACAAAGGATCAACTTGGTTTACAAGTGAAACTGGGCAGGTTGATATACTTGCTATGCTGATAACCTTCACAAAGTAGGCATTGCGCCGAGACCTTGTCCATTGATGCAAGCTTGGGTTGGCTGAACGCCGCGCTCTCCATATTGAGGCCCCAGTAGCCAGGCTACTACCATGGCTCGCGTAGCAAATGTGCACTGTATGCAAGCACTATCGAAGATCATTTCTCAATAGATGAATCTGAACAGGGATCTGGTGTTGCTGTGTCAGCTTGAAGCCATGCTGGAGGAGTTGGTAGGAGCACACGTACGCAGAAGGGACTGATGCGACAGCCAAAGTGCGGAATTGTGTCATGTGTCGAATGGAGGCGACATCTGCAGGAACATGGGCAGAGAGGGGGCACGAAAATTCCCCGACGCTAACAATTCGTAAGCACATCGTTTGCAAGGAAGGTGCCGCTGTCAAAGTGGTGCCACCAAGGAACCGGATATGCGCCTAGCCAGGGCTATTACACGGCATGTTTGACATTCGTATTGCAAAGTGGCAGAATTTCACCGTGCGTTGCGTTGAGCAGGATGGGAATCGTGTCAATTAGGAATATGCGCTTTAAATTGCATTGCAGCTAGGTGACAGTCGTAATTTGACAAGTGCTTACGACCTGTGGTAAGACAGCTACGTGGGATGTTCATACAGCAACCCCACTCTATATCCTAGAAACTCCTTCCTCCCGCTTGACAATCATGTACAATGAAAGCATATGGTATCTCGTCTTTGCCATAGCGCCGATGTATGCAGTAAGATTCGTATTCAGGTTCGTTCGTTCATGTCCTCATAAGTCGGTCAAGCTTACCACGGATCCCCTCCTGGAATCGGCTTGATGCGCCTTCATCGATGACTTCGATGCAGTGATTGAGTATAGTCAGACCGTGGTCAAGACCCACAGTGCCTCCGGACCTCTTGCTGAGGCAGGGAACACCTTCTCCCTTGTTGAGATAACGCTGGACCAACATGTGATCGGCTGGCAGCGCATCGATAGCGAAAGTCTGTCCGCTCTTGCCGCCGTAAGACGATGATGGATCCTTATCGATCAGACTGTCGCACCAGAGTACCAGTGCTGTCCTGTAGATCGCTGCCGCCCACCATGACGGTCGTACAGATCGTGGCATTGATCGTACTAGTCGAAGTACTTGACCACAGTGGAAAATGGCCTCACCGACATCTGCAATGCAGCGCTTGTGGGTCCAGACGAGGGACTGGTAAGTGCCGTCGAAGGTCTCTCGGCGTGCCAGTCTCTCGATCTGAGGGAAGTCCGTGACCGAGTTCAGACTGATGAGGTGATACAGCACCAAGCTGGACTGGATGACGCTGCACATTGAGTGAGACTTGAGGTAAGTGGTCGCAATGTTGTACCATCGTTGCAGGAGGCATTGCACTTCCTCCAGTCGGCATCTTGTGGAAGAAGCGGTGACGGTCTTGTTCTTGACTCGTGATGATCCTGAGTCTGAGAAGCAGCTCATCAGCTGGCTATAGTGGTTGACCATGGATTGGAGGGGTAGGAGCAAGAGGCGGATGTGCATTGGTGTAAGTGGGTACTCGATCGACTCCATTTCGTCGTCCAAGAAGCGTCGGAAAACGTCTCTTAGACTGCACGGGCTAGAGCCAGCCATGTTTTCAGTGTCTGAAGAAACATTCTGGCTCTCGTCCATGGCTGAAGCCCAAGCGTCTGCTGTCTTCGCCTGCCAGAGATTGTCGGCATGAGGCATTGCGATTCCAAATTCTGTAACTGAGAACAATGAACCAGTATCGTGGAACAGCGCAAGCTCTTGATCTACCATGGCCCATGAATAGACCAATCTGAATATTTGTTAGTATGATGGGTACAACTGTCTAATTTTGTTTTGACCGACCTTGATCGACTTTCTTGCTGAATCCACATATTCCACATATGATCTCTTGTAGTCCCTTCAGAGAAAGAACCCGGCGAGTAGGTCATGCGTTCCAGCACGCCAGAGTGCCTAAGCATGGATGTGTACATGCCACGTTGTCCCATGGCAATGTCCATTTGCCACTTGTCACCACTCCAGGAGGCCAGCTCAGTGAAGATAAGAGCGGCGTGTAGCACATTGTGGTCACAGGCCATGACGATGTTGCGCTCAATGAGGTCGAAAAGGGAAATGCGGCAAGTCTCCAGGAGACCGCCAGTAAGGGCCCTGGCCTCACTAGAAGGGATGTTCATAGCGCCTTGAGCAATCATGAGGAGGATCAACAGACTTGATGCTCGGTCTTGGTAACAGAACATGAGTTCATTGGCGTCCAAAGATCCCTTGGTTGTCAATGGATAGAAGCGCTCGAAGCTGTTGGTGTAAGATCGGAGGAAGTACTCAAGGACTTTGGTGGGCGGCAACAGGACAAAGTTCGATGGGGCGTGAGCATATGTTTGTGGTCCTTCACTACCACGGTGGATTTCGAGAGCCTTGTGAAGGAAACCTTGGGTAATGGCGAGTAGCTTGTCACGGGTACTCTCATGAAGTTGCATGACAGCAAGCTGCTCTGGACCTTCGAAAGGGGAATCGTCGATCTTTGGTCGCCAATTGCTCCAGCCATCATGGTTCTTGAGACTGCTCTCTAAAGTCTCGAGGTTCCACCGTGCCGTAGATGGGCAGGCACTGGGATGAATAGAGGGTACACAACGGAAGACGTTCCAGCCATCCTGTGCAACAGTGACGGGATCATTAGGCTGGTTGAATTGGATGTGAGAATCGATAGAGTGGTTTGAGACGACAGAGAACTGTCGACCATGCCCGCCGTTCATACCATTCTTGAATGGATCGGTGTCAGAGTTGTTGTGCTCAAAGGTTGGAGTCTCAATAGGTGTGATCAAAGGTGGCGGCATCGAGTTGGTAAGCTCGGGGTTGATGGACAGCATAGGTTCCATGCGACCATCCAGGCCCATGGTGCTCATGTCAAAGTTCAAGTCTTGCTCGCCAAGTATGTCTGGTTGCAGCATAGGATCAAGACCCATGGGCAGTTGAAGCTGTTGCCAGTCAAGCATGAAGCGAGGATTGTTGTCCTCGGAGGGCATCTTTCCCATGTGTTGGTTGAAGTCGTCGAAGCCAGGGAAGTTGGAGGAATTGTGGAAACCATTTGCGGAATCTGGTGTGGTAGGCGAGAGCCCATGAGGACCTGGTGGTGTCGGGCATCCATTGTATTGGTCGAACATTGAGGCAGGAGGAACATCGGTGCCGGAGCTGTTGGGACCTGACGATGATGGACTGCCACTGGGTGATGAAGACTTTGAGGTCTCTTGAGGTAATGATGGACTCGAGTGTGAGTGCATGCTATGTTCATGGTGGCCTGTAGGAGCGATGGGAAGAGGGACCTTCTCAGCCGCGACCGTCTGATCAGGTGGCAAGGTGCCATTGGCCATGTCCTGTGCAATGGTCTCAGGCGTGATGAGTCCCATGCGGGCAGCGTTCTTGGTCGAGCGGCGGGTTGGTCGTAACGTGCATCTCAAGTTCCTGCTGGCACATCGACTGCATGGAAACTTCTTGTCGCACTTGGTCTTGGTCTTGGCGCAGTTGCTGCAGGCAATAGGCGTCCGACCAGCAGACTTGGGGATCATGCCATTGGCGGCAGGGACTTCTTGCTGGTCTTGGTTGCGTCCGTGGACGGTGTAATGCCGTTGGAGTAAGTCTCTGTGAGCAAGTCAGATGGGCTCGCTCACATGGCAGAAGTGATGAAGACTGACCTTCGTGCGAAAGACATGTGGCAGGTAAAGCACTTGAATGGCTTTACGTTTGTGTCTGTAATGGGCATTAGCGATGATCCGGTATGAGTGGGCAAGGACAGCCAGTACGTGTAAGAATGTGTCGCTCCAGGTGCTCATCCCTTGTGAAAGAGTGCCCGCAATAGGTGCAGAAGACCATGCTGGCGACGTACTAAGTTGTGCTGTGGAAAAGAAGACAGCGTTGTATGCAAATACTCGACAAGATGCGGACCGTAGACTTGGTTAATAGAAAAGGAATAGAATAGACTTCTTTGGAAGGTGAAGGTATTAAGGTAGACGAAATGTTAAGAAGTCAATTCCAGAAGTAAAAGTGAGCTATGCCGAGGGAGAGCATCCGGGGGCATGCCATGGACGTGTTATTATGTTCTTACCTTCTCGGAGCATTTTTGTATGCACGATTTGGCTCTGGGGTAGATCTTCTTAGCGCTACAGGTAGATCGACTAGGCGCAGATTACCGTTGAAGCGGTCTGACGCCCTGGCGCTCTGACACCTTGCCTAAAGCCGAGCAGGCGGGCTACGGAAACGAGGCCAAACCTTGGATCAGTGTGACGTCTTGTAGTAATGCGTGGTGGATGAAGAGGGTGTGGACCGAGCGCCAGGGAATATCGTGCAGCATGCAGGTGGGCGAATGGTGGCGAGGATCCATCAATCAATATGCAGCAAGCGCGGCAAACGCAAATGGTCGTGTCCATGGACAGCTCGTGGCAGCGGCAGCTCAAGCAATCTGTTGAGCTACCCTAGAATCACACTGTCATTGCCATAGTACGCCGACCCAAGTGTGAGAATGGATGCACCCAGCTGGCACCAGGACGGCACGGGAAGGAGATGTTGCTAGCATGTGCGTGAACCTTGTGAGCACGACTTGCCTAATGGGTCCTGTTGACGACGAGGCGGCGGGATGAATAGCAGGCTGGAGATGGCTTGACGGGACCAAAGCAGTAAGAGGACCGTGGACAAGACGGGAACGAGAGTAGGATCGGCACAAGGAGGTGTTTGGTAGGCGATAAGGCGGTGGGAGCACTTGGCAGATGGAGCCGTGGTCGAGCAAGCTCCAAGCTCCAAGCTCCCGCAGCTCCCGCGGCTTCTGCGGCTTGCTAACCCTCTGATCCTTTGGTCCCTGTCTGGTTCGAGGGGTTCCTCTTGGGCAGAGGTACCCTGAATTGTACCTGATGAGATCCCGTCGACGTTGAAGACTAGCAATGCAGCACCGCGTTGCATCTGACATTGACACAAGAGGCGCGGCTCGGACGTGTCAAACTGGCTTTGATTGTGTCGATTGCACTGTAGCATGACGAGTAGAGATGGCCACCTCGTGTCCAACGGGATGACCACAGCCCGGCACTGTGGCCGACTGAAAGTAGTTCGCTGGCGAGTTTGGGTGAGACGATAGACAGTGGGGCCAAGGGCGAGGGTTCAACCAAATCTGGGAGCTTCAGTTTGCCGGTCTTCCACCCATCCAGCCAGCACAGGTCAGCATCTGAATGTTGCGAGGTAGGCTGTCACTCGAGTCAGTCTATGGTTCCATCAATGTGATGCTCACTCCATGAAACATTGTGTTTGAAAACTGGAGCTCGTTGAAGAGAGCCGCCTGATGAACGCGCTAGTGGCTAATCTCGCAGATTCGCCTCATGTCCCCCTGTCCTTTGCTCGACTCGACTTTACCTTTTGTCGCCTCGCCCTTGGCCTCCACGACTTGGACCCCCAGTCCATCTCCTCCGCTCGGATCTGGTATGAGATCTTCTTTTGTGGAACGCATCCACTCGATCTTGCGTTTTTTGCTGGTCGCACTGGCGGGAGTGCGTGCGCCATCTCGCATGAATTTGAGTTCATCTCATCTGCAGAGACTTCATGTTGACGCTTACACGAAAGAGAGGTGGCCCGCGATTGGATAAGCGTGGTATGCACCGTGCGGCCGACGAGCATGGGTAACACAGTGTAGCGGCTAGATGGCCTGGCCGGGCTCTGGTCGTACCACAGGAATGACCAGCGGACAGCAGACAACAGACGACAGACAGTGGTGCAGACTGCGGACGGTGCGGATAGCAGAAGCTGAGCGGGTTTTTCCCTTCCCCGCGAGAACGCCTAAAAACGCCTTGAGCTGCGACGTGTCTCCCGCAAACTCTGGCGTATGGCTGGCTGGCTGGCCCCTCGCCCCAGCCGCTAATCGCCTTCTGTGGGCAAACGTCCGCTCGTGTATCTCTGACACTAAGTTACGATATCATGCAGGTTCATTGATGGCTCGCAGCAACCTCGCAAGACCCGCTTCATTCAGTCCAGCAGTGCAACAAAGAGCCGCACCACTATCTGCCCGCCAGCCACCGCCAATGACCCTCCTCGCAAGCGCCTTTTTCGAATCCTTGCTTCAACCACGCCTGGCAGTCGAGGAATCCTCAATGCTGCTCATTACTAGATACGCATAAATCTCGCGCGAGGTTTGCCTATCCACCAGCGCCACAGCTTCAGCCACAGTCATGGCTGCAGCAGCCCTGATCAACCGTCCCCGCGCTCGCATCTCATCGTGAAACAGCTGTTCAAATGCACAAGATCGATCGATTCAACATGGTTTGTGCGTGGAACGAGATTAGATCTACAAACCTTCCGAACGGTTGGGAACAGATCAACTACCACGGCATTAAAACCACGTTCACATTTGATATGACCCTCTGCATCTACGGCGGCGAGCCCGATCCACTCTCTACACAGCTAGCAGGGATCTTGTATGCGAGGAGCAAAATCGTCCTAGATTTTATGAGCGCACAAGAAAGCTTCGTATATTAGGCGAGCATGAGCCGTTCATCGTCAGGATTGGTTTGCAGGGACGGCATCCTCAGTGCAAGTCGACGATCACCTCGCAAGAGTCCTCTTCACCTGGCAGAATATCGCCAGCGGGCGGCTTTCCGACCAGGTTTGGGGACACAGAGCTCGACATGTGATGACAGTATTCGGTCCACGTCCCGGATTTCCCTATCAAACGTTTGCACAGGGCGGCGCATGCAGGTTGTCGACGTGGCGCGCCTTTTGACTCTGCTCCTTGGTGCTTGACCATCCAAACAGGGACATCGTATTTCCCTTCTTGTATCTGGTCCAGCCCAATGCACACACTCCCTGGCCCTGAATGCTTCCTGCCTCCTAGACCGACCCGCATTCCTGGCTCGCAACTTTTCAAATACCAGTTTTTGCAAGGACAAACTTACGCGGCAGCACTGTCCATCATGCAACATTCGTGCAATGTTCATCCTCCTTCTCGGGCAAACTGGGGATGAGATTTCCCCCTTGATGCAATATCAACATGGAAGCTACCGTTGACGAATCTCAGTGACATCTGCTCCGTGGAACGACGGATTCTGGTTCACCTTCGACTTGACAGCGTGCATATCTCGGTACCCAAACGGGGAATGACAGACAAGTCTCCACCCTCGACGACGCCTTTCCCGTCTGCGGATCTACCCACCGGCCAGGTGGACCATCGACGACAAGAAGAGAACAGAATCCCTGCTTGGAGCAGTTTTCTGCAGTGGAGACCGGCAACGTCGACCAGACGCACCGACCGTACCGCCTGTGGTAGCGCTGCACACGTGCCGTCGACCCCTTGTATGGAGGCGTATGCACTCAGATCGCACTATTGGATCTTGTGTCACGGCAGTAAACAGGTATCTGCGAGGCGTAGCCGTCGCCCTGTGCCACAAATGTACCTGAACAGTAAGTCATGACGTTCCCTGGACTACCTCTCCAGCTGTGTCCCTATCGCAACATTCTCAACACTTTGTCGTAGCTCATGAAGGGTTCAAGCTCAACCCTTAGGTATTCGCAACTCGTCAGCCATAACCGTATAGATTTGATGAAGTGCACATCATCTGGAACGTCGAGGTAACTTCCGTAGCCTCGACGGATTGGCAATCATCCTGCATGAATTGGCATATGAATTCGTATGATTGAAGCCGCCTCACAAGTCATTGCGAATTACTGATACTGTCCCTGCCCGATTCGCTGGGCATGCTCTGCTGTAGAACACTTGGGCGGGCATACATGAATGACTTTCAGGATCGAATGACTTTCAGAATCACAGCGAATCGTAATCCGGAACATGTTCGGGCAAATCAGTCCGGCAAGAGCGTCTCCATACCGTGTGACTTGGACACTGGAAACTTGCAAACTTCTGCTACTCCACGGTCTATGCGGCTGAAAATGATCGACAAGCTTCGAGGTGGATCATACTCTATCTAGGCGAAGCTTGAGTATCCTGCCATGAGTTTAGCTTGACGGCCGAACACTACTCAATCTCGTCAATGAATCATGGGTTGTATCAGACAGCGAGATTACCGAGTCCAAAACTGCTAACTTATCAGCACCAGTCTTTGAACTGCTCAACGCTTTCAGGGGTATCGAACTTGGGGAGGAAGAGATTGGCCGGCAGAATTGCCCTGTCGATCAGCTGTAGATCCATGCACATGCCGCAATAGACGCGGCATACCTCTGCACGCTTATGCGACCCACATTGCCTCGCAGATGAGATCATGATGCAAGATGAACACCATTCTCGGAACAAACAGAGCGAGCTGAAGCCAATTCGCAAACAACACGACCGACGTTGCGACCGAGTCAAGCAGCGATATTGCGGGACTGTAGGAAATGTCATCCCCATTCCTTGGGTTCAGCTACGCCAGAGGACAAGCTTCGCCGCATTGTAGATCACATTCACCACTCCTTCCCACCGGAAGGATGAGGATGGAGTTACTATCGACTGCGAATGTGCTGGCACCGTATTACACCACCCTGCCTCGTATCTGTCTTCGGAAAGCAGGGCAACCTGGCGGAACCATTCAATGGGTCCTCTGGAGAACCTCAGATCGTGCGCTAACCACGCGCGAACATGATCAACTGGACTCGAAGACGTACTCTTTCCCCACAGCGGCTCATAGAGCGGAGATGCATGTGAACAGATACAATGCCATGCCTTGACTTCTCCGCCTTGCGAGCAGAGTCTTCTGCGGCATTTAGGCACTACCCGGATGACACGTCAACATGGTCGTGGACCCATTGGATGTGCACTTACCATCAGGGTTTATCCAGCTCCTCGAGACCAACCTTACTATAGTGTGCTTACACGTCGAGAACTACCAACTCAAGCTAGAGGCGGGTGGTTGAGAAGCTCGCCGGCAGATGCGAAAGGGGAGGAGGAGCATTTTCGGTGAGAGCTAGCTGCATAAACCGTGAGCAAAGGTACCGTCATAGGCATAGAGGCGCCTGCAGGCAGGTCCCGGGAAGCAGGGATGAAGCGAGCGAACAGACGGCACGTAGCCTAAGGCGGTCATGTTGCGCCATCACGCTTCCAGTCAGCACCACCATCAGCTCACTCAAGGTACACCAAGGTACTATCCCAGTCCGACCCTAGTCATGCTCTGCCGCTGGCCCTTTCATGTGTTGGACGTCAACTACATCTCATGAGATCAGATGTACAATATCGCCGGGACAATCTAGATTAGCGAGATGCAACAGACCTATCATCAACGATGCGCTGTTGAACCAAGTCCGAGCACATGTGAATGATCCACAGGGTATCTTTGATGGGTAGATGGTGTACTGCCGGTGGTAGATCCAAAGTTGAGATGAGATCTATAGTGAGCTCCGACTGGACAGAGAGCTGGCGCCAAAATGCGCGAAGCTTGGCAGAGCCCTCCAGAGCTTCACCAAAGTTTTGCTCTTACGCTTCATTCATCTACGACATGATAACACCCCTTCGGATCGCTTGCTCCGAATAACACAGAACACCGGAGAATTAAGAGAAAGGATCTATGCGCGATCCTTTTTGCGATGAAAAGCCATGTCGACGTCTGTGGCTGGTGACATGTCAACCACCACTGTAATGCGATCACAAGTCCCGCCTTGGACTACTGCACTCTCGCACACCTGAGCGCAATTACAACGTCCCCCAAGCTGTCGCTTAACGAGATTGGTCCTATTTTCGGCGTCATGATATCTGTGAAACGGCGCACTCTCGCGTGGTAATGGCAAAGATTCACCACGACAAGTTGCCAATATTTCGGCTCGGGACCTGGTAGGCATACTCGGACCTCTTGACCCATTAGGACAGCATTGAGCAAGAGCAGACGCTACAATATTCTCCGAAAAGTATGATTCAGTCGAGTATCTTGTTCCAATCGGGTGCCGCCTTTGCCTGAGCGTCAAATCCATGCTTCGGACTTTGCGCGGCTCTCCACCCTATGCTCCTTGCTGGCCTCATGCACCGAGGTGTCCACGCAGGTTTCGACCGCTCCACCCGCTATCAGTCTGACAATATGCTGCACGATTACTTCGTGCGGTACGGCGGCGGCCCGGTTGGCCACTTATCCTGCGACAGTAGTGCTGTCATATCACTCGCATCTAGGAAAAGATTGGATCGTCGAGGACCACCGTGCTCTCCATAATTCACACTACCGAGAGGCAAATCTAGCGGCTGGTAGATCAATGCGGATGGCAAGAGCGTGAGCATGAGCACGTCGATACTGTAGTTTGGCCGAGTCTGAACTTGCCCCGGCATTCCTCACGTCAATCCCACGTCCGTGACACTGCTTTTGCCAGGACTCCGGAACGGACAAGTGCAATCACTAGACAATCACTCGATCACGCCTCGCCTAATCAAGCTTAGACTCTTCCTTGGTAGGTTGTGTGGACCTCATCTATCTCATAAATATATCCGCAATGGCATGCCTCTATGCCATGCTATGCACTCTGTCAATCACTTTGCTTGTCCTTCTTAGAGTCCTTCTACCAAGACTCGCTTGACAGTCCCTTGTGCACGTTCTCAAAGGCCTCCCAGAACTACTAATATATCCTTTGTTTTCCCTCTAATTAGTCTTGGCTTTCGATACCCCTCGCGCCAACCACACCTTCTCAAAAAAGGAGACCTGATCCAGTAACTTGGATCTCCTCCATAATCATGTCCAACATTCTTCTCTTGGGCGACCAGACTGCTGATCAGCAGTCATTACTGCGAAAGCTGGTTCTTCGCCGCAAGAATGCCCTTCTCACCACTTTCCACGAACAAGTCAGCGTAGTCCTTCGAGAAGAGACCAGCAAATTGCCGGCTCAGCAGCGAAAGCAGATCCCGAACTTCCTGGCTTTAAACACATTGGTTGAGGCCTACTACACAGGCTCCGCCAGATTACCAATTCTTGAGAGCACGTTTGTGGCTCTGACTCAATTGAGCCACCACATCGCGTTCGTACTTTTCTCAGAGCCAAGCAACAAAATAGCTAACAGTAGATCAGTTATTTCTCCGAAAATCCAGACAAACTGCCAAACGCGGTCAACACCCGCGTTCTCGGACTCTGCACTGGTGCTCTGGCCGCTGCCGCAATTGTGTCGGCAAAGTCTCTCAGTGAGCTTATCCCGCTCGCTGTAGAGGCTGTCCGTGTGGCATTCCGCGCCGGCGCTTGCGTTGCAGCTGCAAAGCAGGTCTTGCAGCAACCTGGCGACGAGAACGAGCCATGGTCGAGCATCGTCATGAACGTGTCTGAGAAGGATGCCGAGAAAGCTTTGGACGACTATCACACATCCGCCGGTATCTCTGCGCCAAACAGGGCATACATCAGCGCAATCAGCACTATGGCTGTCACTATCTCTGGCCCACCGTCAACTACTACCAAGCTCTTCGCTGAATCACAGGATCTCAACATGAAGAACCGAGTATCGATACCAATCTATGCACCATACCACGCAGGGCACCTGAACACCGACAGACACCTTGAAAAGATTATCCCAGAGTCCACCAAGAACATGCTCCAGCAGCACCGACCCATGATGCTTATGCACTCATCATCGAGCGGCCAAGCCTTCGTGGCCGACAACACATATGACCTGATGTCAATGGCACTTGTTGACTTCCTACAACAGCCAGTCCGGTGGGACAAGCTGTTGGAGGAGTGCATATCCCAAATTATCGCCAACCCAAAGGCACCAGCCAAGATCTTCACTCTGGGCATCTGCAACATGGCCAACAGCATAGCGTCGGCACTGAAAGCTGGTGGCCAGGCAACTGTTTCGGTCACTGACCACACCACTTGGGAAGCACCCGAAAACTTCCAGTCTACAAAAGGTCGCACTCAAAACGACAAGATCGCCATTGTTGGTCTATCTGGAAGATTCCCGTCAGCCGCTAGTGTCGATGCGCTCTGGGAGCTTCTCGAGCAAGGTCTTGATGTTCACCGCAAGGTTCCTGCCGACCGCTTTGATGCTGATGCTCACTGCGATCCTTCTGGAAAGGGCAAGAACAAGTCCCACACTCCATTTGGATGCTTCATTGACGAGCCTGGCCTCTTCGACCCCAGGTTTTTCAACATGTCGCCTCGTGAGGCTGCACAGACCGATCCCATGGGTCGTCTCGCGCTAGTCACCGCATACGAAGCACTTGAGCAGTCTGGCTACGTACCCAACAGGACGCCTTCTACCAAGCTCAACAGAATTGGTACATTCTACGGTCAGACCTCTGACGACTGGCGTGAGATCAACGCTGCGGAGAACGTCGACACCTACTTTATTACTGGTGGTGTCCGAGCTTTCGCCCCTGGTCGCATCAACTACTACTTCAAGTTTAGCGGACCATCATTCTCTGTCGACACTGCCTGCTCATCGTCTCTGGCAGCCATTCAATTGGCTTGCACTTCGCTCTGGGCTGGAGACTGCGATACCGCCTGCGCTGGTGGTTTGAACGTCCTCACCAATCCCGACATTTTCTCGGGTTTGTCAAAGGGCCAATTCTTGTCCAAGACTGGATCTTGCAAGACCTACGACAACGACGCTGATGGATATTGCCGTGGTGATGGTTGTGGTTCAGTCATCCTCAAGAGATATGAGGACGCTGTTGCCGACAAGGACAACATCTTAGGTTGTATTCTCGGTGCCGCTACCAACCACTCCGCCGAAGCCGTCTCAATCACGCATCCTCACGCTGGTAACCAGGAGTTCCTCTTCAAGAAGGTCCTCGCTGATGCTGGCATTGATGCACATGAGATCAGCTACGTTGAGATGCATGGCACTGGCACTCAGGCTGGTGATGGTATTGAGATGACTTCTGTCACCAACACCTTCGCTCCTCCCCACCGTCGCCGTACACCCGATGAGAAGCTCTTCCTCGGGGCCATCAAGGCCAATGTTGGTCACGGAGAGGCTGCATCTGGGATCAACTCTCTGGCCAAGGTCCTCATGATGTTGAAGAAGAATGCTATCCCTGCCAACGTCGGTATCAAGGGTGTTATGAACAAGACCTTTCCCAAAGATCTCGGCGAACGTAACGTCAACATCCCTCTCAAGCACACAGAGTGGCCCAGGAACGGCGCTGCACCGAGGAGACTGTTCTTGAACAACTTCTCTGCTGCAGGTGGTAACACGTCTCTCTTGATCGAGGATGCTCCTCTCAAGCAGGCACCCAGAGTTCAGGACGCTAGGAGCACACTACCTGTCACTGTCACCGCTCGATCTATCGCCTCGTTGAAGAGAAACATCGACAGCATCAAGAGCTTCTTGAAGAAGACACCAGATGCGACCATGACAAGCTTGTCATACTCACTGACAGCTCGTCGCATTCAGCACAACTACCGCATCGCCTTTGCCGTCGGTGACATCAACAAGGTTAGCGAGGCCCTCGACGGCCAGGTCAAGGACACATACAGCCCTGTTCCTATCACTGCCACGAAGACAGCTTTCTGCTTCACCGGTCAAGGATCCCAGTACACCGGTTTGGGTCAGAAGCTCTACCAGGACCTTCCTTCCTTCAAGACCGATATCGACCAGCTCGATCAGCTTGCGCAGACTCACGGTCTGCCATCTTTCCTCGAGCTGCTAGACGGTACCGATGTCAGCACCCTTTCACCCGTCAAGGTGCAGCTCGGTATGGCTTGCATTCAGGTCGCTCTCGCCCGCATGTGGGAGTCTTGGGGAGTCACGCCAACCACCGTCATCGGCCACAGCCTTGGCGAGTACGCTGCTCTTCATGTGGCTGGCGTGATCTCTGCCAGCGACATGGTATACCTTGTAGGTCGTCGAGCAGAGCTGCTGGTCAAGGACTGCACTCCTCACACCCACGGTATGCTCGCTGTCAAGGGTAGCGTTGATGCCATTGAGTCTGCTCTCGGCTCGAAGATGACTGAAGTCGCTTGCATTAATGGTCCTGAGGAGACCGTTCTGTGCGGAAGCGCTGAGGTTGTGACTGCTGCCAACGACGTCCTTACTGGTAAGGGCATGAAGGCTACCAAGCTGAACGTTCCATTCGCTTTCCACTCCGCCCAAGTCGAACCTATTCTTGAGAGTTTCAAGCAGGCAGCCAAGCCTGTCACCTTCAACAAGCCATCTGTCCCAGTCTTGTCCCCATTGACTGGCGATGTCATTACTGAGGCTGGCGTCATCGGGCCTGACTACCTCGCTAAGCACGCTCGTGAGACTGTCAACTTCACCCAGGCACTGGAGTCTGGCGAGAAGTCGAAGGCTTTCGACCAGAAGACTGCATGGGTCGAGATCGGTGCTCATCCAGTCTGCCTAAGCATGGTAAAGAACTCCGTTGAGACCAATGCTACCGCTCCTTCTTTGCGACGCAATGAGGATGCATGGAAGACTATTGCTTCTAGCGTCTGCGCACTGTTCTTGGCTGGTGTTTACGTCAACTTCGATGAGTACCACCGTGCCTTCAACGACGCACAGGTGATGCTAGATCTTCCCACTTACAGCTTCGACGACAAGAAGTACTGGCTCGACTACCACAACAATTGGACTCTCACCAAGGGAGAGGCTCCAGTCCCGACCAAGGCCATCGAGGCTGCTCCTGCGGAGCCTGCTGCGCCAATCGAGCGCACCTACAAGAAGCTCTCAGATTCCTGCCAGAAGGTCGTTGAAGAGGAGTTCTGGGCAAATGCAGGACGTGTCGTTATCCAGTCAGACGTCTGCCAGCCCAACCTTCGCAAGGTCGCTATGGGCCACCAGGTCAATGACACTGCGCTGTGCCCCTCATCGTTGTACTTCGACATGGCCATGACTGTGTCCGACTACATCTACAAGGCGCTTCGTCCTTCTGCACCACAGATTGGTTACAACGTTGCCCATATGGAGGTGCCAAAGCCATTCATCATCAAGAACGTGGCACCACCCGAAGGCCAGCATCTTCAGCTCGAGGCTCAGGCTGATCTTGAGGAAGGTACTGCCAAGCTCTCCTTCCGCAGTGTCACTCCTGATGGCAAGAAGCTTGTTGACCACGCTCACTGCACTGTCAAGTTTGAGGATATCAACTCTTGGCAGGAGAGTTGGGACAACATCAGCTTCATGGTCAAGTCCCAGATTGAGAATCTCCAGCGCAAGACAAAGACTCAAGAGGCTCACGTCATCGGTCGTGGTCTCGCCTACAAACTGTTCAAGGTCTTCGTCAACTACGCCGACCAGTACAGGGGTATGGAAGAGATCATCCTTGACAACAAGTCTACTGAGGCGACTGCTTCGATTCATTTCCAGACCAAGCCCGAGGACGGAGAGTTCTTCTTCCCTGCTTACTGGTGCGACTCTATGGCTCATCTGGGTGGTTTCATTGTCAACGCCACTGACCTGTGCGACTCTGACAATTTCGTCAGCGTCTCCCACGGTTGGGGCTCCATCAAGGTTGCGAAGCCAATGTCCGCAGAAAAGAAGTACCGCAACTACGTCCGCATGCTGGAGAAGCCTGGCAACGTGACTCAGGGAGATGTCTACATCTTCGATGGTGACGAGATTGTCGCTGTCGTCGGTGCTCTCAAGTTCCAGAAGATCCCTCGCAAAGTACTCAACACCTTCTTGCCACCACAGAAGGCCGGTAGCCCAGCTTCTGCACCCGCTGCTGCTCCCGCTGCAGCCCGCCCGGCGATGAAGCAGGCTCCACCTGCCATCCAGACCCAGGTCAAGCCTGTATCTGCACCAAAGCAGGTTGCAATGGCGGCACCGGCATCGAAAGCTGCTGCTCCTAAGAAGGCCGACCTCAAGAAGCCTGCTGGACCTACCATCGTTACTCGTGTCATGCAGATCATTGCTACCGAGACTGATGTAGACAGCTCTGAGCTTGTCGAGCAGGCCGCTTTCGAGAACCTCGGTGTCGACTCGCTCATGTCGTTGACCATCTCTGCTCGCTTCCGCGAGGAGTTGGACATGGACATCTCCTCGACACTCTTCACCGACTACCCCACTGTTGGCGAGATGAGGAAGTACTTCTCGCAATTCGATGGCAATGTCGCCACACCTGAGCAAGAAGACTCTGACTCCGACTCCGAGACATCTGGAGATGCTTCGACTCCTATGAGCGAGGTCGGTACTCCTATGACCGTCCCAAGCTCTGCTGTGAGCGACTCTGGCAAGTTTGACCTCGACGCGAAGATGGATACTAGCGGGGAAGCCAGCCCTGCCCGTAAGATCATCGCTCAGGAGATGGGTGTTGATGTTGCCGAGATCACCGACCAGGCTGACCTCGCCGATATGGGTATGGACTCGCTCATGAGCTTGGCCGTCCTTGGTGAGCTTCGTGAGCTTACTGGTCTTGACCTTGCCTCTACTTTCTTGATGACCAACCCGACAATTGAGGACATTGAGAACGCACTCGACATGCGACCGAAGCCAAGCGCTGCTCCCGTGGCCGTACCCTCTAAGCCCGCCGCTTCCAACCGCCGCGCCTCTTCTCCTCAGCTCGACAAGGTCAACGAGAAGCTTAACGCCTCTCGCAACGCCGATATCTCCAAGTTCCCACCTGCCACCTCAGTCCTTCTCCAGGGCAACCCGAAGGTCGCGTCGAAGAAGATCTTCTTCCTCCCTGACGGTTCTGGATCCGCAACCTCGTACGTCTCCATCCCCAACCTCGGTACCGACGTCTGCGCTTTCGGCCTCAACTGCCCCTTCATGAAGGATCCCGAATCATGGCAATGCGGCATCGAGATCGTCGCCATGGTCTACCTGGCTGAGATCAAGCGCCGCCAGCCCCAAGGCCCTTACATCATCGGCGGCTGGTCCGCAGGTGGTGTCATCGCCTACGCCGTATCCCAGGCCCTCCTCGCAAATGGCGAGGCCGTCGACCGCCTTCTCCTCCTCGACTCACCGTGCCCCGTCAACCTCGACCCCCTCCCCGCCCGCCTCCACATCTTCTTCAATGAGATCGGCCTCCTCGGCACCGGCGACCCAACCAAGACCCCGAAGTGGCTCCTCCCCCACTTTACCGCTGCCATCAGGAGTCTCAGCGACTACCAGCCCCAGCGCACCATCAAGCCAGTCAAGACATACGCCATCTGGTGCAGAGAAGGTGTCGCTGGTAACCCCGGCGACCCAAGACCTCCCCCAGCTGAGGACGAGGACCCAGCGCCCATGAAGTGGCTGCTCAACCACAGGACGGACTTTGGCAGCAATGGCTGGGAGCAGTTGTGTGGTGAGGAGAACATGAAGTACGGTGTCATGGACGGACACCACTTTAGTATGATGAAGCCGCCTCATGTGAGTACTCCCCCTTTCTGCTAGGTGTAATGAAGCATATACTGATACTATTGCAGGCTGATGCGCTTGGTAACCTCATCAAGGAAGGATTGAGCATATGAGAGGGTTGGTGTTGATACCCACTGTATAAGTTTGGTTCAAGCATTATGCGAAGGAGTGGTTTTGGTGGTTTTCTTACGTATCATGACATTAGATTTATTTCATTTTCTCTCCTGGGGTACTAGGTGTTAGGCATCAGGGATTTTGTTAGCTTTTTCTATATATGCAACGGTATACTTTCTCAATTCAGAATATGTCTCGAATCTCACGTCCGGTGAACATTTAAGTGTCGAAAATATCTGACCAAATAGTTTTGTATAGATGTTCTATGAATATGACTTGGTGGTTATGAGCGAAAGTGAAGCTACGGACTCGAGGTCTTGGCGGCTGGTATGCTCACTTCCTCTTTGGGATTCGAAGCTTCCTTCACAACTGATTCGCAACTCAAGATTCTGATATTGGAGTTCCGATACTCGATCGACTGGTCTGTCCACGGTTTAGAATTCGAGTGAGGGTATTCTACGTCGTTTTCGCGCCATTGAGCCTTACCAGAATCAAATCTTCTCCTACGAGCTTAGTGGGGTATCCGACTGAATCCTTGGGAGCTATATATCGAATAAAGAGCCGGAAGAGCGGTCAGTGGCCTAGGGAGATACAAGAAAATAGTGAGGGCGCACATTTTTTGTTCGAACTCAGAGGTAGAGGAGCATGGCTTCCAACCTAGCCTTGCGAGGAAGGTATGAATATCCTTTTCTACTGCTCATGTTTTGCGTTCAGAGACATGCGCATGTCCATAGCTATTGGATCCGAGTTTTGACATGCTGTAACGCATACTCCTGCCGGCGAATACATACGCTAACCATGATCTACAGCAGCGAGCAGCAACAAGAGCCAGCAAAAGATGGCTCGACCAACCCACGCGGCATTCCTTACGCACCCTTCGTCGACCAAGTAGAGGACTATGTATCCGGCCGAGAAGACGTAGAAAGCACGCTGAAGAGTTTCTCGGAGATGATCTCGAAATACCAATTCATGGAATCCAATACACAGCGCAGAATGGCCGGACTCAAAGACAAAATACCCGAGATCAAGAAGACGCTGGAGATGGTGCGGTTTCTCAAGAGCAGAGAAGACAATGACGATCCGCTAGAGACACATTTCGAGCTCAACGATACGCTGTATGCCAAGGCTTTGGTCCCGACGACGAAGGAGGTGTATCTGTGGCTGGGCGCGAATGTGATGCTGTCTTACCCGGTGGACGAGGCGGAGGAGTTGTTGACGTCGAAGCTGAATGCCGCTAATACAAGTCTGGAGCACTGCGATGAGGATCTTGACTTTTTGAGAGAACAGATCACGGTGAGTTCGGAAGGAATCTAGCGGTTGGAGCATGAACTAATCACGCGGACAGACACTCGAGGTAGCCACCGCAAGGGTCTACAATTGGGATGTTGGGCAGCGACGCAAAGAACGAGAACAAGGAAAAGGTTCGAAAGAGGAGCTGGAGAGCGGCAAGCCAGGTTAACAGTGCTCTGGCTGCCAAAGTAGAATGCTTTCTGTACAGTGCGTTACCCATAGATACCCCTGTCGTATCGGGAGCCATTACTGCTCCATGCTCTCTCCAAACTTCTCCGTCTCGCCTGCCCCGTCCGCTTGCTTTGGTATCACCTTTAGCGAAAAGTCCACGTGCTTGACGCCCTGATGTATACTACTGCTGCTGATGACATCCACGTCATCGCAAACATATCCACCAACATTGTCCTCTGTGAGGCCTCCACTGACTTCCACCAATACAGCTCTTGGGCCCCGACCGTACTTCTCTTTGATAGCCTTCGCCGCCTCCTTCATCCCCCCGGGCGTAAAGTTATCTAACATGACCACATCTGCACCAGACTGAATCGCCGTCTCCGCCTCGTCAAGACTCTGACACTCGACCTCAACCTTGACACTGAACCCGCCCGCGCTCTTCGCCGCAGCCACCGCCTTGCCAATACTTCCCCCACAAGCCCAAACATGATTATCCTTCAACATGGTCATCGTACTCAAATCAATCCTATGCGCATCACACCCCGCCACCAGCATACCATACTTCTCCACCAGTCTAAACCCAGGCGTCGTCTTCCTCGTCCCGGCAAGCGTATTCTTATACCCCGCCTCCCTCAACAACCGCAACATCTTCGCGCTCTGACTCGCCACCCCCGAACACCTCGCCAGCACATTCAGCGCGACCCGCTCGCCCAAAAGCAAGTTCCGCACTGGTCCCCGCACCGTCGCGACGTGCTCTTTCTTGCCTGAGGTGAAGACGTCCGCGCCCTCGGCGAAGTGCCACTCGACGGTGCAGTCCAGGTAGGAGAAGATGGCTTCGAAGAAGGGCACGCCGGCTAGGACGCCTGGCGATTTGGCGAGTAAGTGCGCTACGGCTGGGCTGTGGCCTACCACGAAGCCGCCGTAATCGAAGGATGGAGTGTCTTCGGCGAGCCAGAGGGGGATGACGGATTTCCAGGATGGGGGAAGTAGGTCGGAGGGGGAGCCGTGCGAGGGGGCGCCTTCGGTTACTGGCATTGTGAGAGATGCGGGGGAGGGGTATGAGGGGAAGTCTCTGGTTTCTTGTCTTCGAGGTGGAAACTTTGGGTCTTAGGATGATAGATTTCAGGTTTGATCTCGACTTGTAGAAGGACTAGATGGCTTAACGAAGATTGGTGAATTGAAAGTGCAGTACCCGACATATGAGCGGAAGATGGATGCCGGAATGTTTCTCGAAGCCGCGATGACCCGATGTAGATGGATCTGGAGAGCTCGGTCGGTGAGCCATCTTTGAGGGAACGAAATCAGTGCCAAGAATCCATTAACGCGGGCGCGTCCAGGCTCTGGGGGCGCGTTACTCTCGTTTACAAGCTAAAGATCTCCCACTTTCCCACCGCAACTCACTCCTCCTCTTCACAAGTCCGATACACTCACGACTCTATCACACATCTGCTAACGTCATCTCTTCGGCATCAATTAAGATCATAACATTCACACACCATCAAGATGGCTGCCGTCTCACTCCTGAACGTCTCCGTCCGCAACAACCCTGCTCCCTTCAACTCTCCCTACGAATTCGAGATCACATTCGAGTGCCTCGAGAGTTTGTCAAAGGACCTCGAATGGAAGCTCACATACGTCGGTTCCGCAACATCGTGAGTCAATCCCAGACAAAGAAATTTCATGCCCAGCCTAACATTCACACAGATCAGAACACGACCAGGAACTCGACTCACTGCTCGTCGGACCCATCCCAGTCGGTGTCAACAAGTTCGTCTTCGAGGCCGACCCACCTGATCTTTCTCGCATTCCAAACACCGAGATTCTCGGAGTCACTGTCATCCTCCTCACCTGCAGCTACGATGGGCGCGAGTTCGTACGAGTGGGCTACTATGTCAACAACGAATACACAGACGAGGCACTGGCCCTTGAGCCACCGCAGAAGCCTATCATCGAGAAGGTTCAACGCAACATCCTAGCGGAAAAGCCCCGTGTCACAAGGTTCGCCATCAAGTGGGACTCCGAGGAGAGCGCGCCAGCCGAATACCCACCCGAGCAGCCTGAAGCTGACGCTGTTGAGGACGATGGCGAGGCATACGGCGCAGAGGAGGAAGAGGAAGAAGAGGTGGCCGAGGAGGAAGCCCCTGCAGAGGAAGCAGCAAAAGTCAATGGTGAAGACGCTGAGATGGCCGAAGCCGCCAACACCAATGGTGCTACCAAGGAAGACGATGAGGCGTCTGATGCCGGCAGTGAGGATCTTGAAGCTGAGAGCAGCGGTAGTGACGAAGAAGAAGACGAAGAGGAGGAGGGTGAAGGCGAGGAGGGTCAGGAGGCCCCTGCTGACCAGGAAATGGCAGACAGTGCCACTGCGGCACAGAATGTCGCTGCGAAGTCGAAACTGGAGGGACAGCAGCACACTCCTGCCGCGGATGTCATGGTACACTAAAAAATGGCATGGGTTTTGGCGGCGAGTTGCTTTGATGATTCTTTGACGATACCTCGAGTCCGGTCGTGGGCGGCATTTACGAAGCGTGCATGTTTTTCACTACGTAGCTTAATCACAATCCAGATGACGATCATCATGTTCTGCGTGACTGTTCTTGTTCTGAAGAGAACCTAAGTGATCGAGCTGCCAACTTCAGCCCTTCGCATTGCCAAGCGACGACATCATCCGAGCCAGCAGTCAGCATGCCTTGCTTCATGGTTGTTGCAAACAAGTCCTCCTAGTTCCGAACTCGGGTTCATGAAGCAGGACATCTCCCGTCCGAAATTACATTAGCTTCACACTGGAATTGATTGGACTAAGAACTGGGTGTTGCGGTTGCAGAAGAACTTCAACGTCGACCTGCGGCCACGCGTTCTACTCCTCCGTTTCTTAGTAGGTATGGACAGGTAGCCACCCGGACGAGAAATCATGACACACCTACTTCGAGGTAAACAAGCCGGTATTCAGAATGACCTTTCGGCCGGGATCACATCGACTATCTTCGCCGTAGATGACTTGGCTCGATTTGGTGTCAATTCACAGATCTGCGCGCTAGCATACGACCCTGTCCAGTCGCTTCTGGCAGTAGGGACAAAGGACTCCAAGTTCGGACCTGGTCAGATCTATGTCTTTGGTGGTGACAGGATCGATGTCACCTTCCAATTGCCCAGTCGAGCGTCAGCGACGACTCTTCACTTTGTCGCTGACAAACTGGTCTGCTTGGACTCGAAACACGAGTTGTCTTTATTCTCTCTGGATCTCAAGCGGATGATTGCATCCCATTCACCTCCTGGCTTTGCCTCAGCTCTGGCGACAGATCCCACGCTCGACTATGCCTTGATTGGCATGCAGACGGGAGACATCCTCTGCTATGACATGGACCGTGAGGGGGTAGCTCCTCTGAGGATACCAAACCTGTGGGCAGAATACCAACCCAAGGCTAGGGTATCGCCCATAGTATCATTGCAGTTTCATCCGAGAGATATCGGGACGCTTTTGATCGGCTATACACATGGAGCGGCTATCTACTCATTCAAGCTCAACAAGGCTGTCAAACACTTTGCTTATGAAGTGCCACCGGGTGCACCAGGCGGAGACGCAAATCCAGCTACCATCAACACTGTGAGGAGACCGCGACTGATGCATGCGACGTTCCATCCCACAGGTACGTTCATCTTGACAGCGCACGAAGACGGCACTCTCGTATTCTGGGATCCTACCGTCGGCAAGGATGCCCGTATCATCCAAGCGAGGACTCTTGCAGACACCAATGTGAACAAGCCAGGCAGTAGTAGCGGTGGTCTTAGTGACCCAGGTCCAAAAGAACCGATCACTCGAATAGCTTGGTGCGCGAATCAGGATCCGGATGACACAGCGATCTTGCTGGCTGGTGGCACACAAGTCGATCTGCCTACCAAAGGCCTCACCCTCTTCGAGCTCGGCCGCACGCCCGTGTGGAACACGTCTGGCTGGGACGCTCTTTCAGGACACCTTGAGAATCCGAAACGACAGCGTATTCTGCCGACTCCACCAAATGCTCATGTTATCGACTATTGTCTTATACCTCGCTCATCACCCCACTTTGCGGGTAGTCACGATCCGATCGCCATACTGTCTCTTACCTCGTCTGGAGAAGTCCTGTCTCTGAGTTTCCCATCTGGCATACCCATCTCGCCCACAAACCAGCTACCAGTCTCTATGCACTTTGTCCACCCGTTTGTCAACTATGTCAATGTTGCAGCGGGCGATAGGACGAGATGGCTGGGTATGACAGAACGCAGGAGTCATGGTCCTCAATTCCTGAAAGGAGGGCTTGAAGGGAACCATCCCCTGAAGCGCTACGAGAACCGTAACATCATTCAGACGGCACATGCCGACGGTACCGTACGTCTTTGGGACGCAGGTCATGGGGACGAGATTGAGAACGACAAGGTCATTCAGGTCGATATAAACAGAGCACTTGGGCGATTCGACAATGTCGATGTATGTAAGACATCTTTCTCAGGAGCGAGCGGCGAGCTAGTCGTGGGCACGGGAGCAGGAGAGATAGTAGTGTTCAGATGGGGTCACAACAGAAATCACGGCAAGGAGCCTCCAGCTTCAAAAGGCCCGGATCGACCAGGTGTACTGATTAATCCGGTAGAGCGATGTGACCCCTCGCTGACCGAGGGACTCATGCCCTTCACCTTGCTGAATGCGAATAACGGTCCCATCACTGCTGTCAAGATGAGCGACGTTGGGTTTGTAGCCGCAGCTACAGAAGGGGGCAATTTGGTAGTGATCGATCTCCGTGGGCCAGCGATCATCTACCAGGAGAACATTTCAAGTGTTGCAGGAGCAGGTGCTAAGACTAGCGGATTCAGGAAGCGCAGCGGAAGTACACAAGGTAGCGTAAGACCTGACTTTGCAGTTACGTTGGAGTTTTCCGTCATGACGCTAGATTCCGACAACTACTCGAGTATCGCTCTACACGTTGGAACACATCAAGGACAAGTCGTGACGTTCAAAGTAATCCCAGACTCAAGCGGCCGGTACACTGTTCAGTACGCAGGCTCGAACCAGCTCGAAGGCAGAGTCATCTACCTCGCGCCTGTAGCGGTCGATACGGGCAAGGCTGCATCCGCTTCTCAGCACGCTGTCGGCAGCCTGAGGAACGGCTACAAGGTAGAAGGTGCTTTGATCGCAGTGACACCTTCAGAAGTCAGGATCTTCCGACCAGCAACCCAAAAGGGCGCGCACAAGTCTTTCGACAACGTGTTCTGCGATGCCGCAGCTGTGGCCAGGTTTCAAGATCAGGGTTACGCACTGATTGGACTGTTTGGCGACGGGTCTACCAAGGCCTTCTCCATTCCTGCACTGAGAGAATTGGCAGCTGCTAGGCTAGATCACATTTTCGACGTGCGGCGGTTTGCCGATGCCAATATCACTCCGTCAGGTGATATCATCAGTTGGATAGGACCATCAGAGTTGGGACTTGCAACTGTCTTTGGGACTGGACAACCTTTGTGAGTTGGACCACATGAGTCAAAGTATTTACCATGACGCTAACAATGACCAGGCCTCGCTCAAATGACAAGCTCTTCAACCCAGCAGCCATCATCCCACCACGACCCACCATCTCAAACTTCCAATGGGTCTCAGGAACCCAATACGTCACGCCAGCAGACATGGATCTCCTCAGTAAGTCGCCTCCTCTCCCCATCTCTCAAGCTAACAACCCGCAGTCGGAGGCCCGGACCGCCCACCCTCAAAGCGGCAGCTCGCGCAAGATAGAGCCGACGCGCAACACGCCGCGCTCGCGAAACGAGGCCAGACACCCGCCGCTGGCGCCGCGGCGGCGGCGGCCCAGGGGCAAGACGAAGGGTACTGGGCGTATATGCAGCGGCAAATGGAGGAGAGGACGAAGAATATCAACCTCATGGGAGAAGGGATGAATAATTTGCAGGAATCTAGTCAAGCTTGGGCGGATGATGTGGGGAAGTTTGTGAATCGGCAGAAGAGGAATATGATCTTTGGGGCGGCAAAGGGGAAATTTGGGCTTTAATGAAGTGGTTCGGCGATCACTTGGTTCGATAGAGCGTGAGTAACATTGCAGGATCCGCGTCGCAATCGATATATGCCTTCGACTCAAGTGCTTGTTTCTCCGTCTAAGCGTATAGCGGCCTGGTCCTCTGGTCATTTAGTTCCAGAAAAGTCCGCCTTTCAATCCAACATGCTTGGGTATCATAATTCATAGTAAAATGCAAGTCATCATCCCTCTACCCGTCTCTCATCTCGTCATCCGCGCCCTTCCTCCTCAACGCCTCTTCCACCAAACTCTTCGCTTCTTCTAGCACCTCTCCCTCCTTCTCTAGGCCACCCTTGCCCACCCTCGAATTCAACCAGGCAACATCCAGATTCCCCAAGCCCCCATTGACAAGCCTTTCTTCCTCCCAACCTTGCGGTCCCTGCCGTTGACCAGGCTGCGCCGTCCTCTTCTCTTGAGCCGTGCTCGCTGCCATGATAGGTGCTTCAGCAGCTATAATCCCTGCTTCTTCGAGCGCATATGTTTGACGTCTTAGGCGCGCCATAATGGACTGGATCGTAGTGAAGTAAGCCTGCGCGTTGGACGTGAAGGCTTCTTTGGAGTTCTGCAGAGATGCGTCGCTGTCCATGGTATCGGGATTTGAGGAAGTCTCGCCGGTCAATGCGCGTATGGCGCCGCTTGCTGAAGAGAGCAGTGTGGGCACTTCGGAGTTGATGGCGGAGAGGTCGCGAATGCGGTCCGTGGAGGAGATGCTGGGTTGAGACATGACTGCGATGTGAACGGCGACGTAAGCCGTGGGAATTGGATGGTCAGCCCATAAGCGATTCGTGGTGTGAGATGAAGTGAAGTGAAGCTAGAGAATCAAGAAGGTGGTGGTTATTGAACGTCGTTCTTGGCATTCGTGAATCCGCGCGCGGACTTGCAGGTTGCGGCTCTGCGACACCACCTCTGACCTCGACAACCACAATTCGACATTTTGCTGTCAGACATGGACAGGATTATCATCGACATATGATCGCGTAACGACAGCGAACTCAACAATGTCTGGACCACAGCCTCCGCCGCCGCGGACGGCCTCTGTGGGCCCGCAGAATGCAGGCCTGCCGCAACAACCACAGGCGGCACCGCAGCCACAACCTCAGAGTCAGCAGAATCTGAATCAGATAGTACGTTAGAAAACCTCTTCCCTCTTAGTCTTGTTTATTACCATGTTCGCGAAATAGAGTTGGGGTGTCTTGTGGAGAATCGGTCGAAGAGACGTTTGGTATGGCAAACCAGACCACACCAAATGTTGGCGTATTTGACAAGGACTTCGTTTGCGCGCAACGGGGCCAGGCCTCTGGCTATACGATACACGTCAGCAACCACCTGTTATCACATGCCTCCATGTTGGCCTAGTCATAGTGAATCATGCTGTGGTCCTGGAGTGCTTGCCGCCTCAGGCCGTACCTCCTCCAGCGTCATTGGATGATGTTCTTCATTTGTATTTCACAACTGTCATGTTACCATCTCATATCTACAAGGCGATATTGCCATCGCAAACATGTCCGAAAGCGCGCATACTGACAGGCGTCGCTTCCAGGTGCTAGAATATCTCGGCAAGAAGGGATACAACCGCACAGAGGCTATGCTCCGAAAAGAGTCTTCACGACAAGACGCTGATGGACGACCTATCGCTTCACGGGCGGAGGAATCTGGCGGCGACATGTATGTTTCTGCTTTCGATCTCGTATTGCGATGGTCCGAAACAGTGCTGGATATCTACAAAGTCGAGTTGAAACGATTATTATGGCCGCTCTTCGTCTACTCTTTCACGAACCTTGCAGTCGACTTCTATCCCAAGGAGGCCGAGAAGTTCTTCAATACATACAAAGATCGATTCGAAAAAGAATTCGAAGACGATCTCCGAGCCTTGTCGAACATTCGCCTCCCAGAGCATGTTCAGAACAACGAGACTGCCAAGCTCTATCGCGGAAACAAGTACAGACTCACACTGTCGACGGCAGCCTTCTCACTTCTCATCCAATACCTCGAATCGAAAGACACAGAAGGCGGCAGCGTCATCAACACATTACTATCGAATCACTTCAACATCATAACTGTTGATCGTGCAGCCGCGGGACAGGAGCGGAGTCTGGCTCGCATTTTGGCCAGCCGCTTCGAGGACCGGGACGTTCCTGCAGAAGATGAAGGTATTCCAGGCCACAATCCAGGTTCTGCAAATACTAGCAAAGATGCGCCACCGGTGCTCACGAAGCTCAATCTTGCACCTATGCCAATGGAGCAGGATTTGATGGAAGATGTCAAGGCAGAATTGGAGGAGCAGGATGCTTCCGACCCACCAGCGGCAGGCAAGAACACACTAGTTGAGGAATTCGAGAAGCGAATCAAACAGGAGCCTTTGGACGACGCTCCATCTCGTGACGCAATCCCCTACCCCCCATCACTTGCGAGAGACGTTGCGATGGAAGTCCAGCGGATCAAGGAGAACAGAGACCGCTTCAAGATTGAAGGTCGAACAGGTGGCGTTGGTCCTGGTGTGAGTGTGACTATGTTCACCTTCCACAACACATATGACAGGTAAGATATTATTTATTCTCGGACTGTTGTTGTCGATCTGCTAACGCCTTTAAGTGTTAATTGCATCGAATTCTCAGGCGACAATACCTTTGCCGCAGTGGGCACGGCAGAATCCTATATCCGAATCTGGTCTCTTGAGAACAAACCACTTACATCTCCTCTTGATCCGGCCGACTACCACCCCTCGCAATCTCGGCGTCTCATCGGACACTCCGGACCTGTCTACGCTCTCTCCTTCTCGCCATCCATCCATGTCCCTGAAACCACACCACAAACCAACGGCACTTCGCCCAACCAACCCTACCCAACCGGCGCACCACGCTACCTTCTCTCCTCCTCCGCAGACTCCACTATCCGCCTCTGGGACCTCACCTCCTTCTCCCAACTCGTAATTTACCGCTCCCACTCCGGCCCTGTCTGGGACGTCCGCTTCTCTCCCTTCGGGCACTACTTCCTCTCCTCCTCGACCGACCGCACCGCCCGCCTCTGGTCCACCTCCCACATCTCCCCCCACCGCCTCTTCGTAGGCCACGACGCCGACGTCGACGTCACAGCCTGGCACCCCAATTCCGCCTACGTCTTCACCGGCTCCGGCTCGCCCGACCGCACGGTCCGCATGTGGGATGTCCAGCGCGGCTCCGCGGTCCGCATGTTCACAGGCCACACAGGCAACATCACCTCCCTCGCCGCCTCCCCGAACGGCAAAATGCTCGCCTCCGCCGACGACCGCGGCGAAGTCCTCGTCTGGGACCTCGCGGCCGGCCGCCTCCTCAAGCGCATGCGCGGCCACGCCCGAGGCGGCGTCTGGAGTCTCGACTGGAGCGTCGAGAGCACGGTGCTGGTGTCCGGCGGCGCGGACGGGACCGTGCGCGTCTGGGACGTGCAGCCTTTTTCGAGCGTGGCGGTGGGCGATGGTAAGGCGGGCGGGGATGGCGCCGTGGTGGGACAGCAGAAGGCGGACACGGCGGCGGCGCAGGCGGGGGTTAGCGGCGCGAAGAAGGGCAAGGGGAAGGATGTTGTGGTTAGTCCGGAGCAGATTAGTGCGTTTCCTACGAAGAAGAGCCCCGTTTATAAGGTTAGGTTCACGCAGATGAATCTAGTGGTCGCGGGGGGTGCGTATTTGCCTTGATGAAGGGATAAGGATTGGGGGTAAATTTCTGGAGTTCAGGGTTAGGACATGAAAAGCAAGGCTGTAGTGGTGAGTCTTGTGGTCAGGCGAATACCAGGCCTTTTAGTATTCAGTGCTCTCTACAATTTACATGGCATTGTTACAATATTCACAGTAGCCTCGCATGCCAATGTGCGGTGCTTCACCAGCCCCCCTCACCTCCCCCGTGCCCCTTACCCAGCACCAGCTCCTCCATGACACTATCCTTGATATGGCCCTGCTTCTGCGCCCGATGGAGATGCTCAATCAGCTTCCTGATCCGCAAGCCCTCACGGTTCCGTTTCCCACCTGCGCTTGCATCGTCTGGCGCATCAGGTTGACCGCCTCTGATGGCGATCTGCACCCGTTCTGGACCGTAGTCCTGGAGCTCGCGGATCCAGCGGTCGTTGACCCATCGGCCGCTGGGGATGGTGTCGTAGCCGAGGAATTCGCGGGCGGTCTGCTTGAGGAAGGCGGGGTCTTGTTCGGCGTCTGAGGCAGGTTGGGATTTGGTCGCGTATGCCCTTCGTTGGGAAGCGGGGAATGCGGCGGTGGAGAATTGCCTGTTCTGTGCGGGTTGAGTTGGTGTTCCTGGTCTTGGATTACTTGATTGCTGTTCTTTGAGGTAGACTTTCTCTTCTTCGTTCAGGATGTCGTCTAGCATGCTGTCTGTCTGCGCTTTGATGCGTGCGTGAGCTCGGTCTACTTCTTTGCTCCGGGTGGGCTTTTCTTGTTTAGCAGAGCCGCTATGCTTCTGTTTCGATTGGAAAAGCGTCGCTTGTCTTATGATGTCCTGGAGAGATGCTTTTGCTGATTCTTCTTCGGTCATGGATCCGTCTTTCGTCGGGCTGGACGGTCGTGCCTGCTCCCCATGGATCGAGTCTTGAGCAAGCAAACCGGACTCTAGCTTTGATGCAGCTTCTGGATGGTCCTCTACATCAGACCCTATGATCTCTGCTTCCCTACCTACTGCCGATTGTGAATCAATTGGATGCGACTCTTTCTCATGTTGCTTGTGACCACGTTTGACATTCCCGGCTCCAGTTTTTAAGGTCAACTCATTGGTGACGCTCATAGCCCCGTAGTTATGATTGGCATATGCCAGACAAGTGCGTTCCAGGGGCTCAGAGAGACTTGTCCACTCCTGGTTCGTGTCTGTCGGACCTTTGAGAATGTCGATTACTTCGCAAAACATGACCTTGTGATCCCCGATTCTCACAACCTTATCAGGCAACAAGAGACATCTTAACCGAGCCAACACACCTGGACCAGTGATGACGACAACTCCTTCGGATGTGACCTCGACGTTGTGCGCCTTGGATGATCGTACTTTCCTAAAAGGCTCGCCTGCACTTAAGCCTTTAGCAGCTGCAAACTTTTGTGCAACGTCAAGCCCATGGGCATCATCTGCTAGAATGTGAACATCGCAATATCCGCCTTCTTCCATCTTTTTTGCGGTACGGCTCTCAGTGAGCAGGTTGAAAGATATTACGGGTGCTGGTTTAGTGGTGACGCTCATAAAGGATGATATGGTGGAGCCGCGACAGCCACCGAAATATTCTTTTACGTCAGACATCTCTACGCTCTTCCGAGTAGTGACAACCGCAACAGGATTGACAATCGATCGCATAAGGAGTTTGAATGGCTCGAGTAGAGGCGACTGCGCTGGCTCTTCATTTCGGCCAAGTGCTTCCTCTTTTTGCTGGAACAGTGTTGGTTTCTGTTTCTCGCTCAGCATGGTCAAGCGCCTAACCATACTCTGGACGGAAGGAGGCTTTCCCTCGATACGGATCCACTCATCCCCTTGAGTTGCTGCTCTCGCGGAACGGATTACTGTCGCTGTGGTTGATGATGAGCGAAACCCCCTAGGGAGAGAACCTTCGCGGGGGAAAAGATGTGCAATTTCCTTTGGGACACGTAGTGTGGTGCCGACTTCCAGAATATCGAGCTTCTCATCCTTATTCTGCATGGGTATAGACTGTTCATGCGTTTCACCTGTGGTCGTCGTCTGATTGTCATGCTCAGCTCTACGTAGCTTCTTGAGTTTCTTGGGTGATGGCTCGTCTCGTGTCGTCTCGAAGTCGCTCAAGGCGTCCAGTGCGACTGTGCCGCCGTCCTGTGATATCTTCTCTTGAAACCCTTCAGCGTCCAGCGTCCGAGACAGAAACTCCATTCCCGTTCTGACATCTCGAGCGCTTCCAGATAGATAGACCAGTGTGCGCCCTTCTACTGTTTCGCCAACCTCGGTTTCACATGGTGTCAAGCGTTGTAGCTCTTCCAAGCTGCGCGTCTCCTCCAATTGCTTGAGCTGGTGCTTATCCAGTTCCACCCTGGCTGTTACCGGTCCATCACCCCGCTTTGGACTCGAAGTGGTATGATATGAGGGATGAAAGCCTTCAGTCGTATATCTCCGCTCATACCGCCCTGTTGTGATCGTAGAGGGTCGAGCACGTGGCCGAGTGGTCGTGATATGTGTCCCATGTTGGCAGCTGTTGAGTTTGTTCAAATCGTAGAAGGCTCGGAAGAAGCTAGCTGATATGTTTCGTGATCGACATTGGGGTATCAGTCGAACCATTGGATTGCAAAGAGAGTCCCGTACCATCGGATCAGATCATGTTCCAGGCAGAATGAGCATGAAGTGATGCTCAGGAAAAGAGAAATTCGGGACCTCGGAGCTTTGTCATCCGCCGAGATCCCCTCCTTCGGACCGTGTGTACTGCGTTCTCTGTAATCGCTCGACACTACTCTGATGGTCACACAAGGCCTAGGCTCATCGCACAGGGCGCGGATCGAAACAGTGCATATTGAAAACACAGAATGCTGAGTCTAGCACCTTGAGATCCTAATTAGCGGGTGGGCTATGGGCACCTGTTCACATTATTATCTGGTGAAAGGCAAGACGATAGAGCAGATGAAAGGCAGTGCAGCCATTCAAGAAAGCGACGTCGGTGTCTTGTGACACCTGACTGTCATATCGGATTATTTATTTACTGCCTGAGACTTTGTGCAGCCCTTCTCAGTTGTCCATATCTTACAATACCTCTACCTCTAGCTTCCGGCCCACACGTATCGCTCTTTCACGACGACTTTGCGAGGCAGCTAGCTCAGAGGTCTCAGACATGAGGGGACCGCGAATCAGCACTGCTACAACTTCAATAATCAGTGATCAATGCTGTTACGAAAGAGCTCAGCTGACTCCAGCACATACAATCGCGAGGGCTGTACTCGCATGCTATTATGCCAGCTCGCAAGACCCTCGATCGTGTACAAGGCCATGATCAGACTCTTGGTTGGCTGTATAAGTGTACGGGTGTCCGATTGCGAATCTTCGATTCCCATCAAGCAGTCCCATCGTTGATGAATCTCGCTGCCCGGGCTCTCGTTCGAAATCTCCACCAGATTGAGCCCACGCAGATCGACAGCCTCCCCGATCACATATTGAAGGAGATGTGGAACGCCATGGAGCGAAGGTGAGTTCTCCACTGGTATGGATGGCGCGCATACCATGTCTGACAAGATCTAGCGGTTTGGTCAGTCTTCGCGTGACCCAACTCTTTGGACCATATGCAGCCACGAAGATCTATGAAGAATATAAGCTTCGAGTAGCCCCCAATGATGCCAGCACGAAGAAAGGAAGAGCTGCGCTCTTAAACAACAACTTCCAGCTTGCACTCATGTACTTCGCCAACACCAATTCATCAGATCGGAGATGGATGGTCTCTGTTCACCTGTCGGGTTTGTTGCCATTGAAGAGCCTTGTTCAGCTCGGATTCATGAGGAACCTCAAGGTCCTCTGGCTCTCAGCCGACTTTGCGGACTCAAAATCCAAGCAGCAGGTGAAGGAATACCTCCGAGAAGGCGTATGCTTCCCGTCCCTACAATGCTTAATTGTGGATTGCGACATCCTCAGCATGGACATAGTTCTCCTGTTTGCAGCACTGCCGACCCTCCACCTTTTATGTCTCGCACACGACGAGCATGAATCGCGCTTGGAATGGTCGAGTGGTGTCGGGGGCCCGTGTGGACCACCGAGCAGAATCGCATCGTCTGACTGGCGAGCTCTTCAAGGCAAGCGCTACCATGGCTATGTTTGGACGGATCGAAAAGCCGTGATCGAGAGGCTAGGAAGAAAGTTGCCCGTGGGACACGACAAACGGCCTGAGATGCTCCTCAGTGTAGGGCCGTCAATGCGAAACAAGAGTTGGAAGTGGAACTAGATGAAGCGGGACCCTTTCTACCAAATCTATGAAAGAAGACAAACAATGATTTGACGAGGCAGTACGCGGGTAGATATCGTTGGGCGGATGCTGGAGATCGGAGGAGCATGGACAATACACTCTTAATTATTCCAATGACGAGTAAACAATGATTGCGAATCTGACGAGTCGACCGCTTATCCTTCGCACGCATACCTTAGGAGCGTATGGTTAGCGCAAGTTGCGTGAGCATTGAGGGATGCAACAGCATTGTGCATGTCGATATTTCAATAGCCATGAGCGAGACAAGCAGCGACGCCGAGGCCAGGACGAATCTCGGGGTCCTGCATCGCCTGCACCACGTTATATACCGGGCGAACCCCAACGCGAGCTCCCTTTCCAACGGTCGCCACAACACGTGAGCGTCGAAAGGGGTCAGAATGCGCGCTGCTTAACGGCGAAGCCGGCAACTGCCCCGGGAAAAGTCGTGTTGCAGCCAAAGTCCGTGGCGCTGGAGCCGAGAGCTCTGCCAGAAACACGTTCTGGAACCTTTCCGATCACACTAGCCTCGACCCTAAAGCACCGAATGCGATCCATTTTTAACACTGCGATCTCCCAAAACACATCGGATTCTTCGTGCGACTGCGACGGGAGCGCCTGTCTAGACGCGTCGTGTATGCCTTGCTCCCAAGGCGGCAACTCCTAGTGTCTTGTCCGCCCTCGTTCTTTGCTGAGATTGCATCTACGTCCGTCCGGGCACTGCAATGCCAGTCAGACCGTTCATTCCGGACGTGGACCTGGGCGAGGAGGTTGCGGCTCAAATCGCTCAAGAGAAGCCGCGGCCAACGACAGTTGGTCCTATCTACGACGCTGAGAGTGCCACAAAGCCTCTGGAGAGTGCTTTCTGTCATGCAAGGGACCTCTATCCAGAGTTCATATCACAAGGCCTACTCACACCCCCTCCGCCACCAGCCGATCACAAGGATGGCGACTACCTGGCACCTGTTCTTTCTCGGAACGAGTATATCCGCCTCACCAAGTTCTGGTACTACACTCGTGATCTTTTCCAAGACACAGATCTGATATCGAAATTGCAAGTCAAAGTCGACCTGCTTAGAGACTTTGTCGGATGGGAGATGGCCATCTGCGGTATTTTAGACAATCGAGTCTACCACAGAGTCGTAACGTCAGGGTTGGAGCTTGCTTTACTGCCTCGAAGAGAATCCACTTGTTCACATACAATCCATGGGACTGGTCCCGAGGTGTGTGCATCAACAGAAACATCAAGGCGTCACTAATCTTGGCAGGATGTTTTCATGGTTCCAGACATGTCAAAGGACTGGAGATTCAAGGACTCCCCCCATGTCACGCATGGAGGGCTTCGAACTTATGCTGGCACCGCTCTACGACTAAAGGTTGACGGAGGAGGAGCTGTGGCCTTGGGTGCTCTCTGTGTTGCGTCCAATACTCCGGATGCCCCCCTTACCAAATTCCAGAGGGATGCGTTGGTGCGCCTATCAGACATGATAACAACAGAGATCGTTGACAGGCAAAGACTCAATCGCCGGGACACTCAGCGCCTCATGAATGAGCGTATCACCAGAGCTACCTCATTGAACGACCATGACAAGGTGGAAGAGGCCATCATGACCATATTGTCAGAGACGTATCCACAGTCACGTGTCGACATCCGTTATGCACGAACAGAATACATCGCTGTGGATCACCACCGAGAGATACCGCTATCCGAAATTGACCACGGTCTCTGGGAGGACTCGGCACTTATCGACCAAATGATTATCACTAGTAATCATCTCGAACTGAAATCAGAGCATGTGGTCCGAGCAGTCGTCAGTAGGTTCTGGTCCTCGCCTGTGCCCAATGCACTCGTCGTATGCACCAATGAAATCACTCAGGTCTACGACGAAATTGACGTCTGGTTCGTTGACCGCTGTTCGACCGTTCTAAGCCAAATCGCTCAACAACGATCTCTTCAAGAAGCTCGAGAGGCGAAAGAGCAGTTTCTGAGGGGAATTACGCATCAACTCAGAACCCCTATTCACGGTGTCTTGGGCTCGGTGGACATACTGACGGAGGAATTGGCGGCTGGCCATTTCTTTCCAGAAGACAGTACTTCCAGCACAGCTACTATCCCTAGGATGGTCGGGGAAACCCTGGATTTGACGAAGACCAATTCGTCAAGCTCTTTCAAAGCTTCGGACGTCTTACGCACGATTCAAAATTCAGGTCGAGAGCTCATGTCTACTGTAAACAACATGATCAAGCTCAACCGTTGGGCAGAGATGGCTGATGCTCCAACGGATCCCATGCTGAACGATATATCGAACCTCGAGGAGATGCTTCTGGAAGAGACAACGAAAATGCTCCCGGATAGCGAAGTCGCAAGACTATGTGTCTTCTTCGACAACGAGCTTCCGAAGCACACAAACATGGCTTTGATTGATGTGAATTTGATGAAAGAAGTCCTGCAATCTGTGCTTCTGAATGCCTTCCAGTACACTCCCATGGGCTGCGTTATCGTCAGCACATCGCTATCAGACGACGGCAACCATTTGGTATTCGAGGTCAAGGATACTGGTCGTGGTATACACTCCGAGAACAAGGACAGAATATTCGCCGCTTACGAAAAAGAAGATGTCCATGGACGAGGCGTCGGCCTAGGTCTCACTCTGGCATCCAAGATAGCCTCTGCTATGGATGGATCAGTGGTGTTAGTCAACTCCGCTCCCAACGCCGGCTCTACTTTCCGAATCACTTTTAAGAGCCCTGCTCTTGGTTGCAGGATCGACACGTCCGCTCCTAGCAAGAGCACACCGAAGCCATGTCTCGTCAAATTCGCTACTGTTCCTGATCAACCACAGACGTTTACAGTTCAACATCTCGTCAAGTATCTGCAGCGGCGTGGTCTTCAGCTGACTGAGTCATCCGACGATTGCCTATTGCTTGTGAGCTACTACCCGTTGCCAGATCTGTTCAAAGAGTACCTACAAGCTGCCAGAGATTTCAAAGGAACAGCTGTCTGTCTAATACCGGCAAGCGAGGACCAGGCGCAATTGCAGCGGGATTTCCCGCACATCTCATTCCTTACTGGACCTTTCACGTCTAAGCGCATGGACGAAATCATGGAGTATCTCGAAGACATCTACGCCAAACAACACGCTATTGCAGACGAATCATCTCGCAATCACCACATCCCTGACGATGCCTCTTCGGCCGTAGTTGAACAGACCGGACACTCGCGCATGTCACCCACTCACGTTGGAAAGCGGGGGCATAGCATCGCATCTACTAACGTTCTTCTGGTGGACGACAACCTTATCAACCTTCGTATCGTCCGCATGTACTGTGAGAAGCGGCATCTACCTCACAAAACGGCTATAGACGGATTGGAAGCGATAGAAGCGTACAAAGCAGGCTTTGAAGGAAATCATGCATACCAACTCATCTTGTTAGACCTTCAGATGCCGAATTGTGATGGGATCGAAGCATGCGAACAGATCAGGAAGATGGAGCAGGAAAAGGGCTTGGAAGCAGCCGTCATTTTTATTGGTAAGTATGCCAATGCCTCTTCTCACGATAGAGACTAACAAGTCGCCTGCAGTAACAGGACAAGACTCTCCCAAGGACAGGGAACTTGCTACAAAAGCTGGCGCCAACGAATACTATGTCAAGCCCCTCGGTCTCAAGTCTCTCGATCGAGCCATTGGTCGCTACTTCAGCGCACCGAATTGATTCCACCGACGAATCACTAACGACTTCCTTTCCCCCAGCCTGGCATACCAATACTTCCGGACTAGAATAGACCAGGTCTTTCCCAGATCTTACGAATAGCCATGATCATCTTTGGGTTGGCGCAAGTGTTTGCAATGTGCAAGCACACCCGTATTGTTGAACGAGTGAATGGAGTCGAAAAGAAAGCGGGTGATTCTAGAATTCATGCATGTAAAAGAAAGGATACGGTATACACTCTGAAGGACCTTAGAAGGAGGGACACAATTATGTAGTTTATACGGATCCTTGTACCGTTGGAGGACCAAGCAAGCCCACACGACAGTTCATTCGCAGAAGGCGGTCTCAATACAGTTTTCTCCGTGGTCCCTCCTAATCACGTTAGTGGATTCTATCATTCCCTGGAAATATCGATCGTCAGCGGCCTGACCCATGGCCTAAACCCCAGCGTCCTCCGGCGCGACATTCAAATTCCAATCGATCTCGCCCTCGGGCCCATACCTCTCCTTCAACCACGCGTTCGCCTTCTTGAAATGCCCACAGTCGAAGAAACCGCGACTCGCCGACAGCGGACTAGGATGCACGCTCTTCAGCACCAAATGCTTACTGCCATTGATCGCCTTGCATCTCTGCTGCGCCGGATTGCCCCACGCCAGAAACACCACGCCCCTCGTCCTCTTGGCCGCCACAGTATCAATCACCTTCTGCGTGAACTTCTCCCACCCCTTATTAGCATGGCTATTCGCCTCGTGCGCCTTGACCGTCAGACAAGTATTCAGCAATAAGACCCCATGGTCCGCCCACGGCGTCAACAGCCCCAACCCTTGCGGCGGCTCTTTGAAATCCGGATAGTCCTTCTTCAACGCAGTGTACATGTTCTTGAGACTAGGCGGGGCTTTCGTGGGGGGCCGCACCGAGAAGCACAATCCGTGCGCTTGGTTGTAGTTGTGGTAAGGGTCCTGGCCCAGGATGACGGCCTTGACGGTCGGCAGCGGCGTGTGGCGCGACCAGCTGTAGACGTCTTCGAGCGGGGGGAAGATCTTTGTGCCTTTCTTGCCTTCGTCGCGGAGGAAGCGCTTGAGGGTGAGGAACGAGGGTTGCGTGAGTTCCGAGTGCAGGGCGGCGAGCCAGGATTCGTGCAGCGTTTCGATCTCGAGCTTGAGGAGCTCGGTTTGTTCGGGCGTGAGTTTGGCGATCCAGGCTTCTTTGTCGAATTTAGGGCCTGAGACTTCGGTGGGCGGTTTCGAGGGGTTGGTGCTCGAGGAGGATGGGTTAGGCTTGGGAGCGCCGAAGAAGGACGTGATGCTGCTGTTTGCTTTGGGCTTTTTGGTCTCGTCGGTGCCTAGGTCGGCGGCTTTGCGTTTGAGGGAGGAGGTCGCCATGATGTGTATGGCTCGTTGGAAGAGGGAGGTGTGGCCAATTGATGCTGGCTGAGCTCTACGGAGGGCTTGGAAACCTCTGAAAGCCAGGCTGAGCAAGTGTACGCTTTCGTCTCGCAAGCTGGTGTGAGGTAGAAGAGAGATAACTTTTGGGAATTGGAGCTCTGGGGTGTCGCGTCTTTTCGCGTCAAGCTCTCCAGGGTCCATTATCGACGTCACGCGAACCCATGTTCATCTTGTCGGGGCGGTCCGCATCGTGCATGAAGCTAGCTCGTTTTAGTCGACGATGAGATGGATGCCCCCCAGTTCAGCAATTCATTCTCTTGAAGTGATTGGGCTTAGATGAAGTCTTGTATTCCATCAAATGCTAATTTTGTACATGAAGGTCGAACCATTGTGGTTTCGTTACGTGGTCCCGTTCCTCGTCTGCGGTCTGGTCGATGGTCGACTCGTCATCCACACGCTACTTCTCATAGTAATGCCTCCCATCCAATTCTTCTTTTGTGAAAGGCCTTGCTCCGCCATGGCCATTTCATCTGAGCTGACTTGTCTCAGGTCAAGCTCATCAAGTCTTGGTGCTTGCGACACCTTCCGCTCGATCGTCTCACCCGTGCTCCCTGATGGTATCGTGTCGCCGAATCGAGAATCGTCTTTACGATTGATAATACGCAAGAGGAATGGCTTCAGTGGCGGGATCGAACTCAGAATAAGGATCAGCCACAGTTCGCAACAGCCGCATATCGTGCTGGCAAGAGAATCGTGCGTTGTGTCAAAGTTGAGAGTCATCTTGTAGAGATACCATGTGCGCATTACGCTAGCAATCGCTGATCTGCTGAGAATTAGCATATTGGATCAAAGAGTGTATGCGACCATACTTACATGAAACCACCGCTCATCAGCAGGCAGAAGCCAATCTTCGTCTTACGATCAGCTTTGATATCCCGCATGATCAGAATCGGGTAGAGAGCCAGGACAATATCGGTCATGACACTCCAAGCTCCGATGAAATAGCCCCAGTTGAGTGCAAGTGGCCTCAGGTTGCAATCACCTGTCGTGATGCCATAATTCCAGATCCGCTCCCTTGGGTTACATTGACTGAATGTCAAATATGTCTGGACAGCGGTCCAGACGACGTTTGAGATCCAGACTACGTGAAGGAAGATTCGCCGCTTCGTTTGCCATGGACACCAGACACTCAGTAAGAGGGAAACAATGGCGACTTTTGCGAAAGTGACAGCCCATATGCAAGTGATTGCTGAAATCCAGTACCAACGGATTGCGTATCCTGCTTGTGTCAAGCTGCTAAGGTCCCAGATGTGTTCGCCGATTCCTTCGATACACCCTAGGGTGAGGAAGATCTGTGCAGTTACGCTGAGACACTAGAGCCTGGTCAACATATCGAAGGTGTGAAGTTTGATGGTTTTACTAACGAGCGCAAAGACGGCCCAATAGCAGTCCCATCGCCAACGACCATTATTGGTTCCAGCAAAGATACACCGAAGAAGGATGACCATGATGCCCAAAGCTGGCTGCGGCCAAGTCGCCCACATGACCACCCTCCCATGATGTTGGATACCTGGCGCCACATGAGGTTCCTGGACCATGCTGGTTGAATGTCCCATCTCTGGTGGTGGTGTCGACAGCGCAACACTGCTTCAATTCGTGCCACGAAGATCAACAAGAAGACAAGGAACACAAGGCGGGAAACTATGCCATGAAGGAGCGTTTGAACCTACATCATCATCGCATCCAGACCGGCACTCAGATTCTGTTACAACACATTTATTCTGAATCAAACGTCGTCCCGGCACTTTCGGGTCGAATGGAGGAGGTGAGGCCGGGTTGCTGGTTGCGGAGGCTGTCGTTTCTCAATGGCAGCCGTTAGCAACCAGACGACGGACTCTTCGCCGTTGGAGTCCTCTGTCGGCTCTTTTATTTGATATGAGCCTCGGCATGCGCAACCCGATTCGGCGGCAGCATCGTCGTATTTGAAGGTCGGTACAGTTGGTGCGACATCGTTCCGGCACCACGCAGTAGAGAACGGCGTCAATATGGGCACGTCATATTTCATTTGATTTGTTTGCAGCAAGCCATGCCAGTAGATGGCGCGACTCTGTGCGATTTGCTCTGCTGAGTGTTGAGCTTGCAGAACTATTGTTGATCCATACAGTCAAGTATGTACAGAAGGAATGGCCGTTGCTTTGCTGCGAGGTTGCAGAGCTCGCTGCCTGAGTCAGCAAGACACCATTCAAAATTCCTTCTACCAGACACTTCAACACCTTCCATTAATGGAAATAATCATGAACAGTCCAAAATCCGGGAATGTAGCCTCCGCTGAGCCCAACGACCATCCGTTTGAATAGCTCTGGGCCATACTTCCCACTCATCTCGTCGTTCTTGCTCGTGATCCCCACAGCGTCGAGCTCCTGGTACTCTTTTCGGGTCGCTGCCTCAGCAAACCCAGCACCGAGATCTTTATAGGTGACAGTCCCACCCACTGATTCCGTACTGAAGTCGTAACCTCTCGCATCGTCATCTACAATGGCTGGCGGCTGAATAAGAAGGAGTTTCAGCAGCGTCGGTGCTCCTTTCAATATCTTGTGTGCCTGTAATAAGTCGGCATATGGGTACCAAAAGGCGTGAACGACGATCCAATGGAACAACCATGGCCTTGCAGAAGCGAACCGGTCGTTCCATGTTGAGGATGATAGAAGGATGACATGTGGCTTCTGCCAGTCTTTCTTCTTCGATGATGCAGTGGCTCGGAGTCTTTCCAGGCCTGCGACTATAGACTTGGCGCCATCCTGAATTACGGTGACACCTGGACGATTGTCGTTGAAGCCGAGGGTGCATATGATTGTTTGGGCTCCCTCGAGGCATTTCTCGAAATTGTCAATATCTGTCACGGCGCCCTCGAAGATTTGGACTCGAGAATCTTTGTCGATGCCAGGAAATTGCTGCAGTAATTTTGGTCTGGATCGAACGTAGATGTGGATCTTGATACTTGAGCGTGCTAGCAGACAGCGGAGGGTCTCGCGTCCTGTCTGACCAGTAGCTCCAAGCAAAGCAATTGTGGTATTTTGCTCCATGATGACTGAATCCTTGATGTCTGTATGCAATTTGATTACCTTGCCATGCCATATATGTAGATTAGCTATGAAGAATTCGGGTTACACCTGACATCACCTCAAGCGACAGGCGGCTCGACATTCGCCCATCGCGGACCTCAAGAGCCTCCGTGTCGGGGCAAAGTCAAAACCGAACCTACCCAACAAGGCAGGACTGCCGATCATCGACACTTGCATGTTGGAAAGTCGTGCATTGTACTTGTACTCGCCAAGGTAACTAGAATGCATTCGATACTGGGTTCATGATCCTGTCATCGAGCTTTCTGGTCAGGATGCTATTTCAGGCGAAGGATGTCTCAGAGTCTTTCTTTGGTCACTAGACTCCACGTCCCGTTATTCTGGCTGGCTCTGCCCTCCTTCTCAAGTTTCTTCATCACCTGCAACAGACTACCTTCTGCAGGAGCGTGCAGATGCTCCGGGTAATCCTTGTAGATGACCTTGACCAACTCCATGCTGCTCCACCCATCCTTGCTCTCCCCGGATTGTCCTTTCAATACACTCACGAGCTGCTCCTCTCTATCTTGGCGATGCTTGATATACTCCTTCACCTTGGCTTTACCATCTTCAAGTACAGGACCGTGGCCTGGATATGCTCTGCCGTTGAAAGCCTTTGACATCTTCTCCAGACTTTCCATGTAGGTCTTGAGGTCTTCGAAGACTGCCGTCCCCTGACCTAAGACGTTGTCACCTGTGAACATGGCGTCTTCTTCGTCTAGTATCAACGCCATGTGATCTGTCGTGTGTCCAGGACTATGGAACGCCTTTAGGGTAGCTCCGTCGATAGAGAAGGTCTGGTCATGTGATATGTTCAGCTCGCCTTGTCGTGGTTCGTTCTTGTATATCGGACAAGAAGGGAATAGACCCAGAACGTCCTTGATTCCGCCAACATGATCTGGGTGCCAATGCGTTATGATGGTCTGGGAAATGGTTGCGTTCTCCTGTTGCAGCGTCTTCTTCAGAGATGAGAGCCATGCTGGCTTGCCCTCTGCTGTATCTATGAGCAGCCGTGACTGGCCTGTGCCGATGAGGTATGTGTTTGTGCCTTGTGCAGTCAGAACACTGCGTCAATACTAACGACAAACCAAATCACCTTGCAGAGTGTACTGAGCATGTCAGCCGTGTCAGCAGGTGTATAGGAACGAAGCACATACTTTGCCTGGATTACCTCCCAAGATCCGGATTACTCGAGGGCTCAGCCTCTCTACCTCAGGAAGGCTCACAAGTGTGGAGGCCATTCTTCTGAACATGCAAATGTACTCTGTGAAGGGAAGAGATGCCGAGATCTGACCGTGAGGGTGGGTTAAAGCAGGTCACTATATATGTTTGCAATCCGGAAGGCGCTGGTAATATTAGCACATTAATTACTCGTCTTGCATATAATTAACATGAACAAAAATGTAAGAATGGAGAAGCGTGCAATGACTTTCAGTTCGAGGGTATTGCGACATGCATCAGACCTCGGCTAAGGATTTGTGAGCGAAGTGAAGCCATACTCATCCATAACCACATCCCTCATACAATCACCAAATCCCATAATGGCAATGACGGAAGACGATGACGAGACGCCGTAAGCACATCGGAAAACACACTCTCAATTGTTACTGATTTGACGCAGTCGTCTCGATCCTTCGACACTCGCAGCGCTGCAGGATTTTTACAGCGAGCGAGACACCAGACAGAAGCAATTCGAGGACTTGAAAACAGCCGCCGAAGATGGCTTTTCCGAAAATGCGAACATATCCATGGACATGTTCGGTGAGGACTGGAATGCCTCCCAGTTCTGGTACACCGAAGCTACTGCAGATACAATAGCAGAACAGCTTCTGGACGGCGCCACCTCTGATACCAACATTGCTGTCATCTCCGCTCCTAGTGTCTATGTCGCGATCCGGAGGCTGCTCCAGGACGATACGAGATACTCAATCAAGCCCAATCTGGTCCTCTTGGAGTTCGATGAGCGATTCGCAGTATTCAAAGACGACTTTGCACGTTACGACTTTCAGGAGCCACTCAAGCTTGATAGCTCCCTAAAGGGAAAATTCGATCGGATCATCTGTGACCCACCTTTCCTATCCGAAGACTGCCAGACCAAGACAGCACTCACAGCCCGGTGGATGGCAAAGTCCTGGTCTGATACTCGGATCATAGTCTGCACAGGTGAACGCATGGAGACCTTGATTCACCAACTGTACGGCAAGACCGGACTCAGAACAACAACGTTCTTGCCTGAGCATGCCAAAGGCCTGAGCAACGAGTTCAGATGCTACGCAAACTTTGAGTGCAAGGACTGGACATTGAGATAACAAGATTATATGGGTATCATCATCATGGGCTCATCAATCGACATAAACCAACCAGCCATACTCCTGGCCTATCCATCGCCGCGCGAGCGCTGTGCCGCTCGTGGTAGGTTGGCTGAAAGCAATCTGCGCCTTCTGCACACGTCCTTGCGGATGAAAGTTCCTGGCGACACAATCCAGCATCAAGCCGGCGATGCCTCTGCCGCGATGCGACTTGGAAGTCCAGATCCTCGAGATGCCGACCGTAGCATTCTCTACCTCGTCAGATACAAGCAGACCCCTGTTCTCTAAGCCTTCGTCGGCATCTGTCCGTACATGTTCCACCACCCTCCTTGCAGTCCGAATGTTCTTTGCCAGGCAAAGACCTACGCACTTCAGGCCGATGACATACATGTACGTACGATATCGGCCTCGTTGCGCTGCGTCCGTGCCGTCTTCCTCGGTCAGCGTCGACCACAGCTCTTCCTCTCCAATCTCCACAGCCCCGAGTTCCGTCTGCACGACGTCCAATACTTCGCACGCCTTCCTCCGCTCGAAGCTCTTGTCTGTACTGTCAACTGAGACAACTAACGCCCCATCCTGCCCTCTCCACACCTGACGTGTCTCTGCCCACTTTCGAAAAGGTTTACCCAGCTCGACGCCGTTCAGGTTTCGTGTGTGGTACTTGTCGTGAAGAGCACTATCTTCAGCGCTGGATCGTACATATGTCATACCGCAGTCCTTGCACGTCTTCTGGAGGTTTGCACCTAGGTTGATCTGCATCTGTAGCATTTGACATTCGATGGCCTTCTTCATTGCCGGATTTGCACTGCGCCGAAGGTTGCTGCTTATGGGACGAAGCGAATCTGTCAGGTCTTCTGACTCGCTGCAAGCCGTTAGATCAGACTCCGTCACGGCGACAGAGGGTAGCGCAGGCAGGAGCGGTGGAGGAGATGATGGTGGAGTCGCGGTTGGCTCGGCTGGAATGTCGGAGAATATGGCGCCATCACTCGATGGCAGTTCCGAAGTAGGCGTCGAGATCCTTGAGCTCTGAAGCCACGCCTCCATGGTCGAGAAAGGCCGCGGTTTCGGTCTTGTTATGGGTAGCTCGTCTACAACTCGTCGTCTCTTGGTATTCTCCTCATCTTGGGAGTTGGATGCGGGTCGCTTGCGTGCTCTAGAGTATGTCTTGAGCACACGCAACTTGGTCGGCTTGTCAGCCATCTTGCCATGGCGCAATTGGTTATGCTATAGGTCAGCAGGTTACGAATAAAAGTTATAGATTTGTAGAGACGCGACTGAGCGCGTTGCGCGGAAGATCAATGTCGGAGCCGGCAGATCTTGCCCCGACAATCCTATTGTCTGTCAACATGACAGGAGTTTGGACAGGCATTGTCTGTCATGACTATGTATATAAACATGAGATTCGTAGAATGTAGAAACATCTCTATCACTATGTTTCTGAGTGACTCTGTTCAAATAATCCTCTGAAGCATGGCACCCTGCGAAGCGGTATAGTCAAGCACTCTGACGCGGAAAGCACGTGTCTGCCGAGTTTCTCCAATGGAGCCGGCAGCGCCACAGCCAACGTCATTTGATGGCCAAACCCGAAGACCCGGAGCCGCATCTCAGAGCTCATCTTGGCTCGGGCACATCTCGAATGCGAGCGCCTAACCACGGAAGAACTTTGGACAACCTCGTTACAACGACCAATCCAGCTTACTTATGCACTGTGTTCATCTCCTACGAACAGCATAGCGAGACTTGATAATTCCGGACGTGGCTATTACATCGACAACGTCTCGAACGAATCTCTGACGCCCATCTCCACCCACCACTGCCAGATGACAGTCAGCAAACTGAATCAGACATGAAGAAGAGATCCTGTCGCTCTCATCCGTCAAGATGAGCCTTCCTTCCCCTCCATCGGGAGGTCCATACCACCTCCAACCAGGCAGCGAACGAAATAGTGCCCGCTTCAGCAATGGCAGTGCGGCCAGTGGTAGTTCGAGCAAATCGAACCAGCCGCTCGCGCACATTCAAGACTTGCAAGACCGGGCTCTGGAAGGGTTGGACAAGAATCAGTCGATATCGCTCATGGTGACTGCAGCAGAGAATTCACTGCGTCAGGCAGTCACATTATTAGAATATCGGCGGCCAGACCTGGCATACTTGGAGTATCTGCGGTGTTATGAGATTCTGGTCAATACGATATATCAGAACCCTGGATTTCCCACATTCAAAAATAGCAAGGGGCCAATGTTCTCGAGGTACAATCACCTCATAAAGGTATGTCGATAGCGCGAGTTTGGTTGCCTTTGGCTGACATCACATAGCGCCTCGCAAGCAGAGAAGAGCAGTTCAGGAATGTCAAGGATATTATAGAAAACGACAACAAAAGAAATGGCACGCAACCAAGACTACCACCCTCCCTAACGCCGGGCTCGAAGCAGGCAAGTCCGCCTATGCCTCAAGGCGCAACCTTCTCAGCAGAGTCGCAAGATCCAAGCAAGGCGTATGCAAACGGGCAGAATGGATTACAAGGGCTGCCGATGAGACCACCTAAGCCGCCCGTTTCGGATAAGCCTGCAGAGCTAAGATCAAGACCATTGAGTGGGGAGGTGGTAACTGGTACGAAGTCGCCGTCAGATGTACTCAGCGAGAGGTTCTCGAGATTACGGATGGGACCGACAATTGACACAAGTATGAATGGACGACCACAATCGAGGGACTCGCAGATGTCACCAATCAGCCAGACCCAGTCTCCAGTCGAGTTCAGAAATTCTTTTGATATGCGGGGCTCGAGCAAACCCGCCGGACCCCGCTCCATGAATGGAGGCTATTATAAGCCAACGTCGGATGTGTTATCAATCGATGCTCAAGTAGCCGCGGCCATGCCTCAACCTCCTACTCCTGCGTATTCACCAGCCCGCAACATGCAGATTTCTGGTGACATAGGACTACCTCGGAGTAGCGCCCGTAGCATGGTCGGAACAGGAGGAAGGTCCAATTCGGTGGCTTCATCTGTTGCGACTACACATCCACCTGGTGGTGACGATTCAGGATATTTCTCGAGAGCATCAGCGAATGGCATGAGCCGGAGAAAGTCAGTCTACTTACCGAAGGAGACCCGAGTTGGCGCAGAGAAACTGTACGACTATTTGAAGATGCACACTGTACTTCTCATTGATTGTCGAAGTCGGGAAGAATTCGATAACGGTCACATCTATGCAAACACAATTATTTGCATTGAGCCGACTGCCCTTCGGAAGGACATGTCAGCTGAGCAGCTGCTCGATTCTCTTGTCCTTTCACCAGATCAAGAGCAGGAGCTGTTCGAGGTGAGGGACAGCTTTGACCTGGTAGTCTACTATGACGCCTCCACATCATCCGACCAGTATCTACGCAATCCTATCACATCTGAGGATCATAGCCTTCGCTATTTGCATGAGGCACTCTTCGAGTATAGTGACAAGCCCCTGCAGCGGCCACCTATCCTGCTCATGGGCGGTATTGATGCTTGGGTGGATCTGGTAGGCAATCAGGCCTTGAAATCATCCAATACTGCAGAGATGATGAGAAGCGCACGACCAGTCAGGCGTTCGATAGCACCGGACGCAGGACAAAGAATACAGAACCAAAAGCGACGTTTGCGAGATTATAATCCACTGGATGCCGAAGAGGAGCGGAAATGGATGGAGCGAGCTCGGAAAGAAAGTGTAGTAGTTGAGCCTCGGCCGAGTATACAGGAAGAAGAACCTGTGGACGATGCGGTCATCGACGAGTTCAACAGGCGATTTCCTGATGCTGCCACGATCGGCCAACCCGCCATTTCAGAATACCAGGAGACACGGCAGCCACCTCGGCCTCCTAAGATCCCAGAATACCCAGCGCCGCATCGACCCTCTTCACCGGCGGTCCAGCCATCTTCACATGCGCCACCTGTGCCGTCATTGCCCACAGTGCCCAAGAGGCCCGCTCCGGCGGCACCGCGCATGTCATACAGCGGCGTGAACGAGCGGTCGGTGTCGTTGACGAAATCAGCGGAGCTTCCCGCATATGTTCCGCATCATCTACAGCCTTCGAACCTCCGTCTTCCGCGAACTGGCCTTGTCAACTTTGGTGTGACTTGCTACATGAATTCGACAATCCAAGCACTGTCTGCAACACTTCCTTTGTCGCTTTTCTTCTTGGACGACAAGTACAAGGCGATCGTGCAGCGCGACAATTGGAAAGGCAGCAAGGGTGTGTTACCTGAGCTCTTTGCAAATCTTGTCCGCAGTATCTGGAAGGGCGACGTAGAAGCGATCCGGCCATCTACTTTGCGTGCCTTCTGCGCTCGACTGAATCGCGAATGGGGTATCGACCGACAGCAGGACGCCAAAGAGTTCTTGGACTTTCTTTTGGACTGCCTGCATGAGGATTTGAATGCCAATTGGCAAAGGACGCCGCTCCGGGCCTTGACGGAAGAGCAGGAGATTGAGCGCGAGAAGCGGCCGAAGCTGGTAGTCAGTAAGACAGAGTGGCAGAGGTACACTCACCGCGAGCAGTCCTACTTGACGTCTCTCTTCGCTGGCCAGCACGCTTCACGTCTGAAGTGCACCAAATGCCACTTCACCTCAACGACCTATGAAGCATTCTACAGCATCTCAGTCGAGATCCCACGATCGGGCAAGAGCACCATTCAGGAGTGCCTGAAGAGCTATTGCGCCGAGGAGATGCTCTCTAGCGACGAGATGTGGAAGTGTCCGCGCTGCAAGAAACAGCGCGAGGCAACTAAACAGATCACCATCACTCGTGCCCCTCAGTACCTGGTCGTCCATTTCAAGCGCTTCGCAGCCGGCAAAGAGGGATCGGCCAAGAAAGTCCGCACTCCAATCGATTTCCCGCTGGAGAATCTCGACTTGGAGCCGTATATGCTCCCTCAGCCACAAAGCGTCGAGCGGGATATCATTGTACGAGACTTTGGACTGGATGGGTTAAAGACGGACGCTACCATGACGCCGCCGTATCTCTATGACGCATATGCAGTCATGCGACATATTGGTACTACCATGAGCAGTGGACATTACACTACGCTCGCAAGGGACAAGGCGAGGAGATGTTGGAGGCATTATAACGATACTTTGGTATCGGACTTTGATCCAGAAAGGACAGGAGAGAGGGAGAGGCTGGGCAATGAAATGGCTTACATTGTGTTTTATGAGCGGAAGAGGTAGATTCAAGAGGGATGGGAAATGAATATCATGATACCTGGCTATTTGCTCATGTGTGTACAAATTTTCATTCGCTTCCAAAAAAAATTCTCCACAAATCGAGGAGACGCGCAGCTCTCTTCCCTCTGACCAATCCCACAACAGAGATTGCAAGACTGTTACGCAGACGCTCTGCCTGAGAGGTTATACAAGTCGAGGGTGTCAAGAAAGCCCTCCCTTACTAAAAAGGTAAAACAAGTGGCAGCATCTTCAAGCTCAGAAAGGGCAGCAAAAAGTGATTCCGACACGGGGAATTGAACCCCGGCCTCCTCGGACCTGAGCCTATACAGGCATTGAGAGCGAGAAATCCTAGCCACTAGACCATATCGGAGTGAACACCCGGTGAGGGCGAATTAGACCTCTGGTTGTGATAAAGTTAGCACAAAAAGAATCAGAGACTGATCTAGTGGGTCCACGGGAGGGTCCGTGACATGTCAGCGAGTGCCAAGCTAGAAACGCAGATGCTGAATATCGACATGCGTAGTGCGAGCTTTGTACAAGAAAACATAATATATATATTGCTGGAAGAGTCAAACCTACAACCAAGACGGTTGGTTAACTATGCCCTCACCGGGTGTTCACTCCGATATGGTCTAGTGGCTAGGATTTCTCGCTCTCAATGCCTGTATAGGCTCAGGTCCGAGGAGGCCGGGGTTCAATTCCCCGTGTCGGAATCACTTTTTGCTGCCCTTTCTGAGCTTGAAGATGCTGCCACTTGTTCTACCTTTTTGGTCCTGGTTCTTCCGTAGAACCTCTTATTTTGCCCTGATAGCACGATCTTGTGTTTGTTCTTGATACAAAGGGCGCAGCAAGCTCCTGGCTCATGGTCAAGTGCAGCTCCGGATGTTTCGGAGTGGTGAGTGGTGTGCATGGCACGTACCTGCATAGCAAATCAGTTGGGCGTGTAACGACGAATTGTTCCATCGCGTACACTCACCGTGGATAACTTCAAGCTTGTATGCTTATATTGTATCATATTTCCCTGTTGATATTTTCACAGAAGGACTGTATCTGTTCGGTACAGCAATACGCGTGGGTGCAGAAGCCCCGCCCCTTCCTCCAATCCTGCCAAGAATGGACATGTCAGTCCTCTAGCAGCTGCCTAGCTCCACTACTTGTGTTCCCATGACCCGAGCTACAAGGAACTGTTTCGCCTGCGGTGATAGGAGCTCCATGAAGTCGGCAAGAGATTTGGGAGTCTCAGTATCAAAAGCAACGTCTCATGACACGTTTGCGCCTTGCAACTCCTTTGGCTCTGCGCGTTCATGACTACCGTAAAGAGTTCAGGCATGGTAGCAAGGATTGGTTTGCTCGTGCGAGTCAATCACTTAGGCGTCCTTTGTCATTTCCCTCGGACAACACTGCGAGAAGTGCTCGTTACGATGCAGGGAGATCTCTGTCGCATCAATTGTTACAGGCAGCCTGACCTGTTGAGGGAACCTTGACACAGGCGACAACACCGATCTGGCGGAGCACTTTGGACCAACCTTGTTGACAATGCTGTACCGTATGAGAAATCCTGTCCGCTGCGCTGGAGTGGAGTTTCCGTCATGTCCGATGTGTGATTTGCTTGGGGCTGAAGCCTTGGACGTACTTGCGCGCAGTCGCAAAGCAGAGTAAGTTTTTTACCTCCTCTACCCTGCTCTAGCGGGAGTGGACGAATCGGATCATGGAAAGAATGGTTTCTGAATCTTTCGGTAAGATTATGGAGGAAGACGTCGAGTCGGATCGACTCCGTTCAAGCCTTGAGCTTCTCGACCAATCTGTCTGCGACCGTGGCCTGTATCCGAGTAGTGCACACTGTACTTGAGCCAACTACGATAGCGTACAGAGGGTCTGCGGCAAGGGAAACTTAGTAAAGCGAGAATTGGACTCAGGAAAATCTCGGGCTGGTATCATGCCGCATCGAATCCCTGAGGTCGGAAGCATCAGTCCTTGATGACTGCTATTGCTCTGTGCAGTGAGGCCGGGACAGGAAAGTTTGGACGGACGTTTTGTGTATGTGACCGGTGACATATAAGTTCCAACGGTGCGTGCCTTTTTATTCTCTGCGGATCTACGAGGTGCCTTCCTGAGTACAACATCGTTCAACAGACAATAGATATAATAACGTCGCCCATATCCAGCTACATAACATATCTGAAAGACTTGTTCTCCCAGTCTGTGAGATTGGCCCATTTCTCATCGTCAGTAGCAACGCCCCTTTCCTCGATCTTCCCATAGAGTCTATCCCTTCGCGCATTCTGCCACTTGTAGTAGAACATGAGCAGGATAGCTGTAAGAGCGCCGGAGCAGACGGTGACCATGATAGTGATCTTCGCTGGGATGTACTCGGGAGCGTCTCTGGCCTGGAAGGTCTGAGGTCCGATGACGCTGCCCATGTTGAATGCAGCAGCGACGAGAGACATGGCCACAGGGCGTTTTGTCTGACCGGCGTTGTTCGCAGACACCCAGCTGTAGACGATGGGTGTGACAGCTACGTTGAAGTTGATAAGAAGGATACCGGCCAGAACCCCTGCCTTGGTGCGGACAAATGACATCAAAGCACCGGAAAGAGCGGATGGTATAGCCGCCAAACAGATGAACAGCCACCGCTGGCGCACAAATCTTACTCCGAAACAACCGACAAGGACAGCGAAGATGGTGACGCAGCCAGCTGGTGCGTTCAAGAGAGCTGACTGCTTCGAGGTGTAGCCGATATTTCGGAGTAGTGTTGCAGAGAATGAGGTTCCGACACCAGCATTGACTACGAGCTGAATCGAAGGTTAGTATATGGCCTGAACGAATTCACAGCGCTTGCGGTCGCTCGGATTGGGCTGACTTACCAGGACTTCCATGAAGAACAACAGATAGGTCTGCGGATCCCTAAGCAACTCCCAGACCTGCGACATGCGGAATTGTGTGTTGGCAACACCAGTCTTGTTGTCCGAAATATGCTGGAGCAGAGCACTCTTCTCAGTGTCATTCATCCAAGTAGCCTTCATAGGGCTATCTGGGATTAACAGATAAGTGGCAGCGCCGATGATCACGGTAGCAATTCCAAGCACGATGAACATAATCCGCCAGTTTGCTATCCTCGAGTTGGTCAAGTGCTGAAAGCCGAAAGATGTCAGAGCTCCAATGATCTGCCCGACACCCACGCCAGTGCTACAAAGTTCACGTCAGTGGATCAATGCACCGGTACAGATAAGGCTTCGGGTAGACTTACTACCAGAAACCGAATCGTGAAGGCTGCTCATGCTTTGTATACCACTGACTGCTGATGATCATAAGGCAAGGGCCTACAGCAGCCTCGAAGATGCCGAGAAAGATTCTGGCAGCAAGGAGGCCAGCGTAATTCTTAGTCGCAGCTACAACTGCCGTGGAGATGCCCCATAAGCAGACATTGATACCAAGCCATTTGCCTGCTGGCACCTTGTTCAAGATGAAGCCTGTAGTCCGAACGTCAGCAAACCTGGAGCAAATAGTAAGCTGATGAATATGCCTTACCAGTTGGTACTTCGGCTGCCAGGAGTGCAACAAAGGTAAACGTATTTGCATCGGCAAAGTTGTTACCTCTCAAATTCAGATCGCGGCTAATGTTCATGACTGCTGCATAGTTCAGAAGGACCTTATCAAGAAACTGTGCAACGAAGCAGAAGAACATGATCGGGACGATCCTGAGATCAATGCGCCTCCGTAGAGCTTTCAGATCAACAGCCGCTATCTCAGCACCGTTCGCTTTGTTGGACGCAAGAAATTCGAACGCTTGATCCTTTCGAGCTCCGAGAACATGAGTAGGTTCTGCCTTTGCCATTGACGGACTTGGGGAGCGTCCGCCCTGATTGACGACCATGTCTTCCTTTGCGAGGGTGGCCATTCCGTCCGCTGGTTCGCCAAGATGAGGGAAGCTGAGGATCGTAGAGAAGAGAATGCAGGGGGTTTGAAGACTAGAGGATCAAAATGGGTTGCGAAGGCGATCTTCGGGAGAAGATGAAAAGAGTTGCAAAGAAGCGACTAGTCGAGAAGTGACGGCTGTCTACTATACCATATCTGCGACAAAGATGGCGAGCGGGAGTGCTCCATCCTGCGCCGCACAACAGACTATATTGCAAGATAGAATCGGACGAATCAGAAGATGTCCATTTTGGCCTAGTCGTCTCGTCCGCACGGAGCTGGATGCCTAAGACGTGGAGCAAGATCCTAGAGCTCCACTGCACAGCGATGAGAAACAGGGTCCAACATCGCTTGTCATGCTCAAACAAGAACCAAGAATGGAAGGCCGTGAAGGGTCGACAACAGAGATGCTCACTTTGAGAAGTGCGATTGGCAGATGCGTGACTGTAGGAATTGCCGAAACCTACCAAGATGGATCGGGGTGTTGATCACGCTTGGACATGGCTTGCGTTGAAATTGAGGCTGGCGGGATGTTGCCCTTCCCAATCACCAGTTTGCGCTGGCAGTGCTAATGAAAAAGTGATGCCCAAGATGCTGCTGCTTCTAAATACTGTAGATCTCAGAAGGTTTTCTGAATCAATGTCGTGAACAGTGCGTGGTGTTTAGGGCTCAAGTGTGGTCGTGAACGTGAGTTGCACAGGATTGAGTTTTCAGGACAAAGGCGAGAGCCGTGTCACGTCTTCCCCTCCTCACAGACCTGCACGACACTGACTCTTTATTGCGCTAGTATCAGCTACTGACGACATCTGAATCGCCATCATGCATGCTTGCTTTATCCCAGACGTGTCGTTTTGCAAAACGATTCGCTAAGAGCCAACTGCCCTACTCGCAGCGTTCACATTCCTTCTTGCGTCCCTGGGTGTGCTTTAGCAATCTGGATACGACGGCCTTGGCTTGCTTTGCACTTCTTGTCATCCTTCTCAAACCAGTTCTTGTTAAGACCTATTAACGCGCAGGTGTCAATCCGTGGTCTGGTTTCATCAAAACCCAACATGTTTGTCGCCCACAAGTTGATTGGGAGCAGCGTGTCTGGCAATGATTGTCGCCAAAGAAACGTGCCCTGACCCTTTTCGAGCAGAAGCAGGAGGAGATATCCCTAATGCTGCAGATGGACCTGCGGTGGCTACCTCGATGATAGGTCTGTACCCAGCAATACATAGATCTCTCTTACTCACGATTTCCTTTGTCAACATCTCACGCACTTCCTATTGAATATATTGTACATCTTCTGAAGAAGACAGACCCTTTGCCACTGGTAAATCGCAAATATTCTTTCCCGCCATGGGCTGGGTAAAGAATGGTACACCGGAGCTCGATGCGGCGTCGAACTGGCAGGTCGTTGTCGCAGTGACGATTGTATGCACTACATTCATGATCTTGGTCCTCGCGCTGCGGATAGGAGTGCGAGCGTTCATCATCAAGGCCACAGGAGCCGATGACTGGTTTCTCTGGCTGGCAGCTGTTCGTATTCCACGAGTCGAGCACGAAGTCTACGCTAACGATACACTTGAGCAGGCATGTGCAATCGCCAGCTGTGCCTTGAACATAACACAGACACAGTTGGGCCTAGGCCTTCCCGTCCGCTTACGACCACAAGTCAACCTCGACGAGTACACTCTTGTGAGACTCTCCATCTGCATATGAATGACTGAGGCTAATCAAGATCTTATAGCATAACTTCGTCAACCGTCCGATGTACGTCATGGCATCAACCTGCTACAAGATATCTCTTTGCGCCAGCTACATGCGCATCATGGCTAAGAGCGGCCACCGACGTTACGTTTTGCTGTGTGGGCTACCATCGCGCTGGCAATCGGATATGGCATATCATTCCTGGCTGCCATCCTGTTTGCTTGCAACCCGGTCGAGAAGTCATGGCGACCAAGGACACCAGGGACATGTTTCCCCCCGGCTCCTTTCTACTACGGAACTACTACCACCAATCTTCTCGTCGATGTAATAGTATTGGTCTTGCCAATACCACTTCTCTGGCGCCTTCAGATGAATCGCAGACGAAAGTTTGGCCTCATTCTTTGCTTTGCGCTAGGGGCATTCACCACCGTCGGCGCCGTAATGCGCCTGGTTTCTGTCGACAAGGTGGTGAGATTGGCCGATCCGGATGAGTTCGTGATGTGGAGTACCGTCGAGATCAATCTAGGAGTGAGTACTATCAGTGAGAACATGGCGCAGTATCTGACTGCACGCTTCGCAGATCATCACCGGCTCGATCCCCGCGCTGTTGCCTCTCTTGAAGAGGGCGCGTTATGCTACCACGGCTGACTCTACATACAGAGGACAGGGTACAGGTTCATACCGGTTGCGACTGCAGAACATCTCAACAAACAGCTCTCGAAGGCAAGCCACGCATGTCACAATGACTGAGATGTTCAACGACAGTGACAAGAGCTCACAAGAGAACATACTCGGGCCAGCCCATACGGATCTAGAGCATGGAGCAATGGAAATCAATAAGACTATAGACATGCACGTCACAAGCTTCCCAGTACGAGACTGCCCTCGAGCCAGGAATACCTTGGAGCAGGAGCGAGTCATCCCCTTCCAGTCCCGAACTGCGGCTCCGGAAGAATGTTGGGGAAGTCCACGGACCTGAGAGCATGACACTCGAGGGATTTGAAAGACCTTCGATGCCACACGCCAACGTGAACGTCATGAGCTCCTCTCACTGTCGTAACAGCGGTCTCCGAGCTCCCCGCCCTCTGATCTAGCAGCTAGGACAGTACATCGACGGTCAATTTCTTCAGTCTAGCGAGCGCCGATAGCCACACAAATGTCGAGAACAATAAGTCATGCCATCAAGCCCATACGAAAACTATGGTATAGTGAAGCTTTGTCCTGCTCGTAACTAATTTGTGCAGCAAAGATAAAGACTTACTTACGCTCTCGTTCACACAGCAACAATTTCAACAATGTCCGTGAGGTTTGCACAATCCACAGTTCCGTTCCTTCCCTGTTCATACGGAGCCTTTTCGACGATTGACAAGGTTGGACCAATCCACCTCTTGATTTCTTCTATCCGCTGTCCTCGCTAGCCCCCGCGGTGCTTTCAGGTTAGGCTTTCCATGTTCCGCGGCGCCACCAAATTGCACCGAAAGACAGCCAAGCAATCAGGCCCGGAACAGTTTATAACAACATGTGAGTCGCGGCATGACTGAAAAAAATATTTCACTGTCCTTTCGATCAAGTGGAGTTCCGAGAGACTGTTGAACAATGTCGGCCACAATCAGCACGTCAGCCTGGACAGATTCCTGCTTAGACTACTTCTGGCCCTGCAGCACTGTGCCTGCCTCCATCCCCACACCCACCGCCACAGACCTCTGCAAAGTTGCTAGTCCGACGCTCCTTCCTGGCGATAATGGCAAGGAGTCTGGATACCAGTGGCCCGTCTCCCAGTCCATCAAAGGCTATGTCTGCATCACCCCTCCTTTCGGCCAACACAGTCTCGGTTCACGGCTCGAGAATTGCTGCTCTGGGCCCTTACACACTGTCACAGATGTCATGAAACCTGACGACGTGAACTACCCAGCGACATGCGTGAGCTGGTGCACAGTCAATGCAACGATGGATCTCCATCAAGTACCAGTCAACGGCGAAGCAGTACCTAGCGACCTCCAGAAGTGTTTGGCTACTGAACAGACAGAGTGGGCCGTAATTCCAGGTGGCTACATTGTCAGCAAGGACGAGTCTCAGTGGTGGTGTGCTTGGGTCAATGATTCAGAGAGTGAAGCACAATGGGATGCAGAGGACAATCAGCGGCTCGATCGCATGCAGGAGATCGACTCGGTCACGCCGCTCAGGGCGCCGACTCGAGGCGCCTACTTCAATCCTAGCCAGACTACTTCGGGATCCTCAGCTTCAAGAATAGCAGCACCTGATGGCACCATGGCAGCAGTGACATCTGGAGCAAGTGCGACCTCTTCGCTGCCAGTGACAAGAACTTCAAGTGCAGCTAGTGCAAGTGCCTCGACAGGCAAGGGAGCTAGGACTATTGATATAAAAGATATACTACTACTCACTCTACTTGTACTTACTAGTATACTTGCTTTGCCTTAGCCTACCTTAATATGATCCTTTTAGACATTGTTATTTATAAAGCTTTATATAGAAAATAAGAATATATATAACGTGCTTTACCTCTTAATAGGGCAGACCTACTAGTAGGGCACGCGTCAAAATTCGACTATATAATTTTAATAACTATCCTTCCTCTTCTCTATAATAATAATAGATAATTAACTTATACAATTTTATATGTAGTTAGAAGCAGACATTATAGGAGCTATTAGAGCCTTTTAGAATAGTAAATATAGCTTTAAATAAGCTGCTAACGTGCTTTACTCCCTAATGCATTTGACCTACTAATGCACTATGCATCAAAATTCAACTGTGTTATTTTCGTGACTATCCTTCCTTTTCTATATAATAATAATAGATAATCATATGATTTTACATGTATTTAGAAGTAGATGTCTTAGTAGCTATTATAGCTTTTCAAAATAGTGAATATAAGTCAATTCGAGCTGCTATAAGTGCATTTAATATTCTACCTTCTATACTTTTATAATAGTTAGCTAGATAACAATTATATACTATAGTTAATTAACTAAATTAATTACTTTCACCTACTAAAAAGACTTACCTAATTTAGTATATTACTAAATTATTAATACTAGGATGCCCTATTATACCTACATTTACTTATAAACTAGCTTTTAAGATAATTTAAGGCTGAAGCTAGCCTATAGGACCCCTCCCTTAGATAGCTATTCTATATCCCCCTAGCAAGAATTAGTTAAAAAGACTATAAAAACGACATCCTAAGCTTAAGAGCGTTTAGTTATAGTAGCTAGAAGCTAGTTAGTTTAAAGCTACTAGCTATAATGCTATAAAGCCCTACTATAATGCTCTGTCTATCTTATTCCTTAAACATAACTATCTACCTTTACTAGTCTCTAACATAGATAAATCTAGTTTTACTATCGGTATGATGTAATCTACTAGGGTACTAGTTATTAGTAATTTAGCTAAATCCTGTTTTAGACATATAATTAGCAATTTAGAATAGATAACGATAGTTAAATATATTTAGAGGGACAGCATAATCCTACCTTTCCTTATTATATTTAAGACTCTATATCTTAATTCTAGCTAGATTCTGTAACTAAAACCTCCTAAATAGCTATTACTATCCTTAGAAAACTGCTACTAGAATCATATAATTAGCTAACTATACTATTAAATAATAGTAATTTACCTAATCTGGCAGTACTAGGCTCTTCTCTACCTTCTGATTTATAGCTACGATAAGCAAATCAGATATTAAATAACATTATTTAAGCTATAGCTATCTAAATACCTAATAGCTAATAGAGTAGTATTATTATTAGTAGAAACTAAAATAGTTCCTATTAAAGGTATTATGAATAATAATAAAAGCAGCATATATATTAAATTATGAATTCTAAAATTTTCTTTAAATATATATAGGGCTACCCTTTATAAAAAATAAAGTTTTTATAGTAACGTGCTTTACCTCCTAATAATGCAGACCTATAAATAACATAACGTACTTTTCTCCCTAATAGAATAGACCTACTAATAGAATACTAAATCTTAAACTTTAAGATAAAATATTTAATTTCTTAGCTAAATTAAGCTAGTTCGTCTTTAGAATTAGATTATAAACTAATAAAGTCTTTATCTTCCTCCTCTATTAATTCTAGTATAATAGAATATTATTATTATTTCTTATTAGTCTTTCTAGTAGCTATTTTCTCCTTAGCTTTATATAATAGTTCTACTACTTCCTTATTACTAAATATAAATTTACCCTCTATAGCTAGCTATTTATCTCTTTTTTAAGCCTTTTAAGTCTCTAGAAGAGCCCTTTAATTATTATTTTCTAGACAGAGTAGCATATTCTTAGCAATTATTATTTTAAAACTAGATACTAATTTAAAGATATAATACTTAATAGGTATTTAGATAGTTATAGCTTAAACAATGTTATTTAGTGTTTAGTTTACTTGCTATAGACATAAACTAGAAGGTAGAGAAGAGCCTAGTACTACTAGATTAGGTAAATTACTATTATTTAGTAATATAGTTAGCTAATTACATAATTCTAGTAGCAATTTTCTAAGGATAGTAATTAGACTAAAAGAGATAATTCTAAAATAGTAAAATCTAGATCTAGCATTTGTAGGCACTAGACATTAAGCCCTTATATAGATATAGTATTCTATCTACTATACGTGTGCTATTTAGCCTTAATCTAGTTATAGAAGCTAATTAATCTTACATGATATTACTGTCTTAGGGATCTAAATATGCTAATATTAGGGGGCTAGAGGATATATAATATATAGGGCAGCAAGATTGCTAAATTAATCTAATACCTAAGGCAGAAATAGGCAAACTAAGCTATTATATAGGAGTTGTAGCTATCGAGAATAAGGAGGTACTATTAAGGGGGTTCTAGCTATGTATTAGGCTCATATACCTTTATTAGCTATTTATAGCTATATGAATTAGATATCTAGTCTTTATTTAAAGTAGAAAATTCCTAATTAAGCAGTCGTAGGATAGGAATCTAGCTAGAATTAAGGTTTTAAGCCTTAAATATAATAAGGGGGGGAAGGGCTATTCTATCTTCCTTAATATAACGTGCTTTACTCCCTAATAGGGCAGACCTACTAGTAGGGCACGCGTCAAAATTCGACTATGTTATTTTTATAACTATCCTTCCTTTTCTATATAATAACAATAGATAATCATGTAATTCTACATGTATTTAGAAGCAGACATTATAGAGGCTATCTAGGCCTATTGTAATAGTAAATATAGCTCTAAACAAGCTGCTGCTAGCGCGTTTAATATTCTACCTTCTACCTTTATATAACGATTAGCTAGACAACAATCGCACACTATAGTCAATTAACTAAACCAATTACTTTTACCTGCTAAAGAGACTTGCCTAATCTAGTATATTATTTAATTATTAACTCTAGGATGTCCTATTACACCTGCATTTACTTGTAAACTAGCTTTTAAGATAATTTAAGGCCGTAGCTAGCCTAAGGACCCCTATCTTTTAATAGCTACTATATAGCCCTTTAGCAAAAACTAGATAAAAGGACTATAAAAACGACACCCTAAGCTTAAGAGCGTTTAGTCATAGTAGCTAGAAGCTAGTCAGTTTAAAGCTACTAGCTATATAGCTATAAAGCCCTACTATGATACTCTATCTAACCTATATGTTAGATATAACTATCTATCTTTAGTAGTCTCTAACATAGATAAAACTAGATTTACTATTAGTATATTACAATCTACTAAGATACTAGTTATTAGTAATTAGAAAAAATCATGTTTTAAATGTATAGTTAGCTATTAGGAATAGATAATAACTATAGAATATATTAAGGGAGATAGAATAGCCCTTCTCCCTCTTATTATATTTAAGGCTTAAAACCTTAATTCTAGCTAGATTCCTACCCTACGACCGCCTAATTAGGAATTTCTCTACTTTAAATAAAGGCTAGACATCTAATTTATATAGCTATGAACAGCTAATAAAGGTATATGAGCCTAATACATAGCTAGAACCCTCTTAATAGCGCCTCCTTATTCTTAATAGTTATAACTCGTATATAATAGCTTGATTTACCTATTTCTGCCTTAGACACTAGATTAATCTAGTAATCTTACTACCCTATACGTCGCATATCCTCTAGCCCCTTAATATTAGTATATTTAGACTCTTAAAAACAATAATGTTACGTAAGATTAATCAGCTTCTATAACTAGATTAAGGCTAAATAGTACGCGTATAGTAGATAGAATACTATATCTGTGCAAGGGCTTAATGTCTAACGCCTATAAATGCTAGATCTAGATTTTGTTATTTTAGAATCATCTCTTTTAGTCTAATTACTATCCTTAGAAAATTGCTATTAGAATTATATAATCAGCTAACTATACTACTAAATAATAGTAATTTGCCTAATCTAGTAGTACTAGCCTATTCTCTACTTTCTAGTTTATATCTATAGTAAGCAAATCAGACATTAAATAATATTATCTAAACTATAGCTATCTAAATACTTATTAAACGTTATATCTTTAAATTAGCATCTGATTTTAAAACAACAATTGCTAAGAATATACTACTCTAATATAAAAATAATAACTAAAAGGCTCTTCTAGAGACTTATAGGGCTCGGCTACAGGGAAAGTAACTAGCTATAGAAGGCAAATTTATGTTTAGTACTAAGGAAGTAGTTAAACTACTATATAAAGCTAAGGAAGAAACAGTAGTTAAAAAGGCTAATAAGAAGCATAAATAACGTTCTATTACATTAGAATTAATAAAGGAAGAAGAGAAAGACCTAGTTAGCCTATAACGTGCTTCACCCCCTAATGGGGCAGACCCCCTAGTGGGGCACCAAATCTTGAACTTTGAGGTAAACAATTCAATTTCTTAGCCAAACTACGCTAGTTCGTCTTCAGAATTAGATTGTAGACTAATAAAGTCCTCATCCTCCTCCTCTATTAATTCTGGTGTAATAGAACGTCGTTGTCGTTTCCTACTAGCCTTTCTAGTAGCTGTTTCCTCCTCAGCTTTGCATAGTAATTCTACTACTTCCTCACTACTAAACACAAATTTGCCCTCTACAGCTAGCCGTTTACCCCTTTTTCGAGCCTTTTGAGTCTCTAGAAGAGCCCTTTGATCATTGTTTTCTCAGCGGAGTAGCGTATTCTTAGCAATTGTTGTTTCAAAACTAGATGCCAATTTAGAGATATAACGCTTAACAGGTGTTTGGATAGCTATAGTTTGGATAACGTTGTTTAGTGTTTGATTTGCTTGTTGTAGGCGTAAAGTAGATAGTAGAGAAGAGCCTAGTACTGCCAGATTAGGTAAATTACCATTATTTGGTAGTGTAGTTAGCCGATCATGTGATTCTAGTAGCAATTTTCCAAGGACAGTAATTAGACTAAAGGGGACAATTCCAGAATGGCAAAATCCAGATCTGGCATTTATAGGCGTTAGAGATTGAGCCCTTGCACGGATATAGCATTCCATCCACTGTACGCGTGCTATTCGGCCTCGATCTAGTTATAGAAGCTGATCAATCTCACGTGACATTGCTGTCTTTAAGGGTCCAAATACGCTAACGTCGAGGGGCTAGAGGATATGCGATGTATAGGGCGGCAAGATTACTAGATCAATCTGATGCCTAAGGCAGAAATAGGCAAATCGAGCTGTTATATGCGAACTGTGACCATCTAGAATAAGGAGGCGCTGTTAAGGGGGTTCTAGCCGCGTATTAGGCTCATACACCTTTATTAGCCATTCGTAGCCATATGAGTTAGATGTCCAGCCTTTATTCGAAGTAGAAAATTCCCAATTAGGCGGTTGTAGGGTAGGAATCCAGCTAGAATTAAGGTTTTAAGCCTTAAATATGATAAGGGGAGGCAGGGCTGTTCCGTCCCCCTTAATACATTCTACAGTTGTTATCCATTCCTGACAGCTAACTATACGTTTAAAACGTGATTTTTCCTGATTGCCGATAACTAGTATCTTAGTAGATTGTGACGTGCTAATAGCAAATCTAGTTTCATCCATGTTAGAGACTGCCGAAGGTAGATAGTTATGTTCGATGTATAGGTTAGATAGAGCATTATAGTAGGGCTTTATAGCATCGTAGCTAGTAGCTTTAAACCGACTAGCTTCTAGCTGCCGTGACCAAACGCTTTTAAGCTTAGGGTGTCGTTTCCGTAGTCCTTTTATCCAGTTCTTGCCAGGGGGCTGTATAGTAGCTGTTAAAAGGTAGGGGTCCTTAGGCTAGCTACGGCCTTGAATTATCTTAAAAGCTAGTTCACGAGTAAACGCAGGTGTAACAGGACATCCTAGAGTCGATAATTTGGTAATATACCGGATTAGGCAAGTCTCTTCGGCAGGTAAGAGCAATTGGTTTGGTTCATTAGCTGTAGTGCGTGATTGTTGGCCAGCTAATCGCCTATCAAATGTAGTTGGTGGAATATTGAACGCGCTAGCAGCAGCTCGTTTAGAGCTATATTCACTATTTCGATAGGCTCTAATAGCCGCCGAGATGTCTGCTTCTAAATACATGTAGAATTACATGATTATCTGTTGTTGTTGAAGGAAAGTCACGAAAATAACACGGTTGAATTTTGACGCGTGCCCCACTAGGGGGTCTGCCCCATTAGGGGGTGAAGCACGTTAGTTTAATTCTAAAGACAAATTAGCTTAGTTTAGCTAAGAAATTGATTGTTTTACTAAAAGTTCTAAAATTCGTATAGCGTTTGTAGGTCTACGGCATTAGGGAGTAAAGCACGTTATGCTAGAATTTATTAAGGAGCAAGATGAGGAGTTTCTCTTCATATACTATAAGTTTAAGGATAGTGGAGCTTGAATTGATAGAGTTATTCAGTTGTTTTGGTTAAAAGCCTACTATTTTGGCCCGTTTGTAGGTGTGGCCCGTCTGTAACTTAGGGGAGGCACGTTAGTTAGAGCACGGTTTAGTTTGGTTTTCAGTGTGTTCCGATTTTCAGTTTGGTTTGGTTTTTAGTTTGGTTTAATTTTTAAATTGGTTCGGCTTTCAGTTTGGTCTGGTTTCTAGTTTGGTTTGGCTGCGGTTCGGTTTGAATATGATTTAGGTGCAGTCCGGCTGTAGTCGATTGTAATTCTAGCATTGTTACAATCCTTGATCTACCTGGGCTCTAGCAATTCAAAGACTCGCTAAGTCAGCATTACGATTCTAGTTATTAGGACCAAGCATGTCAAGATTAGTCAATCGGTAAACAGGCAGGAGATCGCTCACATCCGAGTTTCAGCTAGGCTTGCGCAGGGTCCAAATGCTTCATCATGATTTGAACTTCTGCTTATCAAATAATATCTACATGAAAAGCTCGCTGCTCACTTGAGGCTATAGACAGAGCTGAAAGCTATATACAAGAAGGTAAAAGAGTGTCAATCAACACATTTGCTCCGAGACTGCCTTACGAAAGCAATGAGCAACCCTACGCTGGCTCGCCGGAAGGACCGTTGATGACAGTGGATAGAGCAGGGGGCTTGCCGAAGTTAGGGGTGCCATCAGAGTTCCAGTTTACCTTCTGTGCCATGGTGTACCTGTTGGCATCGCAGTTACCCTTCGAGTTGCGGGTGGCGTGGTAGATGTTCCAGGTCTCCTTTCCATCAGGGGAGGTGAAGAAACTATTAGCATGTTAGTGATGATCAGAATGACAAGAAGTGGTGCGGCTTACCCGTTGTGAGCAGTGCCGTAGTTGCCGTTGGCAGACTGGAAGACAGGGCCGGTCTTCTTGTACGACGAGGCGAGGATAGGGTCACCACCGTTCCACTCAAGGAGACCAAGAGCGTAGGTTGGGGACGCGCATTGGTTGGCGGAGAAGGTGATCCAGGTGCGGCCGTTCCTGTAGAGACCAGCAGGACCCTCGTTGACAGGGAAGGCTCCATTCTTCTCCCAGCTGTTGGTCGGTCTTGAGATAGCTCCCCTCTTTCCGATAGTTGTAGGCGAAGTCAGCTTGGCGGCACAGAGGGACTGAAGGCCGCCGTCGATGCAGGACCAGACGACGTAGTCTCCGTAGTTGTTGTAGCGCATGATGGTTGAGTCAATAGCCCAGTCACCGATGACGAGCTGGCGTTCGCCATAGGCGTCCCAAGGACTCCTTCCACCTACATGTTGTTAAATACAATTATGTTGATAGGCTTGAGGAAGACTTACCCTTCCTGACATAGGTCTTCTGGTTGTCGAGGTTGCCATCGGCGGAACCATCAGTGTAGTAGAGGTACCATGCATCACCGAGCCAGTGGACCTCAGGCGCCCATACATTTGCCCTAGCCGAGTTGCCAGAGCTCCAGATGACCTTGTTCTCTGGCTTCTTGAGTCCTCCAAGAGTCTTTGCACGACTGATCTGCAGGTCGGACCATGTTGTGGTGAGGAGGTAGTAGTAGCCCTCGTGGAAGACGAGGAAAGGGTCACTGCCCTTGGGGTCCTTTAAAGGGTTGGTGAAAGTAGCCGCAAAGGCGGACGAGAAGACCGAGGTCACGACAGCGAGAGTAGAGAGGAACTTCATCTTGGGTGTGCGTGCGTGACTTACCAAATTGACGGGGTATCACAGAAGACTTATACTTATATCGAGGGACCAAGCCACCAGAAACATGAGACCGCCATACCATCCCGGAGGTCGACCTCGGACGCCACGTCGTGATGAGAGGTCTATTGGCTCGGCTATGGAGCACGTCTACGGTCTCGTGGTGATACAGATCCTATTCGAGGCAAATGAGAGGTCATTTGCGGAGAGCCAAGAACACCGGTCTGGATGACAGTTATCCCGGACCTTGAAGCAAAGATCTCTACCGAGTTCTGCAGGGCGAGATTTGCAGCGGAATGGCGACGATTGGTGATCCCCCACCGGATGCAATGCGGAGCGCGAGCTGGAGACGAGGCTTCCGGAACGTGTGAGGAAATTAGAGGGGGCGCGGGAGCGTGAGCGAGTAGGCGGGAGAAGGCGGAGCGAACCGAGGAAGAGTAGACAAGAGATTTCCCCCGCCTGCTTCTCTCCAGAAACCCCATACTCTCCCACAGGAACGTGCATAGATTCCAGCTCCAGACCTGTTTTCAAATCTCCGTGCTCACTGTCCTTGACTCAAGTCGCGTGCGCGCTCAAGGTACCTGCAGGCCTGTTAGCGCCGTGGTCAATCTGTTCCTGGCTGCGAAACATATCACTGGAGGAAATCCATTCGGTAGGTTTGCTCACACTCTACACAATCATTTCTTGGCAGAGAGGGAAGTGGGGCAGGCAAGCGGACAGTCAAGCCCAATGAACATTGTCATAGAAACTTCTGCACAGTACAGGTAGGTATCAATCCTCCATTGCATATCCTATGTACACTGTACAGTAAGAATGCGTATCCTTCCTCATGCCGAGAAACCACCTATCCTATATCCCCGTGAACAAACGATATGACATGCTTGCGTAATGCGAAATGATCAGAGTAGGTTGGCAAGACCGAGAATGGCAGCGGCAGCAGCGCCGACAGGGGCAGCCATAGCAGCAGCGCCACCAGTGAAAGAAGCGACCACGGAGGAAGCGGTACTTGTGGCACCAGCACCGGCAGAGCCAGCTCGAGAGGTGACAGAGGAAACACCAGATCCGACTGCGGAAGTCCCGGAGCCTACAGCAGACGTGGCGGAGCCCACGGCAGAGGTAGCGGAGGAACCAACACCGCCAACGACAGTAGTACCAGCAGTTGGCTGAGTGTTGGGGGCGCTCGTGGGTCCAGCGCCACCTTGCTGGGTTGAGGATGGGTTGAAGGTGGCGGTGGGCAAGTTGCATGAAGTCCTGATGTCGTTCACATCGTTGTCGTTGTTGTCATTGTCGTAAAAGTTGACACAGGCTTCGCAGGCAGGGACGGTGTTCACCTCCTGGGCGTTGCAGACGCACTGAATGTAGTTGTCTAGGCAATGTTAGCTGATGCTTGTCGGTCGGGGACCACGAGTACTAACCATTGTCGGTATCGCAGCGGGTAGACAGGGCAACAACGGGAGCGCAGATGTCACGGCACTGGTTGGGAATGTCATTATTGTCGACATCCTGGGAGTGCACAGCGGCGAGAGTCGCGAGGACAGTGAGGACGGAGTATTCGAAACGCATGTTGACGGTCTTGCTTGTTAATGGGCTGTTGGAGCTGAACTTGGTGTTGGTATAATGTGTCGATTATTGCTGTCTTGTTGTGCTTGAAGTAATACTTGTGCAATGTTTCTCATATTGGTGAATACTTGCACGTATTATATGTGACCAGCCAAGCTACTTCTTCAAGCATCGCCCTGGCATCTTACGCAAACGACGTATGTGTAAACTCTCGCCTTCGCTGTGCCTTGCTCATGTACCCCAGACTTGCAACAGAGTTTAGAAAATATCTTGACCTACCTCAGAGCCAATAGTACCAAGGCAAAAGCCATAATACGGCTCACTATAGGTCGCTACTACAGTAGCAGGTTTGCCCGTCGAGATTGTACGCCTGTCGGGAGAGCACCGCGCCACCAAGACAGGATCCGGGCATTACGACGATGCCAAGTGGTCAAGATGAAATGTGCCGATTCTTGCGGCTCTGAGGGGTCTTGTGTGGTGAGGAGGCGGGACAAGATCGCCGCTTGCGTTGACGGTCCTTGGCCGTTCGACCACCGCTGCTGCTTTTTTTGGCCACAATCCCCACTGTTCTTCATCTCACATCGCATCGCCCGCAGATCTGACAACACAATTTCAAAAGCTGCGTACGCAGCGTCGTTACATGCATGTCCGGAGATCTTCCTCTTGACTAGTTTGATACGTCTGTGACTGCTTATGACACTCGGCTCTTGTAGACGGCGATTCGGTAGCACAAGGCTTCAATGCTCGGCGACAACCAGATATCAAGTTTCGGTCGAGCTTTGACCGGACAGGCTATGTCATTGCGCACATTCTGAACCAGACCTAACGTCGACCGTACAATCTCTCAAGCCAACATCGGCACTTCTGTCGTTTCAAGAGCAACTTTAATCATAATACATGTTATGTGACGACTGTGGACGACTCCTTCCATGTTCTGCTCGATCAAGGCAGAGGGGTAGTCAGGGTCGAGCAATGCTGCCGAACGTCGTCTTGCTTGTGTATCAAGACGTCCTCGCAAGGCACAGCACGTCGTTCCCAGCGGCGATCCTGCAAACCACTGCTCGGGTCGGCAATGCACAATCCGTTGTGGATTGTGCTTTCGTCGTGTCTGGTTGTGATTGGCCTACTATATCCGATATGACTCTCAATCTCATGCAACAGTCTGACCTGCGTGTTCGGACTTCCGCTGCTTAGCAGACCACCCTGGTTGCTCCTACGCTGTGACGGGTCTTATACTGGATCCCGTACAGTCTGCACCAGATGTGTCCGGTGTAGCCGACGTGGTCTGCAGAGGACCGGCGTCTCTTGAAGACCGGTAAAATCGGCTGTTTCAAAGTGACAAAAGTAGTGAACTTAAATACGTCGACTGTCCTGGTTTTGGGCGCTCAGATGGGCCATGGGAGTAGCCTGCTCACGAGATGAAAGTATTGGAGAAGCATGAGTCGCTGTCCTCATAGGAAACGCCATTCATGACATGGAACTTACACTGTCTGGCCACATTGTATTGCATGAATGCCGTGACAAACACCTGTGTGCCACTGGGGCAGGAGACATGCTCGATACTACCTGGCTGCGAATGCCCCCTCGGCTTGGGGAGCGCCGACGTTGTCAGACAGCAGATACCAAGACGTTCCAAATTCTTTGCTGCAAATAGAGCCAAGATAGGTGTACTTCGATCTTAGAAGAGCTTAGGTTTTGGAATTGAATGTCGCTTTGGAGGCGATGCTGTAGGGAAAAGATGTGCAGGAACAAGTGTTGGTTCAAGCACACATGACGAAATGTGGATCTCGGACATCTGTCAGTTTGCGGATCTTGGGGTGATGGCAAACCTGCAATTCGCCCTGTCCAACAGAGACATCTTCCTCCGTTTATTTGTGTCGTACAGGAGTGAATTCTCTCTCCCGACATGGTCAAATATGGAATAGTCACAATCGCTGGTCTTCTCGGGCCCTGGCAAAATGTCCAGGAGGTATAATCGTGCCCGGACAACCTCGATTCCTACACAGACTTATCTGGGAGGAGCCAGACCATACTGTATACTAGGTAGGGCTAGTCCCCAGTGGGTAGCCCTGCCATGAGGTACAAGTAGTTCGACCTATGCAGGAACTGGTTCTGTTGGCTACACACCTCCGTCAACCGAAGTAGCAGCATGAGCCTGGGCAAGGGAAAAAAGGAGCAAGCAATACGGATACTGAGTTGATCTTGGAATAGGAAATGATATCGGAAAAGACAGAGAGAAGAGAGACCAGTGAGTGCATGTTGATCTGGACGACGATGAAGCAAGAAGCGAAGAACGGACGTTGATCTTGACCTCGTGATCGATTTTGACCACCAGAGCAGACCTGTCCGGTAAGTAACCTTGGCCACCTTATGCTGCTCAGTACACTGGGAAGTGAAGGCAAGGATGTGAGATCCTAGAGTGTGGGTGTAGTGACTGACACCTCACGAATCCCGGTGCCTTGGGGAAGACCTGCTTTCACAAGTCACAACCTTTCTCACAGGCAATCAATGTTCACATTTTCACTTGGTTTCGTACTTTATCTCTCGCACCTTCTTCACCTCACCAACTCACAACACAATCGACAGCAATCGGCAGCCTCGGGTCCAAGATGTCAACACCTCTCGAAACGACCATGGCGATCAGGGAAACTGTCACGATTTGTCAGGCATGGGAAGGAGACCTCTACATTGTGCCTGGCGCCGGAGCCACCAAGCGCTATCTGGTCTCTTCCGCCGTCTTGCGGCGCGCATCGCCAGTCTTCAAGGCCATGCTTTCGGATAGGTACGCTGATGGTCAGGATCTTTGTCGACAATCACCCAGTGAAATCATTCTTGAGGACGACTAAGAGAACATTCTCGAGGCAGTTTTGCGTATGGTGCACAACGACTTCGAATACATCGGTGTCCTTCGGCAGTCGCCCAGCAAGGTCGCTCAGCTCTGCGACAAGTACGACTGCATTGCCTTCTTGGCTGGATACGTGGGCGTCTGGCTGCGAGCACAATCCAAGGAACCTTTTACTTATGGGGAGGAGGAAGAGCTTTGTGAGCGAATTGTTGCCGCCACAATTTTCAAGGAACAGAAATACGCGAGAGTCTTCTTACATCGTCTTGCCATGTACCTTGACGAAAACCTCAGGCCTCTGGATGAGGTCGCAGATGGACTGCTTGACAAATCTCAGATTCGTGAGTAGTGGAAGGAAGTAATGCGTTCCATCATGCTGACAGAGGTCAGGTCGAGTGCAAGGACTTCGCCAGTCGATGAGAGTTCAGATTGCCGACATTGCTCATGATCTAATTGAACCTGGTCGCCAATGCAGCTTTATCTTCATGTTCACTGCGGAACACAAATTCGGTCATTTGTTAGTGGAATTAGTGAAAGAGCAAAGACCACACCGAGCTATCCTACTCGTAAAGCGCTTCGTCGAAAGCCTTCAGTACTGCATTTGCAACGCAGAATCAACAGCCGGCTTTTGTACAGCTGCCGTCAAACGTTAAGAAACAATATTGCAGCATATCACGCAGCAGGCAAAAATGTGTTTCCCCGGATGCGATTGAATCGGGAGGGTGGAATCAAGATGGTCATGGATGTGACTCGTTTATGTTCTGGGGTCCTGGTAGTTCCGATGCTATCAATGGAGAGTGGTTCAGACACAGCCTTGTCCGTTGTCCTCGAATATGCAAGGATCGGATCTATAGGAGCGCAAGGAATACTAGAAAGCATCACTCCATGAAGATCGGTGATATTGAGCTCAGTTTGTGAAGACATGTGGGACCGCATTGCTAGAAGGCGAAGAAAGATCAGGTACGTGAATCAAGTGCGTGTGAATCGCCGCCAGTGCCAACTACTCCCAGGTGCCGTGAAGCATGGATTTGCACATGTTCACACATTTTCACATTCACGGGGTTTCACATCACCTGGCACCGTACTCTACTTCTTCATTCCATTCGCTTCTCCCTCTGGACTTCTGTCACAGCCTCCGTCTTATCTGTATCCACTATCATCTGGCAACATCATGGTAATTCTGGGCACAGAATTCCTCTGCGACACAGGAGACGTTCTCCTAGTACCAGCAGAGGGAGCAAACAAGCGATATCTAGCCGCATCTCTCGTTCTCGGATTGGCTTCACCGGTCTTCAAGGCAATGTTCTCCGACAAATAAGCGGAGGGCCAGAACTTGTCGTCCTCCTCACCGGAAGGTATTCTTCTAAAGGGGGACGAGGAAAAGTATTGATAATGGTGCTTCGATACATGCACTTCAAAGAAAGAATGCTCCCACGTCCGGTTCGGATATATGCCAGTTTTCGATAGTTTGCGACAAGTTTACAATTGTATTGTGGCAGTAAAGCCGCATGTGGAGATGTTGCTCGCGAGGCTTCAGTACTTCTTCGAATCAGACGAGTCGCTGTGTCATCTCGTTGCGGCTGCCAGGGACTTCCGAGATGACACGAAGGTCAGGAATCATACTTTCTCACTGATTGTTCCAGCGCATGGATCTGTCCTCGATCTCCCTGTGAAGCAGACGCGGTCGTCTTCCGCAAAGACGGACTACCAGGTCATGACGAGGCAGAGCTGCGATGGAGGCGAGCGGCGTGGGCAGACTGTCTTATCATCTAGAGGCTGTCGACTGCTGGATCAAAGGGGAGGAGTACGGCTGCCAACATGATCCACCAGAGTGCGAATGCGGTCATTTGGATGATTCTTCCGCGCCACGACAAGACGAAGCAGAGACAAAGACATTAGATATTACGATCTGCTGCACTCTACAAAGTAATCTGCAGAGTCCTCCCCATACTCGGCACCCCCTTATCCGACAAGACGAAAAGATACCAAAAGCCAGGCAACAGCACCCCCGAATCCGCCGGTAACTTGATCGTCCACCTGCTCCCATTCCTCGTCGCATCTGTCAACGCCACCCTTCTCTGATCACTATTAATACTATGCGTAACGCTCCCCATCCTCACCAAGGCAAACGTATACGTCCCCGCATCCCTCATCCTAACCACTAACGTGCCCCCCACCCTCGTCTTCTCACCATTGGGCGCTCCACTAGCCGCAACACTGACCACTTGCGGCCTGACCGCCTTGCCTCCATCTTTATCAAACAGATACGGCGGCGAGAAAACCTGTCCATCCGCGTGATCCACTGAGCGATCGCAGTACGCGTCCGACTGGCCCCGTCCAACAGCACACATCCCGCCGCCACCACTGAACACGGTCCCGTCCGCCAGGAGCACGCCGACAGAGTGGTAGTTCCTCGGCACGCCCTCGACGGCCATCTTCTTGAACGTCTTGGTCTTTGGATCCCACAGCTCCGGCGTCAAGACGCTGTTATAGTCGCTGAACACCAGACTCTTCCTCATGCCGCCCGTGATCAGCACCGTGCCGTCGGGCAAGACCACCGCGTTCGCGTAGCCGCGTGGGTAATTCATGTCCGCGACCCGCTCGACGGTTGCAGGCACGCCGGGGCGCGTGATGGTAGTGACGTGGGCGCTCGCGAAGGCGTCGCTGTTGGTGTAGCTCTGGCTCCCGCCGGCGGAGAAGATCTTGCCTGCGTCGTACATGACGTTGACTCCGCACATTGCGTCCGCGGTGTCGCGCGTGCCGGCCGGAGACACAGCGCCAGACGCGGACGTGTTGTACCAGTGCATTGCGGCCGAGGGGCCGGCTTGGAAGACGGAGCCGCCCGTCCAGGCGAAGAGCCAGGCGTGGTTGTCTTCGCGCCAGATGCCCTCTGCGTCGGTGGTGAGGAGGGGCGCGACGTCGGCATTGGGGAGCAGGGTCCAGGTGTTGGTGGTCGGGTTGTAGACTTCGCCTACTTTGCCGCCTAGGCCGCCCGTGAAGGAGCCGCCGATGGTGAAGACGCGGCCGTCAGAGAGGGTAGTGGAGGATTGGTAGCCGCGGGGGAGTTGCATGTCCGAGGCGCGGGTGAAGGCGTTGGTCTTGGGATCGTAGATGCTGACGACCGCTGCGCTGGAGCCGCCTGTGATGACGATGCGGCCGTCTTGGAGCATGCTGATGCCGGGGCAGAACATGTCGTGGTGGGTGTTGGCGACTTCGCGTTGGGAGACGGCGCCGGTGGCGTAGTTCAGCTCGGCGAATTGCGTGAAGCCTTCGTCGTTGCCGAACGAGGTGGCGCCGTAGGCGGAGAAGAAGAGGAGGCGGCTCGCGGTGGGGCCTTCGGGCACGACGTAGGCGGCGACGGGGATGATGGGTAGCTTGATGAGGTCGGACCACATACCGATGTCCTTGCGGGCTGTGGGCGCGACTGGCTCCGGTTTGGCCTTTGCGATCTGCCTCACTGTATCATACTGTCTGTTGATAATCCATCGCACGGTGTCGGGAGCTCCCTTGACGTGGCAGACCTTATTGGTGGTATCGTATACTGCCTTTTGACAAGTATATGCATTTGCGCATCTGGCCAGACAATCATTGGCCGTTGGTATGTTCTGAAGGATATCATAACTCCAGTTCTCGTAGTCGGTACCAGGGCAGATGGCAAATTGGGAGCCGTCATCAGTCGTCACGATATTCTCTTGGAATGGACAGGTTGTGATGACCGAGCCCTGCTGGTTCTGCTGAACGAGCTGAATGGTGTCGAAGACTGGATCGACCCACCATTCGAGTTGCTGGGCGTCGCCTTTGAGATGGCAGGTCTGGTAGGCTGCATGGTAGACAGCTTGTGTGCACCCTGTAGTGGTGGCACAGCGATCGAGGCAGAGAGAACTGGAGCCTATATTCGGGAGAATCTCAGCACTGGGGCCACGATAGTCGGTGCCGGGACAAACGGTGTAGATGGCACCGTCGGCGGCTGTGACCCGTTGCGCTTCTGTCGGACAATTGTCGATCCGTTGTGCCCACGAGAAACTCAACCTCAAAGCTATAACCAAAAGAAGTAGAGAAGCACCCATAGTGAGAATGGTAGATTACAAAAGAATATGAGACTTAAAGGTGAGGACCATCGACCTACCACAGCCATCTTATAACATCTCTAACCAAGCCATGTTCAATATTGTCAAGCCATGTCAAGGTCCTACAACAACAACCAAAAGTTTAGCAGTCCTCATCCTCACAGAACTCTAAGCGGATAGTCACAGCTTGGTCCTCGTATGTCTTGGTGATGAAAGTTTGTGAAGGAAGGAGAGTGCGGCTGCGCATCTCGTGTTTAGAACTCTATCTCCAGCAAGTCAACTAAACCACGCGAGTTTGATCGCCTCCACAAACCAACGGTCCGCTTGGAAAAGTCAACCGCGCTCACCGGGACTCACTTGGCGACAGACTTGGCCTCTCGGTCAAGACATTTGTGCTATTTACAGTGACATATCATGGCACCAAGTACTATACAGACGAAGCCAGAGAACCATGCGCTAGGGACAGGGCCCCCTGCCACGATCAAGTCTTGCACTTGCGCAGCTCAAAATGTCACCGTGCCCAAAGAGTGAGACGGGAAAGTGGCTTGGATTAGCACGAAGAAGCCACCAAAGAGCGCCGCGTGCTGGCGGCGCTGTGATAGTGCTGCACTCCCTCACACGTCTTTACAGGACCGTGGAGCCGATAGTCGGAAAGTATAGCCATTGAAGGACATGGTACCGAGATGCTGGGTACGGGGAATAACAACATCGCCAAATGGAATCCTGTCCGAGACCACTCGTCTCGTCACTCACTCATTCGAATGGACGTCGCGCCAGTCGACAAGTCCGGTCTGATGACCATGATCTGTCATATCGTGTCGTGCCATACTTTTCGGGTAAAGGTCTAGCGGACATGGATACCGCGCCTTCATGACCAAGCTGAAGATCCTTGTGACAAGTTTCTGGGCGTATGGAGACCGGGCTGGGCATAAGGAGACTCTTCAACCGCTGCTCCTTCGCCATCCCTTCCCACCTCATGGCCGTCACCTTCGGCCAGCGGTAGATCATTGGATGGCTGCGGTACGGGAGACTCGGGGGCGTCCACTTCAGAATCCTTCGCAGTCCATCTCATGGTGTGTCTCATGTCGTCCAAAGGCTCGACATTTTGGAAGCGTCGTAGTATTGGCCAAAGTACGTGGATTCGCATCAGATCGAGGGCCCACTCTCGAGATCGCCGAAACCAGATCGTGTGTTTCCGATACCATCTCGCCCTTCTCAAACCATTTCGTGCAGCGACTCTATTGGAGGTATTCATATGTGACTGGAGCGCCCACTATTCGGTTGATATCAGCTTTTGGGCCCCTAAAGTGTGCACGATTACGGCAACATACCTCTGAGATGATATAGAGCAGCCCAATACCCAGCACAGAAGTGCCGAGAACAGTACTTGGTATCCAGTAATATGGTAAAGAGGGAGTGTTAGCGATGTTATTCTGCGTAAAGTCCAAGTAACCTCGCTCGCCCAGCTCCCATGAGCTAGTGACGCATTCGCAGCTTCGATACCCGCCAGAGGTCTGCGCAAACACGATGTAGATGAGCCAGCTTGCGTTTAGTATCTCCAGAGGTATCAGTACCAGATTCTTGAAGTAGCTACGGAGCTGTATCGGCTCGAACCACTCATACGCTGCATTGGGGTTTTCCCTCTGATCACGATCCGACTGCTCGAGCCTTGAGGTAAGGTCATCCAGTGTACTGGCCGAAAATGGGGACCTCGAGGAGAAGAGCCCTGCCTTTTGTCCTGTTAGTGTGCTATGCTCATGACTAAATCCCAACGCATATGGTGAAACGGTTCGGGAAGTTGGAGTCGATGCCCTATGCCTGCTGCTACCAGCATACGAGTCGCTCCGTGGCGGTGATAGAAGTGCAGCTTGATATGGCGATCCCGACGCCTCACGTCGAGTAGGCAAGAGAGGTGTGTCAGAGCCGAGAGAGCTCTGGGATGATCGATGATACCGATGTGTCGACAGTGGCGGTGTAGACCCAGGTCCGAATGGACTAGAATGATCTCTTGTATCAGGTCTCGACTCTGCTGGTCTAGTGCGATTCGGAACCCGTGCCTCTTCGTCTTCACTTCGACCTGCTGTTTGATCACGAGGCTTGACCGGAAGATTCCTCCAATCGACTCTCCAGGCTAGCAGTTCCAGGAGTAGCAGCAGGGTAGATAAGACGACATAGATCAAATAACCCCCACTACGACACCCAAGGCCAACCGTCGGAGTGTTGTACGAAAGTACAAATGCAGCGAAACAGGTCACGTAGACGATGATTGCGGCAGCAAAAATCTGCCAAAGCTCGCGATTGTCCCACCAGATCAGTCCCTTGCGTGATGTAATTTTGCCGAGCACAAGATGGAGTCTTGCCGCCTTCCGTTTGCCCAGCCAATTACGCTTGCCAGGCTCACGTTTGCCTGTTAGTGGGTCGGATTCGCCGCCGATGAAAGCATGCTCGATCTCGGATAAGATAGGATGAGCCGCACCATAGTGCCATCGCTCTCGAGCTTGACCGGCGAAGCTGCCGAAAAGAGTCACTTTGGCAGGTTCTCCCTGAGGTCCAAAGGTGTGGCGAAACCAAAGCCTCAGATCGAAGAGATCTCTAAGGGTACCCCGTGGTGCATTTCCCTCACTCGCTTTAGGTTCGCTTCGCTCCTGTTCCTGAACAAGGTACTGGCATAGTTTGCGGATCTCCAAGAGTTCTGTTAGGATGGCACGGGGTTCGACTTGGTGGAGTTCGTCCTTCTGTAGATCAATGACAGCATTATAGTACTTCTTGAAGTTGTCTTTGTCAACAAGAGACCGGCAGACTGAGAGGACCAGGGCGTTGAGGTCTTTGAGGTTGCCATCTGGATCCGTAGGATTTCTGTCCACGATCGAGCATAAGATGAGGATAGGGAGCCATCCTAGCAAAAGACCCAATGCAAGATCATGAGCAACCGAGTTGGTCCCAATCTCACTGAAGGCGGTGTAAATCGAAAGGGAGAGTGCAAAGATGAACCACAAAGTCGAAACGAACACTGGTACAATGCCTCGCTTTCGAGTCCTACGCAAATTGGATGCTAAGAGACGCCTTGCACGCTGAATGGTTTCAGGATGTTCAGGGCAATTGACTTGTCGTGGGAGCAAGAGTCGATGGCTGAACAGAACTATACGCAATAGACCTTCAGCCCTTTTGGCGGTGTAGTCCTTGATGTCTTGATCCTTGCGTCTCACACGGGTGATGTTGTACTGGTTCATTACGCCAAGGATATAGAGCGAGTCTCGCATGTCGTAAAAGGCCTTGACCTTCTTCTCTACTATGGCCGGAGTATCCCATTGGATGTCTTCTTCAGGTCGTTGGAACCTGCTTTTCAGGTTCTTTGAAGGCTCATCCATGCCTACAGACATATCGACTGATAAAAGTAAGCTTGTCGACCTGTTGAAAACACAATGCAGAGATTGACCCACCCATCATAGCGATATTGCCCAACACTCTAATATTCCAGAGGATGTACGATAATGAAATAATCGGCGATCCCATCCATCGAGCAACGACAAGGAGTGTTGCCCATGCTTTGTTGGACTCATAAGGACCTTGAGACCTGATCGTGTTAGTGAACTGCACAGATGGCAGGAATCGAACAGTACAAGATACCCATGATGGGCAGGATCCAAGTCGTGATGGCACTAGAGGCTTCATCAAAGCTGTAATAGTCAGGCGCCGCACCGCAAAGCTTACGACATCCTTCGTAGGTGATCTGAGTGTCGTTGGTCTTATTGATTCGTAAGGGAATGCCTGGGTAGCGCCAGTCGATCATGGTTTGATTACCCGCCTTGATACCTGCGGAGAAGTCCAGGCCACATTGAGTGAGGTTCACCATCTTGCCGTCGAATCAGGCCTCTAACTGGAGAAAGACAATGCGGTGACGAGAAGTCTGATGAAGCATATATGTGAGATTAAGAGGGAAATTATTGTGCTTGCGGAAAGCTGAAATACAGCCTAGGTATGAAATATGTGGAACAAGCATGTCTCTACTTCCCTAAGCGCTGACTGAAAGTGGTGACGGTGTGCAGTTCAGGCAAAGTCCAGCTGAATGAAGTGGCGTTTCTGCAGCAGTATCTGGTAGTACAAGCGTGAGATTGTCAACGAACAGCCCAATCAATCGCTACTCATCAATTAGATGTCCCGTTCGCTATCGTGGATCGCGCTCTCTACTCAGAGCGTTGACGCGTATTGGCTGCTTGAAAAGTGGCTCATGTACAGCGGGAGGTAGTGTCGCTGTATGAAGGGTCTGCTACCTGTGGCCGCACACCATGCAGACGCCACATGTAGCCTGGAGATTGATCAATACCACCATCATATTACTTCGAGCCGCCTATGATACGGACGGAATGCAATGGGAATGTCGCTCGTTGGATACATGCGGTATGGCGTAAAATGAAATCACGTGCTGAAATGGACTGACATTTCGGATGATGAATTCGGGCTCTGTCTGCGGTGACACAACCGAGGCTATACCAGATATAATTCCCAGCGGAAGAACTCGAAACAAATATTGAAGATCACGTATTACTACTGATATACAGGGAAAGCAAAATCAGAAGTAGCAACTCTTGTTGCCAAATAATCAGTCATGTATTCATGACCAGCGTAGCTGAGGGAGAGCTCATCTCGAAACGCCGAATATCATCCCATGGTATCCCCGTCTATAGCCCATAAAGAAACGTTAACCTCTCATCACCCATTCTCCTCCTCTCCTCATTGTGTAGCCGATCGACCCAGCTCGTTCTGTGTGCACCGACGTCGCCATACCTCTGCTCTCTCTCTATCTCCTCAAAGTCCCAACCCTTGACAGTCGTTTGCCTTCGACCATTGATCACCAGAATCAACATCCTGAAACCAATGAATCCTACAAAGCTGACGCCAACGCAGGCTAGAGTGATGAAGAACGGTACGACGTAACCGTCCTCTCTGTATTTCGGGGCGAAGAGCATTGCGGAGAGGACACCAGCAAGGTTGCCCCATCCGTTGATACCGAGAACGATGGCTCTCTTCCCTGGCTCGAGCATGTTGTTTGTCAGCCAGGCTACAGTAAGCGGCGATGGTACGAAGCTGCCGGCAAGCAGCACTATCAGAGCGATGTATCTTAGTGTGTAAGCTGACTGAGGCAACATGACGGTAGCGGTGAGGCCAATCAAGAGGATGACGAGACCCCAGAGAATGGGTACCAGACGTTCCTTTCTGCGATCAGACCAGGCAGTGAAGGTCCAGAGAATGAGGGCGCCGGCAAGGAATGGCGGAACGGTGAGAAGATTAGCTGTTGCAGGAGCCATGTCGTGATTACCTGGAGCGGAAGACGGGGACTGCGCCAGACCTTTGACTACCAGGGGAAGGAAAACAGAAAACGCAGTGGCAGGGATGGCCGAGAGTATGTTGCAAATCAGCAGATACCAGACCTTCCAGTCTAGCACAGCTGACAGGATGTCTGAGCGCGAGAGACCGGTGTCATTTGTCATGCTATGTGTGGAGACCATGGAGCGGCCGCGCATGCGTGAATAGTCAGATTGCGGGATGAGGCGAGAAATCTCGTCAGAGTCGTCAGAGTTTCGTGGCGAACGACTGATGCGCTCAGACTGGTTCGGTTCGGTATAAGATGAAGACTTGTAGTCGTCGTTGCTGTGCATAGATGCCTCGGCGCGGTCCTGTCGGATTCGCTGCTCGGCACAGATACGCTCTTCAGCAGATAGGAACCAAGCTGTATCTGCGCTATGAGGCAGCCAAACGAATCCGATCAGAGCAATGACCATGGTTGTGATGCCTTCAATTAAAAATAACACCTGCCAGCTCTTCCATCCGGCCGGTGGACTAATGTCCTGAATATGTGGTCCAGGGGGTCCCGAAGGTGAGGGCGAGTCGGGGAATTGCCTGAAGACAGCCCATGAAAGCAGTCCTCCCATAGCCCCTGCAACAGCCGCTTGCCCATAGAACATGCCCAATCTCTTTGCGAACTCAAATCTGGTGTAGAACAAACTCAGGTAGCTGACGGTCGTGGGATAGAAGCCGGCCTCAAGTATGCCTACTGTAGTCCTGAGCAAGACCAACTGCCACTCTTTCGTGATGAAGATGTGCGCTGCGGTACATAGGCCCCACAGCGCCATGCATGTCGGGACATACCTGGCCATGCCATATTTGCGGCCGAGTGCTGCCCCAACCGGTTGTAGAGTAACGAAAGCAGCGAAGAAACAGGCCACTGATACGTTCAGCGCAGATGCAGGCAGTCCAGTGTCCTTGGTAAAGTGGCCAGTCTCTGCGCTACCAATATTCGATTTGTCCAGAGAATTGAAGAGAAACAGTAAGGAAAGGAAGGGTAACAGAATAAAGTCCAGCTTCAGTCGCACCCTTCTCTCAATAGTAGTGTCCCGATCCAACATCTTTGTATCCTGAGCCTCGCGCAGGACTGAGTCGGCTCGTAGTGTGGGGGAGGGGTCGCTTTCCCGTGGAGAATGGTCTTCTATATCGCTATCGGGGAGGGGATGCAAGCGGTCAAGCTCGATCGGCGATGTCGAGTCACGGCCATGGACTGGACTGCGCGGCCGGGAAGAAACCGTGACCATTGGCGGACGAGATCATGTTTGCTTTGGATATGTCATGTGAGAACGTTGCGTGCCTGGCAGCAGTCCAGAACACGGGTTGGGGAGATGGTTGAGTTGACGGTTCATGTCAGTCAGGAGAGTCCCGTGCCGTCTCCGCAGGCAGGGCAAGGCTCAAGTGAACGAGTTCCCGTCAGCTTCCCGAATCCGGAGATAAGCCCGGAGTTGTGGGACTCGTCCTTTGTACGTCAGTGTCTCGCCAGCCGCGCGGGCGTTGCCCGGTCAGGTTGGATGATCAACATCCAACCACGTCTTTTCTCGGCCTCTGCTCGACCTCTGCTCGTGTGGCACACTTTAGCCGCTCGCTACTTCTGCCCTGCATACAGAGAGCCAAATGAAGCATAGCAGAGTGTCGAAGCAAATCCAATTGGACACAAGACCCACAATATGAGCTGTCAATATCGAAACATGCATGTTCTGAGAAGTCCCAGTCTTCTCGTGATTTGATGCCAGTGACTGTACTTTGGTGGCTGTAGTCTCGAGTCAATCCGCAAATCAAATGTCAACTTCCATGTAGATCTCCAGTATCGTAGCACGGTCCTACAAACTATGACATTGCTCATCGCGCACTTGGCAATGAGCCATGTTTCTACACCGTGACCTCGTGCAACTCGACTTTCCCCGGACAAACTTTTCTCACACCAGATCCCACCATCCACAACGTACGACCTCACGATCCTACGCTCGGCCGCATACATCTCTCACTGCACCCAAGCAATCTACCTCACATTATCACAAGTGAACGAAGAGTCGGAGATACACGTTACAGGCGGTTGTGCGAACACTAGTTCGCGAACTGGTCGGGGTCAATCGATACCAACCGTTGCACTCGCTTGAGCATGGTGTGACTTTTGTGACAGCACACAGGATGTCTAGAGGTCGACCACACTCTGTAAATACCAGTGCGACAGACCGAAAACAAACATTGAGAGCCTAGTCACACCATGGCCGACGCTCCTCCACCGCCACCACCTCACGGCGCCAAAACCTCACCTCTGCCAAATGGCAATTACGACATCTTTATTATCCCTCCACACTCATCTGGCTCAGGCTTTTTATACCTGCCCTCTCTGAAACCGAACGTCAACTCCTTTGTCGCTGGCTTCTTCACCGCCCTCCTCGCCGTCGGACTCTACAATATCCTTGTACCAGCCCTATCCCAAACGATAGCATCCCTCAACTCCGGCATTGGTCTCTTCCTCTGTCTCGCCGCAGTAGGCGCCGCCTTCTCCTTTGGCCGCACCGCCGCCGAGTCCTCCACCTCCTCGAAACCCTTCTCCGACCCCGGCCCCAGCGCCGGTCCAAACTTCACATACCCCTCCGCATCATCCGCTCCTCCCCCACCACCACCGAATCCAGGAGCAGCGCCCCGCTTCACGACCCCTCCCAAATCGAACAACACCGCACAGTCCGAATGGGAGAAAGCAAAAGAGCAGACACGAAAACGCGAAGAAGACCGACGGAAAGCCGAGGAGCTGAAGGCACGACAAGCGGAAGCGGCCAAGAAGAAGGAAGAAGCTGAAAAGGCGGCCAAAGCGGCGGCGGAGAAGGAAAAGTGGGAGCAGCAGCGGGCGCGCGAGAAGGACACCCGGGAACGTCTGGCCAGGGAGCGGATAGCGAAGGAGCGGCTGGAGCGGGAGAATGCGGCCAAGGCAGGAGCTGCAGGGGCAGGTGGTGCGGCGGCAGCGGCGGCGGCAGGCGCGAGGAAGTACGAGAAGCCTACCGCGCAGAGCGCTACGGACTCGGATTACTTCACGCAGTATAAGCCGCCGGGCTCGTCTGTGGCGAGCAGCGTGAGTGGTGCGAGCGAGAGTAGCTATGCCGCGAGCATGAGTACCGCTCGAACGACACCGCCTCCGAGGGACAGAGGGCCGTACAAGACGAGCGATCCGAATAAGGTCGTGTTGATGGGCGTGTATGCCTTTACCAAGGAGTTTGGGTTGCAGCCGACGAGTATGTTGGAGAGCAACCAGGGAGGGGTGACGGATGGGCTGATCCTGCGGATAACTACCGAGGGCCTGTTCATCGATGATGATGTGAGAGGTGTGCCGCAGAGGGAGTGGGATGTGAAGGCTTGGGGTATCAAGCTGTTGGAGGTATGTCCATTATCGATCGGTCGTGAGTGTGAAGTGGTACTGACAAAGGGAACAGATTGGCAAGATCGACGACATCAACATTTTCAGAGCAACGATGCGAGATCTGGAGGGTAAAAAGTACTTCTTCGTGCTTCCTGCCGATCAGGGATGGAAGGTCGACACTGGACTGCAGAGGTTGCGAAAGGGCAGTCAGGCCAGGTCGCTGGGCTTGAGTACAATGAACGACAAGGAGGCGAAGAGTCTTTTGATGAGTCTGGGGTGGAAGTGAAGGTGATGACCTGTGGTTTTGCGTTGCTGTGGCGTTGCATTCCTCATCAAATTGCATTGGCATGGTATATGAGATTGATTTACATAGCGAGACAGATACCTCAATCACGACTGACCTTTCTTTTGTACTGTACAATCTATCGCCTCGAATCGAAATGCGTGCTAGTACGCTCTTGCTCTTTCTATTTTGACTAGATCCAGGGTATCTGCATTGCCTCCCACTATACATTTTTCTTCGATTCTTGCGTCGAGGACTCTAACCCATAAGTTTTCCAAGCGCTTGCCCGAGCCTCCTTGTATGTTCCACTCCGAATAGCCTTCCACAGGCCCCAAACGCCTCCAAGCGGCCAGACACTCAGCAGCCACTCCTTCCACGCCGACCTCTTGTTCCACTCGGCTTCCAGGTTCGTATGCGTCTTGTCGAAAGCACTTGGAAGACCCTCGGCGCCGTATTTCTTCCTCAGCTTGTCGTACCACTCTTTGCCTCCCACATGATCTCTCCAGAACTCCCCCTCTGGGAAGAACGTCTTTGCGTATAACCACTTCATTCCCCCAAGCTCAGTCAGCTTCCTTTCCAGATCACGATTGAGCTCAAAGTAGTGCTGCTTCTGATCCACGCCTTTTGGTGCCTTCGGTCCCCAACCCCATAGTCCGATATTCATCATCAATCCATCGTCTTGACCTTCTCTTTTGCCCTTCAGGTGAGGGTGAAACGCGGGTCCTTTACCCGTCTTCAAAGGGCAAAGCCAAAGAGGATATATGCCGAATTTATCATGCGTGTAGTCCGTGAACTCCGCCGCAGTGTCCATGGGCAGTCCTAGATCCTGAATGATGATCTCCTTCCCTGCGCCACCACCATGCAACGCAGTATACATCATTCTGGTATGCAAAAAGTCATCCAAGAACCACCTCGTAAAGCGATTGAACGGGAAGCGAAAGTAATCAAACGCCATCGGCGCAACCCAGAAACCCCCGCGATCATAACGAAACAGGTACTCCGCCAACGGGACCGTCTCGACCGTGACCCCCTCCGGCCGCTTCTCAATCTGCTCCTTGACATGCAGATAAAACCACGGATCGCTCCGTCCACTAAACCTCTGCACCCTCGATCCCTCCACCACCTCATCCACCAACCGTCCCGTGACCACCGCCCCCGACTCCTTCCCGAACATAATCCCATCCACATACTGCACCTCCCCCTCCTCCCCTTTGATCAACCCTCTCATCCTCTGCACCGCCTCCCCCATCCCCTTGACAGGCCAATACCTCACCTCGACAAACCTCCTCGCCCTCTCCAGCCTCACCTTCATAAGCGTCGTCGTCCCCAACGTCCCCACCGCCCCCGCCCCGCCCTCAAACAAATCCTTAAACTCCCCCTCCGGCCCAGCCCTCACCACCCGCCCGTCCGCCAACACCATCTCCACCCACTCGATAGTGCGATCGAACCACCCGTGCCGAAAACTGCTGCTCTCCCCACTCGTGCCAGCGTACCCGCCCCCCGTGGTGATGCCAGGGAACTCCATGACGACGGGCGGGACGAGGCCCAACGGCAGCGTGGCTTCGACGAGACGGTCCATGGGGACGTTGGGCTCCACGAGGGCGGTGCGTGACGCGGAGTCGACGGAGAGGACGCGGTTGAGGGCGGACAGGTCCAGGAAGTGCGTGCCTTTGCCCGCGGTGCGCGTCGAGTTGGAGGAGCCGTGGCGGATGCGGTATTTGATGCCCTGCGCGTGGTAGGTTTGGATTTGGGACGAGATGTGGGACACTTTGGAGGCGTGGTCGGTGGTGAGGTCTGCGGTGGTGGTGGTGCTGGCCATTTTGATGAGAGTGATGGGTTGAAGTTTTGGGACGGTGGTGGGCGCGTGGCGCGGAAGTAGAAGCGATGAGGTTATTGTTAGGGTCCTAGAGCGAAGGCATCGGCTCAGGGAGGGCCATGCTTGCATTGCTGATGTAACTTCCAGCTATTGATCGTGGTGGTGGTGGCAAAGCAGGCGGAGGTCTTGGGGGTGAAAGGATTGGCAAGTTTGACGCGCAATGAACCACAAAATCAATCTGGTGCGTAGTAGAAATGCCAATACATATTGGACTTTCTCTAATAGGACACGGTAACAGAATCAAACAGTCACAGGCTTAGTCACAACGAAGAAATGATGGTGGAAAGGAAAGAAAAACTTTCAGTGGCATCTACTCTATGTTGACCCATTTTGATATCTCGAAGAAATCCGCCCCGGAAGCACCAAACTCCACCATGCATGCCATGATCATTATTGAGCAGTAAACGCAAGATCCATCCGCAGATTGCAAACTTGCTTTACCTACTCCTGGTGCTTCCCATACCTCTCTTGCCGGCCAACAACCACTTGCTGCGCGCGGCAGTGGTGTGCCTATCAGCCTCACCCTGTCTGGCCATCCTGTTCATCTTCTTCTGGCCCAACTTGGCCATCTTCTCGGCCTTGGTTCTCGCCGACTCATCTGTGACACCATCGTTCCTCCTATCCATCCGGCTCACGCTCCTCGTCCTGCTCATAGCCCGTGAAATGCTTCTCCTCTTTGCGCCTGCACCTTCGTCCACATCCATAGCATCTCCGTCATCGCGATCAAGAGCTCTGCCTCTAGCGGGCCTTGATCGTGACCGGGCCCTCTCGGAAATCTGGGTAGGGTCGAATCCGAGATCCTCTAGACCCTTCTCCATCTTGCCCAAGTCCATGGCCTTCTTCGACCGCGGAATGACGGCCCTATTCTTCAAACTCTTCCTCATCTTCGCTTCGTTGCGGATGAGCTGCTGCTTCTCCCTGATCAACTCTGCCTTGTACCTGATTTCGCTCTCCTCCAGATCGTCGAGCTTCTCGTCGTCATCGTAGTATCCCTCAGCCTCGAGTCTCGCCTCCTCTTCTTCCAACGCAGCCAGCTTCTGCTCGATCTCGGGGTCGACGAAGTCGTACACGTTCTTGCCGTTCAGCACTTCAGGCATGTTGTCTGCTTTCCATTCCTCGTTCTCCAGCTGCCAGGTATCCTTCATGTTGAGGTTGTAGACTCCTGCACCACCTTCTTCCGCCTCGATATCTCGGAGGAGCTTGGGCCGGTCGGGATCTGCTGGGTCGTACTTCATTCTGTTCTTGGCTGCCTCTGGAATGAAAGGCTCGCGAGTGACACCTCCAAGAGGCACAGCGACGTGTATGCGCTTGAGTACATCGGCCAGACGGCCTGTGATTTCACCACTGCTGTTTGTGCCCGAGGAGAGCTTCTGGGCATGACGCTCAGCGAGGAGACGATCGCAAACAGCATTGCGGACCTCCATAACGCCCTCAGTCGTGGTGCAGCTGGTCTGGAGTATTTCAACATTCCCGCTCTTGACCAAGTCGTCCAGGGATGCTCTTGTCTCGGCGTCTAGCTCATTCAGACCAAGGATATCGATCTTGTTGATAACAATGAAAACCAGCTTGTTTGAGAAGAGGGGCTTGATGCTCTGGAAAAGCGCAATTTGAGCGCTCACACTATAGCCGCACTGTTCTGAAAGATCCATGAAATACATGATTGCAGAACGCAAATGCGCAATGGCTGTAATAGACTGCATCTCGATCGTATTCATCTCTTCAAGAGGGTGGTCCAGAATACCTGGAGTGTCGATGGCCTGGAACCGCAGCATCTTATAATCGAAATGCCCGACAAAGAGGGATTTTGTTGTGAACGCATATGGCTGGACGTCTACGTCCGCCCTCGAAATGTTGCGCAAGAAGCTGGACTTGCCGACATTAGGATAACCGCAGATGAGAAGCGTCCTGGTATTGGGATCGATAGAGGGCAAACGCCCAAGATGCTGGCGGACCTGCTCAAGATAGAGGAGAGGGTCCTTCAATTTCTTGCAAATTGTGGCCATGCGGCCAAGGGCCGCCCTCTTGAGCTGCTTGCATTGGAACAGTGACTGTCCATACTTGAGGAGTCGGATATAGTCTCTCGAGACGGTCTCGATCAAATGCTTAGCGGTAGAGAGTTGTCCGAGAGCAATCTTGAAGTGATCGGCATCGTACAAGGTGTTGAGAAGATCCTTGTGGAAGGGGTGGATGTCTGCGAGGCGAGGGAAGCCGTCAAGGATGGCTTGGATCTTCTCGGAAAAGGTCTCGGCGGTGTACTTGACTTTACGGATGTAGAAGGCTATGCGATGTCAATTTCACTACTTTCCTCTGCGTTGAACGGTGGTGGCCAACCTCTGATTCTTGAAATCTTGAACCCTGCTCGAATCTGTGTTGGCAAACGTCGTTGAGTCCTGCTAAGCACGATGTCGAGAAACTCCTGCGACGTCGGCACCGGAGCGATATCCTTCCACGTTGTCTTCATTATGCCGGTCCGGTCGTGTGAGAATGGGTGCTCTCGCCGTTCATTTGCGACGTGCTGAAAGAAGGGACCGCTCTGGAAAAATTCGACTCACCGCTCGGGGCGGCAGAAGAAATCTTGGCATTTCCCCCCACACTCGCTACACCTTTCCCGCAGGCAAAAGTCACATACAAACTCGAGCAAGGGCACATACGCAAAAGCCGCGTTCCGGGAAACACGACAACCCTGTCGAGACAAGACGCCATCTGTTTGATATTGAGCGGTTCTATTTTTGGACGACTGCTCACGTCGAAGCGAAGTTCTTCTTCTCATGTTCCATGATAGCATCAACCTTCTTTGCGCTTGCACTGTTCGGATCGAACCTGTATTCGACCCACTCCTTTGCCAATCTCCTCGCCAATTCGATGCCGACTACCCTCTCGCCCATGCATAGAACCTGCGCGTTATTGCTCAAGACCGCTCGCTCAACGCTGAAACTGTCATGTGCCGTGACGGCTCTGATGCCCGGGACCTTGTTTGCACTGATCGCCACACCCAGACCCGTGCCGCAGATAAGCAGAGCCCTATCTGCTTCTCCGCTGTTGATTAACTTGGCGGCATCAACCGCTGGGTGCGGATATGCCGTCTTGTCGCTGCTCTCATTCACTCCGACATCAATAATCTTAGCAACCCCGGGATGTGCTTCGAGATCTGCCTTGATCTTGTTCTTATATCCGCAGCCGGCATCGTCGGCGCCCATGGCGATGACCAATGGCTTCTGACTGCTATTGGTCGACATGTTTGTATCCTTGTACGCCCTTGGTGGATTGCGCAGACCTGGCGATTGACGTAGTGGGGTAGGCTTTTGCGGAGTGAAGTCTGTCTTTGATCAGGAGAGACCGTGTGTTGCTGATGTGAGTCTTGCACGTGTGTGGGAGTCAAGAGAAGACGAGAGGTTGTCAAGATGATATGAAAACTTGCATGTCCACATTTCAGAGACCGACCCCAGCGGGCGTCATACCGACCCCTCCATTTTGGCGGGGAATGATGGCTTCGGCTTTCCAAGTTTGTCATGCCGTTGGCTAAATGAACGGATGAGGCCGCCTGAATCTTTTCACCATGACCTACTATAGCTCTGAGCAGATAAGATGTATCTTTGACAGTGAGCATTCTTAGGTCTTGAAAAGTGATTTTGAAAATCCAAGAAATCGTCTCATGTCCTTCTAGCCGAAATTTACTTGCATGTGACAAGATCCACAACCTCGGGGGTTGGGAAGGTAAGATTGGAGGAACACCTGTTCGTCGACATGCAATTGATACACGATCAATCTGATGTTTCCGAAGAGTCAGTCCTTACTCGTGATGCAGGATTCTACAGCGCTCTCTGCCGGCACACTAATGCGAAATGGTCAAACAACGATCGATCTGTTGTTGCATTGAAGTGGAACAGAGAGGATCTGCCAAGTGACCGAGAGCTGCGCCTGTTTGGAGGGGCTTGCATAACTTGTCGGACCATGAATCCTACTTGTTCGTGTTCCTGATACTGGAATATGCCAGTGTGTGTCGCAATGATCTCATATACCGCGCAAGTAAAGTGGTCTCGAATTAGTATCTCGTAGCGAAACAGTCATCGTCAAAGAAGCAGCTGTGCGAAGAGGGGAGAAGGTAGGGCGAGAAATCCATGTCTCAAGCCAGATCCATGCAGGACGTGCCTTGACCCAAGCGAACGGTGCTTGCCACGCGACTTTTCTGCAAGCCACAAGATACTCGAACGTTGGTAAGCATCAGACACGTTGAGATCCAGAGCCCGCATTCAGGCACAGTTCGTTTGCGTGTGGGGTTGAACCGACATTGGAGCTTGATGAAGTTGTAGAGACAATGAAATATGGTCAGGCAGCAAGGCAGCGAACTTCACATGCACTGAATTCATGCACGTGTGCAGCAAACAAATAGTCCGATTGTACTATAGGCCTCTTATTTCGCAACAATTTGGTGAACAGCCTTTCGATTTTTGTTCGATCTTGTTCCCACCAGGCGGTATCGTCAGCTGCCCTGGTGATTTGAGGTCCAAGTTTGCATTTACTATCGCCACATCACATTACTCTTCACTTTCACACTTTGGCATTCACTTGTGATATAACCATCCTAGCCAAGCATCAAGGGAAATTGGAAGTCCTGCAAAATCAGCTCCCGCATCAACATGTTCCGCCTCAAGGAGATGCCCAGGCCTTTGGCTATGGATTACATCCAGATGCCAGCTTCAGCCTTCAGATCAGCACAAGCGACCCAGACCGACATGCTGGCTGCTCGCGCGGCAATTTTCCGCATGATTAAAGGGACTCCTCATCTTCTTTTGGTTCAGCGATCAGAATCCGATTCGAACCCTGGCTGCTGGGAACTACCAGGAGGTGAGCACTACCGTTCGCTTAGCATCCCCCTTCCGCCACCAGTCTGATATCATGACAAGAGGATGTTCCCTGACTCTGATATAGGAGGCGTAGAGGATGACGACAAATCTATCAAAGATGCCCTCATCAGGGAGATCAAGGAAGAAACCGGGCTGACTGGTGCCTGGATCATCCAGGAAGTTGGCCAAGGAGAACGCTGGCAGAAAGTCCGCAATGGGAAAGATACCCACTACATGTGCGTCACATTCGTAGTCGAAGCCGAGGAAGTAGAGTTGTGGGAACGCGGTATGACCCAGGAGTCAAAGGATGAAGACGCGACCCGCTCTGGCCCGACAGATCAGGACGGGAAATCACTTGATGGAGTTCCTATCAAATTATCCGTAGCGGAACATCAAGATTATGTGTGGATCACGGAGAATCAATTAAGGGCAAAGAAGACAGGCAATCGAGAGTTGTCCTTTACCAGGAACATGCACAAGGTCATGCTTGAAGCATTCGAGGTCCAGAAACAGATCGTCATGGCCAAGACGACTATTTGAGTTTCGTAGACGGGGAAAACCAGAGACGGGTGCATGCAAGTAGCGTAGCATGCCTAGCTTAAGCCGATGCGACACAGTCAGACACACGACTCCCTCAAGCCTGTCGTGACATGTACTCTAGACGTACCTGATGCTAAACTCTAAACTGACGCCCGGATGGGGTACAGAAGGGAGATCTACATGACCTTCGATCAGGGCTTGAGGCCGGGTGGTAGTTCACGCTTAGTCTTGAATGCCTCGGATGTGGAAAATGAATATTCGTAGCATGTACTTGGTCGGATCTGCAACTCTCATCGAGGGGTCACAAGCCACTTGAGCAACGACGAGGATATTCTCGTTTACAGAAGTTCCGGGATTTCTTAGCAACTCTAGTAGTTTTACCTGCAAAATTGATACCTATTACTACTAAAACTACGGTCTGAGCCCGCAACACGTGTTTTTTAAAGCTGAAATAACGACTAGTATAGAGTTTTAAGATATAACAATAGTATAGGAAAACAATTAGAGTACCTAGCACTAGAAATCGCTTTTCTAGGACTTTAATAATTTGCTAGACTAGGACACGCTTGCTAGACCCCTAAACGCTAGAATGTCTTCATCTAACGAGTCTAAGCTATCTAATAAGGTTCAATTACCTAGCGGTATAGAGATTAATAAGGAGCGTTTAACTATATGTCTAAATAAGGTAGATTATATAGATAGTAATACTAAGTCAAGCTATAGGCTTAGTAACCTCTATACTATACCTAAGCTGTCTAGTACTAACAATAATAATACTAAACGCTAGAGTGTTCATTTCGTATCTCCTTTAACTTAAGTAGATAAGCCTTAATAATCTCTAAGTAATATAAGGTGCTTGTTACGTTCTACTACTAGCTATCGCCCTTTAAACTTTAAGCTAGTAGCTTTAGCTACGAGACTACTAAGGTTATATAAGTAACTAGCTAAAGTAGCACCTATTATAATAATAAGTAAGGATAAAGTTTACTCTTTACTAATATCTATATTAAAGTCTTAGCTAGCTAAAAAGGCATCTCTATCTAATAATAATAAAGGACAGCTTACTTATACTCGTGCTAAGACTAATCCTAGACATGCTCTTATAGCTCTTATAGATAATACTATAAATAAACGAACATCTAGAGCTTCTTCTATACTTCTAGAAGGTAACTATTATTTAGTTTTAGAGTTACTAGCTTAAAGTAGTAGGTCGTTGCTACTACTAAGCGCTAGTAATGCTACTTCTAAACGAGTAAAGCCTACTCTAAAGCTATAGAAGGTAGAGTTCTTATTCTACTACTATAGTAGTTTTAATAACATTAAGATATATAAGAAGTTAGGCCTTACTAATACTATTAGTAGTATATGTTACTAGTAAACTTAGTATAGTCTTAAAGTATATATGTATGCTATTAAACCTTGTCATCCTTAGTACTTTATAAAGCGCTCTACTAAGCTGTTTACTTAGCTAGTTTAAGAGAGGCTAGTAGTAATGTTTAAATCGATTGATTATAATAAGCTATTATAGGCTACTCTTAAGTTAATAATAGAGTATCTATATAAGGCTAAGACATGTTACTTTAGGCTCTACATTATAGAATCATAGTTAGAGCACGAAGGAGGCTTACTACTACTAGAAGTACTACCTACTAAAGTCTCGTAAGCTTAGTAAGCCTTATAAGCCTTATAAGTCTCGTAGACATTATAAATCTTAGTAGGCTCTCTCTCTTCTAATTACATTCTAGCTATAATCTATAATAATAAGGAAGACATTATATAAGCATAGATAATATTATAGTATAATCGTAAGTAAGATAGGCTCGATAAGCATCTATTTTAAGCTAAACTAACTAGTAAATAGACATGCAATAGACTAGAGTGCCCTAATAACGACTTTATAGCCTACTACTCTATACTAGACAGTAACGATAGTAACGAGACATACTATCTAATTGACTATAATCTATACTATAAGTAGTATAATAAGGTATATACTAGTAAGTCTACTATTATAAAACTGTCATGTAAGCTTATTAGTATTATAATAAGAGCTAAAAGAAAGCATAAGAGGAAAGAGTAATAGAGGTATATAAAGAATAGTTAATTTACTACTATAACTAATTAAGTACTCTCTTAAGCCTTACTATACGTTAGTATATATTAGAACTTCTACTACTCTTTATATCTATCTAGTAGTTACTAACAACATTACCTTAACCCTTCCTACTAACAATAGTCTTTTAGAATATAAGCTAGACTCTTGTTACTACTATAAAGGTAGCTAAGTTCTTTACTACTAGTTAGTATTAATAAGCTAAGTTACTTATGCTTCTTTTTTAACTATATTTGCTATCTATACTCTTATAATAGAACTTAGATTAATAGCGTGTTTACTAAGCTTAAGCATTACTATTAGACTCTTAGCCTCCTCTATAAGGCATTATCTAAAGATCTCTATAAGGCTATACTAATCTATAGTATTAGGTTATAGATAAAGGAGCATGTTAAGGGCTTTATATACTATATTTATAAACATACATAAAGTAATACTTTAGAGTTATCTACTAATAGTAAAGATAATACAAATAGTAACGAGCTATAGTATATAGTTTAATTAAGCTCTAATTCTATACTCCTTATATACCTTCTAAATATCTATGCTGTCTTTAAACTATATACTAGCCTAATAAACAAACCTAGTAAATTCTCTCTTATAATTCTCTAATAACTATAATAGTATAAAGTAATAATAATGCTATATCTACTACTTTAATAGATAGAATACCTTCTTAATAAGATTAGTATCTAGTAAATATACTAGAAGGAATAGTAGTAATACTCTATAATGCTAATAGAGAGCAAGTAGAGGCTAAGGTAATTATGTAAGCTTACTATAGCACTAGTAGTATAGACGCTTACTTACATCTCTATAGTAAATAGAATAGTTATCTATTACTAAAACTAACTATAGGCCTAGAAATAGTGTTATCTATAGTAGTATTACCTTCTCTAACTACTTCTTAAAGATAACTACTATTATAGAGTTGTTATAGATTAGAGTACCTTTAAGGAAGCTATCTACTATAAGTACTAGAAGTACTAACTAGTGTTTAGTACTATGCTACGTAGTACTATTAATAGCTAGTACATCTCTAAAATAGTAGCTATAGTGCCTCTAGAGTAATCGTTTATTAATAGTAGTCTTGTTAGTAAATATAAGCTACTCTAGAGTATACTCCTTAATATTATCTTACTACTTAATATACTACTCCTCGTTATGTTTACTAGAGAGATAGCTTATCTATTTTACATAGAATCTAGCCTTATTAAGGTAGTAGTAGAGTGTTAATAGTAATACATAGAGATTATACTAATCTTATATATACTCCTATAGCTCCTTAAGGTAAAGATCTAGCTTATCTAATAGTAATAGACTAAGGTCCTTTACTATAGCTACTATAAGGATCCTCCTCCTACTGTATAGATATGCTAATCTAGGTAGCTTAATACATCTAGTAGCATGCTAATTGTTATGTTTATAGTTAACACGACTCTAAGATAGGTATAGTAATAGCTCTACATAGTTGTCTAGTGTTAAACTGTCTTTAAAGAAACCCTTTAAGGCGCGCTAGTCGTAAGGTAACAGTTTTAAACGATTTAGTAGCATAGTAGAGAATAGTAATTGCGCGCGTAGTTAGCTAGAAAAGCAGTTAGTCACTGTATATAACAATAACAACACCTTCGAGCTACTATACTAGTGATATTTACAGCTTTAAAAAGCACGTTGACGGCGTTGTTAGCAATAATGAGGGCAAAGTTGGTCAATTTTGGTGAGGTAAACTAACAAATTTGCCAAGAGATCCCGGAACTTCTGCAAACGAGAATAGGTAGCAAGGCGGACCACGAGATCGAACGGCGGGAAATCTCTGCTATCCCCGAAATTGGGCATTATGCACCTTTTGCAACACGACCGACGCCTCCGAACCATATTTATTCTCCGAAAGCAATTCCCTGAAAATAGAAACGGACATGACACAGTTGGAATGGAGAATCCTGGTCTGGCGTGGTGCTGTAACGTAGGCTTGCACTCAACCATCTGCACCTGAACGGACCGGGCAGCGTTGAGCCTAGCAAACCTGGTATTGACGACCCCAAGCATAGCTAATTTGCCTCAATGGCCGCAAGCATTTGTAAGAAGGAAGAATCGTCTGTCGAGTCAGACTGTTAGAGACTGTACGAAATTGCAGCTCCTTGCGGCTGCTCCAGATTGCCCCAGGTGTGGTAGCTGGCGCCTGGCTCTTTCCGATGCGGTAGACAAGCCGTCTGGCTCGTCGATCAGAGGATTATTCGGGTCCACTGCGAGATGCGCCAGATGCCTGACCCTGGCCCATCACTTGCTGGCCATTCGCTACAAGGTTCACACCAACCCGTCTTTCAACGGACCGAGGCATTCTCGAGCTCCAGCGCCGGTCAACACCACGCGCATAACCGCACGCACAACGAAGCTTGTCGACACCCCCAAGGCCGACACAACTGCATTGCTTGGTAGACCCGGGGTCGAGGCGGCACTCCAAATCAAAGTCGTCACGGACATTCACCTGTGCGGCGGCGTGCAGCGTTTGAGAGTGCACAGCTATTGCAACTGTCACATCGTTTCTCCAACGGAGAAGCACGCTCGACTCTTTCACTCTTCTTACGCATCTCAACTGCCAGGACCCCACGAACCACTCTTGTCTCTCTCTTCCCACTGTCAATAGTATTTCACTGGCATGCAGGGCGGCTAGCCACCCCTGGTACCGACCACGTTGACTGTTTGCTGGCGTCGCGAGCACTTCCGCACTTCACCTCAGCCCAATTATGCGCACCCCGGAAACTGCCTTCTCCACACCAATTGCGACTTCATCCACCTGCATACTCGCTTCCAGCACCAAAGAGCCTCGGATCACGTCCGTCAGAGGACATGGACGACCTACGCATGGTCGATACCATGTCCGCGCCTCAACAGAACTCTCCCTCCTCCCCCGATGCCAACTCCGACACTCCCACCACAGGCGCTAACCCCGCTTCTGACCAGGCTGGTGCGACTGGATTCCGAAGGTATGCATAATTCCTCCTGTCGGACGGGGCCAAGCATCGATAGAGGCTCTGCTGACATTTCTATATAGACAAAGAGCTTCCCGAGCCTGCGAGGTACGTTACTCTATTCGTCCGGTAGCATGCGCATTTGCTGCGCGTGCGCCGGCTGCCTTGGAGGATCAATAAGCTGACCGATCATTTATAGACATGCCATGCCCGAAAGGTTAGACGTACACGCGAGGAATCAAGACCCGAAACTAACGCCGTTGTCATATTAGGTTCGCTGCGATGCCGCCAGCCTCGGAGTGCCGTGTACCAACTGCGTGGCCTTTAATATCGAATGCAAAATTCCAAGTCCAAAGAGGAAGAAGACAGGCAGCAAACAAAAAGATTCGGACAGGTCGGTAACACCGTCGCATTCTAGGACATTGCTGAACAATATCGTTAGTGAGAAGGGAGATGTTGCACCAAGCCAGTCCCCAGCTACAGTGAAGCCAAACATCCCTCCCACGGCGAGACGCGAACTTCCTTCGAGGGAGAAGACTGTCGTTCAGAATTCACCGGATGGTATTCCTTCAACTCAGCTTCCGGAACAGTACCTCGAACATCAACGGCAGTCCAATGGTACTTACGCGCAATATATGAAGCCGAAATTTGCTCGCGCACCTATCAAGGAAGCAGGTCGCGTTGCGTATCTCGGAGAATCGTCGAATCTCACTCTTCTCGTTCAAGATCATCACGGCACTAATGACGTTGTACACTACCCTCTCCCGGATACTCACCGGGGCGCTCGTGCTCGCATTACGGAACTTGATGAACTTGAGATCCGTATTTTGCACGAACGAGGAGCCTTTCTTTTGCCACCTCGTCAGCTGTGTGATGAGCTTGTTGAGGACTTCTTCACTTGGATCGCTCCTGTGGTACCCGTCATCAATCGAAGCAAGTTCATGCGTCGCTACCGGGACTCGAAAAATCCGCCGTCCTTGCTTCTCCTCCAAGCCATCCTCCTTGCCGGCTCGCGTGTCTGCTCAAATCCTCAACTTATGGATGCCAACGGCTCCACGACCCCTGCCGCCATGACTTTCTACAAGCGAGCCAAGGCTCTTTATGATGCGAATTACGAAGACGACCGGGTCACCATTGTACAAGCTCTCATCCTGATGGGGTGGTATTGGGAGGGCCCAGAGGTGAGATCCGGTGTATCCAAACGTGGAGATGTTTGCTGACACTCGATACAGGGTAAGATGAGAGAAGATGCCGAAATTGCTCCGCTCGCACGCTCATCCATTGCCGCAGATGTTACGAAGAACGTTTTCTATTGGAGTCGAGTGGCCATCATCGTTGCTCAAGGGTCTGGGATGCACAGGAGGTAGCATTGTCACATCGACTTTGATGTTGTGGTGAAGCTGACCTTGACAGTGTCGAGAACTCCCAGCTGAGCCGCTCCGACAAGCGCCTCTGGAAACGCATCTGGTGGACACTTTTCACTCGGGATCGGTCCGTGGCTGTAGCGCTTGGACGACCTGTTGCTATCAACATCGATGACACCGACGTAGAAATGGTCACAGCCGACGACTTTATCGAAGATGAACCGGACAAGCCGGCCGATTACCAGCCAAATCCCGTTCACGTCCAATTCTTCCTGAACTACGTCAAACTCTGCGAAATTACTGGTTTGGTGCTCTCCCAAAACTATGCTGTTGGTCCGCAAAAAGCTCGACGTATCAAGGCCATCGACTTGACTCACAGCGATATGGCACTTGCAGACTGGCTGCAGAATTGTCCAAAGGAAGTGTATTGGAGCAGAAACAATCACCACTTTTGGTCGGCTCTGTTACACTCCAACTACTAGTAAGAGCGCATCCACAAAGATATCTGATACAAGGACTGACAGTCAACAGCACAACCCTCTGCTTGCTTCATCGAGCTCACATGCCTCCTGCTGCTGGTGCAGACATCAACAAGAAACAGCCAAATCTTCCAGAAGAGCCTGCATACCCTTCACGGAACATTGCTTATCAAGCAGCCGCCATGATTACATCCATTATCGAAGCTTTGGTCGAGCATGACCAGCTTCGATATACTCCAGCTTTCATGTAAGCCCACAAGTATCACATTATTTATTCTTCTTACTGACATACTTCTTAGTGTCTACAGCTTATTCTCGGCGTTGCTCATGCATGTGTACCAGCTAAGGTCAGCCAACTCTCACGTTGCGGAAACAACACAACATCGCCTCAACGTATGCATGAATGCGCTCAAAGAGATCTCAAAGGTCTGGCTCGTTGGTAAAATGGTCCATACGCTCTTCGAATCGATCCTGGGTAACAAGCATCTCGAAGAACGTCTGCAAAAAGCCACTGGAAAGCGACATGGCAAAGGCAAGCCTGCAGCTACGAGGAATCAACCCAAGACCGAAGATGTCAAAGCGCAGAAGCGCAAATTTGACGACTTGGACATGGGCTTCAATGGGGGGCAACCTGCAGCGCAAATGTCCTACGAACGATCCCGCCCTGTCTCTCCTGTCCAGCCATCGAGAGAAGGTGCAGAACCCAACGCCCAAGTGCCTCACATGTCTACTACTAGCCCACCAGTCAGGCAAGGTCAAGATGCGTTCATGGGCATGTCACGGGCTGGAACGCGGGCAAGCACTCCTTTCAACACCTTTTCATACCCTGGTACACCTCCTGATCTTTTCTTGCACACGAGAAATTCGCCAAACATCAGTCAGGATCTCTGGCAAAACTATCAACCTGACCAGCTTTTCCCTCCAGACTCGACTTCATTTGGTCTACAAAGCCCAATGCAACAGCAGCAAATGATGGAGTCTGTCATGCATAGTGCCGCACAACCACCGCCGCAACCTCCCGCACATCGAGGCAGCCAGCAATTTACACCACAGCAGATGCCTGCACCGCCTATGCAGCAGCAAATGCCACAGCCTCCAACGCTGCAGAGCCAGCATCACCCACACGTGCCTACCGGGAACATGCATCCGATGCAGTTCCAGCAAACCCCAGGTGGATGGGCGCAGATGCACCCAATGGGTGGACATCCAGATCAAAGGCAAGCCATGGCTTCTGTCGTTGGCGATCCCTCAGGAAGTACAGGTGCTGACGACACTTGGAGCAACAGCTCTACCGGCGGTCCCATCGTTCCGACCACGCTCAATGTGGGAGATTGGTATGTGATAATACCCTCTGATCGTAGGTGAATATTGACGCGTTCTAGGTTCGAGTTCTTCGGTATACCCAACAACGGCGAGATGAATGGGCTGCATGCTCAGTATTGATAACTTCTCCTCTAACTTTACTTCTATATATGGCTACCACGTGGTACGATACCAAACTTCGTTAGCGTCATTGTTCTCGCAAGGCGTTTTGGTAGGGCTGATGCGCTTTTCACCCTACCCTATAGCAGTGTGCTGGTAGTGGGGAATTGGACGATAGGGGGTTTTCAACGAGACTATGACATCGGACACCGCGCGAGTCGCTGCTTCGGTCGGCGGGGAGGGGGGGCATTGCTTGGGGTGTTCTATAAGCAAACCTGATATTCTAGGGACAGAGGATCCGGACCTCGGTAAACAGAATGATATTGAGACAGGTCTCTGTCAGACACTGATCTCTACAAAAGAACACAGGGGGCCGAGCTTGACGTGCAACGGTATATACTGTATATGATATCTGGTTATATCTATTACAACATACCCAACCCTGTCGAGTCAAAGTTGCAGTACCCTTACTGGACTCCAGTGTCATGTATGCAGTGGTGCTCAGGGATCTCATTGAGTGTTCATGCATGTCGACATCCCCAAGAGCATCTATCCGCCCGATTGATGACAGTCACGTGATGACGTGCACCTGTAAATTGGTTTCGAGGCGCGTCATTCTGAAACTGTCAAGGTCCCCACCAAACTTGCGACTACTGCCAACTCTTTCCTCGCACGCAGACGAACCACTGTCGATACGATCCCCTCACAAATTGGATATGAGGCCGCCCGATATCTGAATATCTTTCTCGAAATCATGGATTACAATGCGCACGCCCAGGACGGTCATACGACGCATGATTCAAGCTCGATCGCTGCCCTACAAGCTTTCGAGAAGCTGAGTCTACAATCACAAACACCCACGAAGAATGCGTCGCCTCAATCCCGGCCTTCGACCAGTGATGGCCCTACTACAGGCAGTCCGCGGTTCCCAAGTCCCCTGCAGACCAATTTCCTACGGCGCAGCTCAAGCTCTTTGGCGCAACCAGGATCCCTGCCCTCGCCTGAGCTTCGCAAGAGGCTGTCCACAAGCTCACTGAAAGGCGCATCCTCACCAGTCTCTCCCCGCTTCCCGAATAGTCGCCGCTCCTCAAGCGGCATACCTATGCGACCTGTTTCGCAGATGTCCTTTGCAAGCACCACTGTCCCAGAAGACCCACCACCGAAACTATGGACTGCAGCGACAGTAGGTGCCGAGTACTTTCAGAAAGAGCTGACGGCACATGAGCTAGCGCAAGGAGATACGGAGACTGTGGTCATTATACACGAGGCATGCTACGGGCACCGCTTCTCGCGACCTAGGACTTCGAAAGCGGCGCTCAGCACAATCGTGGAAAGACCAGAGCGCATAACGGCTGCTGTGCTTGGACTCTCCACGGCATACATCAGACTTGGATCGCGGCATGCCGGAGGACAGAATGCGCCTAGTCTGGAACAGGCGCCTCTAGTACCACCACCCTTTGCAATTCGTCGGTCCTCCAGAGCTGTTGGCCTGCTCTCGCCTGCGGTAGTGGCAGTGCATGGCTCAGGGTGGATGGATGAGCTGCAGTCCATGTGTCTGGCTGCTGGTGCCAGGCTCGCTCTGGATGGGAAAGAATTGCTTCGGCCCGTAAGATTGGATCCAGCAGGCAACCCTGTAGAGTCCCAGGCCTTTCACGAAGGTGACCTATACCTTTGCGCTGAGTCGCTAGACGCATTGCAAGGCGCGATTGGAGGTGTATGCGACGCGGTCGATGCCATCTTCTCTAGCCCTTTGACCAAGCGTGCGTTTGTCGCTGTTCGACCGCCGGGACATCACTGCTCAGCTGACTTTCCCTCTGGTTTCTGCTGGCTGAACAATGTTCACGTCGGTATCCAATACGCTGCGCAGACCTATGGGCTTACTCATGCTGTGATACTGGACTTTGATCTCCATCACGGAGATGGCTCTCAAGATATTACATGGAATGTGAACGAAAAGAGTGGCGCCATGCCGAAGCACGCGCCGCACTCGAAGAAGATCTCCATTGGCTACTACAGTCTCCACGATATCAATTCGTACCCTTGCGAATGGGGCGACAAGGAGAAGGTCCAGAACGCCAGTCTATGCATCGACAATGCACATGGACAATCCATCTGGAACGTCCACCTCGAACCATGGAAGACGGAAGAGGACTTTTCGCGGCTGTACGAGACCAAATACTACCAGATCTTGGAGAAAGCCAGGACCTTCTTACAGAAGAAGACCAGCAGTATTACAGCTGCACCAAAAGGAGGCAAGCCAAAATCGGCAGTGTTCATCTCCGCTGGTTTTGATGCCAGCCAGTGGGAGGGCGCGGGGATGCAGAGGCATGCTGTGAACGTGCCAACTAGCTTCTATGAACGATTTACGAAAGATGCTGTCAAGATGGCGCAGGATGAGTCGACTGGAGCGGAGGGCAGGGTCATATCTGTACTTGAAGGAGGCTACAGCAATCGCGCACTTACCAGTGGTGTTCTCAGCCACGTCTCCGGACTCTGTCAGAAGCCCGTGAGCTTCGAGGACGGCATCATAGAAGGCATCAATACGGAAAACGCAGACTCTGTATCACTAGCGCGAGCCGAGCAGAAGATCCAAAAGTCAGATCCCAGATGGTGGGCACTCGATGCACTCACGGCGTTAGAGAATTACGAAGCTCTCGAAGCACCTGCGCCCAAGAAAGTGCAACGAGGACTGGTACCTACCTTCGCAAGCTCGACAGCGTCGTTCTCGCAGAAAGTGAGGGATCCGGAGAAGTTCCAACGATCCATGTCTGGCACCATGCGGTTACTGCCTGAGCCTGAAGTCGATCTGTCGATCCCACCTGTAGATTGGGTAGCCGCTTCGCATGCTCTGTGTAAGCTCCTAGTACCGACCCACCGTACCACCACAAGCTGTAAGCCAGAGGAGCTCGCTGCTCCTCGGACGAAGAAGCAGCGCCAGACACTTGATACATTCGCATCTGTAGAGCCAACCACAAGTGGGCGTCAGCTCCGAGACCGCAAGGCCAAACCGGTCGAGAATGGCGATTTCTCCGAAGACGAAGCAACCCGTCAGCGAGCAAGTGCAAGTCGTAGGAAGACGTTGGCGGACGTACCAGCCGCTGCACCAGCAGACGACGCTCTGACCCGACCTAAGAGATCAAGTCGTCGTTCCAGCGCAGTCTCAGGAATGGACATGATCCAGCAAAGCGCCGGGCCTGTTCCAGGCGTGCCCCAGATCCCATCTACCTACGCACAGGGTCGTCCACAGCCGGCTGCATCAACACCAAAGCAATCCGCACCAGCAGCTCGAAGGCGCAAATCCCCCTCCAAAGGCAAAGTGCCCGCCCGCGCCACGGTCTCCTCTCCGACAACGGAAGCGTCTTTCCCATCCGTCCCAAAGAGCGAACCGACGCCCATCCCCTCCCTCACGACAGAAAGCAGCAACGCCTCCTTCGCGACCGCCCCGACATCGACCGCAAGTTCAGCCCCCGACGCCCTCGAAACCCTCACCTCGGGCATAAAACGCATCACCCTCAAAGTCGGCACAAGAGAAGAGCACGACCGCCGCGTCGCGGCTCACCTCGCGGCTGAGCTCGAGGCGGAACGCGCAGCGCAGGCGACGCAGACGGCAAGGGCCAGGGCGGAAGACATTGCCGCAGCGTCGGTCGCTGCTCCAGCGAGCAGTGCAGAACCAGCAGCGGACCTATCGTCCAGCCCTGTCCTCCCACAGTCGTCCGGGACAGCTGCAGGAAACGCAGCGGCGAAGCCAGACGCCCGCCGCAAGCCCAGGAAGCTAGCAGCGAGCAAGACGAAGAAATTCGAGGCGGCGGGAGACGCCATCGTCCCGCCTTCGGGCATGTCGTTGACCAAGGAAGGAGGAGGCGAGAAGCAGATGCAGACTTTCCGCCCGGCAGGGGTGGCGAACATGGTCGTTGCGCACGAGTTGAAGAGGCCTGGCAGCGCGGGGAGGGCGGCGCCTGGCGGAGCGGGGGAGGGGAGGCAGAGGCCGGTGTCTTCTGGTCAGGATCCGGGTCGGGGTCAGGATCCGGTTCGGGGTCAGGGCCAGGGCCAGAACCAGAAGCCAGGACAGGCGCGAGCGTCGGAGGAGCGGGGTGCGATGCCCGCTCCATTTGCGGAGGCTATCGCTGGGGACGTGGCGGCTGCTGCTGAGAACAGGAATGCGGGTCGGGATGTGACTGATTCAAAGAGGATGAGTGGTGGCGCGGATGGGATGGCTCTCGTCGATCAGAGTGGCACTTCGACGCCGCGCGGTGCGCCGGACGTGCCGAGTAGCGCGATAGTGCCGGACAGTGCAGCCCGTCAGCTGCTGGGCGAGCACGCGGCTGCGCGGTTGCAGTTGAGTGGTGGGGAGTGGGGAGCGAGGGATAGTCCTATGCAGGATGTCACGAATGTGGACGACGGTGATAAGACGCCTAGGGCGGTCAAGCAGGGTCTGGATCAGGGCATGGCTCAGGGTCTTGGCCAGGGTATGGACCAGATGCAAGGCCAGGGCCAGAGAGGAAGGTTGCCCGTGTTTAGTAGCAAGGGGACTATTCCGTTTGGCGCTGCGGCAGGAGGGGCGGCGCCGGATAGCGTCATGGGACTGTCGGCTGGTGCTGGTTGGGACGGGAATGGATTGTCCAGGTCGATGTTGGGGGTTGAGGAGGGGGCGAGTAGGGCTGTCACGCCAGTCGGCGAGGCAGAGGGGGAAAAGAGGGAGGATGGAGGGGCAGGGGATATTTGGGAGGTGCCGGAGACGCCGGTGAAGAAGTAGATATGGTCAGGTGGCGGTTGAAGAGCACGTCTAGGGTCATGGGTGTGGGCGGTAGCGGGCGAGTGGTGATGTCTTTGGTGGTGCAATGGTCAATTTCTCAAGGGATGGATGCTCTGGACACTGACAGAGCTTGAGCACTCGGGTAAAGGTGGTTGGTATGGATCGGGGATGGATAATGTGTGTGTTTGCATAGATACCCCAATTTCTTACTAATTAGTTCTGGGTCGATGGGATGTACCCGGCATTTGTGAATGAGGAGAACCTCTGATGTTACAACCACTGAAGAAATTAAAGTATGCAAACAATTCTGTGCCTGCAACATGTAAAGCGAGCTCGATAACGACTGATATCCACTACAGTGGTCCACATCTCCACCACGCAACGCCAAGAACAAGGCCATGACCTCAAGCTGCAAGACTCCAGCCTAGTCGCATTTCATCTGTTCCGCAACAGCATTTGCTCACACCCTCGAATCAAGCGATCGGAGCACAGTATTTCGATTTCTCGACTTCTCACGCACTGAACCGGCCAAACAAGACAACATGGCAAACGGGTACGTTATCCCCAAACCCTGCTCACTCCATCCTCCTCCAAGCACCGCAGCGCCGTCTCCTTCGCTAGGCAGCACATCTCCCAGCTCTGTCGCCTTCACTATCCGCCTCTCGCATAACATCCGGACTCCATGCCGCAAAGCCAACGAGAAAAGCGCGAGAGAATATGCATCGACCCATCAAGCAGAGGCAAAAGCGCAAGATCGCGAAGAGACGGAGCGCGCTGCAACACACTTCAGAAGGCGGGATGTTACTTTGGACGAGACGGGCTGACAAAGTTCTGCAGGTGGTCTATCGTCATAGGCCTCATTTGCATAGTGGCGTTTTCGGCGGTCAGTTGGTTCGGGAGCCCCAAGGGGGAGAATCAGACGTGAGTCTTTTGTGCTTTTCTTCTGTTGTCTTTGAAGCAGAGGCCGGAGAAAAGAGTACGATGGTTCGTGCTGTATAAGGAGGGAAAGCCGGAGTTTTTGGATGGGTGGAAAGAGCATGTCAGGCGTGAGGAGGAGGAGGATGGAGCAGGGGAGTTTGAGGCGTCCGTGAAATCGCGATTGGAGATAGATCGCTTGGGGCTGTCTGAAAAGAGCTTGACTGATACTCCTCATCGTTTTTGAGGAGGCCGGTGGTCGAGCTATCGTCATCTGTGGACGCACTCATTCAGGAGCATAGACTGAACTTTCCATGAATCGTAAGCTGACCACTTCTCATAGCGTCTGGCGCTCGTCGCTCATCCTCTCGGCATTCTTCTGCTACCTGATGTGGCGTAGGTACTGCCTGGTCTTCATCGCTTCTGGCCGCCTTCTAACGATCCCAGTGATCACGTTCCTCGCACAATGGCACCCTCTCATTGTCCCTGAGCGAAGCGATCTCCGGCCAGAGTTCTGGAAGGTGGAACCTCCGAAATGATGAGAGTGCAGGATGCAGGAGGGGTAGAGTTGGGAACGGTCGACAAGGGTTTCTGACGGATCCTGCGTCAATCAAAGTTTTTTCACAATGTAGCATAGCATAACTGGCGTTCTAATTTCGAATCGGATTCCATTGAAAGCAAGTGACTTGTTGCTCTCCATTCGATGTCTAATGTACAAATGGCCCCCCCGATATGAGTGTCATCAACGCCTCCAGACCTCTGCTTCGCGAGCAAGCCTCCATCGCAGATCTGAAGCGGCATCGTCATGTGAATCCCATGTATCGGTGATCTCCCAATATCCACCACTCCGATTCCTCCCCGATCGCCGGCATCCACAGACAGTGATTCAAAATCTCCGACCCCGGGCCACTCCCATCAAAGCTTCCTGCTCACCCAAACCCCAATCTCGCCGCCACCCTTCCCCACCCCTCGATCAAATCCCCCGTCTCCACCACCCCGGCCGCCGCTACGCCCCCCTCGACGCCAACAGCCCTCAACACACCCCACCCGACGACACCCCTACACACCGCGCCGACAGCTGCCAACAGCACGGCTCTGGGCACGCCGCAGTCGAGCAGGATATCGAGGGCGGCGACGTTGTTGACGATGACGGCCCAGCTGACTGCTGACGCGGAGGAAGGGAGGTCGTAGGACCAGATGAGGAGGAGGAGGGGGAAGAGTTTTGTGAAGGATGAGACGAGGAGGGCGGTGGAGATGACGGAGGGGTGGGGGTAGTAGGGGATTAGGGGGCCTAGGTTTTGGTACCAGGCGAGAGAGGGTTGGAGGGGTGAGGGGAAGGATGGGGGGTTGATGGTGGGACCGAGTGAGGTGGAGGGGTTTGGCGAGGCGGTTTGTGGAGGTTGAGGTGAAGGTGATGAGGGCGGGAAGAGACCGAGGAGCCAGCGGATGGGGAAGTGGAAGGCGGCTGTTTCGGTGAAGCAGAGGGTGAGGAAGAAGAGGTATTGGAGGATGATGGGCTGGGTGGCGAGGAAGGTCGAGAAGGGTGGGCTGCTGGATTGGCCGGGTAGAGGGTGGAGGCTCGATTGGTGGGCGGAAGGGGAGAGGAGGCTTGAGTTGCCAGAGGAAGTGCTATTGGATGTGAAGTTGAGAGGTGCTGGGGATAAGGGAGGCGTTAGTGATTGTGCGAGCGATGATGGAGATGGTGAGGTGGCTTTTTCGATTCGTGCCCATGTCAGGTAGACATCAAATAGTAGGAGGAGGACGCCCAGGCGGATGATGGAAGGCTGCAGGACGAATTAGATATGGGTGGGTATCATTTGGTACCGGTACCTCACGTCAAAGTGATCATCTTCGCGACCCAAGCGATTGAAGAGAAGGTGCCGGTAGACCTGTTGAGAGTTAGGAGTGCCCGCATCTAGCTCGTTGAGTAACTGTACTTGAGGTTTGATGAGAACCAGATCAATGAAAATTACGACGTAGTCGTGCTCGACATATTTGTCGGCGAAGCGCTTGCAGCGCGGGCACTGTGTAAGGCGAACACCTTTGCCCAAGGCTCGATCGTCGGCCTTGCTGTATGTCGTGTATAGGTTTGCAAGCTTATAGCCACATTCGATACAGATTGGCATTATTGTTGCCTCATGTTAAGAGAGATGTAGTAGATAGAGCGTGCCCGGACGTGGCTGTTGTTGTAAAGTCGGACTGGTTTCACTCCCACCACGAGTGTACGGGTCGACCCACGACAGAGAGTCATTACGCTCTTCTCTATCGGGATCTTGTAACCGATGAATTGATATGCGTGGATCTGGATCGTGCGATTCATGTCATGGAAGTAAATTCTTGCTGCTAATCGAGAACTGTCACTCATGGTTTTAATCGCTACCATACGAGGTCTCTTAGAGGTTATCTCTGCAGCGAAAGTGTGAGTATCGTTCAGGAATGCTATCAGTATGACTAAGGAAGAAGAATCTCTGACGAGCTAATGCTTCTGCGGCTCACGGATTACTGAAATAGTTTGTCATAGACATCGTTACTGCTATGGCTGAGTATATATAAGTGAAAAAGCAGCACTTCCTTCCAGTTGCTGCATAGGCAATGCAATTGTTTCAAAAGCGACTCCACCGCGCCCTGCTGTCGAAGTGCAGTCCAGTCCTCAAATTGCTGATTGATAGTGCTTCAAAGCAAGTCCAATACTGTTACAGAAACGGGTATGAGGTGCCGATAAAAGATCCATGCCTGGAGCGCCCGCCAAATGTAATAGTCCGATCTCCTTAAGAAAGTGTGGCCATCAAGGCGGCGACGTATTTCGGGTTTGGCTTCTTCTCTGCAAGACGCGTTAGTATAGACTCTAGAGTGAGGCGTGCAACGATATGAAAGCAGGGTGTAGCTCCACGCAAGGGACGCACCAGAGCCAATCAGTTTTTGGATCGAACGAGGGCCATCCTACCTCTCCGGTCCTTTTCCACGCGGACGACGTTTCTTGGTGGACTGCGATCTCTCTCAATGTACTCGACTCGGTCGTAGGATCGAGACCGACGGTGGCGTGGTGAGTATTCAACCACCTGGTAATTCTCGACAGGCTGGCGAATTACCATCTGTTGGTCGTGGTGAGTCCTTCCTCCACGCTCGAGCCTGACGAGTTCCCTCTCCAGTTCCAATCTCTTGATCTCGGACTCGATGTCCTGGTGAGAACGCTCAGTTCGCTCAGTGATCTGCAGGGCCATTGGCTGAACGGGTGGTGGTGGCGCAGGCGGCTGCACGTATTGAACCTGAGGAGGAGCTTGCTGATAGATGATTTGTGGTGGGGGTGGGGTCGGAGCAGCGCGCTCTTCGATGACGACCTTTGTCTCTTGCCTTGGTGGAGCTGGTGGAGGGGAGGGTGCACGAACGGTGCGTTGGGATCTGGCCGGGCTTGCAGCTCGTACTGAAGGCGCACCCCGGACTGAGGGTGGATTGATCCATTCGGTTCGTATGGATTCGTAGTGTTCCTTGTTCTCCGCAAGCTGGCCATCGCTTTCGAACGTGTAGGTCTTGACTTCTGCAAATTGTGTTAGCGATTGGGAATCATTGGGTACGAATTGGAAGAACTCACTAGGCTCCTTGACCTCCTTGGACCAGGCCAGTATAGTGTCAATCGAAGTCTTGTCCAGAGCGCGCTGGATCTTGTAAAAGTCGCCCTCTTCCTCGTATGGCACACCAAACCTGATGACAGCAGACTTGGCAAACTTGCCCTTTGGCAGTTTCGTATGACCCTTCTTGCCTGGCATCCTCACGGGGCTAGGCGAGCTGGTACGACTCGTGCTGGAGTCGCTTGTTCGTGTGGTCGAAGTACGGCTAGAAGCGACGGACCTGAGGTCACTCTTCGCTCTGCCTCGTTTCTTGTGGATCTCTCGTTCGCGGTAAATTTCGACATCGCGGTGCTCAACAGGCGTGTCATTGTGGTAGTGGATTTCTTCGCGATAGTCCTCGTACCTGCGAGGAGGTGGTTCTCTGCGAAGAGGCTCAAGTGTACCTCTGTACTCTTCTCTGTCGTAACGCTGGGGTCGGCGGTCGAAGGTGTCAAGACTACTTTGCCTTCTAATCATATGAGGTCGTGGAGGAGCAGCTTCGCGGCGTCGCTCAATGTCGATTATGATATCTCTGTCAACTTCCTTTTCCCTTCGATAGGGCAACAAGGCTCCAGCGTTTTCCCGTCCATAGTCTTCCTCGAACACTTCCCTGCGAACTCTGGACGAGAAGCGCGGCTGAGGAGATTGTTCATACTCGCGTTCATAGTGTCTGCTTCGTCTTTCGTCGATGACATCCACGCGAGGTGCGGGACGTTGCTCCCTCTCCCGTTCTTGGAGGCGGATCCGGTCGAAACGCTCGCGGTCCCACCTGTTTGGTGAGAAATTGTCGCCATACGCCAGATCGGCATCCAAGTCGTTGGTCGACCTTCGGTATCGTGACATGGCTGAAAGTCGTTGGCTAAGTATTCGGACCTGTGGAGAATTGGGTGAGGTAGGTTGTAGGTGGTGAGAGTGGTGAAGAGATGAGGGGTCTGGGCGGTCGGCGGGTGGGATAAAGTGATGCGCTGTCACGCGGCGGTCAAGAATTCGTCACCAAAATCAGCTCGAGATGAAATTGTCGACTGCGGATGGTATTTGAGGGAGAAGAGAGTCAAGTGGAAAGGAACTACGTATGTTGCATTCAGAACTGCAATTCCAAGCCACCGGGAATCAGGCAAATGGGTGATGCTGCACACTGACTTGTCCATGTGTTTGTCGAGGCTGTCTACAGCGCCCAATGGGGCCGTGCATTTGGCTCCCTGCCACCGGCCTGCGCCAAACTTTGGCCTCGAGACACACAAACTTGGTTCGGCCTCTGCGCACACGGTCGAGCAAGTGACGCAATGGCCTCGCAGCGCACAGGAACAGGACGACGCCGTGGAGGGGTTGGGCATCACTACAGAGCGAGGCGTCCGCCCTCACGTGTCTCACTCAGCTCACGGTGAGGTCGGGCTGCATTTGGCTGCATTGACGCATCTCTAGCAACATTGCCATCTCCCCGTTGACTCGGTCGGGTCGGTCGAGAGTAAACAGGTGCCCCACTATAGAACCATGATTGACAGGAGTTGCATCCATCGAACCCGTCTGCGAACCATGTGGCGCCCCATCCCTTAGATCTGCTCGTTGTAGGGCGCCGGGCATTCACTTCAGGGATCATGGCATGTTCGAGATCAGCTGCTCTTGCCTCGACGCGGATCGGCCGGGTTGTGGGTTGTTCCTGGCCCAATGCCAACTGTCCATCACTGAGTCTAAAGCGTGCATGGACCTTGCTTTGCCGTCTTGTAGTAGTCGGTGAGCAGCTTATCAAAGGCCAGTCCAACAAATTCATCCATAAACTTTTGATCCACTGCAGCATTACCACATCGTTTGACAAGCAATATGGCTTCCAAAATGACAGATCGGCTCATGGCCCTCGACCCATCGGGTTTCAAAGCGGCGACTCAGCATCCTTGGTTACGTCTTATAGGTCAAAGCAAACTCCCAGCTGATGCTCAGCTCCAGTGGCTGCAGCAGGACCGCATCTACGCATTGAGCTATGTTGCTTTTATCGGGAATCTGCTCGCAAAAGTTCAATTGCCCGTTACAACAGACCGAGAGCAATCCCTCGAATGGCGCATATCAGACATGCTGATTGAAGCTCTCGTCAACATTCGTCGAGAACTGGCCATGTTCGAGGACATCCTTCGGAGACATTTCGACTGGGGTCAGAACGTCCAAGAAGACACGGTCCAGGCCAACACAACCACTAGGATCTATCAGCAGTTGTTTGGCGCAGCAACTGCGCCGAATGCACCCTTATCGGTAGGCATGGCCGCTCTGTGGGGTACGGAGCGCTGCTACCTCGAAGCCTGGAGGTTTGCAAAGCAGCAGAACGCTACCTCGGCCGGCCAATACGCCAGTGATGATGTTGTTAGACAGATCCTCATCCCCAACTGGACGAGCACCGAGTTTGAGTCTTTTGTCCACGACATTGGCAACCTCTTAAACGAATTGACCGAGCGTGCTGCCGCAACAGACGAGGAGAAGGTCAGGTGCGACGAGATGTGGAAACAGGTACTGTGGTGTGAAGAGAGATTCTGGCCCGAGGTCGATCTTGTTGATGGAGCCTGAGGATGGATGGTCCTGGTAGATATTTCTTGACGTCGTCCTTCGCCGTTGAAGCGAGGGGTCAAGATACGATCCACTTCTCCACTTGCGGCTCCTGGGGCCACGACCAGATGATGAGCCGGATCAGCACGATCTAGAAGAGGGGACTCTGAGGCTCTTTTCTGCATAACAGTCCGCAGACGTCAAAATGACCATGGCAATGTACAGCGTGATTACAGCAGACAGTTCGCAGCTAGGGACGGATCTCAGATTCCGAAGCACTTCAAGGGCCGAGCCTCGGTTGCGGGGACCAGCTCCTGTCGTTCATAGATGCTGCAACCGTCACATGTCTTCCCTCTTCCCGGTCTATCCCATACACTGTATATCAACATCCCGCTGTCATCTGTACATTTGGTATCATCTCGGATTCTACATATTTCCCTTCGTCCTTGTCGGCCTTCGCTCGGCGTTTGACCCCCACTACCAAGCCGAAACCCCTTCGGCCGAAAATAGCAATCCCGCCGGCGGCTCAGCGTCTGACCTATAGCTCTCCCCGGATTACTTCAAGTGTTTCCTCTCAACAATGTCCTCTTCCTCACCACAAAATCGCCTACACCAAGTCACCGCACACATGTCTGTCGATAGCGTAGAAACAGCCTTCTCGGCACAGACCGTGCCAAAGGCTCCTGAAGACCCTCTTTTTGGATTGATGGCAGCATACAAGGCAGACACTGATCCTCACAAAGTCGACCTCGGAATTGGTGCTTACAGAGATGACAACGCAAAGCCATGGGTGCTGCCCGTAGTGAAGAAGGTCGACTATTGCTCAGCTCTTTCTGTCCCTATAACACTCACTGACCTCTTCCTCACAGGCCGACGAGATCCTCCGAGCTGACCCAAATCTCAACCACGAGTACCTCCCAATCGCAGGACTCGCAGACTTCACATCCGCCTCACAGCGTCTCATCTTCGGCGCAGACTCCAAAGCCGTTTCAGAACAGCGTGCCATCTCTCTTCAAACCATCTCTGGGACAGGAGCAGTCCATCTGGGAGCCCTCTTCCTCGCAAAATTCTACAACCCCTCCAGCGCAGCCGCAAAGACAGTCTACGTCTCGAACCCAACATGGGCGAACCACAACCAGATCTTCTCCAACGTCAACATTCCTATCAAGACATACCCTTACTTCTCCACCAAAACCAAGGGTCTTGACTTTGACGGCATGCTCGATACCATCAAGTCCGCCCCCAGCGGCAGCGTCTTCCTTCTCCACGCCTGCGCTCACAATCCTACCGGCGTGGATCCTACTAAAGAGCAATGGCGCCAGATCGCCTCCGTGATCAAGGAAAAGAAGCACTTCCCCTTCTTCGACTGCGCCTACCAAGGCTTCGCTTCAGGCGACCTCAACAACGACGCCTGGGCCATCCGCTACTTCATCGAGCAAGGATTCGAGCTCCTCGTCGCCCAGTCCTACGCCAAGAACTTTGGTCTCTACGGCGAGCGCGCAGGGTGCTTCCACTTCGTCACCTCCCCTGGCCCCAACGCAAAGGACACTGCCGTGCGCGTTGCCAGCCAGCTGGCTATCCTGCAGCGTTCTGAGATCAGCAACCCCCCTGCTTACGGCGCACGCATCGCTAGCTTGATCCTCAACGACAAGGACCTGTTCGCAGAGTGGGAGGCCAACCTGCGCACCATGTCCGGGCGTATCATCAGCATGAGGGAGGCGCTGAGGGGCAAGCTTGAGGAGATGGGTACGCCGGGCAAGTGGAACCACATAACGGAGCAGATTGGCATGTTCAGCTTCACGGGGCTGAGCGAGGAGCAGGTGCTGAAGATCCGGAAGGACAAGCACGTCTACATGACCAAGAATGGACGGATCAGTATGGCGGGCTTGAACACCAAGAACGTGGATTACTTTGCAAAGGCCATGGACGAGGTCGTCAGGGCGACGAGCTAGATTGCTTTCTCTCACTGGCAAAGGGCTTTGCATGGGGTGACGGGAGTGGAGCACCGGTTTGATACGGGAAGGTTGCACGCGCGATGAGTAGTTAGACAGGTCACGACTTTCAAAACGTTCTCAAGCCTCGCCCTGCAGTTCCTTCATGCCATTCATTTCACAACTCCTAGTGCTATACAATTGGCCTCTTTATCCAGCGGCCCTCTCCTCCCTATCGCCCCGTCTCACCATCCCATCCCCTTGCCCTTTAGTGACATTTCAAACACAACCAGCAAAGACCCTCCATGCCTCATTCCCATTTCAAAAGGCACAAAAAGAAACATGAATTACTACCCTACTACACTTCCCCTCCCCCTCTGCCTCTCATCAAGTCATCTAATCCGCCTTCTCGGCCGCTCCATTCCCCAACAATCCCCCCAGAGCCCCGTCCCCCTTCCCGTTCCCCCCCGTAGGCAACTGGAAGAACCCGCCCGTGCCCCACCCCTTCTTCTCCCCCATGGCACCGCCATTCAGCGGCCCGTTCCCGTTCATACCACTGCCGCCACTGCCGCCCCGCCTCGCGCTGCGCACGTAGAACAGGAGCACGACGAGGAGGATGACGAGCGCCCCTGACCCGAAGACAGGGTGCGAGGCAAAGGCGTGGCGCAGGGTGAAGTAGATGTGGCCGAAGAAGGAGGCGGTGGTCTTTGGTGAGATCTTGGGGGGGTTGGCGACGATCTTGGGGAGGGTTTCGAGGATCGAGGTGCGCGAGGGGACGATCGGGTTGCCGGTGATGGTGGTGTCCCAGTAGCGGTGGTTCTGTTTTGGCAGGGTCAGTATTTTCTTCTCCATCTGTGGTGAGGGGTGGAAGGAAAAGGGGGAGGGGAAAGGGAGACCGGGAAAAAAAAGGAAACTCACCTCTTCGTCGTTGACGACTACCCGCTCCCCGTCCTTGACGCTGATGCCGTACGTCGTTCGGATCCAGCGCTCCCAGAACACGCCGTCTACCCACGCGAACGCGACTTCCTTGCGCTCAATGTCCTCCATGTTGATCCTGATGCTCTTTGCGTTGCGCAGCGCCCGCTGGTCGTTGCGGTCCTCTGCCTCTTCGATGCGCAGCTGTTTCGCGTCGCGCAGCTCCTGGCGTTCAAGTTGGAATGCCTGCGTCTGCTTGTCGATCCATTCGAGCGCGGCGTTCTTGATCTCGCGTTTGGCGATGATGAACTCGTCGGCTCGGTCGCGGGACAGGATGCCGAGGACGACAAGCTTGTTGCCCATGATCTCCTTTGCGTTCGCGGCGGTCAGCTCCGCTACGATCGGCTGCCATACGCTCTGCATCCACCCGAGCACCTTTCTGAAATCCCGCATGTCTCGCGGCGACAATGGCGTGTAGTAGCTGGGCTTGCCGTCCCGGCTGACCAGCAGCCGTGGCCACGTGCTGACCTTGAAGCGCTTGTACAGCTTCTCGTCCTTGGACTTGACCAATCTTGCCCGGCCGATCAGGGAAAGCAGCAGTCGCTCCAGCGCCTCAAAATCCTCGGACGTCGTTGCGTGGTCGTACAAGTACACAAAGATGACCTCCTCGGTTTTCTCCATCTCTTCGAATTCGGCAGCCGTTACATCCTTGACTCCCTCGCCCGCCGCGACTGCTTTATTGGCGAAGTTGAGGAGGTCGCCAAGCCCACGAAGACCAGAGTATTCGATACGCTCTCCGCCCTGGAAGTAGAGCAGGGTTGGGTAGCCGTGCACGTGCACGTCTTTGCAGAGCCGCTTCTCTGCTTCACAGTCGACTTCGCCAATGTTGAGCTTGCCCTTCATGTCCCTCGCCATGCTGTGCCACGTCGGAGCGAGATGTTGGCAATGCGGGCACCATTTGGTGTAAAATTTGATGAACCATGGGTCGCGGGTCGTCGTGACTTTGGAGAGAAAGTCCTCTGCTGTCAGAGGAACAGAACGGCCATTGGGGTTGAGCTCGGCTTTGGGTCGAGGCTTCTTGGTCTTGTCCTTCCCTTTCGAGGATGCTGACTTTTTGCCCTTGCTCACCTCTTCTTCAAGTTCATCCTCAATCTCGTTCTGCTTGAGGCCTGCCTTGGTGCCTTTTTCAGCATCGTCTGCTTTGCTCTTGCCCAATGGCGCTTCGTATCCTTCAACGTGATCCTCACCGACCTTTGGCAGCTTCAGCCCTTTCTTGGGTCGTGAGCCGGGCTTGATGGACTCGAGAACTTCTTCCAGCCATTCTGACATTTCGGAGAGGGATTTTGCGCCGACTGATTTCTTGAGCATTTTGCCATCCTTAAAGACGAGTACAGTAGGGAAAGAGCCAACTTCGTGAGCTTGACATGCTGAACCAAAAGCTACGCAGTCGACTCGGCCAAAGTGGAAGTCATAATACCGGGTAAATGAGTTCAGCGAAGTTGAGGGATCTGTGTCTTCGGATGGTGTGACAGGGGGCGAGGTGTAGTAAAGTTCATATAGGGTCTGCAGGGTTGGCGCAAATGCTTTGCAGTGATGGCAATACGGAGAGAAGAACTCCACCAGCCTATACCATAGTCAGTCTCAGATTTGACTTGATTGCTCGGGTCTGGCTTGGCCATACCAGTAGCCTTTGCTTATGATTGTGTCCAACTTCTCTCCATCAATATCCTGCAATACAGGCACCTCTTGCCCATTGAATGTGCTCGGCTTTAGCGGCCGTCCGAATGCGTCCTTTTCGATTGCCTTTGAGTCAAAGGTTGCCTCTTTCGCGTTCGATGACCGGCCAACTAGTTCGTGTGTAGGAGGTGCGGCAAGCGAGAGGGTTGCAAGTGATAGCGCGACTACTCGCGATATGATAGACCACCTCATCACAAGTCGAGCCCGTAGGCCCTAGGAATTGTTGGGGGTTGAGAAGGCTTCTGTTCGTCGGAGTAGCCTTTGTCCGGTAGTGAGATTGATAAACGAGTGACTGGGAGACAGGAGTGTCTGTCGATAATCGATTAGCACAGCGTCTTCTATGCCGTATGCGTCGCCAGAGAAAGAATCGAGCCAGCAGCAATGCCCCTATACTTTCAACGTCAAGACAGGATTCGCTGCAGCTGCAAGTGGTCCAGCCTGCAGTCCGTCTGTCAGATCCGCAATCTTGGCATCCGGGAGCAGCCGCTGTCTCCACGATCCACTCTTGGAAGCAGAAGTTCTTCCTGACGACATATTGAAGCTCTAGTATCTGTTCACTTTCAGACCGCAATTGCACACCATGAGGGCTTCAGGCTTACTGCGCGCTGTGGCGCGATCTACTCAACACTTGGAGCCTGGCGCCCCGACTGGTCTTACTGGCCTCCTCACCCATGCGAGCCCCCGGTCCTCGTTGATCTTCATCTACAACGACACATTGAACAAGCTCAAGCACCTCCCAGAATCATCAGTGTACAGACAGTCCACCGAAGCTCTCACGAAGCACCGATTGAACATTATCGAGTCCGTCAAACCCGAGGGATTGAGCGCATGGCAAGACAGAGTACGGAAGACAATCGAGGCACACCCCCATGCTTTCTCGTCAGTGGCGTCTCAAGCAAACCCTGCGGAGGTCAACTTTGTTGTTAGGCACACGAGAGCGGACCCTAAGAAGGCAGCGCAAGAGCAAGATGGCCAGAAGGTTGAGAGGTCACCAGAAGAGATGAACAGGTTCATTCACGACGCACTGGAAGAGAGCAAGAGGTCCAGGGGCGAGATTGAGGGTATCGAATCAGAGCCTCCCCTCACGGCAGAGCAGTGAGTACAAATATGTAGTAGAGAGGTACGATGCTTATACTACTGTAGGATCAACGAGCTGGAGGCCAAGATCGGAGCAGGCCTGATTGAGGAAGTTATCCAGGTGGCCGAGGGCGAGAGCCAGCTCGTAGATACCATGGTGCAAAGCAGAGTGTAAGTCGACTTCCATGTAGGCGATAAGAGCTTGATCTGACTATTAATCAGGTGGGAGGAGCTCGCAGAGAAGCCTGTCGAAGGCCAATGGACATATCACGAACGCGACAGACATACTCCCAAGACCCAGGCACCTTGATCAGCTAGAACGGTGAATGCCAAAGACTCAACAACCATTAGAGAGAAAAAAATGCGCTGTGATACGGTTTCGTGAGTGGCAGTGCTTTGTGCATCTGGCTGCCTTCTGTACAGTGTACGGTAGAGCTCAGACAAAGGAGGGTTCAACTCTTGTGGTCCCTTAACCAAATTCATTATAAACCCAATTTTTACAGACAAAATGATGCGAAATGCCATGTAGTTGCCTGATTGGTGTTGTACGCGTAGCTTGCCCTGAGCTGAGAGTTCTGTCACAGGTACTGTTCCGCTTTTCCGGAGGTTGCGATGGTGTTCAGGGCGTGGTAGCCAAGCACTGAAACGTGGTACAACTCTGGTTGAGATGAGCCATGTGGCATTTTGTCAATTTCCACTCGAGACAGTGATGGACATATGTTTACTGATACAGATAGTCATGGGCGATGTCGGTGAGGGCTGATTATACCCCAAGCTAGATTGTGGTATCTTATCGCCGATGTCTCATCGAGCACACACTGCTGCAACGGACGACGCGCGGAAGGGAGAGTCAAGTGTCAGTAGCCGACGTTGGAGGAACATCATCCCGACTGCCGAACACACGAACGCTAGTCTTCGTGACTTCCCGTTTGTCCCCAAAAGTACCTCTGGAAGTGACCAACCCGGCCGCGTGCGGTGGCTGCGGGAGAGGCTTGGGCCTTAATTGAGCAGCATGAATTGCTGCCAAGCGGGGACAGGGGACATCCGTGTGGTTGTGCAGATGCCTGCAGCACTCCACTTTGAGCTTTTCTAGAATTCCTTCCAGAAAGGCCCCTACCGAGGCATGTTGAGATTGGCCATGGAACGGCAGTGATTGAACCAGAAGACGGTCAAAAGAGACTCATCAAGCCCAAACATAAGTGCCCGGGCAGAACTTGGATGAGCATGAAAGCGTGGGATGACCATGGTCCGGCAAAACACCGCGATCGCCGCATTCCCGGCCGTCGACAAAGTTATTGCGCTCTGTCGAACCATACTCGATATGGTAGCGCAGCTAGTCATGTCCTCGTTGCCCAAGCCACAGTGAACATCAGCTCCCAAACAGGAGCAGCAAAGAGCGACAGACAAGAAGACGAATGTGCTGTCAAGCTCGAGGACAGCCGGTGATCATGATGAGAGAAAAGTCTAACCACGTTACATCCAGCAGTCACTTGCGCGAATTGATTCGTGGGCGGATAAAGGGAAGAACGTCAACAGGGCAACTATAGCAGAGAACATCCGATCGAGATGGCCGTTCCAAGCTCTTGAGGTGAGCCTTTTGGTTCGATGAGTAGGGCGTATGGTGTGTGTAATGAGCGTGGGATATGGGGAAATGCCTTGCTCACGTAGGATTGTCCTCGAATCCTTTCTTCGATGGAAGATGTGATGATTACCACTTGGCGGCTACCGGATTTTGCACTGTTATCCTCGCGAACGAACGCCATGGTCGCTGTCGGTGTCAGTTGTACCAAACGTAGCGATGCAACATGAGACGCCGAAGAGAAGCAGACTCAGACCTGGGCTAACACTCGGGTGCACATTTTTCATCAATGCGACCGGACAATGAGCATTTTGGCCCTGGAAATACCCCTCGTCTCTGCTGAGCTTTGAGCTTTGAGCTTTGATGAGGCTGACGGGCGCTACGAATTCCCTCGTGGCACTGTTGAAAAAGCGCGTGCACTCAACCAACGGCTTTGGCAACAGTCTCGTAGTCTAGTCTGTGAGCGAGGGACTCGTGTAACAGAAGATACGAACAGGTCTGATCACGAACCACGATGAGCGAGGAACTACGGACCTGCAAATCTTCTCTGAACCGCAGAGCGTACCTATCCAATGCAGCAAGTACCGTGAAGATCAGCCAATAAAGGCTACCAGATGCGTGTCATGGCGTCCGTGAACCTGCGAGGAGGTGTTCCATGTGCGAGAAGCGTGCGAGACTCGAGCCAGGCAGAGGCGTTTGGAACCAGTCAGGAAGGAGCCGGAAGGACAAGATGAGTTTAGCGCTCTAGCGCTCACAGTGAGCGCGAGGCTCTTCAGCTCGACAGAGTTGGACAGTTCGAGGAGATGACGACAGCCGGCTTGGACTCGCGGCATGCATTCAACACATTATTCGAGCAGCAAGATTGGAACGAGAGAACCTCTGACCTCTGGCCTCTCGCCTGCGCTGCCACGCTCTGCCACGCTCTGCCACATGCTGTGAATACAGAACTGGTCCGAGTCGGAATCACTGAACTCTGTCACTTTGATTTCCCGCTGTTGCTTCTGCTGTCCTTCATCTCTTCGTCTTCATCTCTTCCCTCTGCCGCTCCCTTGCCTGCTGAGCTTGTCTGCTGAGATTGCCCTCTGATCTCGGCCCATCACCCGTCCGATTCCAAGAGAAGAGTCGCTCCCATTTCGCAGTCGACCTAATCACCTTGATACTTGGACCAATTTCGAACGAGGTCCCTTGACGTCTTGTGTTTCCCAGATCCCTCTGACCCACCGGTCGCTCGAGCCCTTCAAGAGATCCACCCTCCCCACCTTGGAACACCCAGCTTGCTTCTGCTGTTGTTCTCCCAAACCATCCAGTACGCGCCTCGTCGCGTGAAGCTCGCATTCAAAGGTCTTCTTCAGCAAGATCAAATCCAAGTCAGTCTCACAAGGCCAGCTGTGCACTCACACACTACCAATCGCGGCTCGTGCAAGAAAAAAAAGTCTCAACCTCCCGCCGCCGCCGCCGCCGCCATCTCTCCCCGATTACGGATCATCGTTCCCAGCTGTCTGGAAAATTTTGGCGCCAAAATCAAAATCCGCCCGCCGAGTATTATCCACCTCTTTGCTTCCCACTTCAACACCCCCACTACAGTCACTACCGTCCATACCGGTCCTTCAATTGCTTCTGCAGCGCCTTGATACCTCAAGGTCAGCTAAGCTTGTCGTCTCTGGGGACACTTGACGGCCGTCTTCGGAGATCCTTCACCTTCGGCCCCATCTGCAGATGCTGCAAGGATACTAGCTTCTTGACCTCATCCAGCCCAAGGCATATACTAGCTTTGAAATTTCTCTTCCAAAATTATGGAGAGCCAATACTCCAACACCTTTAACCAAATGGGATCCCATCAGCCTCAGCAACCCCAAGGCCAGCAACAGCCATTCGCCGGCTTCTCTGCTGTTCAGGCGCAGCAGCAACAACACCATCAACCCCCACCACAGCACGAAAACTCCACCCTTCCGCCTCTGCAACCCGCCGCTCACAATTATGGACACCTTCCACCCCTCTATACTGGGGTCCAGCATTCAGCATCACCTCACACGCCCCACACGCCTGCAGTAAACTCGGCAGTGTCTCACACTCCGTCCAACTTCTCGACCATGTCCACTCCTGTCACTGCGGGGTCCATGCCCCCTCCATCTACTAGTTACATGGCCTCTGCATCTGCCTACGCCACCTCCCAAGCATCCTCCGCTGCGGCTAACAATCCATCCGCTCTGCCATCGTCAAATCGGTTGCAGGATATCCGACCAATGCCGCCGGCTGGTAGCTTCAACAGTCCCATGTCTCCCTTCCCACCCTTCAACAATGCCGCGGCAATGGCCCAGCAAGGTCCCCAGCACCAGTACATCCCCAGTCAAGAGTCGGAACCTACTCATGTGGTTGGATCGCAGGGTAGACGAGGGATACTGCCCAGCGTGCCTGGTCGCGCTCCCGCGCCGTCGTCGATCAATACTGTTTCGGCCAAGTCTTTGATTCCCACAAAGGATGCTGACGGGAAGTTCCCTTGCCCGCACTGCAACAAGACGTACCTGCACGCGAAGCATCTCAAGCGTCACTTGCTCAGACGTTCGTACAAGCTCTCTCGTGACGTCTACCCTCTTGCTGACCTTTTCCAGACACCGGTGACCGACCGTACATGTGCCACCTCTGTAAAGACACTTTCAGCCGCAGTGACATCCTGAAGCGACACTTCCAAAAGTGCTCGATACGTCGTGGCAATCCCACCGGTGCTAACCATCTCGCTGGTCAACGTCGCAACACTGGCGGGTCTAACAACCGCCTTTCCATGAGCAACAGCGAACAGCCAATTGGTCTTGCTGGTATGTCTGATGTTCAGACTCCTACTGGTTACACGAATGGTTCCATGCAGAACACGGTCACAAACAGCCCGACTGTGAACGGGGACTCGTCTTATGCGTCTAGCATCGCGTCCATGTCCAACAGATCCTCGAGGGCTAACAGCCTCATCCAACCACCAAACGCGTTTGGTGGAGTCCCTACACTGCCATCGACTGGTCAGAACGGCGAACATCACCCGGTCACTTCCGGCGGCTTTTCTGGCAACATTCCTGCCTATGCCATGCGCCAGCACTCTGCATCTAATCCTCCCATGCCATCATCGTACGGCTACGGAGCTCCTCCCACCAGCAATGGAAACATGTATGGAGGAATGAAGAACGAGGACCATTCGGCGAACAATTACCATACCCAGCCCGGCCCCATGCAGCAGGGCCGTCCTCAGAACGGTAACATGGATTGGAATGCTGTGTTCAACAGCGGTGGCCAGGATGGATTCATGCCTCAGAACCAGCAGGATCAGTCCCACATTCCCAAATCTGAGCACCCAATGGAGGAACAGTCTTTCAACTCAAACGACTCCTACAATAACAACTTCCTGAACGGAATCCATACTCAGGCTGGCGGTTACGGAGAGAACGGAGGTTCGTTACATCCTCGTCATCCCCAACAATGACGATCCCCCCCTGGACTGGTCGCTGACGCCTTTGCAGCGCACACGAATGGTCTGGCGCTGGCCTCACGCTAGAGATCGAATGGATGCAACCATTTCTGGATAGTCTTGCTTTAGTCATCCATACGCGACACGGACGGCAGGATCCGTCTAAACAACAATGATCAGCGCGCTACTTTGACGGCCGATACTCAACGCCTCAAACATCACGAAGGAGAAACAATCGGCGTTCTGGCTCTTTACTCTGCTTCACACGAAACCTTGCAAACATTTGATGAAAACCACACCACACCCACATTGATAGACAAAATAGACGGCGGACGGCAACGAGAACGACTTTTGCATGATTGCACGACCAACAAGTCTGAGTCGGTCTTGAAGGGTCCGCTCAAGGAAACTACACAACGACTGGCGCTTAACAGGAGGAACAAACTTGCGACAATATTGCTGCAGGCTTCCTTTTGGGCTCTTACTACTTCTTTCGATGTCTCATATTCTTACGCTTCGATTTGGACCCACTCAAAAGCACACGTCTGCGGAGCGTCCGATTTGACTCTGTCTTTTCCTACCGAGAACGCTGAGCGCTCACAACAAGAGAATGAACAGCTGGCATACAAGAAGATGCCATGGAATGGGTCAGCGGAAAAGTCTTTGACTTTCATAAAGGCCAAAAGCAAGCTCTAGTCTTTGCTGGGAAGCGTACTTACAACTACCAAGTCTCTCACGGCTAGCACTGCGTGCTCAGCTAAAAGGCTGTACATGTATAGAAAAGCGATACTAGTTTATCCGCTGAATCCAAAACGTTCCCACCATTCTGTATATATACAAGCTTTTCTGTGATCGTCTTTGCCATCTCCAGTGTCATTCGCATCTTCAATCGAGAGCAGCAAAGTAGTACTGTTGCAGCGCCGTACTCCCCATCTGAGCAGGGAAGCCAATCTGCCTGCACTTGTCCACCGCAGTCTCCAACCTCTTCCTGATGTCCTCGGCCCCTTTGCACTTCGCGAGCGACCACTCGTCTGCCTCGAGCATCTCCTCGATATACGTAGTAAACACCTTACACCACCCCGCCGCCTTGCTGATAATCTCATACATCATCCTCCTGTCCATGCCTAGCGCCTTGCAAAACGCCATGGCCTCCACGCTCGCAGCCAAATGTATCCCGGCCAACAAATCATTGACCGTCTCCTTCGTGATGCCACCCTTCCCCTCGCCCCCTTTTCCCTTCAATTGCGCCACCCTCCCTCCTTGTCCGTTCGGCAAATACATGACCACCAACTTCGCGTCATCCTCCTTCAACAACCCCCTCTCGTTCCCCATACTGTACAGTTGTTCCGCAGAATTACACGTCGGCACAGGGAACCGTATCTCCTTCGCCGCATTGACCACGATCCCCGCGTCCTTCCAAATGATCCCCAGCGCGGACAAAACCGTCCAGTCATCTTGCAACATATGCGGGGCGCGGTTCTCGAACATGAAACTGGTCCCGTCGTTGGCTTTCACGTACTCGAACACGCCCTGCGTGTCCAGCCCCGCCGTCGCGGCAAGCCCCATGCTCTCGGACGCGGAAATGATGTTCGTCGCCGCCAGCAGCTGGTGGATGCATTTGACCTTCTGCCCGCCGCTGATGCCGCCCGCGACCGGGTACAGGTTCGCCGCCATGTCGTTGAGGACGGCGTCGGCGGTCTTCAGGGCCGGGTCCGGCCCGGAGGCGAAGATGCTGAGGGTGCCGTTTGCGGCGCGGATGGTGCCGCCTGAGACGGGGCAGTCGAGGAGCTGGATGTCCGGACGGGAGTGGTCCTCCAGGAGCTTTTTGAGTTGGGGAGGGTACGAGACCGGGCAGGTGGAGCAGAGGATCAGGACGGCGTTTTGGGAGATGCCTTTGATGGCCGGGGAGTCGCCTTCGAAGAGGAGCGAATTGGCTTGGTACATTGTTGCGACCATTATTATGACGATAGGCGAGGAGCTGGCGGCCGCGGAGGGCGTGGTCGAGGAGTGTCCGCCGGACGAGACGAGCTTGTCGATGAGGGGCGTGTAGACGTCGAAGCCGACGACGTGGTAGCCTTTTTTGGCGAGGTTGGAGGCCATGCCGCCGCCCATGGCGCCGAGGCCGTAGAAGGTGATTTGTGGTTTGGACATGGTGAACTGGTGTGGGAGCAAGGAAAGAGAGATGCAGAGGTCAAAGTATGCGCAATGCTATTTGTGTATAATTCGGAATTGCAGAATTGATGCCGAAGAAGGGAGGAAAATACGAACACACATCTGAACTCACCACTTGACGATCGCGGCCTTTGATGGCTCTGCGGCACCAGATCTTTTGGCGGCGGCAATTGAGTGCAGAGCTAGTGATGGAAGTGGATATGGCGGGGCAGCGGGGTAGATGATGGACGGAGGGGTGACGCGGGTAGTTTAGAGTGGCGGATGGAGATCTTCAAGTTATTCTTTGACCCTGATATCGAGGCTATACCATTGACTTGGTTTACCCGTTGTTTACACGTATATAAAACGGACCTTCGAAATCACGCCCGCGTGATGAATACTTCCCTTGATCAAAATACAGCCTGTGCTCCTGTATCACTGCCGACTTCTCGCATGATGACACGTGCAGACGGCTGCTGCGCGTCACTCCTGCGTACTTGCCTGCCCATTGATCCTACGGGACGTCATTACCTTATGCGCCTCCCAGGCAGCCGCAGCTGAATTGTGAGTACAAATAGAGCTTCGAGCTGTGCCCATGACTTTGCTCTCATAAATCACAACCTCATCTCCATCCACAACTTCATCACAAAACCAATTCGACCTCCAAACAACTTCAAACCATCATCAACATGCAGAACGACAAGGGCCAGGGTGTGTCTCACGCCACGGACTCTCAGGTCCCAGGCAAGGTCCAGGAGAAGGTGAGCTTCCAGTCAACACTTCTCACCTTTCGGTCAATGCTGACTTATTCCCTCACAGGTTCCCTCCAGCGTCGAGCACAAGCTCCCCGACTCCGTCCACGACACCAACTCCAACAAAGACACCGGCAAGGTCAGCCACGCCGTCGGCGACAGCAAGGTGCCCCAGGCCCTCCAAGAGGCACTCCCCGAGAAGGTCGAGAAGGCCGTCCCCAACGCCATCCACGACACCGGCAAGCAGTAAACGCACCAACCAACCACAACCTATGCACATGATGGATGGAACCAGCACATCGCATCAGATGACGGCCTCAGCATAACGATCATGATATAGCATCAATGAATCCACCCTAAGCCCCTCACAACTTGGCCTCATGTCCCCGTGCTTTCCACCGTGTACACAGCCCCCTCTCCTCTCCTCCAAACACCGGATCCCTCTCCGGTCTCGCCACATTCCACACCCGCTCATACTGCCCTACATCCTCCCCACCCACCGCAAAATCCCACTTGCTCCCTACAGGATACGCCCCCAGCATCGTGAATCCATCCAGCTGCACCCCCTCCAACGCCGTCCTCGCATTCTCCGCCTGAATCCCATGCCCCTCCCCCGGCGTCAACAGCTTAAACTCCGCCCTTGGCAGGGTATCAAACGTCTTGTGCGCCGTGCCCGCCGGGAGAACAAACACGTCCCCCGCGTTGGCTTCGAGTTCGATCCCAGGCGCGCCCCTGTCTGCGTCTGAGACACCGAAGCGGATCGTCGCGTGGCCGGAGAGCACGGCCATGCATTCGTGCGCCTGGCTGTGGTAGTGCGCGTCTTGCGTGGGGCCGTAGCGGAAGATCCACTGGATTTGCCACTTGTTGGAGGTGAAGAGGTCGTGGGCCAGGGTCGGGGGGACGTAATTTTCTGGTTTGGACGAGGATGTGGAAGGGGGACTGGAGGAGGAGGGAGTGGCGCTGGTGAGGGGCAGGGCGGATTGGTAGTGCAGGAGTGGATAGGGGGAGTTTGGGATCAAAGGGGTGGGGGGGAGGTGGTAGGCTTTGATTGTGACCATTTTGTTGGAGGTTGTGGTAGGAAGGATGGTATTGAATGAGCAAACTGTACGACAGCAGCAAAGGGAATGTGGTGGTTGATATGCTTTCTTTAAAGTGATGGTCGGATTTCATTCCCCGCATCGGATAAGCTTCCGAAGCAGTCTTGTGCAATCCATCCTACGCCCTACGCGCAAGACATGGCCGCTCTTCGGGGGCCCGAGCGTTTCTCTTCGAAAGTGCTCCTTTGATGTCTTTCACCATGGCTAAGTCCTGTGCCAGAGAAGTATAATTTACAAAATTGATTGCGATGGCTCTGCAGACACAGAGCTTCAGCTCGAAAGTTGGTCGGGCCGAATTGCTCCTCTCGTAATAAAAAGTAGGAACGAATTCGCTGTTCGGTCCGGATCACGTGCGGCCGTGTCTGCTGACGCGCATGACTGTGGAGAGGCTTGACCTTGGCCAGCCCTGGGGTAGATAATCAGAATATCAGATCCCATGTCACCAGAAATGCGCAGAACACCCAAGTCCCATGATACAGCATGCGCGCTGTGCTGGGTCTCTCGCTCGCTTTCTGTAGCTCCTTGTTGCCTCTGCCGACGTTCTCTTCTGTGAAGAACGAGTCCTGCACCAGCTGCTCGATGTGAGCGTTTTGAGATTCCAGATTGGTCATGAGGCTGGTCTGTAATTGCGAGATCTCCTCGAGAGACTTGTGAACAGCTCTGATGAGAATGTCAGTACTTGCATCGGCTCACGTGACTATGTGCAGCTTACCTGACTTGATCGAGTTGTTGTCCGAGATGCTTCAGCATGCCCTGGTTTTCTTCCGCGAACATCTGCATTTGTTCTTCGCTCAGCTGCTGATCGAAGTCTTCTGGTAATTGATAGCTGTCCGCTGCCGCCTTGATCCTCTTGTCTTGCTGCGGCAACAGGCTCGGGTCGACTTTTTCGTTCGCAGCGCCTGGACCTCTTGACTTGTATAGCACGCTCTTTGCCTTTTCTTCCTCTCGCTGGAGTCTTGTCTCAATCATGAAAGCTTGGATCTTGCCCGTCTCCTGTAGCCTGTTCTGCAAGAAGAAAATGACACCTTCTCTGTGAGCATTGATGCTCTTGTCCCTGGACTCCTGCAACTGCTCCTCTGGGCTCTTCTCAATCGCTGCCCCTCCAGCTGCCCATCTACCTAGCGCTCCGAATCCAGCTTTGTTCCTTTTCTTCGACGCCAGTAGCGTGGACGTCTCCTGTCGCACTTTCTCTGCATCTGCTAGACCACTGATGGCTGCATTGAGCTGGCGTATCATTGTTTTGGAGTGTGCATCAATCTCGGCTCGTTCTCTGTCTGTGAGAGGACGCTGGGCTGCGCCTGACTTTGGCGCAGGACCTCCATTGCGCCGGGCGGTTCGTGAAGCTGGAGTGGTAGACAGGTATGCAGCTCGATTGGCTTTGAGGTAGCTCGTGAGGTCCGCTATGCGAGTGTGCTGCGCAAACGATTAGCTATACCTATCAAGCTTCACTTGAGCTGCATACAATCCTGTAAGCTTCCTTCAAGAACTCATCTAACTGGTCAATTGAGTATCGGTGTCGCGTTATCGGCGGCGCCTCCTTCGACTTCAGCACCGCATTGACTTGCGGTGTAATGTCAGTCATGATCCGACTGAAGATCACCAACGCCGGTCCAGGATGCTTTTGATAAGTTCGGACGTTACTGCAGTAAGGCCGAGCAGAAGTGACACCTGGACCGATGTCGCTGGAGAATTGTTTGGGGAAACAGCGCTATGCACCAATCAGAGGCCATCGAATCTCGCTGGCGGCAATGTGCCGAATTCCGTCTGCACAGCACGACCTCAACCGTCGACAACTGCGCATCAAAGATTAGGTACTGCTCGGTGAAAGCGCCGATGGCGTGACGATAATAGGTAGGTTGTGTTCATCTTCGGACTTGGTTCTCTGTCATATAGAACTTATCCTGCCCGTCTCTACTAAACATCATCACATCCTTATTCCCAGTTTCAGACTAAGGTCTGTGGCCGTTTCCAGCTCGATAAGCAGAGATTGTTACACACAATCGGCTATTGGACCAAGTATCTCTCGCGACCTTAAAAGTCACTTCAAGATTGCAACTAGCATATCACTGTCAAGTACATAGACAGCACAGCAGGACGAGTGCTTCTGCGGATGCTGAGACCCTTCTCAACCTAGAAGACGCTCGGCATGGAAACCACGACATCAGAAACCAATCACACATCCCAAGCTCGGAATGACCTGATCAGGACAATTTCTCAATCAGCCGTGGAGCAAGGCGGCGCCCCGGCAGACCATGATCAGAAGCAAACAGAGGTCCAACCAGCACGAGAGTCGTTCGAAACACAGCACGTTAATGTCGAACCTTCCACGAATTCGCCCTCCGACATGGAGGCCATCAGGACAGTTTCGACACAAGGGCCAGTATATTCGGTCTTTACACTTCCACAGAAGCGCTTTATTGTCTTCATGTCTGCAGCTGGAGGCTTCTTCTCTGCCATCTCCGCCAACATTTACTTCCCCGCCTTGAACGCACTTGCTGCTGAATTTGGTGTTTCCGCCAGTCTCATCAACTTGACGCTTACGACTTACATGATCTTCCAGGGTTTCGTACCTCTCTTAGTGGGAGACCTTGCGGATATGGCAGGCAGACGACCAGCATACATCTTCTGCTTCGTCATTTATATTGCCTCCAACATTGGCCTCGCTCTCTGTCCCAGCTATGCTGCACTCCTGGTACTCAGATGCTTACAGAGTAGTGGAAGTAGCACTCTGATAGCGCTCGGAGGTGGTGTTGTCGCAGATATTGCAGACGTATCGGAAAGAGGAGTATGGATGGGTCTCAATACTGCAGGACCAAATGTTGCACCAGCTCTCGGACCAGTGATAGGCGGAGTCATCTCCCAGTATCTTGGTTGGAGATGGATCTTCTGGTTCCTGCTTATCCTATCCTGCGCCTACATGATTCCGTTAGTCATCTTCTATCCAGAGACTAGCCGTAACGTGGTGGGCAATGGCTCTATACCTCCCCAAGAGTGGAACCAGTCGCTCTTGAATTACCTGCAAGTCCGACGAGCTGCAAAAGCAAACGCTGCATTGGAGCGGACGACTACCAGGGAGTCACAGCAAAGCCAGAAACCGACGAGGCGAAAGCTTCAATTTCCTAACCCTCTCCACGGTCTCCGCCTACTTGGTGAGAAAGACATCGGCCTCCTTCTCCTCTTCAACGCCATAGTCTTCGTCTGCTACTACGTTACTCTCGCCACAACGCCCTACCTCTTCGCGGAAATCTACGGCTTCAACGACCTCGAAGTCGGACTTTGCTTCCTCCCACTTGGCGTAGGAGCCATCCTCGCTCCCATCATCAACGGCAACATTCTAGACTGGAATTTCCGTCGCACAGCCAAAAAGCTCGGTCTCGTCGTCGACCGCAAGCGTGCAACTGATCTGACCTCGTTCCCCCTTGAAAAAGCCCGCATGCAAGTGCTCATGCCCTTTGTCTTCCTTTGCGCTATAGCCGTACTCATCTACGGCTGGGTAATGCACTTCAACGCACCTCTCCCTCCTGCGCTGGTATTACAATTCGTCATCGGTGTGTCCTCCACCGCATCTTTCGGCGCAATGAACGTTCTGCTTGTCGATCTCCAGCCTAAGAGCCCGTCGACTGTCATTGCGGCGAACAACTTCTGCAGATGCTGGGTTGGTGCGGGCGCTACGGCCCTTGTCATACCTGCCATCGAAGGGCTGGGGACCGGAGGGGCGTTCACACTCAGTGCTGGTTTGCTGTTAGTATGTACGCCGATCAGCTGGGTATTGGTCAAGAAAGGGCCAGGATGGAGGGAGGAGCGACGGGTGAAGGTCGCGAAGCACAAGGAGATGAAGGAGCTTAAGAATGAGAAAGAACGAGATACACAGCTTTCGACATCTGACAAGAAGAAGTGATGATTTTGACGATAGCATAGCATAGCATAGCATATTCTCAACCGGGCCAGTCTGCCGGACTTTGGAAGTATCATTGACCTACCCAAGCAATCTCGTGACATTCACTGATTAGTCTTCGTCCTGTTCTGCCGGATGCTTTATTTCCTCCACCTTCCTCTCTCCCAGCAGAACCACATCATCCTCATCAATCAACCCTTCAGCCGCGACCTCATCTCCTTCATCCCAGCCATATTCGCTTCCCATCTCATCATCACTGTCCCCCACCTCCTCAAACGTCCTCTTCCCCTTGCTCTTGACGGGACTCACAATCTTCGCCACCGCACCGGCCACCCTCTCACTCCTCCCCCTCACCTCCCTCATCCCCCCACCCCCAACCTCAACACCAACCACAACCCCCACCTCCCCATCGCCCTCCACCAACGTCTTCCCCCCCACCTTCGTCACCCCAAGAAACCACCCATCCTTCCAACCGCCAGATCCCTCCTTCTCTCCATTCCCATGATCCCCCCCCCCTTTTCCCCTACCCCCCGTACGTGAAATAGAATAATCCCTAAAACACCCCACCCGTCCCCCCACGCCACGCTCCCACTCCACCCCTCCCATAGCGGACACCAGCACCGCCCCTCCCTCGCCCCTCCCCCTGCCCCTCGTGACAGCATTACTCGTCACCACGACCGCCAACCCATGCACGACCGCCACCTTGCGCAGCGCCTGGATCAGGCTGCCCGTGACGGCGTAGCGGCGGTTCGCAGCCCACTTCTGGGCCTCGGATTGCGGACGGGAGGCGTTGGGCGGGAAACGGGGGTAGGCGGCGTCGAGCGGGGCGTGGATGTTGGTTATTATTAGGAGGGAGGTTGATTGGAGGGGGAGGGAGGATGGGGGGTACAGGAGGAGAGTTAGGAGATGGGAGAGGGTGGGGAGGGGGAGGTGGTGCAGGTTTGAGAGCGGGGGCGGCGAGGGGGAGAGGGTTGAGAGGATGGTGGTGAGGCGGGTTGGGGGGAGGGGGGTGGATGCGTCTGGCAGGTTAGATTGGTACTGAGAGAGACGGAAAGGGGACGTACCGGCCCAGATTACTTTGTTCCCGGCGCTGAGGGCGTGGGCTGCGACTTGGGAGCTGGAAGTGTCAGAGCGAGTCGGTTTGATGGAGGGAGGGCTAGACTCACGCGAATGTGGTCTTGCCGCTGCCGGATGGGCCCCAAATCTCTGTCACTGTGCCTCGTTGGACGCCGACTGGTCCGAGTGGTGACCGTAGACTGTCTGATTCGAGGTTGCCATTGCTGCCGAGGAGAGCGTCCAGTTGTGATAGGCCAGTCTTGAGTGGTGAGGGAGCATTGGTTTGGAGGTTCTTAAGAGCTTGCGTCGCGGAGACTGTTGGCAGGCGGTCTGGAATATTTGCATTAGGCACTCGTATCCGGTTTTCAGGTGATTTAGAAACTCACGCGATGGCAACTGGCCGGCTGATGGGGATGGTAGTGGCTGCGATGCTGGGTGTATCGCCATGGTTTACGCCACCTCTACAGGTTGAAATCGTCGAGCTGTCTCTAGCGCCGACCATGGATTGATGGATTGATCAAAGTGAATATGGTTTCGCATGTTGTCACACCATCTCGTGATGTCGTTGTCAATGATGTTGCATGGGGTTCGTCAAACACGTTCCCGTACCAAGCATGGCTTCACGTTTGGCTTGACCAAGCACAGGACATTGCACACATTCTCATTCTGCTACCTAAGTCTCTCGCCGAACATTACGGCAATTTAAAATGATAAATATCGGGCATCAACATGCAAAACGTGCTGCTGACAATCTTTGCGTGAGACTGTGAATCGTCACGATGAGGAAGATTTGGCGTGCTGGTGATCGGCAAGGAGAGACACACTCTCCCAGGATGCGCTGCCTGCTGGCTACAGAGCAGATAGCGCAGCTTGTGGTGGTTTTGACGGTCAAGCGTGCTCAAGTGCCTTTGCAAGATGCCGTTCCGCAATGGTGCAGCCGACGAGCTGAGCGGCCATGATCTACATGACCACAGTGGCGAATGTCAGCATGTTCGTCAATCAATAGAGCGCAGTAAAGATCTCTTGGATGGCTTTGATCTGCTAGACCTCGGCCAAATTTGTTATTGGGCGTTGGGCATCAAGCGGCGTGGTTACTGGATCGCTTTGCGGTAGTGCAAGAACCCGTCCTTGACGTTCGGAGTACGTAGGTGACCACTCGCTAGGATGGGAAATTGGAAACCCTGATCCTAGAGATCCGGAGAGGCGTGGCAGCTTCTGAGTACGCCATGTGGACAGGAGGAAATGCAAAGAGCATATACGACTCTAACCAGTAGTCGGAGTAGCACTCCGCATTAGTATTTCTCGGTCGCTAGTTCGAGATGCGCCTGGACCCGTGTGAAGCTCAGAAGCGAGATTTCGTGATCTGGCCCATTCATCACATGCGTAGCGATGCCAAGTGAGAAGGACTGAGGCTCAATTCTTCATGCAGTGTTATGCATGGCAGAAGTTGACGTGCGAGACCCGGCTGGCCACGTCTGCAACATCGCCCTAAGAGCCTCAGGCATTCTGGATATGATCTTGTCCGAGCGTCATATCGTGTTGCATTGCAGGTGCAGCACTCTGCAGCAACAGGCATGACCTCTGTTTTGACAGCTGCAGGATGGGCACCTTGGATCAAGCGCATGCGAAAGTAACCCTGCGTGATCCAGCTGGTCAGGGCTGACCTCGACCGGAGGTCTAGCCCAGCTCCGAGGCTGTGCGAAAGCAAAAGTATAATTTAGTTTCGAACAAAAAGAAAGAAGTTGTGAGCGATTGGTGAAGATCATAGTAGTGCAGGATGCTAGATCAACAAACGAAACGGATCTTTGCTTACCTTGTGCGGCTGGCCAGCGCGCCATGAAACTCATTGGAGCGGTTGAAGCAAATCGCCGTTGGCAACGTGGGTTGCGTATGGAAGGATCTTGATATGGGAATCCAGTTTGCCATTTCATGATGGCTTGCCGCTTGCCAGTCATCCGAGCCGCACTCCTCGGCGCACAGCTGAAGCGAATCGTTGTCTTGCAGCATACGAGCCCAATCGTCAGACTTACTCAAAATAGACATGGGCAGACCGCGGGCAGTGACTGATTGAAATACTGCCGCCTTGGTTTCACAACATTTGGATTCCTTTCTAGAAAAGGCAAGTCGGTCGCGCAGCGGGCCGTCTATCACATCAAGAGGCGTTCGCAGTGCCGCTGGCTTATCGATGGCTTCATGTTGTGTTACCCCGCCGTCAATGGGTAGGAGAGGTCGACGGCAAGTCGCATCGAGGTTGTGCAGATCCGCCTGTGCTCTGCGCTTTGTATCCATGGGGCTGCTTTCGTATGAAGATGCAGTCTGATCGCAAACGGCGGCCCACGGCAATAGCCACTTTGGCACTATGCAACAAGACATGTTATGATAGCCGACGTGAAGGTTTAGAGACAGAAGTTACTTCCGAGCAAATATAGCCGTCGCCCTTATGAGGCTCATAAGCAAGGAATCGTGAATGGTCGGGACGGGCGGATGCAGTGGTCCGGAGGTGGTGACCTGCATGATTGTCGGGCTACTGCAGGCGCTGGTGTATCACTTGCAATGCTGCAGGTCATTGCGTAGTTTGCACCCCGCACAAGTGGGAATGTCCACATTCAGTGACGCTGCTTTGGGCCAGTGGTTGAGGTTCCTCATACAGACATGGACGAGATCGCGTACGCGTTGAGCCGAGCGGGGTATTCCCTCCCCCAGATGTGAGCTGTCAACAAGGATAGTGGGTGCATATCGAGATCTGGTTGATCACAGTGTGGATGAGCGGCATTTGGAGTCCTGGGGTCAGCTCGGCCAACTTGTATCGTCGATAAGCGCCAGCGTAGATGGTGTGCAGGAGAGCCGCAATGATGTTCATTGTTGAACGCTGATCAGGTACAAGCCATCGTATTGGAGCAAAGAGGCAGCAGTGGTTGGAGTACAAGGAGCATGTCTTGCAGCGATTAACATGAGGGATTCGCGCTTGACGTGCACAGTCAGAGTTCAACGTCGGCGGGGATTCGGGAACAACCGCTTGATCGACGAGGTTAGAGCTGCTGTCAAGACGGACCGGAAAAGCAAGGTCAGCCAAGGTGGTGTGGTACAAGCAAACGTGTATCTACGAGAATGGAACAAGTGAGCAAAAAGTCTTACCTCCGCTCTGCGCTGATACGTTTCCTTGAGCGATAGCACCGTCGGACATTCACAAGTTTCTCCGCGGCTGCACGGTGATGCAGGGATGCATTTCGGGCTATTGGGAAGGGCTGTCTGTGATAGAGTAGTGTGTCCAGAACTCTCATCATGGTGATGGAATCCAGAGGGGGGCTCCAGTCAGACGCTGTGGAGCCATTCTGAATATCAGATGTCGCAGAGGAGGTCACGCAGAGCGACTAGCCTTGCAATGCTCTTTGTGCAAGCAGTGGTAGGCTTGCGGGAGGCGTAGGTCTGGAGCCTGGGACGGGCACAAACGGCGACAAACGGGCGCCTGCCTCTCTCCAAGTCACTCCAGCTTCATCCCGGAGAGAGCAAAAATATCGTGATAGTAGAGTGACTCCTATCGGCAAAGGACGGTTCAAAGTTGTGATGCGGCGTGCATGAGACCGTCGTGACTGGACGAGTCTAACAAGAAGGATCCCATGGGAGTGGCCCGATCTTCGACTGGCGCGTCGATGGAATCTCTGGCGAGAGGCAACCCTGTCCATGCTCAATCTCCGATGGTCACTGCGCGCCCCACGCCGGCTCGTGACTGGTGAGAGACGGGGGGAGCCAAGGGTGCTGTGTAAGGTGTGCTTGCGCAAGGATTTCACTGGGAAGCGTGGGTTAGCCTCACGCGAGTCAAGCCTCCCCCTCGACAGCCTCCCATTCGCTGGCATCACGGCCTCTTCACATTTTAACAACTGTTTGTCCTGCCTCCAATGTCTAACCGCTCTGCTCTTCATCAACGCTCGAACGAATGGAGTGCATCCTTCAGCAAACTACGAGCAAGCATGTCTAGTTTATTATAACTGCCTACGGTCTCCCCCCTTTGGTATGGATACCGCCTGGTCATCTGACGTACATATCCCCCTTCCAGAAGCATTCCATGCACTCTGGATCTAGGTCATTCACCGCCTCTTGCTCATTCACCATCGCCTGCACCTGCGCCTGCACGCCGCCCCTGACCAGGCCAGACTCGCGTGGCACTGGCGTCATACTCAATATCTAAACCATCCACCCTGCAGACACCGTCGCTCTTGACCGACTACCACATTACTCATGTCAACTTCTCGATATCAACGGTCGTCCTTGGACGACAGTGCTCCAAGTACTTTCTCTGGACGCTCCCGCAGGTCGAGTGGATCTGACCGTAGCGACAACTCGTACCACTCACAAAGCACTGTCCCTACCGAGTATGAATACATCACATCTAAGTTCGACTCGTTACGAACCGACGACCCATATCAGCCTTCTGCGTATCACTCACATTTCACACCTGTCACGTACCACGACAGTCCACGATCTTCTGTCGAGACCTACGCATCGACGGTTCCCTCTCTGAATGAGCATCCTCACCAAGACGACGATCAGCTCGACTATGAGGTCCCTGCCTTCCAGCCTGATGCCTACTACGATGACACGATACCAACGACACCCGCTGATTTCAGCAAGCTCTTTCCTTCTACTAGGAAACTCAACATCTCTCACGACGACTCCACCCCTGACGGCAACATGAACCTCAAGACCACCACCCAAGTTCGCACACCAAGAGGCCGCTTGCAAAACATGACCCTCTTCCACCTCCGCATGTACGACCTTAAGAGTAGGGAATTCTCACTCAGAAGATATGATCGCGATTCAGGAAGGGAGGTGTGTCATTCGTCGAGGAACTATCAAAAGCCAGCAGACAAAAGACCGGGATTCCAAAGATCCTTGACAAACGCTATTGCAAGTCTCAGGACGAAATCTGATAACCGCATGCCAACTCTCTCGACCATGAACCGAGCTCCTGTAGGGCGAGAAGATTCGCACTCTAGTTTCAAGAAATCCTTCGAGTCCGATGCATTGGACAGGCCGCAATCTGCTGGACACGATGTTCGTTCCCATCCTCATCTCCCTACGAATACCACGAGACTTGAATTTTCCAATTACGCGAAAGTCGAGGTCAAGCGCCGGGGTACAAAGTCAAGCAAACGCTACGAGTTCGAATATTGGGGAAAGACCTATCAGTGGAAGAGGGCTGTCCAGAAGACCGGAAAGGATATCTCGACTTCTTACTATCTCTTCGAAGCGGGCACCAACGAGGTCCTGGCCAAGATCATTCCCGAGCCCCTGAGCCCTACGCAACAGCAAGAAGAGCGAAGCAAAGGTGGTTGGGTTCCTCCTTGCGCCATGTGGATTAGCGATGAAAGGTTGATTCGCATGCAAAATGATGTCTCTGACGTTATTATCGCATCTGGTCTCGTGGCTCTCGTGGACGACTGTATCAAGCGACGCTTTCATGGCAAACCTCAACGAAGTCAAGCCATCTCCTTACCCAAGACAAAGTCGCACTTGGACGAATCTTCATCTACACCTCGACGGGCTCTCCATACCTACAGCCAGCCCGCTACACGCAACCCCACTCCTCTTCGATATGCCAACTACGATTAACGACGTCAACTCATGTACATATTTCGGTTTCTCTTCTCTTACTACTATCTTTGCGTTTTTGTAATAGGTACCAGTCCATAGCGAAGGAATTTTCGGTAGGACATCCTAGTGGCATCGGGACAGGAAATGATATCCAACAAGGCGGGGCATCCCCATTTCGGTATTTATCGGCTGTAGCATAGCGGAGGACACGATCAGGCATGGGATGCCATCGTCTCAAGGATCAATGAGGTATCAGCTCATCAATCAGATATATATTATCAGCAATCAATGCAAAAGTTACAATGCTGCCCAACTTACGATATTTCTGCCCAAGATTGCTTACCTGTACTACACAAATACATGTGCCATATACATGTCTTCGAGAACCAGGCTAAGCGGGATCATATTCGTTTCCCTTTTCCAAGAAACAGACGTCCACGCGAGGAGCCAAGATGATATAGATGGGTAGAGACTCTATGCGGAGTGCAAGCAGCCCGAATCGACGCCACCTCTCCCAGAACTCCCCAATGGCAACAGCTGCATGCGACATGAATTGGGGGTCGACCACCACCACTCGGAAGTCACGGCCTTGAGAACCATACAACCCTAATACCAAGTCTCGAAACAGGACAGCGGCGTTTGTGTTCCTTTCATGCCCCCTGATTGAGTTTACGGCATCGCTGCGGTCCGCCCCTGGTCTCGTTTCCGTTGCCTCGTCTCTGCTTCTCGACTTCACGCAACAAGCCTGGAAAGACTGGGTAATGTGGCATTGTCGAGATTGTCTTTTTGCAAATGCCGTCCGGACAAATTCTTGACATTCCAATGCTACCTCAGCAGGTACTTTCACCTAAATCAGGCCGCAGTATTGAATACGAACACCCACGCGAAGCAAGCCATCAGGTAGGACATTCCATTCCGCGGACGCCATGAGGCAGAACTGCAGGACCTGTCATCCAGATTGGACACTGTCCAACTGTCCAAACCAAGCGGTAAAGGCAACTACTTTCATCAAAGTTTTGGCCGTCTCGCGACAGGCCCTAGGCATGACGTCTCAACGCGCAGTGACGATTCCCGACTGCTGCAACACTGCTCCAATTTTCACCTCTTGCCCACTACTTTTCTCATCCCCGATCTGAACCGAAGACTCGCCGAAGCGGCAGCATTTTCGACTCTGGCCCGTTGGTACCCTGCACAAAATGTCAGGTCATTTGCAGTGGCTTGCCCTTTTACAGTGGACAGATAAACGGCATAAACCATCTCCCTCACGCGCGCCTACCTGCATGTCTCAATACCGAGCCCATGGGTCAGTTTAGCGGAGACACACACCATTTCAGTGAATTGGTGACCCTTTGCTGAAACGATTGGACGACACCCTGCCAAACCGCACTTTAGGTTGCGATGCTGGCTAAACACACATGTGATTTTCTGCACACTTTAAAAACGGCTCTCTCTTGGACTTGGAACCCCTCTGTATGTAACTGTGAATGATGCCAGCGCACATGATCGCATTCGAAGCAGCATAAGGCTCATCAATCCCTTCTTGTTCCTAGCTTCGAATTTGCGGTTGTACAACAGAGCGTGTCGAAATCCTTCGTCCGTATCGATCTATACCAGCAAAACGAACACAGTCACCTTTTACTTCTCACCGTCCAGTTCCGGAGAAGCTCCGTCACTGATCTGAGCGGTCAGTTGGTCATTCGATACGACCATCGTGTCCGAAGCGCTGTCGGGCGACCACAGTGTCTTTTCTTCACAAAGCCCTTTCCCTACCCAAGAACACCAACATACACAGACTGCTCATTGTGGCGCCTCCATTGGCACAATGTCGTCCGCCTCTTCTTCGACGCGAAGTTCGAGTATCAGTTCGAGCACATCCTTGACTTGGCAGACAAGGCTACAAGGTGAGCAAATGACACGCGATCCAGGGGACAGACCCCCGAACACAAGGCTTACCATCATATCTTTGCAGGAGAATGCCAAAGATTGGGACATTCACCTCCCCGATATGAAATGTTCTCGGACAGAAGAGGTAAGCAGTCTAACCATCCATTCTCTCATAGCATCCTCCCGTGGCTACCACGGCTATCCCCTATCCTTCAGTAACGCGTCTTCCGGCCTAGGCATCTCCAGTGGGGGTCTCGGAAACTGCCTGACAAGCCGTGTGACCTTTGAACATGAGTCATGGACTGACGCTTCCCTGCAGGCGGAAGAACTGCTTGGTCTAGTACAGTCGAAGTCAATGGCAAGACGTACCACGCTCGGTACTGGTACGACGGGTCGTATGCGAACAATGCAAAGGAAGACGCAGCCGAAGTCGCGCTGCAACGCATGGGTATTGTTCCGACACCAAGAAGTCCCTACCAGCCACCATCTCGTTATGGAAGTCTCAAATGATCATGACGCAACGATTGATGCTTTTGCGGTCTTCTCTCGGACTTTTGTTAGCTGCTGGCCATTCCGACCTTGCAATAATATCTCTGTCTACACTCACCAATGCATTGCGCACGCAGACAACGCATTCGACTGTTGAACATCGACAAAAAGAACCCTCAAATTCCCATCTCATCTCGCAATATCCAGGCGCGTCGCGCGGCACATTGTCGTCAACTGCCGGCAGGTCTGCACAACGCGTGGCTTGCAGATGTCCTTAGCTCGAACTGTCGCATGACATGGCCTGCAGCAAAGACTGCCCTTGGTCGTTAGGCAGAAAACAAGAGTGGCTCGCCATAGCTTTCTCATATAGCATTTTTAGTTTCACAACCTCGGCCTCTGATTACCACGCGAAGAATTTTCCCTTTCACCAGGCCGGTAGCCATGACTCAATATGCTCCGCGCCACGTGTTGCATCTCATTCACCGCTTGTTAGGCTTCAGATTCATTACCCTGTCTGATTATGAATAGATCTCACCGCTCTTCGTGAGGTCGAGTCGTTATGCATTTTGTACCATGTTTTGTGGCCCCACTTTCGCATCTCAAGTGGGGGCTGAGTCCGCGCTACGTCGATAGCTGAAAGCAGAAACTTTTTCTAGAAAACAACTCACAAGACCGTCCTCGCATTTGCAAACCTTTGTAACAATGCAGCAGAGCAATGGAGATGCAAAAGGAATATCGAACAGGAAGGAACCGAGATCTACCCCGGCACTTACAGGCTGATCTCAGGTCCAAAGGGGGCACGAGGACTCGGAACTAATAACACACGATCTCAAATCGACGCCCACCCATGCGGAGAAATGCAAACACACCAGCTGACCAATCTTGCGGCAGAGCGTGGGAGGACCAGCAGCCGAGTCAACGTATACATATCTGGGCTTGCTTCGCATCGGGCCTGGCATATCTGCCTTCTCTTACAGACTGCGACATGTCGTCTGCAGCTCGGATCTCGTCACTCAAATTATGCTACGAGACTATGAGCGTAGCTTACCAAGATTCTCACCACTTCCAGAACGCTGGAACCCCGGCTTTTCCTGTCTTGGAATGCCGGCGAGCATGATGCTGCATGGACCCCCGCATGCAGGCTATACCATGCTTGTAGTCGCAATGCGATTGTCAGAGGTACACATATGCATGTCTGTACTCCCCTCAAGCTAGGTGCCGGACTACTCCTCTAGAGTAGGTTTGCAAATTTCCTAGCATTTGATGCTCCCTTCCACCACATCTCCAGACCCCAGCACGTCGTCTCTACTGATCCCAGCCTCCATCAACCTGCATGGAAAAAACAAAATGTCAACAGATAGCCAGCGAGCGGAGTGACTTATTCCCTCGCTCGTCCGCCAGCCAGCACCTCGACTCGCTCGCCAGACAGCAATCGCTACACCCCACCAACCTCCTACGCCCTGCTCCCACTGCAAGACCCATCCTCCTCTGATCCCCCAGCGAGACGAGCTGACCACGTCTTCCACCAACAGACACAAGACTCCTCCAGCACCAGCCCCAAGCATCTCGCGAGGCTGCCACGTACGCCTGCCCAGCAGCCGAGCCCGCATACAACAGCTCACACCAGAAGCCATAAACCCCACCTCGACTCAACTCTCTACTATCACCAAAATCCTCGTCGCGCCCTCACCGTAACTAGAAGAAGCAGAACTGGGACACGACCACCACAGTGACGAATGCTCGGATGACAAAGACTCGACCTTGACCAGCTTTATTTCATTCCTCGAGGCAGAGGGGCGCAGCAGTGCGCGGACGCGTCGGGTTGTCGCTGTCGCGCCACGTGTGGCAACACTTGGTCGGAAAGGCGAGAGTGGTGCTCAAAGAGGGAGAGGAGCATGTTGACTGAGGGGGAAGATAGGAGAATAGCTCGGCATAGTTGATGGATGGGTCAGGAGGAAGGGTGGGGGGTTGGGGGCTTGAGACGTGCGCTTCAAGTGGCAGTCGACGGCTACAAGAGTCGGCGGGTCCAGAAGAGCTCATGTGAGAGGGACGACAGCTGTTGATTAAGGGGGGAATAGAACGCGTCGACGACCTGCTGGTGGGTTGGCAGGGGTTCGGGATGAGGACCGAGTATACCATGAATCACGTTTCGATCTGGACGACAGAAAACGGGCAAGAAGTCATGTGAATGCATTGTACTTTATGGGGTATCGAGCAATTGTCATCAAGCGTGAGATCGTTTCTCATATCGTTCATCGTGTTCTTCGTTAGCAATCAACCCCTTCCTCCAACAACTGCCACTCGCCATTCTCGAGGGAGCGCCTTCTTAAGGGCCGTCGCCCTTCTCAGCCTCCGCAACCCCAGCTGACCCATGACCATCCGCACCATCCTTGCGCTTCCCAGGCAGACCATTCATCTTACCCTTCTTCGGCGTGCCCACAGCCAGAACCGCAATCCCAGCCTTCTTTACGCCCGCAATCTTCTCATCAAGCAGCGCTTTACGCTTCCCCACCACCTTGTGCCTAGTCAGAATATCCTTCTCGAATTCAAGAGCCTGGACTCGCTTTTCCCTTCTCAGCGTGGCCATCTTGCGCAACAGCTCGCCTTGACGGGTTAAGATCCATTGGCCTGCTTCCTCCCACTGGTCAATGTTGAGGGACTGGAGCAGCGCGAACTGGTCGTGTTCATCTCCCTTATAGCAGGCTTGGGCGAGGGCTTCGTTCAGCTTTTCAGTGGATTCCGTGAAGGGTGTTGAGCTGCCTGGTTGCGCAACGGGACGATCGAAGGCTTCGGATTGCAGCGTCGAAAAGTCCATCTTTTTCAACTCTGCAGGCGAGTAGTCGAGCTCGTTCGAAGATTCGGGCGATGAAGCTGAATCTAGACTCGATGTATCGGCCAGAGTGCTCGCTTTCTTGGGGTGGTTAGGCTGAGTGTTCTGCTTTGTCGTGGGCGCAGGTCCAGGTGTAGGGGGAGGACCCATCTTAGATCTAGAGGTAACGGTGTCGATCTGTCCACCAGTCTGAACAGTAGGAAATGTGCCCTCTCTGGGCTGACTGTCGGCTTGAGCAGCCTTGAGCTTTTGCTGTTCGGAATAGATGTTTGTCGCTTGAGGCTGGCTTTCTTGCTGTGCAGCCTTGTGTAGCTGTCGAGCAGGGCGGATGGGTGGTGGCGGCATCTGGCTGTTTTCTACTCGTGGCTTTTGTGCGACGCGATTAATTTTGTGAAGAGCTTTAGTAGCCCTTGGATCAGCGCGGGCCTGGGGCAAATTGGGATCATTTACGCCAGATGGAGCACCAGTCGATTCACTGGACCACCAATCCACTTCATCCATAGGACTAGGACCAAACTCGAGGCCACGCTTGGGTCCAGGTGATTGTTGAGTGAGTGGCTCTTTCGCTGCACCTTCAAGACCATGTGCCGTCGATGGTCCATTATCTCCACGGGACGAAGCTCGTGATCCATCCACAGTGGTTATTGGATAGGAATCAGGAGTATGAGGTCGTACCGTTCCATCCTCCGGGTGAGAAGCTGGCAGGTCCTTCCTCTGGTAGGAACGATGAAGACGAGTGGCATCATGCGGCGCCGTTGCTTGATCTAGCTCCCGGTCGGACACAAATCTGTCCAGATGGTCGTACTCTTCTTCGGGAGAGCCCCGGACTGAGGATGAGCTGATATACTGAGCATCTTGTTGTTCCGGATGGTGACCATCTCGATCACTTTCATCAGTGGTGTTTAGTTCGGTTTCGAAGACATTGTGAGTATGATTGTTGTAGCGCTTAATAGCTTGCTGCGACTGTGTATCCGGTGATCCAGGCGGTTCAGACCTGTGTCGTGCTCCTGTGAACATGTACAAGCCTTCCTTTTGAACAATGGCGCGTCTTTGCTGTTCATTAGGCACATGCGAGTGGCCATTGCTTTCGGCGTGCTTTTGGCCATGGCTGGTTGCTGGAATCTTCTCGTTTCGACCATGCACAAAACTTTGCATGCCAGGCATGGCGTGACAGCATTCACTGAAAGCTACTTAAGAGCACCAGTTTTTCTGACACAAATAAATGTGAAGTTACGAAGATGGTGAGATGCCTGTGAAAGTGGTATATGCGGACGGGAGAGCGGTCCGCGCAAGCGAGCGACCTCGGCCTTTAGCTGTATATCCGAGACCTGACGGACCGCCGACGACATCACCGCATACCTTATCACCCTCCCAACTGATATGGCTCTACATCAGTCCTCTCTATCCTCTCCCCATTTTCCAGCAACAATGACATCTCTAGCAACCGACCACCTCTCCGCCCTTCCCTTCGAAGTACGTCCCGCTCTATCCCACCCCCACATCTCATCCTAGACTAATCCCCCCAGCTCCTCTCCCTCATCCTCTCCCATCTCCCTACCCCTTCCCTCCTCTCCCTCACCCCCGTATCGCGGCTCCTCCACCACGCCACCCTCCACCAATTGCACTCGCGCCTCCTCCACGCCACAGCGCTCGACTCGCACACCCTCATCCTAGAATGCTACCACCCCTCGGCCAAACTGGTCGCGTCCCACCTCTTCTGCACCTCGCTCGGCACGCCCGGTCTGGAATCCACCCTCGACTACGAAGTGGGGCAAGAGGTGGGGCGATTGAAGCAGCTGTGTGGTTTGTACACTCGATTCCTGCCGCAGCGGAAGGAGCCTGAGGAAAGGACGGTCAGGAGACATCCAGCGGGGGACGTGCCGGGGTCGAGGACGCATCCTGCTTCGAGGGCTGCGGAGGCGGAGACGAAGGGGAACGGGATGCTGGTTGCGGAAACGGTGAGTTTGGATGCTGGGGAGCTGTTCAGTCAGTTGTGCTGCGTGACGAATTTGGTGAAGATGGCGCCGGGGAGGAGGAGGCTGATTACCAATATTATGGAGGTGAGCGATGGGATGATAAGGGTATGGAGGGATTGGTTGGGGAGGAGGAATGGGGTTGTTGATAAGAAGGGGGAGGTGGAGGGAGACGAGGGGATTTTGTGGGTGAATAATTCGGGAGATAGTGTGGGGATCAAGTTCAGGGTGAAAGAGAGGAACTTTAGGAGGGATCAGCCTGTTCTGTTTGCTAGCGAGGATGAGGTCGCGGTGAGCTACTATATTGAGTTTGAGGGTGAGACTGGTGTTGTGCTGTGAGGCTATGCATAGGCTGATGTGCACAGAACTTTTGATCAAGACGACATATCTTCTGAATAAGATTGAGAGGTCGAAGGAGCAGCAGAGTCAAGAGGCTGGAGGGCGAGCGATTGTCTTTGGATCTTTTACGCCGGCATGATCATGATGATGGTGAAATGTACGAGAAGAGAACTGAACGAACGCTCTCCTATACACAACGAATTGACACGACATGGGTAGGCAAGCTCATTGATTCAATCACAGCTTCTGCACTATGCCTCTAGACATATTTGTTCGTGCAGGGAGCAGGACTCTCCTGGAACAAGCTTAAAAATGGCCGGCACATCCAGAGGTACAGGCCTCACGTCCCATGGAGCAGTATCGCCCAGGCGACGACAGCGTTACGCAAGCGGAGAGTAGAGCTGAAGTGGTCCGTGTCTTCATTCGTTGCTAGGCCGTAATATCTGAGCTACTGGAGATCCAGCTTCGGTCCCCGCCCTGTGCTGACCCTTGCTATGTCTCGCCCACAACCCTGCTGCCTCTCGCTCCCCACGCCAATTCACCTATTACCGCCATGACCATCGCTCACTCACACTCGTCCCCTACCGCCATGAACCCTTCACCATCCCCTTCACCCCCCCGTCCCCGCCAACGCTAATCATCATAAGCCTCTTCGACCTCCTCCTCATACTCCTCCCTCGCCTCCTCCAACCTCTCATGATCACTACTGCTCGCGTCCGAGTCATTCGCGTCGGCCAGCGCCTCCTCGTAGTCGGCCCTCGCCTCCTGCACGTCCTCGCGATCGCTGCTTGATATGCTGTCGCCGTCTGCGTCTGTGGGCGGGAGGACGCCGGGGGGTGCTGTGCCGGGTGGTGCGCCGTAGCTTGGCCCGCCGTAGCCTGCTGATGGAGCTGCGGTGTAGGAGGAGGTGTGTTGCTCGTCGTCGGAGTCGTCTTCTGGTGGTCAGCTTCTGGGTCCGGCTGAGGCGATAGACAGGGGGGAAGAGATGGGAGAGTGTGGGAGGGGAGAGGGGATGGGGTGATTTCTGAGGGCGAGAGACGGGAGAGGGAAGGGGGAAGACATACCCATTGCGTTGGCAATCACGGCGCCACCGATAGCGCCAGCAGCGAGACCGCCACCGGCAGCCAGCATCATGTTCTTGTTGTCCTTGTCCTTCTTGGGCTTCTGATCGCCAGTCATGTGCGGATCGTAGCCTGGAGCGCCGTGGCCTGGGGCGCCATATCCAGGGGCACCATAACCCGGGGCACCGTACCCCGGGGCGCCGTGGGGGGCGCCGTAACCAGGACCTCCGTGAGGGACACCGTAGCCGGGAGCGCCGTACGGTTGCCCCTGAGCAGGATAACCATGTCCGCCATCATAGCCGCGGTTTTGTTCCCAGGGTGCGGAAGAGTGGCCGCCAGAGGGAGGAGCGTGGTATCCTCCCGCAGGCGGGGCGGGAGAGTGGCCGGGGAAGTCCCATTGGGTGCGGCCGGTGGCTTGCTCGATGAAGAACCAGCGCTGAGAGTTGTTGTCGTACTGGGAGGTCCAGCCTGGAGGGAGGGGTGGGTTGCCCTGGCCCTGGGCCACTGGAGGCTGGTAACTCTGTTGTGGAGGCGGGTGAGACGCGTGGTCTTTGGAGTCTGGGGGGGGAGGATCAGAGGTGCTTACGACGACACGGGTGGTCCGGAGACAGGATAGTGGGAGGTGTATATAAGATTGATCACGTACCCTTGCGCTCTTCGGGCTTCTTGTCCTTGTCGCCAACACCCAACGTAGTCTTGAGTTCTTCGAACTCTTTGGTAAGCTTTTTGAGAAACGACATCGTGATTGATGGGTGCGTGAGGCTGTGCGATGCTCGATCTTCGAAAAGATCTGAGCTATAGCAAGGAAAATATTACAGATCTTGAGTGACTGAGATGCACTCACCTCCAGAGCTACCTAACGCAGTGATGGTATCACAAACCGCACAGCCCACAGTCCACGTAACGAAAGTGTGGCTGAGTAGCATGAATCATTCCTCACAGATGCACGCACATGTTTAATTGGGCTACTGCTCGTCTGGCTGCACCTGCTTGTGCGTTGTACAGCGGTGCAGAATGCTTGTTAGAGCGTGGTTGTCTACTTCCCGTGCTTGGCGTAGCTCCGCTGGTTAGTGCCCGTGTATTCCGTGCCTGTCGAGCGCAGCGATTGGCTTGAGAAATGGCTCAGGAGATTGAGCCCGCTGTAATGATAGAGCATCTGTTGTAGCGAGCCAATGTGCTCGGTCCCTGATCTGCAGCCAAGAATTCTTCCGAGAAACCTACTTTGACGCCTGAATTGGGCCGAGGGCCTCCCCGCCGGGCAAGGCATGCTGCCTGCATCCCATGTTCGCATCGTCTGTGTTCATTCTTGAATACTCAATCATAGCGAGTGCCAAGTCCTGTGATGAAATGTGGTGTCTTCAGCTCGAGGTGCCACCTATTCTGAAGACGGAGTATGTTGATATCTCACTTGATTTTGGGTTCAATCTGGAGCCGCCAAGCCAAGTGCAGGTAAGGCGGCTACTTTAGCGCTGTGTCTTCACCCGGCCTATCTCCGGCATGGTCGAGTTTACAGGACCGACGGCCGCTCGAAGTGATGCATAGTAAGGCGCGGAGAGGGAGCCAAGTGGCCTGAGATGACCAGCGTGTGGGGACATCAATGGATAGTAGCAAGTCCAAAGAAATGCAACAACTGGCAGGTAGTGCTCAGCTTTTGTCCCTAGTCATGCTAATGAAGCTCTTGCTGGTCTGGTGGAGCAGGGCAGCAGGCAACCAGAGAGCAACCGGAAGCCGAAGCATTGGCTTGTATATAGTCTCCCCAGCTGCAAGCGTTCGTCCACTTGGTAGTGCTGTACGACGCAAAGAGCGCAGACAGACTAGAAGACAGACTAGAGCACACGTCGAGCTGGACTTACAGGTATTATTGCAACCAGGTACCCCATGCTAGACACGACTCCTCTGTCGCACAGGTTTACCTACTGCGAGCAGTGCGGAATACCATTGCTGGCTCGGGGATCTTTGAAAAGTGATAGGAGGAATTGGAAGCCATGGCCGATAATCCCATAGGATGATGTGCATGGATTTTGAGGAAGCGGTCGAAGGGAAAGGCGCGGCTCATTCAATATTTCTCAGCGCTGGTAGTAGGAGCATATAGAGCAAGTCTAATCTGGCAGTCGGAACAGGTCATGTGTGCCGCAGTGAGGCCTTGGAACATACCGTATGCGAACACCAAGGCACGGGCATGCAGCATAAGCGGGACAAGTCGGGAGTGTACTGCTACATAGCACTCAGCGGCAGAGGAACTCCGGATGCTAAAGACGTGCCCTAATGATACTTACCGCTGACTACTTGTCGGCACGAGCTGTTCGGTACACATGAAGTCGAACACGCTCCGCCGACCTCGGTCCGGCATTGCTATTTTCTACCGCGGCAGGCCAGCGGCGGGCGGGACCGCTTCAACCTCGTTCCACTCTTTGTTCAAGCAATGCGGGGGAAATGCGGAGTGCAGCAGCGAGCGGAGATTTCGAAGCTCTGTCACTGCAGGCTGCGAATCTCTGCAAGCCTCGCATCGATTGCGGCATCCTCCTGCAGTGCGGAAATATGCTTGAAAGAGCCAATGAGACAGATGATCGTACGATAGCGACGTGGCCTTCTCAACATATGTGTCAAAATGCCGTCAATAGCCACATCAATCTCCTTTTTCAGGCAAACCAGAAGCAAAATGTTGAGGAGCCTAGTTGGCGCTTCCTTGCATCCGGGGAGGTGATGTCGTGCGTGCCTGCACATCACTGCCCTGTTGAGGTCGGGGAAGAAGCAGATGAAATTTTCCAGCGGGCTGTCGTCAGGGTGAAGACAAGCTCACCGTGCGGAAAATGTTTGTTTTGGATGTTGGTATCCCCGCAGTACGCAGTGTCGATCTCTCATCGTCTTCCGCAGTCGGGGAGGGATTCCGAGCTCTCCAGAACTGCTGTTCTTTGCCAGTTTGTGCCTGGTGCCGTTGATGCTGCAGCGGGAAGGCAAGCCTAGAGACAAGCAAAGAGTACATGTACCAAAGTCTATATTCCCCAGTCGCTTGCATGAGGAGAGCAGAGCGATGGCCGTCAGAGGCCGAAAGTCTGTTGGATAGCCTGCCTGTCTGTCTGCCTGTCTGCCTCCTTGAATCCTCGATGGCGTTCTCCGCATTCTGAGAGACTCCGGGGCCTCCACATTCTGCACGACTCGGGCCGAGATGCAGGAGCAGATCAGAGCTGGGGTCAGAGATGAGGCTCCGACGGGATTAGTTTTCCAACGCTCGTGTTCAGAGGCGCAGATAACGAGTGCGTTGAGCGCCTCGTGTCTTGCCTGGGCAGCAACACTGTCGTATTGTCCTCACCGCTTTGCAATGCCACTCCTGTGGACTATGCTGTGGCATCTCCGTTGCATGACATGATCGGACCTTCGGAGTGATTTTCCGCTATGCTGTCGATCGATCTGGCCAATTCTTTGACTCGTCTCGAGCGCCAAACCCGGGGAATCAAGGTCCGGGGAGACCGTCCCAGCTGACGTTTTCTGGTCGTTGGAAAAGGGCAAGCAGAAAAAAGGTTTCAGACACCGCATCAAGCCCTTAGACCGCCGGAAGTGGAAGCTAGAAGCGCGGGAAGGCGCCCTCGCAGGCTTCGACACGCAGATTGCGAATGTACCGTGCCCTCCTTCTTTTCGTGTTGGTAGAGCTGCGTCTGACATGTGAGACGCGGCAAGTGGCCCGCATTCGGGCGGCACATGTCGACAGTCGGGTCATGAATGAGTTGAGGTCGTTTCGTCATTCCCGCGAGCACGCAACGCGGTGTGACTTTTTTTTCTTGGATGGTGCATTCGACAGATTGGGACATGAATTTTTCTTCCTGGGCAGCAGAGATGCGGTCATGATGCCGTCTGACCCCAAGCATGTGCGTGCGGCCGGACGAACGCAAGGCTTCCGTGGAGATAAGCCTGTTTAGTGTGCAAAAGTACTGCGGTATCTGTTCTTTGTCTGCAGGGGTTGAGGACATGTTGGGGATGCTTGCCGGAAGGATGCGTGCCAATCAACGCCCTCACACACCTGTGGATAGCCAGGCATGTGGGGGAATTGCATGTGAGAGGTGACTGGAAATGAACGTGCGACGTCCAGCTGCCCCGAGTTGATGCATCGCATGCAAGGATTTGCGCGCTGGTTGTGCCACAAGCGAAAGCGTGGGGAACATGGCGCCGGTTTCACTATCGCTCTGCAGTCCCAGCTGCCGTGCCGTCTCCTTCATGAGGCAGCACAGCACAGCAACAAACAAAAACAACTTCAGGCATCAGAGATGGTTGTGCAAGTGTGAAACATTGTATTGCGTGAAAAAGTGGGACTATTACTAGTACTGAAGCGATTCGGCCTTGCACAGCCCGTCGCTCGAAACAAAGCCCTATCCCTCTACTGGGTGGTGTGACTGAGGTATCGTATCGCCTGCTGTGTGGTATCGAAAACAAAATGGTCCGAGTAAGCAGAGAGTGTTGGTCTGACTCTGAACGCCGTTGCAATGGTCTCGAAGACATAAGATAACCCGCTCGGTGAATCCTTCAAGGTCGTGGCGCGTCTATGGTCGAACTGTAACAAAAGGAAAATGGTGTTGAGATGAATGCTCGTCGTCTACTGATATCGCTCGTGAACATCTCCAGCAACGCTTGCCGTCGTGCTAGAATGCCCACTGCTGAATCCGGAACTTGGGTGGAGCATGTCGCCAACTTTCATGGCATTTGGAACCATCGGAACCGGCAATTTCCTTTGCGCACCGTCCTCCCTTTCCATAATCTCACTGATCCGAAGCCCGCTGTGCTGTGTCGGGACGTACGGCTGCTGTCCGTCAGCTGATGGTTCGACGGGCGCAAGAGCCGGCGGCGGTTGATTTTGCAGGGAAAGGTGGTGAAGGGTGGGAAGTTGCACACCGTTGTGGTAGTATTGTGGCCTCAATCTGGGCGAGTGAGACGGTGTGGCCAACGGCGTGTGATCAGGTGTTGGGGAAGTCGAGTGGTGGGAATAAGACGGCGAAGGCGGCGCGGTAGATTGCGGAGAACCTGGCCTGGACTTCTTTGCCTGACGGTGCCCATAGTGATCGTCGTGCTCGTGGGAATGCGACCTAGACATTGGCTGAGAGGTCGGGTTGGAGGAGTAGTGGTACTGGGAGAGAGATGGCAGACGGCCGCTGGAGTATGGGTGGTGGTGGTTGTATGGGTGAGATCCGTAGGAACTTCTACTCGACGGTGTCAAATGACCAGAGTGGGAGTTCTCGCGCTCGACTTGAGAAGCTGCCGTCGCCAGGAGGTTGATGTCCATGGGGTGATGGACTCCAGCAGGACTGAGATCGCCGCTTACGTTACGCGTCAAGTAAGATCCTCCGCTGGTCGGGTAGGCCTGTTGGTAGGTGTGTGGAGGCGACACGTTTGGCGAAGCCACCTGAGATCCAGGCGCTGACCTGGTCATGGGAGCGTGTGGAGGCGGCATCATGTTGGGAGCGCTGAGTTGAGGGTTTTGCTGAGGCATGAGGGGAGGCTGATTCAGCTGGTGGTGCTGTATCGAAGCCTGCTGGTCGTAGCCTGCTTGTGCCGCCGCGACCGCCGCTGCTGTGGCTGCTGCGTGCTGCTTGTTCCCTCTTCTTGAGTTCGGGTTGTTGTGTATCCGTGAGTGCCTCGTGAGCTCGTCGGATCTGCTAAACCTCTTGGTGCATCCTGGAAACTGACAGGCGTGAGGCTTCTCGCCAGTGTGCGTCCTGATGTGCCTCGTCTGGTGCTCTAGACGGTGGAAGGCCTTGTCGCAGAGAGGACATTTGTACGGACGTGGCAGATCCGGACGGTGCTCGTCTTGTGATTGCATGTTAGAAGCCATGGATGGCAACTGGGTTTGTGCTGCTGCTGCCATATGATGTCGGCTATTGTCGCCCGATGGCGTGGGGTTGTTAGATGGCGACGAGGACGGTGAAGGACCCGTCAGAGGTGTCGCCTGAGCTGGTGTCGACGACGATGTGCTTGTGTAAGGGTAAGTGTCGACGGGACTCAGCAAATTTTGTAAACTTGCTGGACCAGTCGTTGACATGTGAAAGGCGCCAGCAGGTGGGCGCAAAGTCTGGAGTAAGCCGGTGGGCGAAGGTGGGCTGGCTGCAGGGGCTGGCGGTATTTTCTCAGCTGGTGGTGTGTAACAATGGCTGCGCTGCAGGAACAAGCAGTGCGGCTGGTGCGAGTAGCTGGACGAGTGCAAGACGGTAATCCGGGGTACAGGAGTGTTTTGAGAGAGGACAAGTTGTATGTCGGAGAATGGTGTAGGGAGGAAGGGATGAGATAATGTGTGGGGAAAGGAAGATGAGCGTGGGAGAAGCGGGCGGGAATGGGCTCAGGAAAAGAGCTGAGCCGATGACGCTTCTGCTTCTGGATGCCACGCTGCTGCCCAGGGCGAAGGGCACTGGCTCGCACTGGCTCGCACTGGCTCACAGGCTGTGGCTCTGGCTCTCTCCGTCGGCCCCAGGGACACTGGCACAAGAGCGGGTCGGTGAGTCGAGGGAGAATTTGAGATACCCGAGAGATTTTCGTGTCCTGTCTAATCTCTCGGCGGGAACGTGCTCGCACCAGAAAATTCTACCGCGCCCGACAGAAGAGCTAGCCGGGATTTGTGGAGAGCGTCGAGACTCTTTTCTGGCTGATCAGGCGTTTGCGGGCGCTCGGAAAACACAAAAAGACAAAAGGACCGTTGGAGTCTCAGCTCGCGGCGCCGGGCATGTCCGTGTAGAGTGTAGATCAATCGCGCGACGATACGTCCAAATCAAGCCACTGCGTGGTGTCGTTGCACGCCCACACCACAACCACCACACTGCAGCATGGGGATGCTTGGCAGATACCTTGGATGCCCCCCCCGCACACGATCTGTCTCCGATTGCACATGCAATGTCATCTCACAACAAGGTACGTACTGCGAGAAAATCTGGATGAGGCGTCGAGATGGTCAGTCGCGCGTGACGTCGACTGCTGTTGCGGTGAAGAAAATTTCAGTCACAGTGAGTCTGTTGGGGTTGGACGCCCGTGTTTTTCGTTGCCAATCTGTCTACCCTAGAGGCAGTTATTCCCTTGGTCAGCGAGAAACTGTTCTTTGAAAAGCTCGTGCTTCTTGGATCCCTTGGTTGTTGGTTACGGGCGCTGTGGGGCAGACAAAGGCGGAGCGAGATGACACCGAGGCTGGGCCAGAATGGTTGGGGCATGGAATGTGATACAGGTGAGAATAACCGTGGCCCGCGGGTACTCGATGGCAGTTGGCTGCTATCGAAGCGTTTGTTCCACCGTCTTCATATCACTTAGTGGTAGGTAGGGCTGTGCCGTGACTATTTTCGTGGGGGGATGCAAGAAAGGGTGACTGTGAAAACGGTCCCAAAGGCCCGAATTGACAGAGACTTTCTTCAAGGTGATTACAGATCATGAGCGTGTGCCATATAGCCGGTCGATTGGATTTTCACATTTGCATGTGATTTCAATTTCACAGTCGCGTCGAGCACATCGTCTCCTGATCGACCGCATTGGGACCCCCCTTCGGCGTGTATTGTAGCCTGCTTCTTATCACCTGCTATCAGTCCGAGGATCAAACACGTGCGCAAGACAGCCTCTGCCTTTTGGTGGACCGTGCAAGCGCATTCTCTGGTCTCTCTCGCTCAATATTTCTCACGAGCCATTATCCGGCGGGTTGTCTGCGTGTTTGCCTAATTCGCGTTGACACAGCCTGCTCGGTCTGTCTCGATGGCATACGAGACAAGTGTTTGAACTGTTGTTGCACGCCGCATGTCGTTCATTGATTGCGGGGGGTACGTACTCCTCGGATGAGCAACCTTGATTTGCACTTCAGCCGCAACGAATCTATAGGCACAGTGCGAAGATCTGGGGTGACTAACTAATCTGGGGCACCCAATATACCAGGCTTGTCCTTCGGCAACGAACTGCATCACGATGAGGCGTCTCATCCTCCTGTAACCGGTAGAGCTGCGATGTGGGGGAAGCGAGCGAGGCCAAACAACACTTCCAAGCTTTCTCCAATCTCACTTCGGTCTCCACTTGATGCAGCCCAGGCCAATGCCTTCACCACCGTCGGCTGTGATCATTGATAAGGGAAATGATGCCACCTGATGTTGTTTCAGTACGGCAACGGTCTGGGGCAGATGTGTCGTCCGGCGATCGCCAGTCGATCTATCAGCCGCTCAATCATTCCTCCGAAACAGAGATATACGACACCACTGTTTGGTACGTCTGCTTGGTGGTTATTTTCCGTTGTCCCTCCTTTTACCCGCCCCGCATTCTCTTCCCCCCATCTTCAACGCCTTCTGCCTATGGTCGCGGATGAAGATGTCCAATCTTTCGCCTGATTCCTTCGCAACCACGAACGTGGGGGGCATTGGCGATCAGGCACGACTCCAGAAAACCAACATGATGGTCCCAGCGCCTGGATGCCGTTCTCGTTAGCTGCAGTAGTTTTTCCGGCGCCCCCATGCAGAGAGACCCTGGACTCCTGTGATTCCGCCTTGGCCCCCCCGGACTGCCCTTCATACCCTGTGCTCGTTCATGCCCAGGGCCTGGCCAAATTGGGGCTCCACAGCCTCATCTTGTCCAACAACGTATCCGAACAGCAAATCTCATATGGCGTGCGCGCTTGTCATCGGCTCTTTCGGTTGCGACACATCGACCTCTCCCATCCCAGACCTCGGCTAGACACGAGCACGACACATGGAGTGTTTCGATACACTTCGTGGATCAGTTGGACTTGGATCGAATTCCACATTGTCTCCACCCATGGCACCGGGTCGGTAGCGAGTTGACACATCGGTTGATATGAGCCGCGCTTTTGATGTGCATGTCTGACTCGAGGCATCCCCAGATTCTGAACCCCCCATTCCCTCCGGTGGGAGAGAACCTCAAAGGTCAGGATCCATGGTATGGTACTGCCTGCCACCACCTTGAAAATCATGCCATGACTTGAAGAGCCGCAAAGAATCCAGGTTCTGGATTCCTAAGCCGCTGGAGAAATTCCTATTCCATGTCGACCTTTCACGACCAGCTTCCTGAGGTCATCCGTCCAGCTCTTCCTTCTCATTCATTCCATGACTATTACGCCCTCGACAGGAGCACATGACGAGCGCAACAGCAACTGCTTGACATCGTTGTGCCCAAACCGGATGAACTTCACTATCCAAAGAAGACCCACCGCTGCCCTGAGCAGGGCACAAAGACTTCACGTTGGAAGGCACTACACTCTCTTTCCAGGCAGGTTCGTGAGACGCAAAAGGTAGGGGCACATTCCATCTTGAAGCAAAAGAACAAGTTCAGGTGTGACACGCTCCACCTGTATCTGTAGCCGACTTACATCGACAGCCAATCTTCCAATATCTTTGGCCTCAGATGACGAGAGCCGCATCGCAGGCGATCCATTCTCGTCATTGAAGCGACTGTTCATGCTTGCCATTCTACTACAACGAACATGGTATATCAACTTGGCAGACACTTCAGCCGGTCACGGATGTACAGTGCCCAACATCAATTAAGTTCTAATCATCAAAGCGACCATGGTTGCGTCTTGTATTCTTAACACGACCACATCAGGGGCCTCGGCTTGACAAACCATGCAGCTGGTCATGCAAGTACAGCACACGTGACCGATGAAAATCTGGTTGTCATAGCGGCCATGCTTGCATCTCATGTTCCTATCACGAAAATGATACTCAGCTTGACGATGCTCTTAGCCGATCACAGAAGTACAGTACCTTTGACCCACCAAGTGTTGATTATCAAAGCAGTCATGCTTGCGTCTCATAGTCCTATCACGACCACATCCCTCAGATGGACAAACTCCTCAGCCAGTCACAGAAGTATGACGACCATGAGTAAACTGAGGCCAAAAGCCCTTCAGGCCTGTTACGTGAACGTACAGCAGACGGAGCATGACCTGGCCACCAAGTGCTAGCCCTCTTTTTCCGGCAAACCGACCCAATTGAAAGACGCCTTCTACTCCATGAATAATCGGCGCCGTACCTTTCATCGAGAACGTGAACTCTACACTCTCAATCTGGTCACCACTTTGCCAAAAGATTCGTATACACCCAACGAGGGCTGTTCATCGCTCCGAACCAAACATACAGGTTCTGTAAGATCTAGCCCATGGATCGGTGGATGGCCGAACAATTCAATAGAAAGGCGGCGCAACCTACAATCGATCTCAGGTATCGAAATGCTGGTCGAGTAGAATCTCCTTGACATCAACATCCGTGGTGCTTGACAGGGAGATCAAAGCAAAGAGAGGGGATGCGGTAGAGTCACGACCATCCTCATGACCATGGGCTGGGGTCACGGTGCACGCATATGACACTGCGTCCCGTGCAGAAGCAGGCGTCCCAGTGGACCATGTATAGCGCATGAGATCGGTCACCGCTCCTCGGAGAGTCGAGCTGCTCAAGTGGTGAAGTGTACACTGACGGTGTATTTATGTAAGGACTCCTAGAAGATGCTCCACGTGCTGGTGTCGTCGCTCCATGAGAGCGCAGTCAAGATGTGGCGGTGAGTAAACGAGCTTGTGGTCTGTTCATGCGACATCAATTGTTGGTTGCTTTGTATCCCTAGCTCTCCCCTGTCATATACCACAGTCAACATTGTTGTTTGCTGGTACATTCGTGAGGTCTACCTCCTCTTCAATGCATGCCAGGTATACTGCTGCAAGTAGTTGCTTCTCATGCACTGACTCGCAAGCAATTCGCTTGGTCGTAAGATCAAGGACAAAGCGTGCGAAATGACGACCGTCGGATTCTAGTAATTACATTTCCAATACTGGATGCTATTTCCCGTTTGCCCCCAAAAACGCCATAATAGATGCTCCCGCATAGTGATATATAGACATATCCATCCTTGGATAACAGGTATCCTGTTCATTGCAGCCATCCCTTTATACTCCTTGTTCTCTTCCTGCATTTATCTCGTCTTGTCCTTTTCATGCTTACGCAAGTCTACAAGGCGATGCCCATCCTCCTTGGTCCAAAGTACAGCAGCCCACCCACGCCTGTGAAGCTCATGCCCATCCACCACCACCAATCTGGGTTCATGGCGTGTTGCACCATGGATTTCCTGCCACCCATTTTCCAGTTGATCGGAACCTCCATGTTGTCCCTCTTCGCCTTCCTCGACTTGCCGGTCGCCTTTGCACCTGCACTGCTAGTTGATGTGGGGTTGAGCGTGCTGGTTGGTAGCATCTGTGGTGGGGAGTACATCAGGTACATTGGGTTGAGTGGTGCACCATCGAACTGGAAGAGATCGAGACGGGGCCTCTTGGAGTAGGGATCGGTCTGTACTTGATACGTTTTGAAGAGTTCGGTCTGGTTGTAGCGCGTGTAAATACCGTTGTCGTATTGACAGGGGGTTGAGATAAGTTGGCGGCCATCCACAGCGATTGGGGTCAGGGTGAGACTGCCGTTGGGATTCTGTGTCCATTGACCGTGTTGCCATTGCATGATTCCGCTAGGACATTGTGGGTTTTGGGCTATGATTCTGTCAGAGTGGAGCAATTGCGTCAAGAGAAATACGACGTACGGTTTGCGATCGCACGATAGTAAGCCTCCTCAAAGTGGCCGTCCGCGGTGAAGGAGTAGGAGAAGCCGGTGCGGTCTGGCTCAATGAACTCATCCTTGACGGGATCGTAGAAGCCCTTGTAACTGTTAGTTGTCCATTCATTCTGCACGAGAAGCCGTCCGTACTGGTCCTGTCACGGTCTTGTTCGACTTTGTTGACCATGTTCCGACGAGCTCTTCGGGCCAAACACCCTGTGCGTTGACTGCTGATAGGAGCGCGATACCGCCGCTGATGACAGAAGCCAACGATGGCTTCATATTGACGGTGTAAAGTTCCAAGCGAATGTGAGAGTGGTGTGAAAGGGTTGTGGAGGCTGTTGAGAAAGCAGGAGACGCAGTCCTCGTATATTCTTGGATAGGGCTCGGCAGAGAGGCGTGGCGCCCCAATCGGATGCACGGTCGCAGATTGCGTCGATTTCGCAAAACTGAGCTCGGGCCCCCTTCTGGCTTACTAAGCCTACGGACAGTAGAAGAACAGAGTAATTTACAACTTCACCAATAGCTACCTATACTGATCGTGATTGTATTGTGCGAGGCCATGATAAAATTACTTGTGAATGCTGGTACATGATCAAGGACTATTCTTTAGCGGATCAGAGTTTGCAGTGATCACTTCTTCTGACTTGGGGCTCCATCTGCCCAGCAAACAGTCTCACACTGAAGCATCAGGATTGCCTATGTGGGTGAGTCTGTCAAAAACCGAGCTTGCTTTAGGCAGTCCGTGTTCAAGCAATAGATTGCTGTCCTCGATTGGCATGAGCCTGTCACGCCTGCCGTTAACAAGAAGAAGCCGACAGGACGGCTTCTCAAGAATCCCTGCATTGAGAAGACTGAAGTCCGTTTGCACTTCACTTGAGAGCTGCTCCGTAGAAGCAGATCCAAACTTCTTGGTCAAGGCCGGGAGGAGAGCCCATGGATGTTCATGGTACTGGGCCCTCTCCAGCCATTCCTGAGAGAAAAAGTGGTGGGTACCCGCTCCATATCCAAATGCTGCTGGGAAGCATTTTAGCACGTGTATGCGCTGCTCGGATGCCGTGATATCCACCTGCATTTGGACTCTGAAAGACGATCTTGCGCAGACTGTAGACGCCTTTCTCTCCAACCAATCAACCCAGAATGCTTATCCACAGACGATCAGGTGAGTTCGGGTCTCGACGATCGGCAGCACAATCTGCAGCTCCTGGCATATCCACCACAACGGTAGCCCATCGTCGCCGAAAGGTTAGTTCGTCAAGTAAAAAAGCGAAGTCAGGTCGATCACCGTCCAAGCCGCGCAGGATGATAATGTTAGGGCATGGATCGGAATCAGTAGCACTGCAAGACCGGAGAAGATACAGAGGAAGTTGTTTGCCTTCATTAACAGTCGCTTGTGGTTTGGAATGCTGATGTCGTGGGCCTGCAAGTCGAGTAGCGCTGCTGCTTTCATGATCCTCTTCTGCGCCTCATGCATCACGGTCTTGGTCGGCTCAGTGATGTACAGAAGGCGGACAAGGCGAAAGACCGCACATGATCAAAGATACAATAACACGGCTTCAACGCCTTTGTTTTCCGCTGCGGCAGTGTCACCCTCTGCGACGAGACGTTCGGCGGTCGGGATCGCTGGCACAAACTCATGGTGGGGTTATCTTCTGTTGGAGTCGTCTTCAACAAGCCAGCTGATGGTTAGTCGGAGGTCCTGCATTGGTGCAGAAATGTCCCGAGGGCGATAATGCTTGTGAAGGATTGATTGCTTTGGACGAAATGAGAGGCTAGATCGACAAACCGACTCCAAATATGATAGGGAAAGCGACTGATAGCAGCTTGAGCTGGGACAGCCAAGTTATGTCAATATGGGAAGCAGGCCCGGATTCACTTTCCAGACTACACTCCACCGTATGGACCACCGATCTATATCTTAGTCCGTCTTCCCATTCGGATGCTACGAATCACCTGTCAGCAAGGTCAATTGCTGACATCGATGGCACTTGTCTTAGCGGGATAGGCTTCGTCAATGCTAAGCCCAAAATGGAGGACAAGGAGCTGTGGGACGGGAGCATGCCCGCTGGAAGTGATGCAAGGAATCGGACATGAAGATCATGGACTGCAGTGCTGTTCAGTTGAGCAAGGGTACTGTCAATCTTCCAAGCAAGCAGACGCCAACCATGCAGCTCATGGATCACTCGTAGTCCTTGCTTGAGCACTTCTCGGTTTCCTGTTCTGGCTGAGTGCATTCATAGATCACCTTTCACCATCGTCTTAGCATCGACTACTGTGTCATAGATAGATTGTTCCCAGAACGAAGAAAGCGAAGGAGCTAGTAAAGTGGAAGATATACACACTCGCGATTGCGATATACTCTAATGAGCCATCTCGCAAAGCAGCTTCTTAGCTGCGCGCAGGGATACTTCTTGTCCCCGAGGCCCAATCTCTACAAGCCTGGCTAGCAAAACTGGCCACCTGATATAATCCTGCCATTCGTGAATCGATTCAAGGTCGCCACACGACTCGTAAATCCACGTTGACATTCTTCCGATTGGTGTATACTCTGGTTGCGCAGCAAGTGAGCGCCATAATCGTGATTGCCAAAGCAAGGTAGCGAGACAGAACTATCCGTGACTTATCGTTGGTGCTATCCAGCAAGTCCTGCTAAATTTGCTCGGGCATCTGGAGAAGGATGTGGTGGGCCTCTCGAAGAAACTGCATGGCAAGAAGTATGTCGTTCATCAAAGACTTTGCACTAGCGACCATGAGGTGACAGAAAGCCAACTTGTGGATGGGAGTGTGCAAGTCGGCGGGCGACATCTTCGAGGAACTGTTCTATCGAACGCACAAGATCAGGTCTCAATCTTGATTGCTCAAGATTTTGCATTTGGGCGGGGTATGGCATTGTATCAGTGCCAGCTCCCGGATCCAATCTTGGACTAAGGCTGTTGAGGCGGTAGCTCAATCGGCGAAGTGTGAGCATCTCGAGGACGACGTCGTCAAAGCAGAGGCACTGAACTCGCAGTAACATACATGATCTCACACAATGAATCCTCTCACTCTCTGTTGACGACGCTCGGAGACCCAGTGAGCTAGCAAGATCGGAATGGCATGCTGTTGTAATTGAAGAGACTGATACCAAGTCGGCGTTCTAGTAATTTGAGACATATGACAAGATGAGAATGCGAATATGGAATTTTGAAGCGCTTTGTTCTGGTGTCCTGTCAAATCCGCACACGTGTCAGTGGAGGATGGGTGATACCTCAACACCACGCCTAGCGGTATCTTCAGGCCACGGTCACACAAACTCGCGGTGGTAGTAAGAAGACGCTGATTCGAGGATATCTAGTGAAGTGATTGCGCGGCTAGCGCTCAATGAGTATCGAATCGTCTGTCGGGCAGCGCCACTGACCACGCGGTATCCTGGATCAATAGGATTAACGTCTAGGAGACGGGGCATGGCGGTAGAAACAGGTTGATACGCGCATAAGCGTCCAGAACTTTAGACACTTCGCACAGCTCAGGCGCTGCTCTTGAGCTGTTGAAGGAATGTCAGAAATGCACTGCCGAGCGTAGGATACATGTTGAATGTAACCTTTACCCTGCGTTGCTTGCAGACGAGACACCCACTGCGACTCTTCTGGTGGGCGTGTATGCGAGGCTCGCTAAAAATGAAAGATAGTTTTCCATCAACTATTTCGGAATGTACTGCGCTTATGCCTGCTGCTTTCTGCGCCATTCGCCATCGAACGAAGGTGGCGTCTCGGAAAAACAGGAGCTGTAAGAAAAGCGTTTTTAGTAAGCGTGTCTCGGTTTCTTATCATGGCTTAGTGCATCCGAGTTATGCGTGGCTTGCACTAGCGTCCGTCCAATCGCGCCAGTCCAAATGTCTTCTCCCACAGTCCAACAGTATCATCTCCTTGATCAATCAATCAAGCAACATGTTCGTTCCGTCCCGCCATATGATGATTGTAACCTGAGTCGATAGTGTGTGATCGGGATACACGGGACTCGGATGAGGGTTCAAAGTTACCCGTAGGTGCATATAAGTCGTTCCCGCATTTGTGCAAAGGTGCTTGGTAACGGAGAAGGCGAGCATGGTCACGTGTCACCACATCCGCCAAAAACCTCGGTCCAAGACAGTTCTGTACATCTGTGGCGGCCAGAGAGTATCCTAGCAGCCTGTGGATCCTGCCAACAGAGCTCGCCTCTCGTCATGCAGGTCATGACCTCTTCAGACTTCGAGAATGGACCACGAAAGCGACAACGGAGAAGTGGACGACCTTGCGATGCTTGTAGGAGGAAAAAGACACGATGTGTCACCAAAGATGGTGCCGAGGCCTGCATGCTGTGCGAGATGAGAAACACGACTTGCACATTCGAGGCGGATGCCCCTGTCCGAAGGAGCAGTACTTCCGTCAACAATGAACTATCAGAAGGTGCAAGGGTGTCACTTGAGGTCCCCGCTGGCGATTCTCCAACAAGTAGTAGGGGAGTGCGCAGGCGGTCCAGCCTCGGTCATGGGCGATCCAATATCCATAATCAGCTGCCAACAGGTTCCTCAGATCCTGCCCATGCACCTTCGATCCCAGCAGAGTCTGTAGGGAACCCTGATGAGCCCAAGGTACTTGGTATGTCCAAGTCCCGATTCGCCGAGCTTTACGGGCTAGGAAGTGACATGGAGCCTGTTCTAATGGTAGGCAACCCTTCCATAAGTTCGGACCCGTAGATCTGACTTGATAGCGTCATCGTCCCTATGAGAGCTCTACGCAGGAGTATCGGCTAGAGACCCATGCTATACGAAGGGTCTTATCCCGCGACGGAGGTGCGGTTGAATATCCCTTGACTTTCCATATGGCTTCAGACGAGCGGGCCATTGAATCAGAACTGGCCGAGTCTCAAGTCGATGGCATCGAAGCGTGCGTTCAGCCGAACGGACCACGCTTGATCGAATTGTTCTGGCGACAGATACAGCCCTGTTACCCAATCTTGTCCAAGGAGGTGTTCATGACTAGCTACACAAAGTCATACAGATCGGTTTGCCCGGCTTTACTTGGAGCTATCTACCTTTCCGCATCACGATGGTGGTCCTACGATACAGAACTGTCGATAAGGCCGATGCCTGATGTCAGCCTGCTTCGAAAGCGGGTGAAGCAAGCAATAGACTCCTCGTATCATCGACCCAAGTTATCTGCGATTCAGGCAGTCCTGTTACTGCTTCAGTGTCAGCCAGAGGATCCTCTCAATCCTGATCATACCTATGCATGGGGTTTGACAAGTCAGGCATTGGCTATCGGGCAGTGCCTCGGTCTCCACTTGGATGCGAGCAAATGGTCCATTCCCTCCTGGGAACGGAATGTACGGAAGCGCATCAGTTGGGCTCTGTATATGCAGGATCGATGGACAGCACTTGCGTATGGACGGCCTGTTCACGTTCATCACGATGACTGGCTAGTCACTGATTTGACCGAGTCAGACTTCATGGACTGCCATACTTCTGGCACTGACGAGGAGCGGAGATCATTGAATGCCAAAGGAGAACTACAATTCAGGCTGCTGGTTGAGCTCACTCAGATTCTGTCTGCGGTCTTGTCGACTTTCTACACCGCTCGCACATGTCTGGACCAGGATACCGTGCTCCTGTATCATCGAGCTCAACCACTCATCTTACAATTACAAGCATGGTATCAAAGGGTTCCACCATCCTTGAACATGGGCATCATCTACCAAAGGAAGCTCAACTTTCACGGTAAGTAAATATCGGAAGTCCTGCGTAGACCGCTGCTAATATCTTCAAGGATATCTTCATATGTCATACTACGGAGTCATGATAGCCCTTCTGCGACGATTAGTCAGGTCCACAGCACTACCACCTCGCTGTTCTGACGATATGGTCCTGTCAGCTATCCGACAGCTGGGTCTCCATACAGCTCAGACGGCCGCAAGTCTTGTCATGAGTCTTAGACCTGATCAACTTGAATCATTCTGGTACTTTACTTCGCCATATCTCTTCTCCCTGGTAGGCTCTTTCATTACGCTACTACTGGTTACCTCCCTTTCTATCCAGGAGCGTGATTTCTGGCAGGACAATCTCAAGTCATATCTATGGAGCTTGCGAATGACCAGCAAGAGCAGCGAGCCAATCAGATACGCCGTCAATCGGCTGGAAGGGGCTATATTGCGCGGACTCGAGCATGCACTTGCCGTCAATCCCAACGAACCTACAGACGAGAGTGTCAGCCCGGCAGTCTTGAATAACACGACCGGAATGCTTGAGTTTGCAGACTTTGGAGACTGGGACATTGCTGCTGGTGTAGATGGTGCGTTCGATTTACTAAGTGGCATGGACTTCGGACCCCTTGGTTTATTTGACAATGGCAGCGCATCGCAGACTTGAAGATGCGATTGGCTCTAGTAACATGACTATTGCTCTATCTTGGCTATTCTACCGCCGACTTCCAGTGTCAAATGCTTGATGTCCACTCGACCGTCTTCGACGAACCAGGCGAGACGCTTCGTCGAATGCTGCGGATCTTGCTTGTTGCGAGAAGCAGGATGGACTTGGGGAAGACGGAACGTCATTGAGCGTCCACCTAAGAAAACTTCGATCAGCTTGCCACGAAGGAAAATCGTGGCACCGCCACTGAGATCCACGCAGTCATGGCGAATCATCTCGGGCCCGTCCACGCTTCGTGGTAGGTGCAGGTTGTACTGGTCTGCCCAGAAGTCGTCCAAGGGAGGGAAGCCAGAATCTAGCACAACGGTGAAGGTTCCGTGCTCATTGGGCTGGAACTGAAGGCGATGAGCCAGCTGGTCAACGTCCATGTCCAACATCAGACCAAACGAGTGAGCGTCGCAGCTTTGAACAGCAAAGTGTAACAGTAGATCTCGATCCTCTTCTGGGAAGAAGTTTGGCTCTACCGTCGTCTTACCCGTACTCTTGAGGGATAACTCAGCAGGTATGACGTGTGAAGAAGGCACTGTAGTCTCTCCAAATAGCCTCCTCAACTCCATTACTGGTTCCACACGGAGATTGCCATTTACGTCCGCAGACACTTCTCTCGAGACGCCCAGGTCACCTCCCCATAACCACTTTCCTTCTCCATCCACGTAATCGCCAGCCCAGCCAAAGAAGATGCGTTTACTGGGATCTTCAGACTTTGGACACGACTTTGCGGCATACCATCTCCGACCATCCAGCCTCCCATGTGATCCATCCCGAGGTATTCTGAACGGTCCAGTCGGCGAATCTGCCACCCGATACACAGTTCCCGCATTTGGTCCATGAAATCTCGAGTAGACAAGGTACCACTTCTTATTCGGTAAAGTGAAGAGCTCCGGGCACTCCGGACAGAACATGTCATTGGGTTCATACAGCGGCTCAGGCTCAAACGTCCACGTCTCTAGGTCTTCTGACTTCAGCAGTGCAACACAACCTCGGCTCCAATAGGGACCGCTAGCCAGCCTCGATGCAATGAGCATCCAGTACCGGCCGTCTTGCTCATTGAAGAAGACGTAGGGGTCCCGAAAATCGATGTCTTCGAGCATCGATCTCCCATCGCCAGCGAAGGAGATTTCTTGGCCTGGTAGCGAGAACTGCGTTCCGTGCTTGTCTCCGGACTTGGAGCGCAGGATGACTTGCTTTCCTCCGCGGAGGAGATTATAGCCTGTGTAGAAGACATTCATGATGCCATCGGGGCCAAGCACGGCGGCGCCTGTCCATGCCCCGTCCGCATCGGGAGAGGAACGGTCGGCGCTGGGAGTGATGCTTGGCTCTGAGTCGCGGGTCCAATTGACAAGGTTTTTAGACCGAAGTCGCCACCAGCTTGATCGTAGCCGGGGTGGATGATGGCGGGTGTATGGTGGTGTGGTCAAATGGAAGAGGTGATATGTGTCGTCTACCAGGAGTGGGATCGCATCTGCTGCGGCTTGTGAAGGAGAGACACGACTGTATGAGCCGTTCTCTGGAGGCGGGGTGGGGATCTGGGAGTCTTGCTTCATCTTCTGTGCGGCGGAGTCGACTCAACTTCCCCAGGTGGATCTCGATTGAAGGAGAACTACAAGAAAATGGAAAAGATTGTGAGGACGGGGATCTGTAAAGATGTCGAAAAGTATTCCGACCTTTGCTACAAGAAAGGTAGGACGCTTTACTATGTATATGAATGCGAAGTCGAGACAACCAACCTGACTCAATAAATGCTGACGATCAATACTAGGGCATGGCGGTTTTGGCAAATCGAAACACGATGCTCGTCCGGCAAGCATCCAGGAATGTGTCGACGGGCCGCGGGCATGGGAAGGCGTTGCTGAACCACGGTTATGCGGATCTCACACGCCGCGGGTATACCTCATCCGGTAGTCGCCGCGGGTCCAACGACTGAAACCTCCCAGCACCTCACTTCACGATCTCTTCGCAATGTCCACATGGGTGACTGGGGTAGTGGGTTCTCCATCTGGAGCAGAACGTTGTTTGCGAGATCCGACATGATATAAGTCTTATCACCTCCGACCTCTGGCTTCGACGCCATACCTGCCAGCACTCCCAACTACTCACAGATCTCCGCAACGATATGGCGAAACTCAAATATCCTTACATCTGGCTTTTCTGCGGCTTTGCTGCGTTAGGTGCATGTTTGTATGGCTATGACGGAGTCTATTTCAATGGTGTATCGATTCTAGGTAAGCAGTGATCTACGGAAGCCAATGCAACCAACTGACCAGCGACCACAGATGTCTTTGTCGAACACTTTGGCGAGCAAGACGCGACTGGACAATATGTTTTGTCGCCGTCACAGCTTTCCGTCATGACCTCCATGATCAATGTCGGCGAGCTGGTCGGATCTCTCGTCGCCGCACCCCTGAACGACAAGCTTGGCCGCAAAGGAGTCTTCATGGTGGGCACAATCGCAATCATCATTGGAGTCGTCTTGCAGCTTGTCACCACTTCGAGTAGAGATCTCGTGACCGCTGGCAGAGCAATACTGGGCTTTGGCGTTGGCAACTTCTCTGCCACATCCCCTCTCTACATGGGCGTGAGTTTGAAGCCTGTCACTCCTCTCTAGACATGCTGACCCACCGAAAAGGAAATCGCTCCCATCTCCATGCGAAGCCCCCTCTTGATGTGCTGGCAACTCACCCTATCCGTATCTCAGATCATCGCCGCCGCCATCAACCGCGGCATGGTCAACATCGACTCCTCCTTCGCCTACCGCTTCCCCATCGGCTTTCAGCTCCTCTTCCCAGCCCTCATCCTCCTCGGCATCTACTGGGTCCCCGAGTCTCCCCGCTGGCTCCTCCGCTCCGGCAAAACCACCGCCGCGACCTCCGCCCTCCGCCGTCTCCACCACGAAGACCCCACCTACGACGCCGCCTCCGACATCAGCACCATGCAATCCGACATCGACGCCGAGAAGAGCCTCGAAGCCGAGTCCGGCTGGCTGCAGCTCATCACCGACCCCATCGAGCGCCGCAAAGTGATCCACAGCGCCGGCGCCCTCGTCGCGCAACAGATCAACGGCATCCAGTGGTTCTACTACTTCGGCACCGTCTTCAGCCGCGCCATCGGCCTGTCCGATCCTTTCCTTATGACGCTCATCGTCTTCATCATCCAGGTCTTCGTCGTACTGGCTGCTGTCCTGTGCGCAAACCGTCTGCCACGCAGACCCCTGCTCATGATTACTACGGCTATCATGACCGTCAGTATCTTCGTCGTGGGGTGTCTCGGCATCCCCGGTGGCGAACCAAGCAGCACCATCGGCAAGGTCATCATCAGCTTTGTCGTCATTGAGATCGTGGCCTTCAACTTCGCGTGGGGACCGCTAGGGTGGACGATTGCGTCCGAGATGGCGGTCGGGAGGAACAGGAATAAGATCTATGCAGTCGCGGTGGCTTGTTTCTGGGTCACGGTCTGGGTGACGGTTTTCACGCTGCCGTACCTTTATTATGAAGCGGGGTTGGGGCCGAAGACTGGATTCGTTTATACGGCGCTTTGCTTGGTGACGTGGGCATATGTTTGGTTCTGCGTGGGCGAGGTGCAGGGGAGGAGTATGGAGGAGATCAATGGCTTCTTCAGGGATGGCATTCCGGCGAGAAGGTGGAAGGATCAGCCGAGAGCGGTGGAGAGGGAGGATGTGGTTGTTGGAGAGAAGGGGAGCATTAGCAGAGATGAGGGAAGCGAGTAGGCGTGTATATATAAAAGAAACAATGGAGCATATTTTTATGGCCGGTCTCAAAACCACAATGGAGTCAGAGACACTGAGCAGACTCAGCAAGAGTGATGTGAACACTAGGCGTGGTAGATTACTACACTAATTTGTACGAGAACCTGGCCGTGGTATTCGAAAACCTATCGATCTATGCTTGTTCATCAAGCAACGCCCGTACTGAGGCTCTCTTCAGCACAGTGAATATGGAAGACGCTTAAGGCATTGCCGCTGCCACTGACATCTTCTCTCGTTCAATTGGGCGCCTGCCTCAGCTTCACATAACAATCCATATCCCACTGCCAATGGAACCACTTATTCTTAGTCTGCCACTCTTTCTTCGGATCCACAAGCTCCAAATCATACATCTTGAACAAGGTCCCGATAATCTTATAGATCTCCGCCTGCGCCACATTCTTCCCTATGCAAGCGCGCTTGCCGTACCCGAATGTCCCGTCCGTCTCTCTCATCCTCTGTACTCGCTCGCGGAAGACGTCTTCCTTCTCGCCGTTTTGTCGCAGCCACCGTTCGGGGATGAAGGACGTCACGTCTTCACCGTAGACGGAGGTGTTGTAGTGGATCACGGCCGGATTGATCCCGATTACGGTGCCGCCGGGGAGATAGCGGCCGTCGGGGAGGGTATAGCCGCCTTCTGGAACGACGCGCTCGAGACTGAGTGCGACGGCAGGGTGGAGGCGGACGGACTCGCGGACGACGGCGTCGAGGTAAGGGAGTTTGCTGGCTTCTTTCCAGGGAAGAACGCCGTGCTCTTTCGTTACTGTATCGAGCTCGGCTTGCAGCTTGCGCTTCTTGTCCGGGTTCTTGCACAGGAAGTAGGTGATGGCGCGCAGTTCGATGGCGGTGGTGTCGGAGCCGGCGACAACGCTGGCCATGACCCAGGCTAGAATGTGTTGGTCTGTGACGGTGGGGTCTTTCTTCTTGATGTCGAGGAAGTCGTCGAGGAGGTCGGATTGTAGGTCTGCGGCCTTGGAGTCGCGGCGGGCTTCGCCTTGCTCGCGAGCGCCGATGGTGCCGAGGGCGAAGGCCAGAGCTGCGGCTGTAGATGGTGGTCCATTGCGCCAGTAGAGGTTCTTGTCGAGGAGTCTGTCGGTCCATGGCATTTGGCCGATGACGGCTTGGTACTCTAGAGCTTGTTTGCCGTATTCGATTAGATTGTCAATGTCCTGGCCCTTTTCGAGAAAGCCGAGGTTGCGGCTGAAGGTTGCTTCACCAATGATGTCCCAAGCGACTGATACTGTCAGTGTCATGATAAGCTCAGGCGCTATGATACTCACGTAGATGCAGCCATAGACCGATGTCGCAAGACTTGCCAGTGGAGACAAATTGGTCGTCTATACGCTTCATAAAGTATTGGATGATACCGGTCATGAGTGATTCGAAGCGAAGGACGTTGGTCATGGTGAAGACCGGGTGGACTGGTTTAGTCATGCCGGTATGCCAGTTCTCGTCTCTGGTACTGAAGACATTGCTGAGAATCTGCTTGCCAAGCACGAGGTCGTGGACGTTGTAGAAGGCACTCTGTCGGCGCGGTCAGATGGCGCGCATAGCAATCGAAGTACGTGATTCCATAAGTCGATAATCCCCTTTCTTTCGTGGTGATGTGCGATTTGAAGCCCAAGAACATCTCTAGAGCTGCGACATTGCTTACCTTTTCCCATCTTGTCTTGCTAGAGTATATAACCTTGATCAAGTTTGGATCATCGATAGACACGCAATTGGGTCCAAGACGAACCACCGAGCCATGCTGCTTGTGCAAGTCTCGATGAATTTCATGTGCTTGGCCCTGCCATACAGTGAGTAGTCGCCAAAAGTCAGTAAACTTTGCAGCGATTGGTCCAGGTATGCGGTTGAGAGGAGAGGTCAGGAGGGGGACCAGGAAGGTAATTGCAAGCACTGCTACTGCAGCGCCAATAGCGTACGTCGTAACAGCCATGATGGACGACACAAGGATGAGAGACGCTAGAGTGAATGGAAAGGATGGCTTGCTGGAAGGCCAACAGTAAGCTACATATCGGACGTAGAGAGTCCGTTTGGATGTCTGATGTTACAGAGCTGAGTTGCGGCACAGCTGTAGTCTGCCGCTTGTCGTCATGCCTAAAAACAAGCGTCGAGATAGGCCGGAGGACATGAGTTGGTGGCGCCCTCGCATGCAAGGGCAGGTGGGCTCAGGACTTGGTAACGACGATCAGAGGATCGGTTCGTCCGTCCACGGTCCGTACCGATTGATGTGAATGGTTGTAAGAGGCGTCCGGTCTCCATGAACAAAGAGTATATCCGAGGAGAAATGAGTGGAGATAGAGAGCAACAAGCCATGCAAGCGACCGTCCGTGATCAGGTTCAGACGGGACCAACACGGCCAAGGCTATCACTTTAGACGTGCATAAACTTGATGAGCTATCGAATGATTGGCCGAATGATCTGCTTTCCGTGTGTAGAATGATGCCACTTGCGGAGCTTCTGCCGGGAGCTGAGGTCGATCCCTCAGCTTGTCATCAGCCTCGCAAGCTCTGCCTCACCGTTTCTCTTCTGCTAAACAGCATGGCCAGCATGTGAGCGCAAACAGGATGTTTCGGTCAACAGCTTCGCCCTATTCTAATGCTAGACTTGTAGTCTGACATGTCCTTGCATCCCTAGACTCATGCCGCGGCAGTGCGAGATGAAGAATCCTTCACACCTTTTACCGAGCGGCATGCATGCAATTAGCCCATTAGCCCGTCCTACTTCACGGCCAACTGCATGAGATCTGCACGACGTGATTAGACACTGGTCGTTTCCAGCCTCACCAACAAGGGTCTGTGACACTTGACTTTAGCTATGTCTCCATCTTCTAAATCGGTATCACGACTCGTTTGTGCTGGGAAAACGCGGTAGGTAAATGGTGGGTAGTATTCATGGTCGTCCTTGTCCGCTTCTATATTCCTCGTCTTCATTTCCTATCAATCGCTTGATTCATTGTTGATTCCCACCTGCAAAATACTTATACAATGCCGAAGGATTTGAGACCAACTGTGTTTGCAATCCTCGTCCTCGAGGTCCTGCTTGCACTGCCGCTCGTAGTTGGCCGAATATGGTCCAGGCGCATCAAACGAGCATTGGCCTGGGACGATGCCCTTGTTGTCATTGGTTATGTATGTTCTCCGCTTCCACACGCGCAAATATGTGGCAATCTGACCGTAGTCGTAGTTTTCCGTCCTGGCCTATACCATAGGCATGTGTGTCTGTGTCGTCCAAGGGTTCGGTCGACCTGCCACAAACTACAGCATGCCAGGTTATATCCAGATTATCAAGACTGAGCGCATCTCGCAAGGTATCTGCGTCCTCGCCTATATACCGACAAAGTCTGCGGTTGCTGCTACCCAGATGCGCATCTTTCCTGGAAAGATCTTACACGCAATCCTTTGGTTCATCATATTCTCTATGTTCGCGTCATATGGCATCAATACCATTATGTGGTATCTGGAATGCAGACCCATCTCCGCTACCTGGGACCGCAAGCCAGACTCTGACTGCTGGGCACCGACCACATACCTCTACAACTCTTATTTTACTGGCTGTGAGTATTGAATTCTCCCGGGAATCATCTTTACTAACTCGTGTAGCATGGGGCGCTTTCGTCGACTTTGTTTTAGTCGCCATTCCTTGGTTCTACATCACCAAGTTGAACATGAAGAGACGCGACCGCATAGCCATTGCTTGCGCCATGAGCCTTGGTGTCTTGTGTGTAATTCGGTCTTCTTGTGTGGGACAGTAGCTGATTATTGCCAGTGCTGGCATCACGGCCATTATCAAGACCCAGGCGCTGGGCAGTGTTACTTCCCGTACCGATTACGCATGTAAGAAGTGCCGTCCGTCCTGACGAAGCGACATCAGCTGACCTTCCTTCAGACGATACTATTGGTCTCGTGCTATGGGCTGCGACCGAACTGTTTTGCGTCCAAGTCGCTGCCTGTCTACCTCTTTGCCGACCAGTCATCCAACAAATCACAGGCAGATGGACTTCGACAAAGGGCAGTGGGCGGCGCATTTCATATCCGCTCGAAAACTCGCTTTCCAAAGGATCTGAACAGAAGACCGTGCCGAACGACCATCATATCCTTCGTTCAAGGACTGATAGCGAGGAGCAGATACTGGTCGAGGCCGGTCTCGCCCGCCCTCCCGCGGTCCCGCACATGGCTCATAAGTATGGACGGATGTTGTAGGATGAGATGAGATGATATGATTGGGCAAGCTCCGGTAGGCAGGAATTATGTAGGTAGGAGGCTCATGTACGACTTTATGGCTTCGTTTCCGAGATAACATGTTCTTATACGTAACGTTCATGCAAGAACGCAGCTTCAGAAATTTGCGATTGACATATTCCTGTCGTCCCAGGGGTGTGCTTGATTCAGGGTGACATTAGATTGCAGAACGGCACCTTTGATCACGAGTGAGGGAGGAGAATCTGGACGAGTCATTCCGGCGCAAGCAATGATCAAAGCTTGGCGGTGGGGGAGCGGCGGCTCGCGGCGGATCCGATGTCATTGATCGAGTCAGCCACACCAAGTTGCATGTGAGAGCTCATGCTGACCAAAATTCGACTGCCTGACACCTGAGCAAATGTTTCAGCCTGCCACCGACATTGAGCGTTTCTATGGTTTCTTGATAACACTCGCCCGTCCGCATCCCTGAACAATGTGAATGTACTACCCCACCATCTCGACCCAGGTACAAGAACCCCACTGTCGGTAGTACAGATGGTGGACACCAACGGCACGCGACAGCGGAAAGCTGCAGATAACCTTACAGTCAACGGCAACATATCACACGAACTCACCCATGTTCCTGACGATGAGCACCCTGCTGGGCCTGTCAAGCATGGCAAGGCGAAGGAGCTGCTTCGCGTCACCCTCTTTGCCCTCTACTTCATAGGCAGTTGTCTATTGTATGTCAATTAGTCGGGATTTTCTCTTCAATCTTCAAGCTAAACCACACAGTATCCATGCCTCGCAACTGCTCGGGATTCCCCTATATTGGGTCGACAAAGAACTCTACTATGCCTGGATGGCCGTCACAAAACAGTACTTCGGCCTACTCATAACAACCATGACGCAATGGTGGTCACCCACTGTCGTCCGGATTTCTGGGGATAAGTCCATGGCAGGCCAACTCAAGAAGACAAAAGACGGAAGAGTCGAATGCGAGTTTCCGGACCGGCTTGTCCTTGTCGCCAACCACCAGATCTACACCGACTGGCTGTATCTCTGGTGGATAGCCTACACCGCTGGCTTCCACGGCCACATCTATATCATCCTCAAACAGTCTCTCAAATGGGTCCCCGTCATCGGTCCAGCCATGCAGCTCTACAGCTTCATCTTCATGGCCCGAAAGTGGGCATCCGACCAATCCCGCATGGCCTACCGCCTCCAAAAGCTCCGCGCCGAGCACAATGACGATAAGGGCCAGACGTACCTGAACCCCATGTGGCTCCTCATCTTTCCCGAAGGCACGAACCTCAGTGCCAATACGCGCAAGAGCTCGGCAAAGTGGGCGGATAAGAGCGGTGTCCCGGACATGCGGCATCAGTTATTACCTCGCAGTACAGGATTGCAGCATTGCCTGAAAGAGCTGGAGGGAAGTGTGGATTATTTGTATGACTGCACCATTGCGTACGAGAGGATACCGGAAGGGCAGTACGGACAGGACATCTTCACTCTGCGATCCGTATACTTCCAAGGCCGTGCGCCAAAGAGCGTGAACATGCATTGGCGACGATTCAAGGTTGCTGACATGCCGGTCCATGACAAGGAGGCCATGGAGAAGTGGGTCATGGAACGATGGAGGGAGAAGGATGAGCTCCTTGAGCAGCATCACAAGACTGGAAGATTCCCTAGTGATGTTGAGGCCATCACTATCGAGAACAAGAAAGTCGAGGATCCATTTATCGAGACGGAAGTGAGGCCGAAGCATCCGATCGAGTTCCTCCGGATATTCGTACCAGTCACCGCCGTGGCGCTGATTTGCAATGTCTTGATCAAGTTGTTGGATTTTGTTACTACTGGGGGCTTGAGGAAGAAGGCGTAAGGATAAAGTCGGCGTTGCTAATGCATTTGATTGCCTTTGGTTTGGATACGAACACGATACCCCTCTCTTCACGACAGCAACGTATCCTGGATTCAGATCAAGAACAGGCGAGTTGGACACACAATAGTAGATACACACTCACCTAGGATCAGCACGTAGAAACAAATACCCCTGACGAAAGTTTCCATTATTTCGTAGATCAGTACATCCACCACCTACAATTGGAACCTCGTCCTGACCTTCTCGCTCTTCCCCTTCCATTCCCACTCCTGCCCGCTTGACCTCTGAATGCCCTTGTCTATTCTCCTCAGCTTCAAAGTAAATCTCGGCCCCAACTCCTGCAATCCCGTCCTCACGTCCTCGACCCCCTGGATCGGCTTCCCATCCGTTCCCTGCACGCTCTTCTCCGTCTGCCTTTTATCACGGAACACATACCTGTGCCTCCGCACGAAGATGTAATCTCTCTGATTATGCAGCGTCACCACCGTCCTCCCCACGAGCTCCGGCTGCGGCGGGAACAGCGTTCTGAACAGATGCGCCGTCAGCAGACCTAGCGGCGTCCGGAACCCGTTGAGAATCAGCTCTGGGTCGTGGCCTGTGTCGTTGCCGTGGCCCGGGAGCCTTTTCGCGTCGATCCAGTTCGAGATGGAGAAGTGGAACATGGGGCCGTCAGGGAGGTGGACTACGTCGAGACCTGAGGGTCGCTTGAGGTCTTCGTTGAGGATCACGAGACAGGTGTATTGCCGATTTGAGGCGAAGGAGGCGATCTCTCGCACCGAGTATTTGTGGCTGTGGAAGTGGGTGTTGCGCGGGACGAAGTGCGAGTTGGGGAAAAAGGAGGTCAGGACTTGAGCTTCGGCTTTGAGGCGGGAGTTGATGCTTGTTGTGACGAGGACTTTTGGCGGGTGTTCGAGGGGCGCGAAGAGAGAGGGGAAGCGCGATTGAAGGTTCTCGGGTGTCATGTTCAGGTCTGTTGCTGTTGAAGGCGCGGGACTAGGTGCCCGGGCTGGTTTGGGGTCTTCGGTGGGCTTCCCTTCACCGTCGGTGTCCAGTTCGGAGTCGGAACCGAGCATACTGTCAAGGTCGTCGTCCTTCTCTCCGTCCAGGTCCGCTTCCTCGTCCTCCTCGTCATCTGCTTGTGCTGCCTCTTGCTTCTTGACTTCCGGGGCTCTCTCTTCAGAATCAACCTTTCGTCTCTTGATTGACTGTAGATCCACCGCCAGTCCAAGGTTTAGATCTCCATCCCCATCAGCCTCGTCCCAGGTTCTCTTCGAGTCGATCGTCGCCGGGACATTGCGAGCTCGTCGTTCTTCTCTCAACTTTGGGTTTTTGTCCTCGGTCCTTCGCCGCCGCAGCCGTTCGTCTCGCTTCGCGCTCTCTTTCGCCTTCTTGAATTTGAGCAGCTGTTCCTGCCTCTTGATCTTGTTCGGGATCTCCCTTGGGTTTTTTAGGATCGCCATGGTGATGTGTAGGTCGTTCACAGGATAGTAGTCGGCACAGATGAAGACTTGAAGCAAAGACATCTGCGGGGACCCTGGAACTTTTTTCGGGAATTTCTTGGCGCCATCGGAGTCGAAATTTGGGTGTGACTCCAGCCTTGATACCACTCACGTTTCACCTCTAGGACCCCTCTGTGTGATTCATAAACATCGAAAAGCCTCGGACATTCTTCCAAGTATATCTCTTACCTTGGCTTCAGCAATTCGTTTCAATTGCATTGTTGTGAATGCGCTGTTCCATACCAAAGGTTGCGTGTTCTCCACTATTTCCAAGTCAAACCTCCAGGCAGGCCTGGACATCTCTGCCAGCTAGACCGGAGACCACTTTTCGATCTTGCAAATTATTGCCGCGTCTGGTACAAAACCTCGGACGTCCGTTCTCTAGCAGTCTACACGTAAAGCGCTTCGACCCCTCGACCAGAACAAGAGTCTCACCCAAAATGTCATCAGACTACAAGACCCTCAAGGGCCAGGAGTTCGATAGAGCAGCGTTCGAGTCTTTACTTAGACGAAAAGTCTTCTTGTGGCAATCCTTCGAGCCGTATGGATCAGTAAAGGGTCTCTTTGACTATGGCCCTCCCCTCGAGGGGCTTGAAAGCGAGGTGCTCAGCATCTGGCGAGACCATTTCATCCGCGCTGAGAAGATGATGGCATTGAAGTGCTCCATGCTCACTCCTTACGAGGTGTTCAAGGCCTCTGGGCACGTCGACCGATTCGCAGACTACATGTGCAAGGACCCAAAGACTGGAGAGATTCTACGATCTGACCATCTTATTGGCGATGTGCTGGAGCAACGCCTCAAATCCGACAAGGAAGCTCGCGGAGAAAAGACTGAGGAGGCTACGGATGACCCAAAGCGCAAGAAGAAGGCCTCCAAGGCCGCCAAAGGTGCAGTCAAGCTTGATGACAAGGTCCGCTCAGAGTACGAGCACATTCTGGCTATCTTAGATGACTTTACCGGCGACGCCATGGGTGAACTGATCAAGAAGCACGACATCCGCAACCCCTCCTCTGGCAACGAAGTCGAGCCTCCAGTCTCGGTGAACCTGATGTTCCAGACCCAGATTGGCGCAACTGGCAATGCGCCCGCCTTCCTCCGCCCCGAGACTGCTCAGGGTCAATTCCTCTCCTTCCAGAAATTGCTGGAATTCAGCGACGGCCAATTGCCCTTCGCCTCCGCCAGCATTGGCTATTCATTCCGCAACGAGCTCTCCCCTCGCTCTGGCCTGCTCCGTGTCCGGGAATTCCTCATGGCCGAGATCGAGCACTTTGTCGACCCCGAAAGCGGCAAAAAGCATCCCAAATTCGCTTCCGTAGCCGACGTGGAGCTACCACTCCTCAGCCGTGCCACCCAAACCAGTGGCGTGACGAAGCCCGAGATGGTGCCTATCGGTAAGGCTGTTTCCTCCAAGCTCGTCGACAACGAGACGCTCGGCTACTTCCTCGTCCGCATCTACGAATTCATGAAGAAGATCGGCATCGACACCAACAAGCTGCGGTTCCGCCAACACTTGGAGAACGAGATGGCGCATTATGCTAGTGACTGCTGGGACTGCGAGTTGCTCAACTCGTACGGCTGGACCGAGTGTGTCGGGTGCGCGGACCGAAGCGCGTATGATTTGAGCGTACATATGAAGGCGACGGGACAGCCCTTAATGGCGAGGGAGATGCTCAAGGAGCCGTATACCGTCGAGGAGTACGTTGCGGTTCTGGACAAGAAGAAGTCCGGGCCAAAATTCAAGAAGGATGCCAAGGCGGTGGAGACGGCGCTGGAGGAGCTGACGCAAGACGTCAAGGAGAAGCTGAGTCTGGAGATGGGAGAGAAGGGCAAGGTCGAGGTGCCAGTCGCGAGTGTGGAAGGTGGCAAGGTTGAGCTGGACAAGGAAGTCGTCACGTTTGAAAAGCAGAAGAGGCTCGTGACGACCAGAGAGTACATCCCCAATGTCATCGAGCCGTCATTCGGTATCGGACGTATCCTGTACAGTCTGATGGAGCACTCGTACTGGACCCGGCCCGACGACGTTGCGAGATCAGTGAGTCTAGCCCGCACTAATCCTCTCCTTCCCCTGGGCCTCGTCTCTTCGAGTGACAGCTAACACCACCAGGTCCTCTCCTTCACCCCTCGCGTCGCACCCATCAAAGTCCTCCTCGTCCCCCTTCAACGCGACGCCCGCTTCGCGCCCCTCATCTCCCGCCTCGAAGCCCGCCTCGACGCAAAATCAATCTCGTACAAAGTCGACCAGTCCGGCGTGTCCATCGGCAAGCGTTACAGCCGCAACGACGAGCTCGGCATCCCCTTTGGCATCACGGTCGACTTTGAGAGTATCGAGGACGGCACGTTCACGTTGCGGGACCGTGACACGACCAAGCAGGTTCGGTCGAGCGAGGAGGAGATCGTCAGGGCTGTTAGCAGGATGATCAAGGGCAAGGAGGTGTGGGCTGATGTGCAGAAGAGATTGCCTGCTTTTGAAACCAAGGAGGAATAAGAGTGGGTTTGTACAGCACTTGCTATGTAGACAACGAAGTGGATGGCAAATACTTTTTCCAATTTTGGAGTGCTATCTACGCTGCAAAATTGTCTAACGTGGACCTCGGACCGACTACTATATTCACTGGTTGAGCTCGACATAGTTGGCGGGGAATAAGCCCTGCTTCCCATTGTATACACCCAGCCACCAGTCTTCGTCTGGGAACTCCTGTTGCGGATGTTAGCTTTCTCACTCTTGTTCAATATCGAAACCTCAGGAAAACTTACAACATCCGTGATAGTTGCTCCCTCAGGGAAGCTGATCTCATTATCCTCGGCAGCTTCGTAGTCGTATTGCGCGACAGCAGTCGGGTTGCTCTTCGCACCACCAGCCGGGCCCGCAGGCGGTGCAGCGGCGGGCTCTTCCTGCTGAACAGGCGCAGGACCAGAAGCGCCAGCATCGTCGACCAGCTCGACATAGTTGCTCGGGAACAAGCCAGTCTCGCCTCTGCTGTTCTGTCCCATCCACCAATCCTCGTCCACCATCTCGATGTTGGTGACGAATTCGCCCTCGCGCAACTCAATCTCGTTGTCCTCGGCCTTCTCGTAATCGTACTGAATCAGAGCGCGCTTGCCACCTATGCTGGAACCGGCATCAGCGGCACCGGCGCCTGCACCAGATGCAGCGGCGGCTTGAGCGGCACTGCGGGCGGGGTCGTCATCTTCTTGCTGAGGTTCTGGAGATGGAGATGCTTCGCGGGCTGCAGCAGCGACTGGTGCGGCAGGCATCGGAGGTGGTTCGGAAGAGTCGATCTCGTCAGGCTCAGCAGTACGAGACACTGGCATGGCGATTCGAACAGGTGAGCCAGACGGCTCGGGCGACGGTGAGCGTGGTTGAGCTGGTGGTGAAGGAATGTCCACGCGCTCTTCCTCTGGTCGATCGTTGGTGGGTGCTCGGGTGGGAAGACCAGGCATGGCTACACCGCGGCCTGCATTCGGCTTGCTGGAGGTGTCGAGAGGTGGTGGTGCTTCGCTGAACCGGTCCTTGATAGAGCCAAAGCCTCCGGAAGGCTCTTCCTCTTGCTCTTGCTGGGGTTCGGGGTCAGCACTGACATGACTAGCGCCTGTCTTCGTTGTTTGAACTTCGCCCCACTTCTTGCCCGCATAGCTGCTTTGCCAGCCACCACTCTTCTGTGCCGAGACCGGTGAGGTTGCCGAAGCAGGTGGAGGAATGGTGTCCGCAGCGCCACTTGTACCCCTTTCGCGTGCCTTCTTTTCTGCCCAGAGCTGGGCAGGAGTCTTGCCGCCCTGGTCTGCGAAAGTACGACTGGCAGTGCCAACAGGAGCAGCACTCGGTACGGACTTCTCGCCGAAACCACCAGGAGTTGGAGCCTTAGTACCTGAGAAGCTGCTCGCACCACCGAACTTGTTTGCAACTTTTGGCTTGGGTAAGGAAGTCAAGCGCTCTTGCTGTTGGAATGCAGAAGACCTGTCTGCCAGGGACTTTGGTCTGTCCTCCTCTTCTTGTGGAGGTGGAGACGGAGCGGCTTGGGGAGCACCCTGTGCTTTTGCGCGAATGGCTGCAATATCCACTTTTCCGACAGGCTCGTATGCGCCCTTGACGGTCGTTGGCCGGTCATCGGCTATAGAGCCTTGCTCCTTCGCCTGTCTTCGAATGGCAGCAATGTCGACCTTTCCGATTGGCTGATATCCGCCCTTGACTACATCACCGGAATCGTTATTGGCTGTCGGGGCTTGGAACCTCGACGGCTCTTGTCTCTGAGATGTAAGCTCTGCCATGTTCACCTTTGTTGGCTTGTATGCAGGCTCGACCTTTTCCAATTGAGATCTGGTGACTTCTGGGGCATCTCCCCAGCCATCGCCCTCGGCATTTGAGGATGGCGCAGCTCTTGAGCGAGATCCGAGAGGTGCGAAGCCGCCAGCACCGCTAACCTTGTTAGGAGTGAAAACAGGCTTGGAAGCAACGGGAGGAGTAGGTTTGCTCCCTGAGTCTTGCGTTGTCGGACCACCAGTGTATTTAGCGCCAGAGGCATCAGCGACCTTCTGAATAATGCTCTGTGGTGTCAAATCGCGGTCGGAGCGGGCTGTAACCTGTACGTGGTATCCATGCAGCAGCTTTGAGACGGCGGTCAGGTGGCTTGTAAAGTATCCTTTTGTCCTCTCCGGAACTCCTTCACCACACCAGGCGATCAACACAGACTTTGGCAAACCAGAGTTGGAGTCCTTCACTCTGACAAAGGCGAATTGAATGCGGCCATCCGAGAACTCCTCGATGAGATCGTCAAGCTCGCCCTCTGTTTCGTGTCAGCTACAAGTTCGACTTACAGATGCTCTTTCGTACCTCCTGTGGTCTGCACTTTGAGCACACTCTCTTTCGACGAGTCGTTCTGGAACGCGCTGACCAGAGGCGCCTGGACAGTGAAGAGTGCCCACTGTCCGTACGTCGGCGACGAGGCGGCTGGACCGGACGGCTTCGGGGCATCGACTATCTTTTGATAGCTTGACTTTATGGACGGGCCATTTTGAGAGAGGTTCAGGGTAGCCATGTCGAATGCTTGCCTCTTGGGCTCGAATGAGGCAGCGGCGGAGCTCGGTCAGGACGCAGTCGGTGGGGTTCGTAGTGGGTGATGATCAACAATCCAGTACAATGGTGCAATTGATCAAAGCGAAGTGTAAGAGCACTTGTAAAGTGATCAATGGCTTTCAGTCAGCAGGATTCGAGAAACATGCAGCGGCAGAGTGTCCCGCGGTGATGCGACTGCGCAGCTCTCCAGTCTCCAAGCTCCGGCTGGACTTCCCGCGTCGTCATTTCAGCCACACTGCGCTAACCATTCTTGGACTCGGTCGTCTCCAGCTCGACTCTGCCTCTCCTGGTTCACGTTTCCTCGTTTAGCACTCATGAATCCGACGATGCTATCTCGCTCTACCAGGACCTCCTACCCGGGACAATGTCGATTCGGTTAATCGACCATGTCGAATCGTGTCTTTGTTCGACGAATTGCCAGCAATCAAGTTTCCGTACTGATGGCTCTGTCGCGAAGTTGTCACAAGCAATATGAGAATAGCTTCGCCCACCAACAGTATCCCGGCAAGCCGTCCTTTGTTCCCTTCCGTGATTGATGTACGGTAAAGCAACTGCACCACTGTAGGGCCGCTGGATGTGTTATCAGATTTGCTCCAACGGACGTCCATACAATTTCTCGGCGACTGCTGCGTTCAAGGCTCCAGACAAGGCTACGGTTTCGCCCACTTCTCGCCAAACAGCCTCGCCGCAGCACGCCTTCTTCGTTCAACAAGACTCATATGTACACCTGTTTTTGTCTAGCCTCATGTAAGCCGATACTGCTGTTCAATTAGTTTTTCCCTACTTTTGCACCAGTGTTTTCCTGCGGACTCTCAAGAAGTTACCGAGAATATGCGCAACGATAATCGTTCCACAATTTAGCAATCCCAAAGCCGACAGCAAACCATGAGCGCTCGAATCACACCCTTCAAGCTGATACATCCGCTGTCTTCAAGACTATGGACGAACTCTCTGATAGTGAATCCCTCAACAATGGCGGCGGCGCCACAAACGACATTGCCGACCAAGAATCGACCATATCACCCGAGGATGTCGCGCAAATATTCTCTGGGAATAGCGACCAGAATATGTCCTCAATGGCATGGGCTAATGGACAGGTACAGCTAAGATACCCGACGACGGGATGTCTTAGAGAGGCTGCAATTCCCCTGCCACTAGCTCCAGGAGACCTTTGCCTCGATGGTTTCTACTGCCCGAATTCCACCGACCAGATGCCGCCTCAGTACTGTCCACCCACAGAAGCCTGCCAAGTATCGAGGGACCACGGCCAGCTTTGTGCATCCCAGGGTTTTCTAGAACCTCAACTCTGCGAGAAAGGCTTCTATTGTCCGCATGGAGGAAAGGAGCAGTACGAATGTCCTTCAGGATACTTTTGCCCGTATGGCACGGTCATACCAATCAAATGTGATCCTGGAGCATACTGTCCAACGGGCAGTTCTAAGCAGGTCCCGCTTTTGCCATTAGGCATGACGGCTATGGTAGATGCCATCCTTGCATCTATTGTGCTGTTGGGCCTGTTGCTGGTCAGGTGTCATAGAAAGAAGCCCAGACCGCACGGCGAAGTCGCTCACTACGGCGATACTCTGGATACCCGAGAAAGGAAGACACATGACCCTGAATGGCTCACCAACCCACCAGTCTTCCCACGGGATGCACACCGGAAGACTAGGAATTTCTCTTTGCCGAGTCTTGATCATTCGCCCAGAGACATCAAAGGCATTCTTCGCTCTAGCATGCACCAAGCTAAGCAAGACGTAAAAAGGAATGTCCGCAAGGTATCGTTCTCTACAGATGCCGCCATCTCTGACAAATCCTCCAAATATAGTCAATCGACAGGGCCAAGTCGAGGTAGTAGCTTCAGATCTGTCTTCTACCCCGAGATTCAGACCAGACGATTGCACTCTCAACGTACATCTCCACGCGAACGGAGAATTAGTATCCCTAATATTAGCTACTGGAGTAAAAACTCGTCATGGGCCACTCAAGCCCCATCCTTGCATGCCGTTGCTTACAGCGAGACTTGGAGCCCGCTGGACGACTTTGAGACAAATGAAGATATGCAAACAGTGTTGCGCGGCCTATCAGACGCTATTCACACCCAGGATCTCGGCCTTTCGTTCCAGTTCAAGGACCTCGGATACAATATCAAAGGCGTGGGAGATGTGCTGTATGGTGTCTCTGGTTCCATCCGGCAAGGTTCGATGATGGGTATCATGGGTGGCACCGGTGCTGGCAAGTCCACCCTTCTGAACATTCTCATGGGAAAGAAGAAGCCAAGTCGAGGTAGCATCAAGGTCTGCGGCTGGGAGAAAGACATGGCGCAGTATGGGAAACTGCTAGGCTATGTGCCACAGATGGATGTGCTCTTGTCGGAATTGACGGTTCGGGAGAACATCCTCCATTCTGCTCGATGCCGACTGCCAAAGTCATGGAAAGATGCGCGGATCCAGAAGTTTGTGGATGCTCTGATCTCTTGCCTGGCACTGAGCCATGTGCAGCACTCGCTCGTCGGTGATGCGAGAAAGCCTATCATCTCTGGAGGTCAGCGCAAGCGACTCAGCATTGGTATTGAACTTGCCGCAGCTCCCATGGCAATCTTCCTTGATGAGCCAACGACTGGACTGGATGCCACATCAGCCGTCTCGATCATGCGTCTACTTAAGACTATCTCTGGCCTCGGTGTGACTACAGTGGCGATCATTCACCAACCTCGTGAAGAGATATATAACGCTTTTGACTCGCTTCTTCTTTTAGCCGAAGGCAAACAACTTTACAGCGGACCGACCAACATGTGCGAGGGTTATTTTGCCAACCAAGGCTTCCACTTCCCATCCCGCAGCAATCCAGCTGATACAATAATGGACATTATTACGGGCGATGGGCAGCAGTACTCCAGCAAATCCCATTTCGAGACCTCCGTCCTCACTCTTACTAATTACTGGCACACGACCGGGCGACTCTTCAAATGGCCTCCCTCCACCCGCAAGTCTTCTATAACAACTCTCAAACTGCAAAAGTCCCTTCCGCCTCGACCTCACCAATCACCACATGAACAATCAGCCGCCTTGACTCGCACCATCTCTTCCCGTGGCGCGCCCTGGTTTGCTCAGCTCCGCTTCTGCCTCCTCCGCTCCATCACTCAGCAGCTCCGCACGCGCACATCGGTGGTCCTCGAACTGGTCACGACCACCATCGCCGGCCTCATCATCGGCCTTTCCGCCTTCTCCTCCGAGGGCCATCTCTTTCACGGCATCTACCACCCTCCCTTCGCCCTCTTCAGCCCAGCGGTCGACAACGCTTCATCTCTGCAGCTCGCACTCCTCAGTAGCGTCGCTATTGGTCTATGCGCCTCGGCGCCCGGCGTCCGAATCTTCGGTGAGGAGAAATTACTCCACGCGCGTGAGGTCGGAGCGGGCCACAGCCGATCCGCTTACTACATCGGCAAGCAGCTTGCGACGTTGTTGCGGATCGCATTGGCGGCGCTGCATTTCACCGCACTACTACTGGTGTTGGCGACGCCGAGGATGAGTTTCACCGAGGCGTACAGTGTGAACGTTGCATATTTTTACGCCGTGTACGGTATTGCTGGCACGGTTTCGGTATTGGTTAAGAGGGAAGACGGAGCACTGCTTGCGCTGTTGGTGAGTCTTGTGCTGGGTGTGTTCGGGGGCGTGGCACCGCCGTTGGCGAAGGTGCAGGATTGGAAGCTGGAGTGGCTGTGGAGGATGGGCCCGGGAGTGTGGTTCTGTGAGGCTTACTTTGATCGGATCGTGGGAGGAACGGGAGGGATATATATCTTGGACTTGGCGCAGGAAGCGACGGGGATGATGTTAGGGAGGTTTCAGGTGGATGTCGTGGTTATACTTGCACTGGGCACCGTGTATCGATTTGCGGGATACGGGGCTATGTTGGCTGCGGACTGGGTTAAGAAGAGGAGAGGCTGAACACGACATAAAATGTACATCATGTCAAGAATTGCATTGAGGGTATTGCGCGGTATATCAAAATCCAAAACTAATTTGACTCCTCCAATGGCTGTCAATCCAATCGAGTGTCAAGGCCCTAGAGATTTTATCACATCTGCACCACGACCTCGCCACTTGCATCACGCCAAACGGGATTTCCCTTCCTGTGCTTGCTCTTACTTGCGATGTAGAGCAGCAAGTAGACATGCTCCACGATCTCGCCCCAACAGAAGACACGAACCTCTCCAAGCCTCCCTCTTACCGCTGCTCTCGCGTCTAAATCTTCATTGCTGGAACTTTCCTCCAGAGGCGTTCTCACGCACCAGACTCCCCATCCCACGTTGCCGCATTCGATCAATCTTGTCATGAACTCCCAGAACTCGCGTTCGAGGGTAGCAGTCCATTGTGGGCCCGAAGGAGTAAAGGTCCAGTACCCTCGTTCTTTTGGTCTGATCGCGCGAGCGATGTATTTGGGGTGGTATCTGTCTGATAGCCCGAGCTTGGGATCTTCTTTGAGAGCCCGCAAGTTTGGCGTCATGAATGTCGTTGGAGGCGGAGCGATAGACGTGTCTGGTCGGGGAGGCTCAATCAAGAAGGACAATGGCGGCAGTTTGCTTGCTGGTGCTGTCTTGCCACGCGTTTCTGCAACATCTTTCAGGGTCGTATCAATAGCGGCTTGAGAAAGAGACCATGATTGTGGCTGAGCCCCCGGCTCTTCAGTAGCAGTCGATTCGGCTGCACTTTTCTTCTTTGATGAAGGTCTATGATCAGGATTGGCTGGTCTGACACGTTTGCGGGACGAGCGATCAGGCGCTGTATTTGCCAGGAAATCCGGCGGGGCCAGCTTCACTGCTCTGCCCTTGGGTGTTGATGTGCCACATTGAACAGGGAGACCGGGAACGTGATTCTCAGGCGCAAGGTCTACAGGATTTATCGAGACTGGAGACGGCCTTCGTCGTGGTCTTGTTGGAGTCTTGAAGCGTTCGAGAGAATGCGACTGGGCTGTATTGGATTCTTTAGAAGTCTCATCGCTGATGGAGTAAGTGCTCGGTAATTCTACTGGAAGATCATCGTTTGACCAAGAGCTGCTTCCTTCTCTGGCTTTCGGCGGACTCGACTGGTTTTGTACTTGAGCAGCATCTCCAAGCAAGCCTTGCCACCGTGGGAGAGAACTGTCCGGTACCGGACTCGAGGAGGCTTCTTTTTGCAAAGGCACTGTTATTGAAAGATCTGATTGCGATGGATCTGGCTGGTCGCGAATCTGAGTAGATGCTTCAGTACTGTTGGTATGATTTCCTGCCGCATTCGGGTTCCCTTGCGGAGGTGCGCCTTGTGGCTTTTTGGACGGTGTCGTGTCGATGCGGTCGAAAGCTTCTTCGTGAGATGCATCCAAAGAATCATAACCCGACTGGAATTGCACGGCCTTGCGTAGGCTAGCAGTAATGAGCTGGGACTCCAATGCAGCTATCGCTAATTGTGTGTCGTCCACATATGCAAAGTCGCGCACATCGAGGCCTTGACTGCTGCCAGCCGAGGACTCCGTTTTCTTCCCCGAAGTTGAATTGTAACTGCCCAAAGACTTCAGTCTGTTATCCGGACTGAAAGCAACATAGTTGCGCGCCTGAGCACGAAACTTGTCATCATCTTTGTTTGATGTCCTGGCTGAGATGTGCGCTAGCAGCTCCATTCACTGTTTCATGGACCGTGGATGACGCGATAGAGACACAACCAGGGATTATTTTTGCGAAGTCGACAATTCATCCTGCGCCTATCCAATGAGATGTGAGCGACTCACGAGAGGTTGGTGGCTAACAAGAACAGTTAGAGGTAGCATATCGCCGCAAAAGGCGAGGAGATGGATATTGCCGCTTCGGGCTAGCGTTGCCAAGATTTCGCTCCTTCCCCACTAAGGGCGAACGGCAGAAATGCTCAAGAAATTCGCGACCGCAGACATCGTTGGCACTACACTATCTTCAACTTGCAATAACTGCAAACATGGCTCCCGCATCACTCTTGGACCTGGTGTCCGCCCTTCCCTCAGGCGACTCCTGGGGCCCACCTACCACGAGCGAGACGACGCTGAATGGAGTGCCCTACGCACCTTTTTCCAAAGGCGACAAGTTGGGTCGCATGGCCGACTGGACTGCTGAGGGTCGTGACAGGGAGCGAGGAGGACGTCAACAATACAACAGGAACTACAGAGGTATGCAGAAACATTCGAAACCAGTCTAACGTTCTAAGCTGACTTTTGATAACAGACCAAATATACGGCGCTGGCTCTGGCCTGCAATCTGTCTTCCAGCTCGAGGGCGGTAATGAGGAGAGCTCTTTCGCTGTTGTTGACCACACACGCACAACTACACGTGGACGTGGCTTTGGAAGAGGAGGTGGCACAGTTTTCCGCGGACGTGGTCAGCGAGGTGGTCCCGCGCAGAGGGGTGGCCGTGGCACATTTCAGCGCGTGGGGGGCAGAGGCGGACAGCAGCAGTACGATAGCCGTGGCGGTCGCGGTGGCCGCGGAGGTCGCAGACTCGGGTGGAAGGACTGGGACAAGCCACAGAGGACCCGTGAGGCGTCAGTCCAGCCCAAAGACAGCTGGCGTCTGCTCGACGAAATCGACTTCAACCGCCTTTCTAAGCTCAACCTCGACACTGGCGATGGAGAAGATCTCGACGATTATGGATTCTTGTACTACTACGACCGTAGCTACGACAAGCAGCCAGGCGCCCCTACTTCCATGAAGAAGCTCAATGTTGTTGAGCGCGCTGCGTACAATGTCTCGACATCGCAAGATCCGATCATCCAGGAACTCGCCGAGAAGGATGAGGCCAGTATTTTCGTCACAGACAACATCCTCTCCATGCTCATGTGTGCGCCCCGATCCGTCTACTCCTGGGACTTGATCATCAACAGGCACAACAATAAGATCTTCATCGACAAGCGCGAGGGCTCCAACATCGACAGAGTGACTGTCAACGAGAATGCTGCTGATGCGCCAATGGAGGCGTCGGAGAATGCCAAAGACTCGATTAACAATGTCGGCGCTCTCATGGACGAGGCCACGCACATTAACCACGTTTTCCCCATTCAGGTGGTTCACGAATCAGAGTCGTCGAAGCGTGAGATGGCTAACGAGCATCCCTTCTACAACGCCGCCGAAGAGACCGACCCACCTGCGTCCAAGTCATACAAGTACAGGAGATTTGACCTTTCGCTTGAGGCTGACGCCGAGCCGCTGCACCTCATTGTCAGGACCGAGCTTGATGCTGTCGTCAAAAACAATCTCAGTGGAGAAGACCAGATGTTGGTAGTCAAGGCTTTGAACGAATTTGACAACAAGGCACAAGGAAGTGGAGGCGCCCTCGACTGGAGATCAAAGCTCGCGAGTCAGAGAGGTGCCGTGGTCGCGACCGAGATGAAGAACAACAGTTGCAAGCTCGCTCGATGGACTACCCAGAGTATGCTAGCCAAGGCAGACATGATGAAGCTTGGGTATGTTGCACTTGATATCGTCCATGACATTTACTAATACTTACAGATTCGTCTCCCGAGCCAACCCCAAGTCCGCCAACGACCACGTCATTCTCGGTGTCCTCGGATACAAGCCCCGCGAGTTCGCCGCCCAGATGAACCTCAACCTCAACAACGGCTGGGCTATAGTTAGGACTTTTGTTGACATGGTCATGAAGGAGCCCGACGGAAAGTACGTTCTTGTCAAGGATCCCAACAAGCCCACCATGCGCATCTACAGTGTGCCTCAGAATACATTCGAGGAGGATGAAGATGACGGAGAGGGCATGCTGCAGGAGGACTTGAATGAGGAGTAGAGATATCCCATTGGCAGCATCACGACAATGAAAGGCAGTATAGATGAGATAATGCATTCAAGTGGGGACCTTTTGGTAGGCACGGCTTTTACACACTGCTTCCAATGACAACCAAGAAGTTCATCGGATCGTCCGAAGTTTGACGACGATATGACTTTGTACAATGTATGTTCACCACCCAAAACTACACTTGCACAATCACAAAGCTGCGCTTCAAGAGGAGCACACCCGAAATAGTTTTTCATATCCACAGGATTGTTCAACACCTATATACACTCTCTTCTGACTATGCCCTATGTACACTGTCTCTCCTGCCTACATCATCCAACCCAGCTCAACCTTGCTGACTCTCCGAGTAAGCAAAGCTTATCAACCCCTGACGAGGGTAAGACCGTAGGTGGACAGGATCTCGTTGACGGGCTGGAAGTAAGTGGTACCACCAGTGTTGCAGTTGCCGCTACCACCGGAAGTGACACCCTGAGCCTGGCTACCGGAGTAGAAAGAGCCGCCAGAGTCACCGGGCTCGGCGCAGACACTGGTCCTGGTGAGGCCAGTGACACCTCCCTCAGAGTAGTTGACAGTCGCGCCGGTGCCCTGGATGGTGCCGCAAGAGACACCAGTGGTGGAACCGGAGCGGCAGACGCTGGAACCGACGGCGGCAACAGTGCTGCCGGAGACGCTCAAGGTGCTCTGGCCGTAGCGGTTGATGGTGCCGCTAAGGGTGTTTCCGCTGGAAGCGCGGATGTAGGACATGTCGGCGCTGCCGGGGAAGACGGAGCCGGCGAAAGTGCCGAGCGAGGCGCCGGAGGTGGTGGTGGCGCGAGCACCGGTGCTGCCACAGTGGCCTGCGGAGACGAACCCGGTAGTGACGGTGAAGCCGATAGAGCACCTGGCCGAGCCGCCGATGAGGTACGCAACGCCGCCCTGGATGGTGGCGAAGGTGGACGGCATCTCCTGGACGGTCTTGACCTCGAACTCGGACTCGGCGAGACCGATCTGCGCGGCGAGTTCCTTGGCACGAGTGGTGCCGCTGGCGACTGCCTCGAGGATGACCTTGTTGGCAGCGACATCGACGTACCATGAGGCGACACCCTCAGCTGGGGCCGCCGCGACCCTCTCGGCGGTGTTGGGCTTGTTGATGACCAACTCGTCAAGCTTGGCCTTGGCCTCCTCGAGGCGGGAGGCGCTGTTAGCCATGATGGCTGGGGTGGCGCCAGCAGCAGTGACCTCGGCGGCCAAGGCCTCGTCAGTGATACCGACGTTGATGGTGTTGCCGTTGTCAGCGACCCAAGCACCGGCGAACGAGGCGCCGGCGGTGGTGCGCAGGTTCTCGATAACGTCGACGGCGGAGAGTTCCCGAGCAACACGAGCAGTTGCCTGGCCAGCGTCGAGTCCCAAGTCGCGCTTCATGGCAGCCAGGAGCTCAGGGTGGAGGTTGGGAGAAGATCCAGTAGGAGCGGCGTTGATGAGGGGCAGGAGGGCTGCCAGCAGCCCGACGTACTTGGAGACACCCATGTCTGAGGGTAGCAGGCGCAGAGAACAGAGGTCAGAGGTTGTGAGGGCTGGCAACGAGGTGAGATGAATTCAGAAGCTGTTGCTGTGAATAACAGATTGGAAGGGGACATACTCAGGCTTTTATATTCGTTCCGACATTCTTGATATGACTTGCATCAATCATACTTTTGGCGTCTCGAAGAGAGTACTACCATCAGACCGAACGTTGCCAGAGTCCTCCTTCCAAATCCGCTCATCTCCGTCCTCCGCATGTATCATAGGCTTGAACGATATTGGCAGGACGTCGCTATCAAAAGACCAGAGGTGGTCATGGGATGAGGTCCCTGGATAATCAGCTTCCAACCACAGCTAAGCATTATGCAACGTCAGGTTGGAAGACGTCGGTTTCGAAGCGACTGCCTTATCGCTCGCGTCAATCAATCACATCTTTTTGCGTTCAGCGGATGCTGCGCTTCTCTAGACCTGCATCCGCGTTCTGTAGTTCTGTACCTGAATCGCGGTACCACTAAGCTTTGGATATCGGATGACGGTGCTCGAAAACCCGCGCGTAAGGACTGTGCCATGAGTGACCTTTCCGCTTCCAAGCTTCTTCTGTAAACACACCGCTTGACAGACTAACATACCTGTTTACATCCAAAGTCATCTTCATGACTTTGACTGGAGAGTCAGACGCATTGGATATCTAGACTCCCCAAAGCGCCGTATCTGTACTAGCCTGATGTGCCCTAATCTGCAGGAACTGGCGCTGCATATGCAGGTCAGCTTAAGCGGAGGTGATGGAGCTCGCCTGGGCAATGCCAAGCCCACCCCGCCGCATTCGAAATGAGCTGATAGGCCTTCCTCGGCACATGGCGGTGGATGTGTCTTCCTGGGTGGCGGGAGAGCATTGCACATCTACACAGCGCCTACAGACGGTCACGTCTAAAGCAGAAGGTATCATTGCTTTAGCTGAACTCTTCTACAACACGTGAACGGGTTCTTGTGGCAGTTAATATCGGCCTGGGGGAATTGCTGAGCGAGCCTTACGCTATTCGGCAGCTACAAGTCCGCCTGCGTCTGCGCATGAACAGGTGCTTAGAAACGTAAACCTTACTATGAATGCTTCGTCCAATTGACAATGCTCAAACGTGCTCTGATCGTCACTCGTTTAGCGAGAATGTCTCGAGAGCAGCAGTCTGTCAGGCCGTTGCCGTGATAGAAAGGCGCAAGCTTATGAGCAGCGTTCGTGCTATTACGATAAGCTAGCACGCAATCAAGAATTGGCGCTGTACTCAACGCATGTGTCTAGTAAGGTCAGATTTAAAGTCGCACATGTGCTTCGAGGCTTGACCGTGGCATTGGGGGTGGGAAACTCGGTGCTTTTGCCCTGGAATTAGCTTGAGGCTTCATGGTTTCATGTTGATAGGTGGCTTTTTAGCTTGTATTTAGCGGCGATCCTACTCTGCCACCTCTTGTCTTCCAAGTATGGTTGACCTGCGGCAAATGGATTTCCATCGCAGCGTTAACCTGACGAGCAGCTGCCTCTTGTGCCATCCTTGAATCTTGTCGAGGCGACCGCCGGATTTCTCGACTCGATTGATCAGAACCGAGCCGCCATCATCCCTGAGCATGTGAGTGCCCAGGTCAGATTCCCGTTACGTTATCATGAAACGCAGACGCAAGGTAGTACGTTTCCCATTGTTACGAGACTACAATGTATGTCGCATACTCAAAGTTCATGCTCGACCGCCTAGATCTTGTTCCAAATAAGCTGTATGTGGTGATGAGTCCGATAGGTTGCAATTTTCCACCAAAGGGTACAAGACCGCTGTGCGCTATTCCTTAACGAGAGCTTTTGAACAACGAAGGCAGCAGGCAATTATGAACATGCTCCGACGGCTGCTACGACTGTTTCCAAGACAGTAATCGTGGAGATGGGAGCATGTTCGAATATCCTTGATTCTCGAGGAGCCAAAACCAAGAGATCGAGACCGGAATCTTGGATACAAGGAGGGGGCAGAGCCTCAGGAAGACCTTCAGGTGATTTGCCGATTGTATGCGCGGAGGCTAGTAGGTGACAAGAAAGTACAGGTCAACGTGAAATAATGAAGCGTCACAACATCCTATTGGGGGCCTCGTTCAACAGATCATTGCAGAATTTTATACTCGATCGCCATTCTGCCGTACGACAGGACTGCGCTCATCGATGTACGTATCCTGTATTTCGGTAGCCTTGTGGCAAGCGAATGTCTGTCCAGGAAAAACTAGACTGGAAAGTGCTGACTAGCTTAAAAGGCATCTCAATCACAGAGCTTGTCGGCAGAGCACACTACACGAGTCCCAGAGCTTGTAGTATGAGAGAGTGATACTTTGAAACATGATGAGTTGATGCCTGAGCCTCTGGGCTCAATAACGCAGTAAGTCGCAGTGCTCTGCTGCTTCGACATGTGCCTGAACATGCAGATAACTAGCGAATATGGAAAGTACGCATACTGTACGAGTGTGCATGATGGCAAGAGAAGGCTCCAAAAGCATGGGGCCACCAACGTCTGAGATTATGTTGGCCACGCGCAGGTAGGGCTCTTGGAAGCGCTCCACGTGATGGTTGGTATGGATTCGAGATCGAGATAGCCCTGAACAACTCAGAGAATGCCAAATAATTCGAAGAAGCACTCCAGGAACGATATGATGTAGGCATAACTTTGTGTTTGTAGGCGGCGAGATTAGTGATACTATCCGTGGAACTGAAAAAGCTCAAGGAGTTCTATGAACGCCGTAACGTTGGAGAAAGACCTCCGAATATCTATCCCACTGCACGTTACCAGTCAATAACGAAAATTGAGTAGATTCAACTGAAACTTTCCCACAAGACGAGACAGTCTATATCTGGCCTTCAAATGATCGCATATATGAGACGCCAGACTTCAATTCATAGTACTACAGTACAGGCATGTAGATCGCTCGTGTTATAGCTTGGTCAAAATGTGCACCGACTCGCAGGACCATCGGAAAGTGCTTTAGCACCTAGTAACACGGTGTACTTGAGTAGATCTGCCTTGGATTCCCTTACTTCTACGCTAGCTCTGTGACCTCCTTCCACACCTCACGCGCTACTCATCTCTCGTCGTGGCATGTCGCCAAGGTTGCGCTTAGTAATTTTCCTAGGAAGGGTGGCAAGGCGTCTGACGGCCAAACACATCCTTGAAAGCAAGCGATATAGTATTTGGTGAGCAAGCAAGCGAGGTATTGAAGGTGCCTCGGGGACCCTGGTCGCAGTAGACTGTTTTGTTCTCGGTCAGCTGTTCTTAGTCTCAATCGGACTGGAGGGCACTCACGGCGGAAAGAGCTCCCTCCACATCCGTTGCTAATCATCCTACTTTTGAACCTATTGAGTTTGTCTTGATTGCAGGTGCCTGGCATGGTTATATCGAAGCCGTAGTTCCTAATAAGAATCTTGTCGCGGTATTCGCAGTTGTCCGCAAGTGCAGGAATAGCCATAGCCGTCGCGACAAGGGCGATGCGGTAGACTTCATGAATAACATGTCGACTGCTTGTAAGGCGTCGAGGTGGATCAGGATATATTTTTCTGATGATGGTGGTGCTATGAGCAATTTGAGATAGAGCACGACTTGAACGGTAGTGATCTTGCTTGATAGGCGGTCGAACAAGGTCTTTATAAGTCGCTGTCCTAAACTTATGCGAGTCCTTTGTTATGCTGTGGCTGTGTTGCCTGCGATCTGCTCTTGGCTACAAAGTCAATCAGAAGCCGGCTTACTCTTTTGTGAAGCTATAGGTAAGTTGTAGTGTCTGCTCGCACGTCATGGAGGTCTCCAGGGAGAGCTGAAGCTGATCGTTCTCAGCACTATTGGCGCACAATCGCTCCTTGAACAGACCATGTACAGTCGGCTTCCGGAAACCCTACTGTCCCGGATCTCGTACCATTCATTTGCAATGAAAGTATCTTGCGACGATCAGCTCCTGCATACTGCCAATATTGCATCAAGCCTATGAGCAGTCAAGACGCTCTCAGCTGGACAGGAATGGACCGATCAAAAGGTCATGAGAGGTTCACACAGCCAGCTGTATCATGCGGGCTTGTAGACAGTGCTGAACTTCTCCAACGCATCCGATCTGATACGGATATGGAAATACCGTCTTCCGAGAGCCAAGCTTAACTTGGCAGTCGATGGATGATAGGTAGGAACTTTCACTGATGTCTGACCTAACTACAGCATCTTATGTGCATTATGGCGATACTCCTTCCAGGGTAGTCTTACCCAATGAAGACGGCAGAGGTGGCGATCGGATTCATGTTGCATCCAGCTTCGTCGTGCCTGAGAGACTTCGATCTTCCGAAGCTGTCACTAGGAGCTTCTAAAGCACAATCGAGGTCAGTGACTTGTAGTCCTTTCCATACAGCGACCAGCGCAACGCTATATCTTACGAATGTTCGGCTTCAAAATTCCTTGCGACGGCCTTCATGTTCTTTCGAATCGACAACCGAGAGCAAGCGAAAGTCTTTACATACCAGCGTCAATCCGAAACAAGCACTATGGACAGACACTCCACAGCAGTCTCTCCTAGAGTCGTCATTGCCGGGCGATATCTGCTCGTTGTTCGATCTTGAGAGGTCGCGTTCAAACGAACGTTCCAAGACCTTGGCATGCAGGGTCTTTTCTCACATGTAACCGGTCGGTTGGAGATCCGTATACCGGTGTCCTGGTCACACACGAAGTCATTGATATGTCGGCAGCTTGAACGCTAGTGCAGAGCATGCCAATTCACTCGAAATTCCAGTCAGCTGGGCTCCGGAAGCTGACACCTCCGGCATGGCAATATCTCTAGCGAGACGACAATTAAGACGTATTCTACTGAGAAGCTTCCTTTCGTTCCTGGCTGGGAAAGTGATTAGGATCTATATAAGCTGGGTTGAGCTAATTTGAAAGCCATGAATATGCAAGACAAGACCTTCTTGATCCATGTACTGTAGTATGATCAACGCCTTGGCAGACAGACGCTCTAGGGAAGGGTTCAGACCAAGCTAATAAAGTCATCATTCCCTGCTCAGCCTTTACTCATCCTTTGTAGAGTGCTCTGCCATTCCACATGCAAGGACGCTACTGAGCCATGATCCGATCAATCATGAGGCTCATCATTGCTCTGCAATGCCTCTCGGCAATTATGGATGCTTTTTACTTTGGACGAGTTGACAGACTATCGACCTTCCGTAATTCCACTGCAACTACCGACTTGCAATGGGGACATGAAGGTAGTATCTCTGCGGACTGACCCTGGTTTCCGCAGTGGGCAGCCATTGGGAATAGCTCCACCGCAGGTATGGGCTCGGGGGTTCCTCTGGGAGCGCACGTTGGTCCAACGGACGGATCTACAATTCTCTTATTATTGAAAGAAGAAGAAGAAGCTTGGAGATACTCCCGATACTCTCTCCCGTACCCTTTGTTGGTAAAGTACACTCGCGCTCACCCGTAATAAACATCAGCTGCGGCTACCCGGCTCAGGTGGGGGGCCTTATTGCTTACGAAGTGGGGATACAAAAGGTGCTATGGACGCACGGAAGTTGTCGCAAAGCCGCTTGGTCAGATCTTCCTCATAAAATGCAAATTCCATCGAGAGCACATTGCATCCAGAAATCTCGATCTGGCTGCTTGACTTGCCGGAAACGGAAGTTAAAATGCGATGAGACCAAGCCTGAGTGCGCAAGATGTCGCAAGGCTGGTCGCCAGTGCTCCGGCTACTCGCACCTCTTCGCTGATATGAACGCGAAGGTCGCTACGATACATCAGAAGCACTCCGTCCAAAAAGACCTCAGCGCTGGTCTTTTCACTCCTTTCAAAGCCACTAAGCTCGAATGGCAGGCCTACGACTTTTACCTCAACAGAGCGGCGTCAAATCTTGCAGGACAGATGGACCGTGATTTCTGGTACGAGCTCGTTCTACAAGCAAGTCAGCATGAGCCCTCAGTCCGGCATGCAATATTCGCTATCGGCTGCCTCACCCGCCACGCATCAGATTACGGTCCGTACCAGGACACCGGTATGTCATCCCAGTACATGACATCTGCAATCAAGCACTACAACAAGGCCATTAGCTATTTGCGGGACTATGTAACTCTTAGCCCCGATGATCAGATACCACTCATTAGCTGTACGCTTTTTATTTGCATGGAATCTATGATAGGCAATGCCGAGGCAGCCATGTTCCTCACACTCAATGGGATCAGCATGATGCTAGCACGTAAAGCTCTCTGCTACGATTCAACGTCTCCAGTAACCCAACTGATCCAGCGGATGCGCATCTATTTCCCTCTGAGCTGTACTGGCAAGCAATGGGACGATCCTGAGAGCGACTACCGAATCACCGGCCAAGAGTCGTTCACTTCCCTACACGATGCTCGTCAATCTCTCGTTGCTACTGTCTTATCCTGCATACGTGTCATCCAACATCCTGGATGGATACAATCCTTCACCGATGGTCAACAACTCGCCCCGTTGGCAGCTCGCGATCAGCTGCTTTCACAACTCGACTCCTGGTTGATTCACGCACAACTTCTTCCACTTCCTCTACAAGCAACAGAGACATATGGATTTCTCGTCTCCTTGCGTACCTTGGTCTGGCTTTGGGTCACTTGCGTAGTCTCACCGTCGGAGTACAGCTTTCAACGTCATGAATCTTGTTTTCGCTTCATCATAGATACAGCATCCAAATGGTTGCATAGTCGAAGCAAATCCAACGACCGCGATCGGCTCGCTGAGTACTTCTGCTTCGAGACGGGTTGGCTGGAGCTTCTGTACCAGACGTCACTCAAATGCCGAAAGCCGTCACTCAGGGTTCGCATACGGGAACTCATGACGCTGACACCACGAAGAGAAGGGCTCATGGAAAGGGAGAGGCTCATTGCTGCCGTAGAACTAGTGGCCAGATTCGAGACAACCGAACGCCTATGCAGGGATGTAGCTCTCGAAGCTTGTGGAGATGAGCATGATCCAACCAAGGTATGTGTGAAGTTGACCTGGTTGGATGATAATACATTGGCAGTATGCTCTACGGAGGAATACTTCAGTGTTCAAACGCTAAATACAAAGGATGCAAGATACGGTAGAAGCAAGGACATTTCGGGCTCCATATCGAGTGCCGCGATTCTTAACCCATAGTCTCTTGAATTAGAGATATGTACATTCTTAGTGTCATTAGTAGACTACAAGTCTCAGTATACCATAATTTAAGTATGTTGCTCCATCTCAGCTCTGTTATCGATCCTTGTAACACCTCTGTCAAGTCGAACTGAGATGCAGCCTCAGCTAAGAAAAGAGAGGCACTGAGCTTGACATGTGCTTTTTTTACTTAGACTAGGTCTTCTTCACGGTTGGCCCGTACGATTGGGAGCAAAGTTTCGCCCTTCTCTATGGCAGCCGTTGCTGTGATGGCAAGGTCTCACGACAGGACTGTTCAGGACTATGCTCGATCTCACAGAATATGATCTAGAATACAATCTAGAAGGATGATCTATTTTACAAGATACAACGATATCTACCATTTCCCTTGTTCTATTTGATGCAATGTACAGTATGTAACTACAAACCAGCTATAGCTCCGGCGAAGGCGAGCCCCGGGAGAAGCCAGTACAAAGTGTTCTTCGCAGCGCCTGAAGTCAAGGTATTGCTATAAGAGGTGCTGCCCTGGGTGGATCCATTGCCAATGACAGTATCATTGTCGAGCTTCCCTCCATTGTAAAGTCCGCCATCGCCACTAAGGCTCGTGTTCTGTCCCGTTGAGCCCGCAACACATCCGCGGAAGTTCCCTCGCCAGACGTCAGCAGCAGCAGTCCAGGTCGCTGTCATGTTCAGTACCATTGCCGCCGTGTTGAATATTCTGCAGTCCGCCGCTTCGTACGTGAATTGAATGGGTGTGAGGCTTTTATCGCCCTGCGCAATGTTGTTGAATAGATTGACTTGTAAGGCGGTCTGCAACATTGGGTCCGCGGCTCGATTCTGCAGTGCACATCCGTTCTTAGCCAGCGAGCCGAGCTGCGTCCCCTTGATCAGCTCTTTGAAATTTGGCAAGAGCGTCTGACCAGCTTCGACATATTCCATCAAGTTCCACAGGGGCTCCACGAGGCTACCACGAGTACCTCCTACAGCAGACATGGGTCCTTCCTGGGGCCGACCACCGATGGCGAGTTGCTTGACCTTGCCCTGATACTTCAGGTAGTGAGCGAAGAGTGCGCAGGCGGAGTCACATTGACCGTTCGAGATCAGTAGAATATCTTCAGACTTGAAAGGCTGAGGCGCTACTGAGCTCATGTTACCATATCCAGAAACCACGAGACTGCCACCTGCCAAAGTGGCGTTGGGATCACTGTAGTGACGACTGAAAAGATTGGTATAGACGTCGCCATGGTATGCTACCGGACCGAGTAATTCCTGTGATGAGAGAGCCGATCCATTCAACGAGATGTATGTCGCAGCATCGAAAATTAGATAGCCACCACTGGTTTCGAGCTCCTCAAGACTTGCGCCTTGTTGTCGCCGAATCTCATCCGCTGCCGAGACATTTGAGAGTAATAGATCAAACTCGGGACTAGCACGAGCGATATTGGCATTGTATGGCTCGACAGAAGGAAAGAGCTGACACATTAGTCAGAGGTCGTACAAGCAACGAGAACGACAAACCTGTTTGAAGTAATCAAATGGCAGGAATGCATTACCACCTGAGTTGGAGCTGACGTCAATCAACAATTGCTTCCTCCCAGTCTTTCGACAAGCATCCAGGAAATCAGAGAGGACTTTCTGTGATATCTGGGGGGTATTCTCCTCGAAAGATGTGATCGACAGCACAGCGATGTCAGAGTAGGAGCCGTTAAGCAGGTAACCAGCGATAGTGCCCTCTGCATCGACGTACTGACTCGCCGGAAAATGAGGTCTGATCACAGCACCTGTCGTATTCTGAGTCTGCTGCGGCACAGTGAGACCCCCAGCTGTGAAGTTACAGGTGGTGTTGAGCTTGGTAGATATAAACTTGTCGTAGAAGGCCTGACCGCTATCAACGCCAGTGAAGTCCAAGGGGGAACTAGCCATGTTTGTGTAGTTGTTAGATGAACCATTGGCATAGGTGATCGTAGTTACGGGTCCACGGTACAAATTTGAACGGAAGGGCCCGCTAGAGAAGATCCCGTAGTATTGATGCATATCAGTTCTAGGTATGTCAGTGAACACTTGGTTCCAGGCCGAGTCCGGATCTGCATAAAAGGTGTAGTAAGCCAATGACTGTATGTAGCGGGTAGCGTTCATGCCATTGATGAGTGTTATTGCTGAAACATTTGCTGTACCAGATAGTGCAGCACGCAGATCTGTGGTGGAGTAATAGCGTAAGGGCAGTTCATTGCTGTGCTCGGCGATAGACACGATGGAACCCGTCTCGTTATCGGTGAACTTGAAGGCCGACCCGAGATCCATGTCAAATGTGAAATGTCCATCTGCGACTTGCCAGATGAGATTCTGGACTGCGAGCTGCAACTTGTATTCTCCATCGACTGTCCCGTTCTCGACGCCGGCCCTAATATCGAACAGGCCACCAATCAAATCAACCGGGTTGGCTGTGTATGTAGATGGCGGATCTTTGAGCCAGGACTGTGTGCTGTGAAAGCTCCACACTGCTTCAAGTCCGTCGAGAAAATCGTTTGCTCGGGCTTTGTTGACGGGAATGGAGAGCAGACAGTGGTAAGCATCTTCAGCCTTGACGGAGACATATCCTACTTGAGTAAGTAAGAGTATTCGGATGCTGGATGATTCATCATACCAGTGGAAGGGTCCCGAGTAGCAGAGCTAACGAGGGCGCATGGTTCGACAGATGTTGACCGCGACTGAAGACTTGCCGTTCGCGCCCTTGTAATAGTAGCTGCTGCTAGGGCAGCGAGCGACAAGAAATGCATGATCGAAGGACGGTAATTGCAAGGTAATTGAAGGCAACGATGGTAATGCTTGAAGTAATATTGCCGAAATATGAAATTCTTGGTGCTGTGGAGAGGTGTGTAGAGCGTGACATACGAGATATAAATGTTACGATGATTGTATTGCTCGCTGCGTGCATTGATGCATTGAGCTGTGACTTACGCAAATGCAGTTTCTCTGGCTATATTCTAACCTTCCCGTATGTAGAATGAAGACCGAGATGTGAATATGGTCTCCAGGTATGATTCGTTATACCAGGCACGGGACAGGAACAACAGCGTCGTAACATCGATCTGAATGTTGGCAGTGTAAGCCCCATCTTAGTTCATACCCGATTTGGATAAAAGCGCGAGAGCTCGATGACGCCCCGCACAGAGCCGCATCTAATCTCCTCTAGCTTGACTGCTGTGCCCCTCGGCCGCGGAGATTGGAGGTCTCAGCTTTGCCCGGCACTGAGTCCGACGACTCTATCCCCCTAGCTACATGAAATAGTGTCCATAAGCTGCACGACCAGCATGACCCGAGTGCAGCCTTGTTGATTGGAGATGATGAGACGCACAGCTGGTCTGCGTGGTCACGAAAATAGAGCTCAAGCCGGGTGGGCGGAAACCTGTTCGATTAGCTTAACATGATCCTTCGAGAATTCCCCACCTTGTCAGCTTGCTGCCACACAATCAGCTTCTTACACCCATAGTCTATATGGGTTTCACAATCATGACAAGAGCTATGAGCCAAATGGCTTACGACGCCTACCAATCTATCTTTGGAGGTGGCCGAAATAGACCATTACGGAATGACGAGATGGATGAGTCGAGCTTTACCTTCAACACTCCCGACGAACGGATAGTGAGCTATCTCCAAGTTGGCTCTTCTACCGGCAAGCCTATTTTCTTCTTGCATGGTACACCTGGCTCTCGCTTCGAGGCAGCACATCTTGACGAGATCAGCAAACGCCACAATGTCCGCATGATAGGTATCGATCGCCCTGGCATTGGGCTGAGCACACCAAAGCCAGGTAGAACGCTTGTGGATGCTGCACACGACGTCGACAATCTCGCTGACCACCTTGGGATCAGGACATATGGCATCCTAGGAGTATCGGGCGGCGGGCCGTACGCTCTTGCCTGCGCTGCAACACTGCCGGCAGAGCGTCTCAAAGCTGTGTCTATCGTCTGCGGACTTGGACTTCCAGACATGTCATTAAAAGGAATGGCTTGGTTGAATTGGCTCGGCTGGATGTATGGATGGCCATATATTCCCCGAATCAGTGCGTACTATTGCTCACGTGAAGGATATCTTGGCTATCCCGAGGAGACTCGGAGGGAGATGGCCCAGAAGCATTTTGCTAATCTCAAAGATCCGCGGGACCGGGCAGCATTTGTTGGTGACGGTAATATCCTTACTGGATTCCTCCGGTCTATCAAAGAATCGTTCAGACAGGGTATCAGCGGCCCGGCACAAGATGGATGGACGTTGTGTCAGCCGGCTTCCTTCAAAGTGGAAGACATTAGGAAGGACTTGCCCATGCAATTATGGTATGCAAAAGACGACAAGAACGTTGGACTCCCTGGTGCAATCATACACGAGCGGTTAGGGAAGCGGGAGAATTTGACCTTCCATCTAAGCGACGACACTCATGCTAGTGTTTTCACAACAAAGAAAGAGGCCTTCGTTACAGATCTCGTGAGGAGTATGGGCGACTAATCAGCATAGGGCAGTCGAAAATGAGATTCCACTTCTATGAATTGTCTGGGATATGCATTTTCCTGCAGTGCCGATTGCTGTAGAGGTAATGACATGATTTCATTCTTGCATGGATCTAGATATGTACCAATGATCGTACGTGATATCTTGCTTTGTCGAGTGCACGAGGTCTTGAGGAAGCTGGCATATGATAAAGCTTTTGCGCGAGGCTAACCTGGTAAGTCCAACGATCCGGATCAGACGATTTTGATTATTGGAGCTAGGCGAGCACAGAGACAACTGCAAGAGCTTTGAAGCTAACATCGCTATTCACACTTCGCTGGCTTGCCATTGACACACATTGACATATAGTCATAGCTTTCATTAGGATCTTTCGTATCCTCGACGACCCATCAATCTACCAAAGACTATTTGCTGAGCCACGAACGGTCATGCCATTCCTGGAGTCTCCCCTTGCATCCGTCGCAAGTCCTCTAAGCTCCTCCATCTCACGGCTTCAATTCACGAAAGCAGCGTCTCGGCCACGAGGCTCACAGTCGGCTCGTCCGTCTCAGCCCGCTGAAGATCTCGAATGTCACGACTACACTATAATCCGCGGTGCCACCTTCTCTATGTCCTACTATAACCAGTACATGAACGCAAAATACTTTCCTGGGCCCGCTAAGTTTACTTTGAAAATGGCTATGCCGACGAGGAGCAGGTGTCAGGAACGATGAGGTACTGATCTAATTCTCTAGGAGACCAAGAATGTGTTTGGGCATGCAGTTGGCTTGGTCGGAAATGCATCTGCGGTTTGCAACTCTGATCGGTAGAGTAGACATGGAGTTGACTGAAAATGTATTATGATGTTGAAACGGTGGATATTATTTGTTAAAGGCGGACAGGAAAAAGGTTCTTGCGAAAGTTGAAGAGGAAAAAAGTAAGAACAGTCTAATAAAGCAGCGAGTGTCCGAACACATGACAAGGAGTAAAAGCCATAATTGAACGGTTCTCAAGCACTTGTAAACTCGAACTTGTTTTCGAGAAGGCCTTGATGTTTATTGGCATCACATTGTGTTTCGATCATAATGCTGAACGCTGAGTAATTCATAAGGACAGAACGAGTCGCAGATATAATTGCTTATCTCCACCGATGTGAACGAGCTGCGTCTGCGACGAGAATCATGAATCTCCCTTTCCCACATGCAGCAACTGCCAACGGGTTCGCATTAATGGCGATCAGTTTCGGAGAAGGTTTCTGCCAGCCATTTCGATATACTTTCCAGCATTGCATCTGTTGCAGTAACCCTCGCCTTCTCCGCTTCCGCATCTTTCACGGGAAAGCCTTCGAATGCATGTAGCTGACCGTACACCTTGTAGTACTGTATCCCTGGTGCCTTCCAGCCTTCCTCATTGGGGACTTTAGCGTTTTTGCCCGCGAGCTTGTCAGCCATGACTTCAAGCTCATGACAGAACATGTCGTGCTCGGCTCCAATGAGTAGAAGATTTGATGGCAGGCTTTCCCTTGATGCGAAGAAAGTTGGACTTACGCGCACATCTTCTGCAGATGGTCTGTGGGCTTCGTCAATGTACAATGTCCTGATTGTGTCCCAACTCTTCCCAATAAAGTCGGGGACGGAAGGGTCTGGACGGGTTGCCATTTTCGCATCGTAGCCAGATCCAAAATCAACGGCGGGATATATTGACACTACGCCCAAGATCTTTGCATGAAGTCGCGAATCTTGGGCAGCTCCGAGAAACAGATTGCCTCCAGCTGAACTGCCGCAAAGGACGACTTTCGACCTGTCAGTCGGCAATTCTGGATCATCAATCACAGCAAGCGATTGAGCGATGACATCCTCGTAGGCAGTAGGAAACTTGTTTTGGGGTGATTTGCTGTAGTCTATGCTGACGACGATGCAATGAGCCTGATCAGCTAGACGTCGCGCCAGCATGTCGTCTGCTGCAGGATAGTTGACAACAAATCCGCCGCCGTGAGCTCGAATTACAAGAGGCAGATTTCTGTGTCCTTGACAGTCCTTTGGTATGAAGATGCGACATCCATAAAGATCCGGTCGACAAGGGTAATTCTTGATTTGATCCGGTTGTGTCAAAGGAGAGAACCAGGGCGAGCTCCTGATGTAGAGCGAGGTATGAGCAACAGCTCGAATGCAAGCCCATTGGACGTGCGCTAGCGGATACATATCGAGTTGTTTTCAAATGATGATTGTAATAACCTAACTTCTGGCAGGCACGTAGGGGTTAAAGGTCCAAGTAGTAGTACCGTAGGGAAGGAACTCAAGTAACTAAGGTTACCTGTATAGGCTTTTAGGTTAGGGTCAGGTATTTGAACTCCGCAAGCTTTAGATTATAATGCTAGGAAATCTAATTAGCTAAGATTATAATATTATGAAATCTAATTAGTAGCATGCTTATTAAATATACTCTACTACTTAGATTTTTAACTATGTATATATATTATATATATATAGTCCTTATATATTATAAGTTAGTAAATAATAGTTATTTTTATTATAAAATCTATACTAGAAATCCTTCTTCTAGTATTCTAATCTAAGAACCTTTAGATTAAAATACTAGAAGCTATTAGAACCTTTAGATTAAGATACTAGAAGCTATTAGTAGAGTACTATAAGTATATAATAAGGAAACTAAAACTCTTATTAGCTAATACTACTAATACTACTTTATTTAAAGTTATTTTATAATAGTCTAGAGTTACTAATCTTCTATCTTATAATATAGAACTTTTAAATACTCTTTTTATATACTATATAGTCTTTTAATATTCTAAGTCTACTATATCTAGAGATAAGTCTTATAAAACTTATTTAGATTAGAGTTAGAGGTTTTATATTTAATAGATTACTATATAGCCTATATATAGTAGCGATCCTACTACTATATATCTTAAAGACAAGACTAATGTTCTAGTAAAAAGATTATAGGTTAGAATATAACTAACTAGTAATTAAATATATTACTATCTTCTAACTAGAATACTTAAAGGAACCCTGCCTAGGTTTCATTTTTTAAGCGTTAGGGTTATTTATATAAGAGCAAAGGGCAGGGTTCTATTAATTTTAAAAGCTAAGTTCATTTTTATTTTCGTATATAATTATGCTAATTTTAATGTTATTTAAGAGTATAACATATAAAAAATATCTAGTATAAGATTAAAGAGAAGATAGGATAAATTAGTAGAGATATTTAATTATAAAAAGTAGACTACTATAGTAGTAAAATAGTAAAGTAAGGGGTTCTAGCTAGTAAGTAAAGTCCTAAACTACTACATCTAAATTTTAGTATCTATAGCTATAATTTAGGTAGAGTAGCGCCTATAAGGCTAGAAGTAAGATTTAAAAGGTAGGCAAGGTAGTAAACTATCATTTTAGAATTTTTACTATCTATTTTATTATTAGAATCTATCTATACAAGATATAAAAAATTAGAATATTTTACTAAGTTACTAAACTAGCCTAGGTGCTACTATTATTATGTTAGTACTAACCTATCTAAGGCTATATAATATTTAGATTATAAAGGATTAGAGAAGACAAGGTCATATTTAATAGTATATAGATTATATTCTATAGTAGAGTATTATAATTTATAAGAGTTATATGTATATAGTATAGTCTAGTTAGATTAGCTATTATTTTTAAAGAGAGTATTATAAATTTAATAGTAAGGATAGCTAAGGATTATAAGATTAAATATAATAGTAATTTAGAATTCT